>JARYHS010008075.1:21147346-21317896 GCA_031002005.1 Vandiemenella viatica | reverse complement strand
CAGAACTTTTTCCGATTTCATGCAGGTAATAGTTGTCATGTCCAACATTTCCTCTCGTAATTCTGGCAATAAATTGATTTTTAAATCTCTTTCTTATGACTTTACGCCTCGTCGATGTCGAGGTCATTAGAGACAGCAAAGGACTGGGGACAAGGAATGGGAAGGAATTGGCTATGGCCTTTTGAAGGAGTCATCCCGGACATTCGCATGTAGTGATTTGGGAAAACCATGGAAAATTCAAATCTCGATGCCCGGATGGGGATTCGAACCCGCGTCCCTCCAAATGCGAGGCCAAAGCGTTAACCGCTCACAGCGTCACGACTGATATCACTTTAACGATCTCGCTAGCGACGCAGGTTTGTCAGCATTCTGGGTGAGGACCCGTACCGAAAACTCTCGTTATGTTATCAACGGACCACGCCATTCATATCAGACCCAACCAACTTAAACGACTATGGCAAACGTTGAGTAAGGTTATTCGTATTCAAGGATCATGAGAAGTGTTAATTTTGATGAGAAAATCAACTAAAATGATTGAAACAACGATTTATTATAGTCTGACCAGGAAAAAGAAATCGCAAAAACCTTGAAAAACTGCAACATCATTAATTGTTCGTAAAGTACCATATAAAATTATAATAACCTTGAACAAACTTTTATTTTACAAGCTGATGAGATATAAACTTACTCTGAAATGGGAAAGAAGGAAAAATGACACTGTGATTAGTTATTGTGATAGGGAGACATGTCACCAAAGGACATTCATGAGGATATAGTGGTAGCAACAGGGGTGAATTACTTCGCCTAGAGCATAGTAAAAACTGGACATCTGAATTTTAATTGGAGAACCAGCAGTAAAGATAATAGCCGCGCTGGAAGGCCAGTGGTGAAATATTGAATATCGACAACATTCATGATTTTATGACAGACAGTAGAGTTTACAGGGCGGAGATTTAGCATTACAACAGCAACAGAAGATCGCATTCTTACAGAGGGGCGTCGATACTTTTGACATGACAGGAAATTAAAACGAAGTAACGAGGCGCGTGTCTGCAGAAAATCTGCCGCTGCTCGTTTGCTTATGTTTATGGCTTTACGCCTCGTCGACGTCGAGGTCATTAGAGGCAGGAAAAGGATTGGCGGGCAAGGAACAGGGAGGAATTCGGCCACGGACTTTTGAAGGAGTCATTCCGGAATTCACCTGGAGTGATGTGGTAAACCACGGAAAACCCAAATGTGGATGGCCGGACGGGGATTCGACCGACGTCCACCCGAATGGGAGGCCAGAGACTTAACCTCTCACCCACCACGCTCGGTCCCTTGCTCGTGCTCAGTCCAGTAGGTTTTGTTGAGCGATTTATAACTGGATGAGACCTGGACCCGTAACTTTACCCATTCACAGGAGCGAAGTTTACCATTTCTCACCTCCAAAGAAACTGACCGATCTCTCTGCATGAAATTTGACTGTCTCTATTTTCCTTTGGGATTTTGGGAAAGGATCACTTCTAGAATTACTGGGAAGAAAAGCTTCTGTTTTTTTCTTGATAGTCTTTCACAGTTACTTCAGGAGGTTGGTTATCAAAACATGAGAACATCCATCCACTCGCAAGTACCTCACTGCCACAATTGCAAGTTGGTAAAAGCATTTTGTAATGATTTTAAATGATTATGTATTAACCCTGATTGTTTTTAATATGTTTTCAATTGTTTAAGTATTGTTAATGTTCGAGAAATATCTGTCGGAAGCCTTTGTAGTGCTCTAGAACTTTCGATGGAACTTCTATAATGCAACCAACAGATACTCGGAGACAATTTACAGAGGAGTATCTTGGCATTAGTTTACGCCGGTCAAGGACAGTGTTGAACGAACAGTTTTGTTAGTATTGTCTTTAGAAGAAGTGTCGACTGTAATCGTTGGAGTGTTGTGTTATATGTGAACTGTATTTTGAAGTCTGATGGCTTACTAGCAATAAAACAAGTTAAAACAGAAATCTTTATCGTGGACGTATCTAGAAAACAATTGCCAGCAGTTTGTGTAAGTGTAATTGATATAATTAATGTATATAAATGACTGACTATTCATCTTTTGTTGTGTATTTATATATTTTGTTATGCAATAGTTTATCTGCAAACTGAAACTCTCAAAATCCGACATAGCAACTCTCTTATATTGGGATCCATGGGAAATGAATATATTGTATTGTATTGGTTTCAGTTGATAACACAATCTTCCTATTCTCCGGTCTGGAGCTTTGAGTTCCTTCTTTTCTAAAAACAAAAAGTTTCCGGTTGGTGTACATATCAAGTCAGATGATTACACCATATCTGCTATCACTTCATTTTTTGACACCTTGAGAAATGCTTTTATTGAAACTATCGGACAGCCCTCGTATAGAGGGCATGCTTTCTAGTCCAGGTAGCTTTGGCTGTGCTGAGGTACAGCTCGGAAGACTGCTGCATAGCTTCGCAGAAGGGGGGAGATCCGGTAGCGAACACAATGGCGGGGTACTCTGCTGAATAGCGGGCTGAATGAATTCGGGGACGGTGTGGAGGATGTCTACGGCTGAGAATGCCTGATGCACTCGGTAGTGGGAGAATATGACGAGGCCAGTGTTCGGAAAGATGTGCCACTGCGAGAGGCGTAAGGAAAAAAAACAGCGCCCAAATATCCTAAGCTATACTCCCATCCAATAAACTATATATTTTATGACACATGGAAATAATTACTATCGGAAAAGAAAATCAGGGCAGGGAGCCATAAAAGGTGATCATTACGCGGTAAAAAAAAAAAAAAAATAATAATAAGAAGCGACAGCAAATTTGAGAGTAATAGATGCGATATGAGAAATGAAATCGTAGTATCTACAGAGCGATAATTGTCTGGTAAATTATTTTCATGAACAACACGCGAAATACAGGAACATTAGACGTTGTTACTAACAATACCGACATCAGAACTCGGATGAGGAAGTTCAGGAGCCTTTGAAATGATCCTCATAGCAGTCTATTTAACACAAAGAAATTTTTCCTTCTAGATGGTAATAGAAAAACAGTAGTCACTGTGAGTGAATTAATGAGACTGCATTTAGATGAGCAACAGCTGATTATCGACTGTTACAAACAAGTTTTTGATTAGTTGACTTTGAGGTTTTGTGTAAGCGATAGTCCTATAATGGATATATGTTCGATTTTAAAATTAAATGCAGAAATGCTGCCTAATGTAACGATGGAAGACTAACAAATCTGTAAGGAACTACCGCAACACATTGTTCCGACTCTACGAATGCAACTGTTTCCTCAATATTTTTTAATTTTTTTTTAATTTTATTTTTGTAATGTTTTCTCGCTGACATGGTTTAAGGGAAATCCGTCGACAGTTTATTACTAAAATATTATTCTTCTACTTACATCCATTTTACAAGTAGTTATCTGCAAATATTTTTAGTTTTATTTGTGTTCAACTGTAATAGACAATGAAATTCAAAAATTCCACCTCTGTCACCTTACTTCTTCGTATTAGATATACAACATGTGAATCATGGAAAAACATCGGCATCGTCAGTAATGACTACAATCTCGCACAAGTTTCTCTTCTTAACCTCCTCCTCTTTATTCTTAGGATTCACAGAATGAGTTAATGATTTTCATTGTATTACGATTAAGAACTGACAGGACATCTAAACAGAAGCCGACAGTACAATAATTTAGTACATGATCTTAGAAAAATTTTCCACATTTAATACTTATTTTACTATCTTATATTTACGTGTAATATGAAATTATGCTCCAGTTTAAATTAACATACTTATGGGTAGCAAAACTTTATTTTTCTATTTATTTAATACAAACCTAAAGATGCTGGACATTAATTGAACTTATGTAATCAAATAAGTGCCATTTATGTTATTATGATAAAACTTTCAGCTTCCTTGAAATAAAAATAGGTATACCATACACCAGGGATGGCGAACCAATGGCACGCGTGCCAATGATGGCACGCGTGCCAATGATGGCACGCGACAAAATAATTTGGGCACGGCATTAATGAAGTAGGTACCTAATCGATATAAGTAATTTATTTTTTCGACTACATAATTTAAGATCAAAGTAACAAAGTTCACAGTGAACGAAGCTGCCAGTGCCCAAACAACTACGGACTGTGCAAAAGAGGTTGATTTCAAGCAAATTTCTGACCGAACGGACTGGGTGAGCAAATGCAGGCAGCGAGAGGAGCGCTGTGCTAATTTACTTACTTGTTTGTTTGAGTTGAGGTCGTTGAATACTTTTACCGATTACGCAGACACACATATTTTTCCTTCTTTCTGTACCCAACTATTTTTCCGTTTTTTGGAAAATTATTCATCAATTCTCTTGGTAACTTATTCCAATCTCTGACCCATTACTTACGAAATAAAATCTTCCCACACCCCTGTACCTGAAATCGAGTGCCAGTTTGTGGTCATGGTCATCTTCTCGCTTCCATGAATTATTTTTAATTCTTACACCAATATCTTTCCACGCCTCATCACCAATGTACGCCTTATACGCTCCTATAATTTTCTTCACCCTCCTCCTGTCTTCCAATGAATCCCATTCCAGCTCTTTTATCATATCTGTTACTGATTGCATTCTGCGGTAATTTACAGTGGTAAATCTAGTAGTCTTTCTTTGCACCCCATCCAACTCATGCATTTGATAACCAAAATGTGGGTCTCATACTACACCACCATGTTCAAGGGTTGGTGTGACCATTGTTTTGTAACCGAATTCCTTTAAATATTTCCTTTAAAGACTCGTTTCGAAACTTTGTGTCAGATTACTCCACTTCAGCTTGCATTTTGCTAAAAGTAACAAAGTATGAAACCAGTTTGCAACAGAAATCGCACTAGTGTCATTTATTTAAGCAAACACATAAATTTTTATGTTATTGCTCAGTATAAAAAATGTATATTTCGGTTGCAAATATATTTTTAAGGTTATAGGCTATTTATTTATTTTCCCATTAATCACTAAGTCATGATTGTTTGATGGAACGCCATGGCTTCATTCAACCTTTCTTTAGAAAAAATGGCACGTTGATCAATAAAGGTTCGCCAACCCTGCCATACACGGTCAACATGTAAAATGGACGGGTATATGTAAATTTAAAAAATAAATGGTTTTTAATATAACATCTTAAGAAACATCGTGAGTCAATATTTGCTAACTCATCAAGTGCAATAAGATAGAATTTTTTTAAAAAAAACTCCTGTAACGCAAATTAAGACAATGCTATTGATTATGTGTTTTTATTGTCACAAGCACGAAATAATTGATTTTAAACAATCTAAATAAAAAAATAATTGTATTAGAAATCTAAGTTAAATGCGAACTGAACTTCTTAGACCTCAACATAACTATAATACGAATAAACATTTCTGCTAAACGGATCCATCAAAACGACAAATAACAATCTTCTGATTAAGAATGAGAAGCAGGCTGAAATAAAATTAACGATAGAAAAGAACCCTGTCAACAAAACAAAGTTATCAAAAACAAATAAGAATCCAAAAGAAATTATTACAAAACTCATGTATGTCATCCGCTAAACCAAAAGGAAAAAGTTAACATACAAAAACCCAATTATTTTGAATAAACACATTTTCACTGTTATTGGAAATACAATAGGACAAAATGGTACTCAACGACACAAACACACACACATTTTTTATTACAATCATATCTCTAAAATATTGTATATAGAAAGATAATTTACGACGAAGAAAAATCTAAGCAGATAAGTGGTGGTAGATATAACGTACCTAAGAAACATAAAAAACGCCACAAGAAAAGATAGAATCAGAAACGAAAATATCTGCGAGAGATTAAAGGGTGAAGCATTATGAGAGACGTTTAGGAAGGTAGCGCTCTTGAGAAAATGGAAGGGAAAGGAGGCTTGTTGGAATTCCACGGCTAAGAGAAATGGTTCAGGCGAAAAAAGATTCAGAAGCGGCGGGAACTGGTGGAGACGAGTAATGGAAGAAAAAATCTTGGAACGACCATCAGAGGATGTGCCGGACAATTCGCTAAGGTGGAAACCTCTAATAATGATGATGATGATGATGATGAATTCATTATTAGGTCAAATAAAAACTCGCCGAAACAAGCATATTCCAGAACTCTTCGATTTGTCATACCAAAAATGAGGCCAATTTGCACAGATTAAACATGGAAACAGTTCTGAATCATATGTAAATAACGTAAAAGAGCAGTGAAATAAAATAATCGTTAAGCATTCGCTAAATATCTTTAAGACAACGACCATCTGCACACAGATACGCAAATCATTAAGCCTATGATTATATCAATCCCATCCTGCAAAAAACTTCAATAACCAATAGAAGAAATGACTCAATAATACATAAACCTGGTAAATCAGACTTTATTGGTATTAATAAACTTGCGTAAAACAAAAGCAAAGGAAACAAGACTACAGGAACAAATGACCAGTACATTAACGGGGGCATATAATATAAAAGACAATCTCTCATCTATCACTACTCCACATATACAACACAATCAAGTGAAAAAAAAAAAATACCCTGGAGGAATGTCCATTTACTGAAATTCAAGATTCTGGCTTCTCGAACACTCGCGACAAACCTAATAAAGATGGCAGTTGAAAACAGCTGATTATCGAGGAGGCGCAAAACACGATTAGTTTGTTTTGACAGATGAGTCAGTAAAGATTTTTTTTGCCGTCGTCAGTCTTTCGACTGGTTTCATGCAATCCTCCATCCCTTCGTATCCTGTGCTAACCTCTTCATTTCTACATACCCCTTACAACCCACGTCCTCAATTATCTGCTTCATATATTCTAATCTCTGTTTCATCTACAGTTCTTACCTTCGACTGTTCCCTCCATTAACAAATTAACCAATCCTGCATGTCTCAAAATATGACCTACCAGCCTGTCTCTTCTTTCTGTAAGCTTCTTCCACAAACTTCTTTTCTCACCCATCATTTCCAAAACTCGTTCATTTCTTACTTTGTCTGTCCACTTAATTTTCAGCATTCTTCTGTAGCACCACATTTCAAATGCTTCAATTTTCTTTATTTCCGGTATTCCTAAAGTCCATGTTTCGCTACCATAAAGTGCTGTGCTCCACACAAAAAGTTTTAAAAAGTTCTTTCTAATTCCTAGATCAATATTTGAAACTAAAAGGTTTCTCTTTTTCATGAAGGCTCTTCTTGCTAGTGCTATTCTGCTTTTAACATCATTCCTGCTTCGGCCATGGGTTGTAATTTTGCTTCCAAAGTAACAGAACTCACTCACTTCTCCTATTGCATCAGATCCTATTTTTATATTTAATCTGCTGGTATTGGTATCATCTCTGCTACATTTCATCACTTTTGTCTTGCTTTGATTTATATTCAGTCCAAAATCTTCCTTCAGTATTTTGTTCATGCCATTAAGTAACTTCTCAATATCCTCAGCCCTCTCTGCTAACAAGACAATGTCGTCAGCAAATCGTAGAATACTGATTTTTTCTCCAAGAAATCTTATGCCACATGGAAATTTTTCTTTTACTTTCTTCATTGCTTCTTCTACATACAAGTTGAATATTAACGGGGATAGACTACAGCTTTGTCTCACACCCTTTTTAACTGATGCATGTCTCTTGTGATTCTCTAATTTTATTATAGGCACCTGATTCTTATATAGTTTATAGAGTATTCTTCTATCTCGATACTTTAGACCTGACTTCTTTAAAATTTTGAACATCTTGTCCCACCCAACGTTATCAAAAGCTTTTTATAAATCAACAAATGCCATTAAAGTATCTTTGTTTTTCATATAGATACTATTGCAGCATTCTTGGTTAAAAAAACAAAAAACAAAAAAACAAAAACAAAAAACAAACAAGGTACAAAATTACGTAGTTTTTTTCGGCGTTGAGAATATAAATATTGTTCTAGGGTGACTAGCCGAATTATAGGAGTGTTGTCGATTGAGAGTGCCGAAATATTGTGTAATTATAACACTCCTATAACTCGGCTAGTCACCCGAGAACAATATTTATAAACCCAAGGTAATATGCTACGTAGCAAACATCATATAACAGGGACAAATGATGAGAAGTACATATCTTGTTACAAGTTGGAAATTTTTACAGTTGACTGACACTGGCTCTAAAATAAACCAATAAAAATCATTTGTCATTGCGTCATTATATGGTAAGATAAAAAGTTACCTTTCTAATTCTCTGAATCAGAGTTTTCTCCCGCGCTATTGTCATGGGTGCTGGAATTATTGTCAATGACGAAAAAGGGATAAATATAATAAAAGTTAGTTCGTTCAAAAATAAATACAGCAAGCTGATATGTTGCCAAGAACACAAGACACTGTGGTTTTACATAATCTGTGATGCTCGTCCAATCTCCCTGTTACATACTGCACATTATTCGACCAAACCAACACACGTGTCATAACGAACACAGATCACATGTGGTGACATGTCAGTCCGCACCCACCACACTCGCGGAGACTAGCCGGCCAGCGAGTATTGCCAAACACGCGTTACGAAAGGAAAACACTCCACACCCAGTGAGCGGGACTGGATATTCATGGCTATTACAGGCAATATGTCACTTGAATACTAGGAACAACGGCATGACTGTCTTTTACCTTTTTACTAACCAGTAATACATTGGAATTGGAACTCGATTAGGTTATAAAGGGAAAGTTGTAGGTCATAAGGGGCTTACAGTACATTCTCATAACAACTGGTACGCATAGGTAAAATATTAGGTTCATATAAGTTAATGGTCCGTAGAATTATTTTCGACATTTTCCCGGTCCTCTGGCTATAAAAATATTTAATTAAATTCAGCGCACGCTTCGCTGGCAATTTCTCTATACAACCATCTTCCCCCTTTCCTGCATCCACCTACATTTGCCCTCTACAAATTTTAACTTTAAATTCTTTCAATGTTTTTGGTAAATTATTCATCATTTCTCTTGGTAACTTATTCCAACCTCTGACGCCCTTACCTAAAAAAGAGAATCTTCCTACACCCATCTGCCTGAAATAGAATGCCAGCTTGCAATGAATCCGATTCCAGATCTTTCATCATAGCTGGAATGGGCTTCATTGCAATACAGGAGGAGGGTGAAGAGGGTCATGGGAGTGTACAAGGTATACATAGGTGATGAAACATGGAAAGATATTGGTGTAAGAATTAAAACTAATGCATGGAAGGGAAAAGATGACCATGACCACAAGCTGGCACTCGATTTCAGGTACATGGGTGTAGGTAAGGGTGTCAAGGTTTGGAATAAGTTACCAAGAGAAATGATGAATAATTTACCAAAAACGTTGAAACAAATTAAAGTTAAATTTTGTAGAGGGCCAATGTAGGTGGAGAGACGCCACCGTGTGTGTGCTGGTGGCCAGTGGCTTATCGTTCGCACTGGCTGTGTTGTGATACGCTGCGTTCTGTGTCCCGCCTATCTGGTAAAGGCCGGAAACAGAGGAATTTATCGCTGCTTCAAGGTCTCTGCGTTGACGGTGGCTTCTGCGTCGAACCACACAAAGCAGATGATTTAGTGTCAAGAATTTTATAACCTGCGATCCATGGGACCTTTGAACCGTATTGTGACTGAACAGGAATTACCTTGTCATATATTATTTATGATTTATGTCTTATGGATGTAGTTGTTCACAGCAGACTACTACTGGGGAAAAAGGTATCTATGTCAGTAAAACTGTCAATTGCTTTCTGTGTTAGAAGTATACCTTAATTTGTTAAAGCGATTTTAAAAGTTGTAACAGTCTGCCGGAACTTTTTTGTTGGTGTGTATAAAGTGAGTCAATAATTTGTGTTCCTCTCCTCTCCCTGTTACGAAACGTAAGTGTCGGCTACGTGACGGGTATAATTTCACAGTATTTCTCTGTTATTAATCCCATTTACTTGTTTGCTTATTTTTCCTATACTTCCTTGCTCCTTGTTACAATGTGATAAAACTCCGAAAAACAAAGTTCAGATGCATATATGTGTTACACTCTTTCGATTCTTCTTATTGGCTTATATCTCCAAGAATATCTTTGTAATTTTATAACTATGTTGAACTAATACCAATTCCCCAGCTCACCTTACCGCCGGGACGTGAACTTTTTGATTTGTACCAGTAGTGTTTAAGTTCATTCACTTCGCGTAATCTGCTGTCATGACAAGCGACAGCAACATTTAATTAGAAGTCGCAGTGATCCGGAGAAAATGCGGTTCAGTGTGCGAGGCCTTCGGTCTACTCAACCATCGAACTATTTACCTAACATAATCTAACAGTAAAGCCGCGAAAGTTGCTTAAAACGTTTCCTCCAGAAAAGATGTCGGTTCTCAGCTGATTCGCTTGCTACAATTCATCTGCACACCTGGGCATTTCTGTGATTACTGATAGAATGAATTCTTAATACTTTATCAACAATCGTCTCGGACACAGGCGGATCCAGGCGAGGTGGACAAGGGGTTCAAGCCCCCCCCTCCCAAAAGTATCTAGGTGAAGGAGACTATAAAGACTACCCTTTTCCCGACTCAAACCCCTCCCCCAAAACCAAAATCCGCTCCGGCCCCTCCCAAACCAAAATCTTGGATCCGCCCGTGCCTACAATGTGACATGGCAACCTGTGTCGCCTCTACTGTTATCTGGAGCACTGTTTCAGTGTAGCTGAGGACCGTATATTGAACCTGGTGGAATCTTCTGGAACACGATAATCACAGAGTACCCTTACTTGATAGCCTCAGTTTGTTTCGGACGTCCACAAGGAGGACAAGCTCAGTTCTGTTGCTTTTCCTCACGAATTCAATTTTACTGTTATACGCGGACTGCTAGGTATTAAAAGGATGAATGCAGCAAACGGTATTCCACACTGGCAGTCACTATGGATCTTTCATCTACCCAATCTGTTTTCCAGTAATTTCGTATAGAATGGAGTGGTTGCGTCCCGTCCTGTGTGATGACACACGACCTCAATTATAATCTGTGCTTGAACTTCCTTTTTCCTCTCGACAGGCCTAGTCGTTTGCCGTAGGCGCTTGCGGCCGAGGGTCACTGGTTCGATTTTCTTTACTATTACATTACGCCCCGTCGTCGTCGAGGTCCTTAAAAGTGGGAAAAGACAGGGCAAGTAATTCGGCCATGACCCGACATCCACCTTGTCTATTTCTGGGAAACAATGGAAATCCCAAGCCGGACGGGGATTCAAACCTGCATCCTCCCGAATGGCCAGAGCGTTTCCACTCACACACCACCCTCGAGTACCACCTCGGGTTTAATTAAGTGTTCTCTTTGCATTGTATTGTTCTTAATATGCTTGCGAATAACACCCGTGACCGCTTGTGAGGAAGGAAATATAATAGTGTATGACTGAAAAGGACAAACGCTATTAAGAAAAGTTATACCGTATTTATGATGTTCACATAACTACAAATTCGTTTATTACATTTCGACGATAGTGGGATGTATACTTCGTTACTGAAAAGAAAAAATATTTAAGTGATTGAAAAAGCTTTCTTTCATTGCGAAATACTGTGGAGATAAAATAGTTTTCTCATCCAATGTCCGAGGGAAGCCTAAAAAGGAAATAGTCGTCATAAAGGTATTTGGCTTAAGCATTCTACAAGTCGGAGCGCGGAACATCGGAAGTCTGAATCGAGCTGGTATGTTAGAAAGTTTAAAGAGGCAAATCGACCGACTGCACATAGATATTATTATGTTTTATTGAAGTACCCTGGATGTCTAGTCTAACACACAACTATCAACTGTTTTGCTGGAGTTTAATTTAGTAAATAAGAAAATAGAAAGAACGGTCACCGGGTGTGGAAATGTTTGTGACTGAATTATTCTGATGAGGGTTGAAACTAAGATCGCACCAACACAAAAACATATTGTATATCATAAGAAGACGAAGATAAAATTGAGATAATTTAAGCCGAATCCAAAACCTAACTAAGTTTGTGTATGGAGAAGAAAATCTAATAATGGTAGGTGGTTGGAATATTGCAGTAGAATCTACTACATAATTTCCAAAGCTCTGTAGCTATTGACTGGAGAACGGTAACGTGACGAGCCAGCCTCCACTCGCAAATTAACATCAACCAGAGATATCATTGAATAAATTCGAAGTTGTGTCTACAATTTAATAGCCAAGCAACTGCTGCCAAATTAATGGTCAGAGTACTTTGCTTCTTGTAGCATTTCATAGTTTAAGAAAAAAAGTCGGTAAACTTTGCCGCTGAAAAACTTTGCGTTTTAGTAATTTGTTGCTAATGAAAGCAACATAAAAAACTTTAAAAGGCTGAAATTACTCATGGTCTCTGCTGTAACTGCGAATGCCAAATGTCATTCCGGCCTACGCTAAATTTCAATTTAACTCAAACTTTCTCTAGTGCTTGACCGAAGTTAATACATTACGGTTTATTTACTTTTTACGTATTTTTCTGACCACTTTGGTTAATGGTCTTTGTTCGTGTTCGCTGTACGTAAGTTATTAGGTTATTTAAAGTGGACATCAAACCAAATATGTTACTGAATCGAGAATCCTGGCAATTCATTTCTTCGCAGTTATTAAAATATTTAATAATCTGGAATAAGTTCTCTGGCCGTTACAAACACTATGACGAAAGATTACATTATAAATGTTTACCCAGTCTCAATAATAATAATAAAAAAACGCGATTCTTTCGAAGCAAACAGAAATTCTTCAGATATTACAGAGTCAACTTTTAGGGTCAAATACAAGTTTGTATTTCAGCAAGTTCGAGTCTACGACCACTGAAACAATCATACGATAGCGCGATTGCCCACGTCCTTGTTTATTAATACTTCTGAGTTTTTCAAGCCAAAGAGTTTTTATTCACCCTAAGGATGAAACACAGAGCAAGTTCGTATTTGGTCGGATCAGGTAAACCTATCATAATCTTTGACCCTAAAAACTGGAACTATTCTAGACCCGTGACGATACGCAAAATAACGGCCACAGGCTTACACTGGTAAGGAAATAAAGATAACGTCATAAGTAATACCGGTATTACAGGAAGAAGTGAAATATCGGCACTGACTGCTCGAATTTTCTTTTGGGGAGGCAGCTAGTTGTGTAGCTGAGTGTGGTCATCTGCTCGAGGTGTATGCCGTGAGTGTGTCTTGTGGGTTGGGGCAGGTCGGGCGCTGTTTTGACAGGTGCGGCGGCACGCCATGTGCCCGCCGCAGCTTTCCGCTCCAACGCGGCGCTCCACCCTCTTCCGCCCACACAAACACAGCCCAGCCGCACACCGCACGCTCACACGTCGCTATTGATCATTCAGTCTGCTATTGTCTCAGAAAGGAGGTACTGTGATTATCCTTGCTACCAGCGTATCAATTATTGAGGAAAGAATTTAGCAATGTAACAATTTACACATAACGGCACTTCTGCCAGGCACAGAAACACAATTTAAGTTAACTTCTTCTAACGCTGTCTTCAATTTTAAAACGAAAAGAGTAAAAATAAAATAGTAAATCAATTTCGCATTTAGTACTGAAACGCTGGTTCGTTTCTTTAAACTGTTTTATATTCTGTTTTAATTGCTTTGCCAACAAACATTTAACGAAAGAAATGTGAGAAAAATGATTAACATCAGTGTGCCGATAAACATAACAAAAGGATAGGAAGCTGGTTACTGAATCTAACAGCAAAACAAAGACAAAATTCACCGAGGTTGGTGGTGTAACGGTTAGCGTTCTGGCCTTTCATTCGGGAGGACGCCGGTTCGAATCCCCGTCCGTGCATACAGATTTGGGTTTTCCATGGTTTCCCAAATCACTACAGGCAAATGCCGGGATGCTTCCTTCAAAAAAGGCCATGGCCAAATTCCTTCCCATTCCTTGCCCCCCACCCTTTCCCGTCTCTAAATACCTCGCTGTTAAGAGACGTTAAGACGTTTTAATTTTTAAAAAATAAAAAATATTCAATATAGCCACTAAGCTGAGAGTTTCCTCTGATTCCAACTGTTTCCAGAAATTCTTAAGACAAATCTCATTTCGGTACTGCCTAAGGCATGATATTATTAAAGCTTTGAATATCCTCAAGAACTACTGCACACGATGCCTAAGGGAGAGACGATCTTTGAAAATACACTTTGAGCAGGCGGGTTACATCCAAAACTAAATTATTTGCTGACGACTTCCAGCGATATCTCAGCTTCGTTATCACTCACTATAGATAATATTTTCATTAAGAAGAGGTCGAGTAGAATTAGATTCCATATTCCCTATAGATTTCTGCATACTTTTCTTCCCTTTTGATCTTGCGCCTCGGCAACGTCGAGGGCTGACGTGAGAGAGGACTAGGGACGGGGAGAGGGTAAGAATTTGGCTGTGACTTTTTGAACGAGTCAAAACAACTTTCGCCTGGAGTGATTTCCGGCAAACTGAAATCTGGATATACGAACGGGGATCTAATGCCACGTCCTCTTGAATGGCAGGTCGGGCCAGCATTATCCAAAAGAAATTGCAGTATCTTCAGGAGCGAATCCTTTCTTAATCTATTTCTTCTTGAAGCTGACGAAAATAGACTTCATGTATTTATGAGGGAATGCGTAACAAAATACGTGCACTGCGTGTCTGGCAGATTCTTTTAATTAAAAACCCACCAAAAACCCTACTGGCCGGAGGGAGAATTGCAACAATCATTTCAAAGTCCGGCATAAGTAAATCCTTTCTGCATACGGTCTTACCTCGTAATGGAATTCTTCTAGGAAGTGCATTCTTTGCAAGATTTTCGCATGGTATGTTGATGATTCGTCTGGTTCTACGTTACTCCTTACGTTACTATTAAAGCGTGACTACCGGCATTAGTAAAGAAACATTGTTTGTTTGTTTAGCAGCTTTTTTATTGTTTCAGATCTATATTTCCACCATGTGCAGCAGTTAAAGACGTTTTGGATTATATTACAGAAGCTGCATGAGCCAAGTCATTAATTATAAGGCACTTTTCTTATTTCTCAACATCTGTAAAAAAAGAGAAAAAACATTCTATGAAGGTTGATGGATTTCAGGCCGGAAAAACGAAATGTTTTCATGTAGGTTGCTATATATTAACAGCTTATTTCTGTAGTGGAATATAAGCGATAAGACCAACTATACTGAGAGATTACTGAAGGTCATAGACAAAAATGTTGCAAAAGGAATCAGAGGTTCATGCCTATATAATTAAAACAACGAGACTAAAATCTTGAAGTAAATCGCAAGTAGCAACAATATTGACGGAAACAGATCTGTTAGAAGTAGTGAGAGAATTCCGTTACGTAGAAAAACAAACTACGTTGTTAACAATGCTGAAGCCATTAGCAGACTAGCACTAGCAAAAGGACCTTCCTCAAAAGGATAAGTCTTTTAGAATCAAATGTCCACTTAAAATTCATCCAGAACAGAATCCAAGTGTAGTTACGGCACCTCGTGGAAGTGTAGTTTGGACGTAATAATACGTAGACTACTGAAAAGAGGAAAAATTGAAACATTAGAAATGTCGTGATGCAGAGGAATGATGGAAATTGAGAGAACTTATAAAGTGCGAACTGAACCGGTTATGGAAATAATAGATGAAGAAAGGCCTTTATGGGAAATCTGACGATGAGAAGAGGTAAAATTATGCGTGACGTTTTAAGCTTCGTTGGATTGGTTAATTCATAAAAAACGAGTGATTAAATATGTTGAGGAAGATAAAGATTTGAGTTTGCTGAATAGATAACTGAGGACGTAATCTGCAATGTGCATGTTATGAGGACAATAACTGAGAGTGCAAAGAATTGGATTATTGCATCAAACCAGTCAAAACACAGGTCACAAAAGAAAGGTGGGTGTCAATTGTTATTATTCAATCAAACGTACTATTATACAAAATGTACCTATGGATACATGTCACTGGTGGATTATGAAGTTTCAGACTTATAATTTTCGTTTCGATGATGAAATAGCCATTTGGTATAGTGCTGCAAGAGATGAGTTAAAAATACAAGTAGATTTAATAAAAATATGACAGAGCGGTATCTTATAAGATTCTTGGAATCTCAGTTACTGGCCTATAGCTGGCTGTGTATACGAGGTGCAACTGACTATTGACCTTATGCAGCGGCGAGGAGTGGGAAACAAAAACGCAGATATTACGACTGCGGCGAGTCGTGGGGGATACAGCCAGCCTCTAAAGACAACGGCCGTCATAATGCTAATGAGGCGACATTTCATCAGTCATGAGATGATGGCTCTGGAGGCATTCCTCGACGCTGGCGCAGTGACAAAAAAAAAAAAAAAAAAAAAGGAACAAAGAAATGTCTCCTCTGTTGGTCGCCACAGTAATTGGGGAGCGAGCTCCACGTTCCAGCCATACTAGGCTCATCAAGATGTGCACGCCATACATTCCTGCGGGTACAGTTCAGCTCTGGGCTTAGAAGAGCGAAGAGACCCCTACGATTAAAAAAAAGTTAACTTTTAATATATTTTTATATGGTAAATAGACATGTGGAGTTCTTTTCCAGTTAGAATTGAGGGTCAGTATCTTCGAACAAAATATATCCTGTATCGTAATATTATGCAAACATATGGTTCCACAAGGTTGGAATTATAGTTGTCTTTTTTATTATCCCCACTCTAAGTTTTAAAACCATAACCACAGCGTAATTACACTGATTAATTCAAGACATAGCAAGGCTTCTTGGGCTTATTTTAGCTCTTAATATGAGGTGTTTTTTGTTGTTGTTGTTGTTATAGGTTCATTAGCGCGTGGTACAAGCTTTAAATATATCATTAGTGGAAAATATTGGACTTCAGTGCAAGAACCTCCTCCAATTACCACATTGGTAAAGTTACACCAGTTCGGGAAATTTGAGAAACCATATAAACAAGGTGAGATGGTGATCTTTCGTAGTTTAACTGGCAAAGAGCATGTGTGATCGCTACAAAAGTATGGTGAAGGAACCGAAGATGTCTTTACTGAACGTGAATATCGTATCTGGAAGGAGCTGAATTTGTATGTCATTTTGTCGTTTCGGGTAGTAAGTGGTTACTAAAAGGTAGAAATAAAGAAGCACGGTCAAGTATTAATTTGTTCCGTCAGCAGGTCTGTTAGTATTTTTGAGGGATGAGAATATTGTGTGGCGTTAGCAGTGCAGCCTGGGGTGACTGGAATGTTAAATCCCATTTAGCAGGTCTGAAGACGCGGCGTGTCCTTATGACGGCCTGCCCTGCTGCGTCCCAGTGCTAACATCCTGAAGACGTCACTTCCCGGCGGCGTGCCAACGTCCCTGATTGGTCTGGCGCCGCGCGCGTACCGGAAACGGAACTACGCGCCTCCTGGTCACGACAAGATGAATTAAACATGGCCGCACTTCGCGAAATGGCGGGCTGCATCAAGACTCGTCCGCCGCGTCGTCAGTACCATTTTAACAATTTTTTTTCTAGAAATTTTCCGTTGTTTTGCAGTCACGTCATTTTCTTTTATTTGTATTAATGTCGTTAGTGATTTAGATTTTTTTTTGATTATCATTAAGAAGCGTGAGAAATAATATGAAGGAACTTTAATCCTGACATTGGATGTGTTGACACAGTTGCAGCCTTCTAATTTTTTGTGAAATTTATTACTGTCAAATAGATCATTACTGCACCACTAGCCTAAATTCTAGCTATGACTGAGGTGGAATGCGCAGGAAATATAATTTCTGTAATTAACTCACTAGTCTGAATGATGTTCATCTTCCACTCTACCTTGTTTCTGAATCTAACACAGCATGCAATGGTATTCTAGTACACTTTGAACACTGAAAAGTTCAGATGCTCAAAATTAATTAAATTGATGGATTTCTTTTGTAACAGGAGGTTGCGCAAGTAGGACATTTAAACTTAAGCGGCTGGTGCGACAGTGAAGCAGCTAATTTTCGTGTGTGAGATACCATTGCTTTGCTACCAAAGAGAAGAAAGTAAGGTGACAACCGAAAGGTTCAAACCCTGGTTTGGCTGGTATTTTCGAAAATCGCACAACCCGGCCTTCATTTATAACAAAACTGGTTTTGAGTATTTAAACTGCATTCATACTCCAAGAGACAACATCATTTCACGATCGAAAAAGGGTGTCAAAAAATGACAAACTGCGGTGCAGTACCTCTGTGGCTTGGATTCCGCGTTAAACTGTAGGTTCCCTTACCAGTTACGATTACGTTAAGCAGCTAGTAAGGAATTTCACTGGAAACTTCATTCAGAATTTTTGTTTTGGGAGAGACAGGAAACTTTAGATCTGGTTGTCGCGTGTATGCACCGCAAGGTGACAGAGGCTACATGGAATACGACGTTCTCTTGTGTGCGGGCGTTTCATGCATAGCAGCTTTGGTGTACTGCTTGGTGTGCAGCAAATTAACATCGGAAAATGATGCGTCCACTGTATTATCTTTGCCATAATCAATGACCAACCACCTGCAAAGAGTTTGATGTTGTGTTAAATAAAACTCTCAGCAACGTTTCTTGCATTCTGCATGGAAAACCATCATCGTCATCATTTTTTAGACAACCTGAGTGCCATAGTTCATTCTGCTGAATGTAATTCGACGTTAAAAACCTTGGTATTGACAATTACCTTTAATCCATATTTGCAGTACTTATGTAAACCGGTCCCCAATATTACATTACTGCTCCCGAGTACATGCTATTAACTAATAACTTCTTTTCGCCAACTGTATTTTTCGTGACTGTCATTCTTTTTCAATAGTGTTAGTGTGATGGTATGGAATTCTGATCTTTAAAGATGATGGTAGCAAAGATATATTTAACATACGAGCGTAGATACAAATTTTTTCTTTCTCTTCGTGATAAACAGAGGCAAGAGCTGTGATAGAATTGGATTTGAGGCAAGACTGACAAAGACGGGAGAACTACAAATTAATGGGACATTTTCCCATCCCTCTCCGATTTGTTTGATATCGCTTCGTGTTTCTCTGTGTTTTTCACGTTTCTAAGTGAGACTTTTGTTACAATGTGAAGTTCTGTTCGTACTTCCCATCTATGAGAAGAGTATGTATGAGCTACTGTTCGTCCATTGAAGTGTTTCTAGTTTCATTCCGTCTTATGCTAAAAACAACACATGAATATAAATTTACAGGTAATTACATAAATGGTAGTAAGTAGAATAAAACAATAATATCATTTGTAACATGATGTAACAGTGAAAGCATGGATGAGAATTGCAATATCATAATAGTCACGCTGTCGTTTCGACCATTTAGAGCTGGATTTGCGAATTGCTTTGTATTTTGATGTACCTTGTCAGTTCATTAATTCCAATCTCGGTTCTGAGAACCTATTCAGAACTTAATCATTGCTGCCCTTTGAACACATATTCAAATTATCAGTTGATGTTTTTACACGATCCCCAATTTCGTAAGTTCATTTAAAGATCATCATTCAGTGCAGAACTATGTGAGATGGTTAATACACTAGTATTTTATTTCCATTTAGATGGAGTAGAAAAAATTAATGATTAAAATAACTGCTGCAGTCATACGTGAATGTAAAACTTCTGGTTGATCCTTAGGTCCTTAAATCGTAATTCATCTGAGTTCAGGATTGCTGATTGTTTGGCCTTTATAGAGCTGATTTTCCAACCGTCGCGTCAGTACGACGATCCACAAAGACTACTTGATCCATACACAACAATCTTAAAATAGATCTGGAATCACAGTTTTCTTGATTAATGCTGAAATACTTTACAGTCTTGTGAAAGTCATCAAAACAGAAGTATAAATTTCTCATCACTTCTGTAGCGTCATCAGTCTAATTAAGAGTGGTCAGTTTTACAGACACCAATAATCTATTAACGTTATATGAAGTTTCGTAATAACTCGTGTGATTTGTAGTTTTGTGGGTTTGTTTAAATTCAGTTGTAGCGTAATTTTAGTACTTTGATTTTAATCGCTTTGTCTCCTTCAAACATAAGAGAGTAAAGTATTGCTTGTGTAGCGATTATATATATATATATATATATATATATATATATATATTTTTTTAAATAATGAGGTTTGAAACACATTCCAGAATTGGTCTGGATGTCTCTCACATTGGCAAGATCTTTTGTTTACGTGGCTCTTCTCGCTTAAAACTCATTTTATAAAGAAACCTCTATTGTGTCATGAAGTAAAACGCTAGTGGAACATTCCATTGCATTTCAGCGACTTGTGAAGTTATTCTAATGCCATATATCAGTTCTTTGGTCTTGGCTCGACAGATGTTCTTAGTGCAGCAAAATGGAACCACCGATTGAGTGATTTGATATTATGGTCGTGGTAATGACACACGAGAACAATACGAGGAAAAATTAATTACAATAAAGTATAAATAAACTTAAGCGTGAGCAAAATAATACCACACGGATAACCCTGCCATTAATACCGAATACATAAAAGCTAATAAGCTTTTACGTATTCGGTATTAATGGCAGAACATAACAAAATTTTGTCATTGATCTACCATCCGTTACTGATCTAAACGTTACTTACTAAGCAAACGAATGTTCAGATAGTATACGACTGTGACTGATTCTACTGTAACTTATAAAAGATGACCCTCACCCAAAAACAAAATTTGTATCTCCAATATAATATTATTTTTACAATTGTAATAAAATAAACGAGCTAATTACATTTAGTCTGCAACCCAAATCATATACATGGCCTTTCAACATAGAAGAAAATTTAAGTATTCAAGTACCAGTACTCAAACAAATCGATTTCACTTTGAGTATAGTCGTATTACGAATATCACACTTGTTCAAAATATAGCCTGGGCATCGAATCGATCCTCTCACTATCAGGATTTTGAACTTTTGTGACCTTAATAAATATCTTGCATGTGGTAGGTTAGAAGGAAGTCGCCTGGTACAAAAACCAAAGCATGACGCGTTTGCAGATTAGGGAGGGATGGACTAAGCTCCACAATTGCCAACGCCACCCGTACCGCTAGTGCAATCAAGTTGGTTTCTGTAACATGTATGATAGTTATATTAATATGAAAGAAACACTCAATAGAGAACACTTTTCAACAAAATACTATTAAATCCTGGCAAAGTACCATCAAAATAAAAACTGTTACTTGTTTTGTTCCAAATGAATACAATATATTCGATGGACGTGTTTTTAATATCTTGACATTCAAATACAGGATATGATTGATAATGGAAACGAATTTCAAGTTCCTTGGTAGAAGCGTTTTGATGTGGACATGCAGACAAGAATGGTCCAAAATTCAGAGCTATGAACGCCACTGACGTCATTATTTTCAAGTGAAAAAAATTGAAGATAATTTATTAATTCTGTACTCAACAAGCAGCATACATCTTTACTTCACACCCTGGGAAAGAAAAGTATTTTTCTTAGATTCCTTCTTATTCTATGAAACCTACAGATAATCAAATATATTATTACATTTTTTTTTTTTTTTTTGTGACGATAAATCTTTCTCCCTTCATGCTTAACCATAATTGATTAGTAAGATATCATTTGAAATTAAGTGCTCCGCTTTAATAACATCATTAATTAAGAAAGAGATTTTGTGAAATTCAACCCACAGATGGCAAAATTATGAACAGTGGTATGTGATAGGCTTCGCTGGCGCCGAAAAGCAGTGATCACGTTGCCGCTAGATATCACCACTATATACCACATATATCTATTTCAGTTCATAAATAAAAAATTGCTACTAATGAGTTGGTTCTTCTTTCAACCACCAGCCTCGCTATTCATCGTATTTCATTCGTGAAATTTCCGCATGAGCCAAGAAGTAATCGTAAATACGATATTCATTAGATTTTACAGTCTGCAACTTACAAAGGGCTCTGACAGACAGACAACGGAGCGGAAGCAGTAGGGCTCCGAGTACCACTGGCCGCTGGGTCGAACAAGTAAAGCGTCGACAATTTTAGAATCGTACAGGTGAATGCACGTCGATCAGAGAAATGATCGGGTATTTGAGTCGATTTCTCTCATTACAACCGCGCGGGCTTAAAAACCTCTAAAAGAACGGTTCTCAACTAATGATGTGATTTCGCTAGCTTCAATTAATCCCCTTGTCATAAAGTTTCATCTGTCATAGCTTAACGAGTGCGAACCAAGAAGTCAGGACAGTAACAGAACGGGACGAAGTCATTATCTTTTCAAAAGTTAAAATTAACAGTGGAAAACGCTGACAATTAGACTGTTAATTGACAGGTAGACGGTGGTCTAAAGAGGCTTACCTTTGTCGGATTTAAAACTGAACTTTTATGCAGGTTTTATTACTATGTTTCAGAGAACAGCTAAGTGTTGACTCAATTACATTGCGCCTCCTGCTGAGTTGCTAAGTCAGAGTAATTTTCGCTGCCAGAAGTTTGTAAACAAATTAAGCTTGAGAGACGCGCAAAGCCGCCAAGGTGTAAACAACAGAAAGGTTTCAAACCTAAATTTGCCGTATAGTTATATTGTTCCATCTAGATAACTAGGAGAAGAGAAATAAGGAAAGGAATAGAGAAGCCGTACCCAGGTAGTAAATGTACTTTAATCTGGAAGCTCATTAAAGTGATGTATAGAGCAAGTAGAGAGTAAGTAGAGAGTAAAGGGGAGAGAGCGAGAGAGACGACTCTACCTCGCGGTATACAGAGTTCCCTCTGAGAGGCACTCGGTATTTCAGATAGCTGCGGTGATATATGGGGTCAGATACGATTGCTCATTCCTTGGAACTTTAAATTTAGATACCGGCGGCTCATTAGGCTCACGAATAGCTCTGGCAGCGAACGTCCGTCAAGAATACACACACAGTCGCCTGCACGAGAAGAAGACATGGCAAATGATACAGCTGCAACTGAACCGCTTATATTTTATTTACTGTGAATACACGAATTAAACCAGAATTAATATTGTATAACGTCCCCCTGAAGTTCTTCACTTGATTTTACCCTGTGAACCAATGAACAGGGTACTCAGGAAAGAAACTCGCAATCTGACGATTTTCACTTTCTTTTGGACACCATGACAACAGCCACCTGATCTACCAATAGTTTATTTCAACTGTTTTTGCTCCAGATGAAATAGTGCGATGTCCGTCAGTCTGTTAAGGATTTTTATCCATCGACCGCATGGTATAGGTGGAATGTAAATACACTGCCACAGTGGCTTAGCTATTTCTGGTTCAACTTCAAGCTCACTTAGTGGGGTTTGAGCTTCCTTCTCATTTTAGACAAAACACATGAAATGTTGCGCATTATTTCTCTGGATCAATGTTCTTTATTTGCTTAGGAGCACGTTACCTTCTCTTCATCTCAACAAATCTTCCTTTAACCTTCACGTTATCCAACTCTTGGAACTTTCTTATCCGCCAGCCTTTTCAACCCTTCGTCTTAAGGTGCGTTCCCACGATCCCTTGTAACGAAGGCGAGACGAGACGGGACCTCATTAGCCGAAGTGTAGGGACGACCGCGGGCCGCAGCTTACCTTGCCACCACCTCCACACCACGTTGCCTAGTGTCGTTTGGCACAGAGCACTTTACAGCAACAGCTGCTGCAAACCGATGACAACAGCGCACCGCTACACACGCCTGTGATGTTTACCGACACAGAGTTGGTAGCTGCTTCTCGTCTCCGCTGGCAGAGGCGGCCCTGTTCCCATGGCGTGTGGTGGAGTATTCGTCCCGTCCCGTCCCGTCCCGTCTCGTCTTCGTTACAAGGGATCGTGGGAACGGGCCTCTACTTTCCATCACTTCTCTTCGCAAACATTATTCTATTACACTATGATCAATGCACTTCATTTTTCTCTTCTTGGCTACTCACTTCTTCAGCTACTATCCTAATTTCCTTCTCGTTGCGCACCCTAAGCTCTGAATACAGTCCTTACTTTATCCCCCAAATTCACAGCTCTAATGTTTACATTCTTTGGTTTTTTCCCCGGTAAATTATGTGTTTCAGTTCCATTCCACGCAACAATACACAATAAACATTTTTGAGTTGCTTTCAGTTCAAAATGCTAAATTTCAAGTCGCACTGTCGGTTCCTTTGACCCGGACTCTGCGAGATGTTTTAATTACGGTATGACAACCTCACTTCCCTACGAATACTTTCCTCCATGGCCGTATTTCACTGCGAACACTGTTCGCATAGGAGGTTGGTTGAAATCCATGACGGCATATGGACGGTTTTAATTAAAGAATGGTTTTGTTTTTGAACATATTAAAAATGTAACAATCCCAACGCAATTTAACACAGTTTAATATTTCAAGAGGGTGTATTACACCGTTATCTGCGCAGTTTTGCCAAACGCCTTAAAGCTAATTTCATATTTTACTGTTGCTTCGAAATGCGCATGTCCGAGACATAATCGGTATCAATCCTGGCAATGGGTTTAAAAGTAGGTACTCACCACTAAAGACACTTATCAAGATGTGCGAACATTCCTTGTGGGTGTATAGTTGTACGGCCGTGGCAGCTACCACTACTAAAGTTGAGTACGGTATTCACAATACGCACTGATCTTTACACTCAAATGGTCAAAACATTCACTGATGCATTGAAATCACAAGCACCAATCATTTCTTCTTCGCCCCTAAAACCACGAACTGTGCAAAGTTTAGTTATTTAATTTATCTCGAATTTTCAGGAAGCTGAAATGGAATTATAAATAATTTAATATTTGTTCCTATCTAACATAGGCCCTACTTCTCGATATTTATGAACGGTTTTTTATACCAATACGTGTTTGCATGTGCTACATCAGGCTTCCGGAATGTAAGAAAAGTAACCAGACTCATAGAGAACAACATATATGAAGTTAAACACGGTTTTCTTGCTGAAGGAAATGATTAGATAAATTCTGCCACTATTACACCCCAGTTCTTTGGTACTGCAACAACAGTATCTTAGGTCGAAAGTCTATAGTGTCCACTACCCTGCTATCAGATTTTTCTCAGCTAAACTATAACCCTAAATTTATCTTGCGTGTCAGTGATATATGAAGAAAAGAAATCACTATATTTCTCTTGTCCGTCTGTTGTTAGGCGTTAAACTGATTACGATCTTTACTGCCGTCTTAGTTTCCGGTGCACAATAACTTACAGCAATCGACTACTCGCGGTATACCACGGCGATGTTGGTTGCCACGCGGAGTGGTCGACAATTTGGAGGCCGATGCGATAGTGAGGTGGGCGAGCTAATGGAGAGCACTCACACTGAGCCGAGTGGATCGAGTGGCCGGCTTTGTGCCGCTCGGCGACATAAATTGTGCGGTGCGGAGCGTCATTTCTGGTGCGCTGCTATCTGGCGTGTGACAATGCGGGACACCACCACCACAGATGTTATCGCCCTCCGCTATCTGGACGTCTCGCTGGGGCTGCTGCGTTCGCTGGATCGATGCCACGGCCGTTAACAGCGGCCGGACCGCACTGTCCATTAGGGCGGGCCGCAGCTTCCCGACACCATGGCCTCCAGTACCGACGAGTTCCCAATTCCAGTCCACCGGGCCATGATATTAGCAACGAATCCAGAAAAATGCACGACTAGCTGTTACCTGTCACTTCGGACGCGTTGAATCAGAATTTTATTTCTGTAATTAGATATGGAAAGACGTAACTTATGCAAAAGGTATCCCAAAAAGCAACGAATCGACATAATATGACGGGGAAACCATCACCATACCATTCCACCACTGACACTGTCTCATGAAGAGAACCAGTTTGCTACATGTTTAAAAACAGCGACAAACCACGGGGAGGGATGGTTAACTGCTGGTGACTACCTGCCACAGATCCTCCAGCAGATTTTTATTTGTACTTTAAAATTATGTCACTTTCTGGCGTCATCTTACGGTAATACTGTTTTTCTACGTAAATTTTTTGTATTTGCTGTAATTTGGTCTGATATATAACCTTTGGAGGCTGAAAACCGGTTAGGTAGCAACATATAATCACAAAATAATAGTCTGGTGCAGCGCAAATCCAGATCTATGCTGGACAGGATGTGTCTGTACAGGAACAGGTCGTACACAAACTGACTGCGGGAGAAACAAAGACAGCGTCACCGATATAACATTACAGATACTTATACACTCTATCAATGTCAGTCACCATTTTGTGTTAAAAAAATCCTGACAAAGCATGTTATTTATCCCGATAAAAAGATCCTATGTCCTTCCTTATAGTATATAGTACTTCCTTGCCAAATTTCATCAGGATCAGTTTAGCCATTTAGTCATGAAAACTGAACAAACAGATAGAGAGACAGAGTTACTTTCGCATTTATATCATTGGAGTAGATTGGCATATCTCAGCAACAGCTAGCTACAGTATTACTCCACTAACTCGCCTCGCCTCTACTTCCTGCAACACACCGAAAACTCGCAAAGCTATGAGAGCATGGATTTGGAAGCTACCCCGCCAAAAAATTTCAAACAATTTCATAGAAAATCACACCCATGCCTTCCAGTCAGTTAAGGTGCCGTTTTCCGTGCTCAAATTAAAGCAAACAGGTTGAATATCCAATGGAAGCAATTTATACCATCCTGTACCCGGTAAGTGGTGCAACGCAGGTACCAGAATCGTACCAAAGTCTGCTATTAATCCCAAACGTCGTGAAGGGCGAGGTTTACGACAGTGTTGTGAGCTCCGCGAGAGTAGCAGACAAATAGAAAGAATTCACAGAGAAATTGTACGACAGATACATCTTGCGTAAACGCTGAAAGAATAGAATATTTTAATACGGAAGATCCAGGATTAATAAAAAAATCTGACTTTTTTCAATCAAAGTTGGCAGTATCAGTAGATACGAATTTTTCATAATTTGCTAAAATTTATAGAAGATAAACTGGAATAGAGGAAGCCATAGATATTTCTACAAGCAAACAACTACAATTTCCTGAAGAAGACGTAACCTAAAAAATGTGAAACCTTCTGAACCATTCGTTTGATAGAAAAGAGTAGGAAGTCTTAACAAGAATAACGTGCAAAAAAAGTGGAGGATATAGTAGACGAAGGCAAATTTAATTTCAGTAGAAATTACTAGATTTTTTGAATATCATTAGTAAAGTACAGAACAAGAAGAATTTTATATTTTCTGCGAAATTGAGTTATTATAAAAGCTGAATGTCATGAGAGACAGATGCAATTAAAAGGGTGGTGGGGCACTCATTTAAACTTTTATTTTGCGATTCAATTAAAAAAGTTAATCACAAATTATGGTTGGGAATGAAATTCAATTACGAACATTATGTAATCTCCTATGACCGTAATGGCCTGTTCACGAGGTTTCTTACCGGCTGAGCAATCCGCCACTATCGTAGCCGCCTAGCCTAATACACCAGGACAACCGGGTAGAAAAGACCTACAGTATGACGTGGAATCTAAACTACGGAAGAGTTTTGGCGTAATTCACATTACACGGCAAGCTGTGCCAGAGGTGAGCTTTGAAAATGTCAACGGAGACTGGATTTTTCTATCTCCAGACAGTTAACGATTTTATATATATATATATATATATATATATTTCAGTCAATGAGACCATCAATGAGACCATTTAGCAAGCTCCAGTTTGTTTCTATTTGGATCAGGCTTTGCTCATGCAATTGTAGGACTCTATAGTGAGGACATCACTAGATGAACACAATATATAATTAAAACCGTCCATGTCCAAGACCGCACTCGAAACGGCCGATGCGATGCCAGAGCGTGGTAGCCCCTACACTGCTAGAGCCGGCGACCACTGAGCCGCCAGACCGCATATTCAAGTCCCAACATATCAGTACCTTACGGGTTATTGAAAATATTCTCTTCTTAGCCTTCGAGGGTGACAATGTCGGGAAAGTACCGAATCACCTCAACAAAATATTGTTAATAACAGTGGAACAAGGATAATGAAGCGTTTCAGAAATGAAAATAGTAACTACCCGTTAGTCGGAAAGTTTGAAACCATTTTATTAGAATAACAATTGCAAAAACTAAGATAATAACACAGCACTTTATGGAATCAAGCCTAGACATTTTGGAGACATGGAAATGAAAACTGAAAACTTTTCAGACACTGATATAATCATGACGAAAATTAATCTGATCGAAAAAGTTTGATAACAGAACAATTTGTGCAAATGAAGAGCGAGGATACGAGTTTTCAGAAGAATCTAAACTGGATGGTTCAGTTTTTGAATATAACGTCATAGCATGTTTACGTATCAAGAATTAGGGTAAGGCAGCAGAAATATAAAAATTTAAGACGTGGATCTTAATGAATTGCGAATATAGACAGAGAATAGGCAGAAATTAAACGGCACGAGAAACAAATAGAAAAAACGGAAATTCATCGAAATTATGAAAATTGTAGTAATGGTTAAAATAGAGCTCTGGTGCTATGGATCTAAATCCTTCTCCCTTAACCTCAAATTAAGGCCCTATAATACTTTAGTTCGACCATCTCTACTGTATGCCTCAGAGTGCTTGAACATGGTTGGAATGGGACAACTCAGAAAACTGGAACTAAAGGAACGGAAGATCTTGAGAAAATTTTTTGATCCTGTCAAAGAAGGAATAATACAAGCTCAGACATAATAAGGACCTATACCAACAACTGGAGAGCATTACAACAGCAATTAGAAAAAGGAGATTCCTGTTCTATGGTGACATAGTTCGGATGGACAGTCAAAGACACACCTCCAAAATCTTCAACTCCGTCTCTAGAGGGAAAACGGCTAACGGAAAATGGACAAGTCTAGTCAGAAAAGACTTGGTGCAACTGGAAATTGACCCCAATCACATTTACAATCACATTTGAAGCATCACAATCTCTCCAGCAGACACTAACGGCCAAAACACTGAGACCCGGCTCTGAGGTGAAATGGATCCAACAAAGAAAATACAAACACGGTGCAAGGATGAAAGAATATTGGGCCAAAAAGAAGGCTCACCTGAGTAAAGAACCATGTGGTCCATAGGCGCCAAAACGAAAAAGAAGAAGTAAAGCTCTGGAAACAGGGGTATGCACAACAGGCTGCAGAAATTCTGCGGAACAATAAAATTAAAATGATTGACCTGCTGTTTACTAACTGTCATGTCGGTATTACTGTTCGAGTATATGTGTTGACATTGTATTAACCTGAAAATGAGAACTCAATTGAAGAGTCAATGGTGATGATTGGATCATACTGCCCTTGAAGAGAAACTATGACATTTTGAGTGTTGTACTGAAGACAAATTTCTTGTGCATGTTACCATGTTTAACAAGGAACGTAACACAACCGCAGAAAATTTCATAACTTCATTGCATAGCATTACCGTCTGTTGGGCAAACGCTTCGTGTTTCGGTAGGCTGTTAGGTCGATGAATAACTTGTGGACCCCGCCGAAACACGATTACAGATCTTAAAACCCGTACCAACAGTCTGAAACTGTACTTGATAAAGATCCCAAACATAAGACTACTAACACACTGCATGACTCGCTATAATCCTGCATTTACTGGAACGGATGATGAGGTGATGTGCCAGGGAAGTGAGAGAACTGGGGTACAAGGCGAGGTGGTATTGTATCAACTACATAAGTCGGATGGGGCGCAAAGGAGGGCAGCTGGATTTGTTTGTGGGACTAGAGCAGAACACAATAGGTCACAGATATGATGAAAGAGTTGGGCCGGGAGTCATTGGGAGACAGAAGACGCGCGAAGAGAATAATCGAAGTGAATAGGGCGTGTACTGGGTGGATGTTAGCAGAAGAACTAGGGGTATTACGTGAAAGGGAAGCGATGGCCTTGATCTCAGCGAGTGGAAATTTTTTTATTGTGGTTATTGAGATCAGGAGGGAAAAGGTAGACAATTTGCCTGAAGCAGTAAAGGAATTTAAGATAAAAATTAGTGAAATGTGAACGAAAAATATGGCCACAAGGCACTGAGTGTTCCATTGCATTTAAATAAATAAATACTGCAGACCATCATAAAGGGATTGCGATGTTAACAACGTTCTTCGTTACTGTTCGTAATTTTCCTTTCTTTCTTTCTTTTAACGTAGGGAATTTGTTCGCCATGTTAAAAAGAAGATTTATTGTGTGTGGGATTTAGAATCGTTGCATTTTGCCGATAACGCGATGTGCCATCGGTAACCTGCGCAGAGTGTGTCAGATGGTGCAAACAGGTTTCACCAATAGAATTAGCGACAGCTGTTTGCCATTCATCGCTCTGCCTCGTCAAAAGTTATTATGAGCACAGTTGTGGAATATGGACAAATGGAATTAATGGAACAGTAAACTTGTTTTTCGTCGTTTTTGTTTGAGTATACGCGAGTGACAGTGAGGATGGAGTTGGCATCACTAAAGCCCTCAACATAATGAGTGTCTCTTATAAAATTATGTTTACGGAATGTAATAGTTCGTAGTGAAAAATATATGGGTCGTACGTACCCTGTATATTCACGCTACCGAATGGGCCATAGGCTGAGACTCCGTTAATAATAATAAAGAACTATTAACAGTTTTTGCAGTGGTTTTGCCGGATCCTTTACAAATCTTTGCACTATTAGTTTGTAAACGTACAGAATTTGTTAACAGAATATGAGGGATAAGTAAAGCTGTATAATAGCAGTTTTAACATCTCTCGTGTAAATATTTGCACTGGTTAAGTTTTATTTTAATTATTTCTGATTATTTAAAATGAATTGAGCAGTAAAGTTGACTCGTTGAGGATGCAGCAGATACTGGTGTTACTTTTCAGCTTGAAGAATTTATCAGAATCAAAAAGTTTAAATAATTTCCATGAACTCTTAGTTCCATTTTACACGTTTTTAATTCCTACTTGTAAATTCCTGCACTGTTGTAGAGCTTACTGACGGTATGGAATTTTTAAGTTTGCCTTTGAGTACTACTGTAGTTAACTTTTCCGATGTTCTGAAGAAAGGTTGCAATCAGTTGGATGGCGTACTCTTTTCTTTCTTTTCTTTTAATAACATTGTAGAACATTGGATATTAAACGAATTATCATGCACTGATGATTGCGAGCTCAGAACTTTCATTGGTGCCACACAATAGTCTGTGATTTAACAGCTCATAAGGAGCGAAAAAATATTATCCTGGATCTGATAATTTGTTCGAAATTGTATGTCTGATTTGTTTATTAGTAATGACCTGTTTGTTAAAACAAAAAGTTACGTTTCATCAACTTTTTTTTTAAGGCTTTAAGGCTTATTGATTTCCAAGCCATTAGCGACTGGAGAAAATTTAAGAAAATGGTCACGATACTTTGCGCCATTGGCATGGAACCTTAAATTAAAAAAATTAAGTTATAATTTGGTTATTACCACATCGTATTGCTACCGGAACCCAGAAATAATATGAAGAAGCTAGTCAGCAAGGTTTTGTGTGATATGGTGAATGTTGACGCCCCCAATAAATCTTTTTTTACTTATAGCTTTACGCCTCCTCGAGGTCATTAGAGGCGGGAAGAGACTGGGGACAAGGAACGCGGAGGAATTCGGTCATGGCCTTTTGAAGGAAGCATCCCGCCATTCGTCTGGAGTGATTTGCGGGAACCATGGAAAAAATAAATCTGGATGCCCGGATGGGGATTCGAACCGGTGTTCTCCCGAATCCGAGGTCAGAGCATTAACCACTCACCCGCCACGCTCGGTGTCAAAGAGTCATATTTTACATTATCACACAAGATTCAAATGGGAAAATACCATCAAACTGTTCTGTTTAAATTAATGGTTTGTTTGAAATTTTATTTGGAACTTGCGACGACATTAAATCTGTCTTGCACTAACTAAGAATCAAAAATTATGAAATGAAACTGCCATGGTTGCATTGTGTGGGGGAAGAAAATGAGGTGATGGTTAACGTACTAGATTTTGAGCTTCTCTTTACTGAGAAATGCAAATTTTGAAAAATGTGGACAAACTGGCAGTGGTGAAAACCGCGACTGCTACCTGAGATCTTGAAGACTGCAGTGGTGGGAGGTGTTTTCTGGCGCTCTTGGTAGCCCCCGTGTTTGCCGACGCACATTCGGATATGGAGTGCGGCTGCTGCGTATCTCTCTAACGAGGCATTACCATAATTGACGAGAAGAGGGTTGCGCTCCCCACCTGGCGGGGTAGCTGCAGACTAGCGCCTGGTACACTGCCGCCGCCAGACAAAAATGATTACTGGAAACCGCGGGAAATCCACGCAATTCCATTTCACTTCGAATCTTTCATAGCACGCGCCTTGTTCACTACAGAAAATTGCAGAATATTCCGGGGTAAAAATTTCGTCGTTTTTAATAATATCTGGATTTTTCTGGTATTATTTGATATGTTGCATTCTTTGTCAGAGATACCATGTTTATTTACGTAGCAAAAAGCGCTGTCTTCGTTGTAGTTGTTCGTATTCTCCAAACTTTCTGCTCCCTTCACTCGTCGGTATTGTTGGCAAAGACTGCTGCGAAACACTCAAATATAATCTCGTCGTTTGTTTACTACCGGACCATACTACATACATCATTTAATTAATTTAATTTAATTTCAATTGGGATAGAGCACACATGCTCCAGTGGCAATGTCCCTACATTTTACCCCCTCCCCCCCCGCTTTCCCCCACTACTCCCACCTTCCCCTGTCAAGATTTTTCACCACCCAGCTAACACTACTCTTTACGAATTCAAACTTTAAAATCCTTAATTATTTTTAGAGAATTGTCCTTTATTTCACTTGGTAATTTATTTCAGTCGCTGACTCGTTTACCTGCAAAAGAAAATTATCCCACTTCTTTCGCCTGAATTCAAGTGCCAGTTTATCTCTTCTCTTCCTCGTACAATTTCTAGTCCTTTCACCAATATTCATCCATTCATTATCGCGATTATAATTCTTGAACGATCAAAACACTCTCTTCGCCCACCTTGTGTCTTCCAAAGCCTCTCAATCCAGACCCTTCATCATATCCGATTGCATTCTGCGATAATTTCTGCAAAAAAATCTAACATTCCTCCACGTCCTGAATTTGATACCACACCACTCCATCATATTAAAGCAGCCAATTCGAATCGCCGTCCGGGCATCCAGATATGGGTTTTCCATTGTTTCCCCAAATCACGCCAGGCGAATGCCGGGATACTTCTTTTAAAAGGCTATGGCCGAATTCCTTCCCATTCCTTTTTCCCAGTCCCATCCCGCGTCTAATGACCTCGACGTCGACGAGGCGTAAGGCCATAAGTAGAAAAAAAGTGATCAAGGTTTTTTAAAATTAGTTCCCTTAATTCTCTGGTACATCCCTCATCAACCTTTCCATTAAATGAACGACTTTGAAACCTTTTCCTTCACCTGCCCAATCTGCCCAGTTGACTTTACTATTAAAGGTTATGCCATAATATTTACAGTTCCCTATCCATATCTGTATTTAATCGACCAACATCCAAAAATTTGTAAGAGCATGTTTAAGTGACATCTCATCCAATTATTGACAAACGTAACCTTTGTGTCACTTAATATTCGAAAACGTATATTATGTCCAAGACACAAAATTAGTCCTGTTAAAGTCACGCAGTCTTGGCTCCATCCCCTGCCCGTACTACCCCCTTTGCCCTCAGTTGAGACGACAGGGTTGTTAAATGTTCCTCCACTGCCAGTCGGTTCGTACTTTTCGCTGCGGTCGGTTTGTTTGGCTAGTGTCAAAGTTAATTGGTTTGTCTTTATGATGAGTGTCGCTGCGGAACAGATACATGCAGTGCGTTACCGGAAAGAAATAATATCGGTGTTCGTGCAGGCCGTCCAGATATTAGAAAGCAAAGTAAAGTTGTCGTGTCAAATGTTTTCAAGTATTTTAGGAACCTTACCCACAACGAAGAAGCCAGGAGGAACATTAACTTTGTTCAAGTACAAGCGTTGACAGAGGCTTGTGGTATTTCCGAGAAGTCGGTACAACGTATCACCGGTATTTTAAGTTCGGCACAAACCGAAGGTATCAGCCCTGTTTTTGAATCACTGTGAAAGAAGTATAGACGGGAGCACAAATGCACTGATCTTGATGATGACTTTAATAAAGAATTAGTGCGCAGGACTGTTTTAGAGTATTAGACAGAGGAGAATACCCAACGGCTACGAAAATACGATCCGATATCTGCCGTAAAATCAGCTATTCAGGCTCAGAGAGATTCGTCCTTCGTATTCTGAAAAGGCTTGGTTTTAAATTTAGGAACTTCATTTTTATGTGTATTTCGTCATATAATCCTCTATTACGATAATATTTCTTAGACGAGCTTCAATTTGAATATTTTGAGAAGGCACAGGAACTACGATTGTCTCGCCTGTCGTTAGAGACGGAAGCCGTCGGCCAGTGTTGGACGCGAGCGCAGCGCGACAACATTCGCGCAGATAAATTATTAAATAAACCAGAAGGATATTCGTTTAAAGATGCTGTTATGTTTTCTAAAATTAATTTCAATATTTTCTTTCAAACTTCCTTGCTGGACGTTATTGCGTGAACAAATAGAACAGAAGTTGATTCTTGGCTGTCCGGTTGGCGCCGCGTCATGTTTCTTGAAACCGACGTTTCGACCCTCATTCTGGGGTCTTCTTCCAGGGCAGAACTGGAAGAAGACCCCAGAATGAGGGTCGAAACGTCGGTTTCAAGAAACATGACGCTGCGCCACCCGGACAGCTAAGAATCAACTGACTCTGGCCGCGGAAGCCTACGGTTACAAATAGAACAAAAGTTAGCGACAACTTTTTACATCACACAATAGAAAGAAACAAGCGATTTGTATAACTTTTTAATTTTTTTCATAACATTCTTCACTATATAATGAATATAATATACTATGTATTAATCTGTTAACTTTCGAAGCTGCATATTTTTTTCAGCTATGTTTTATCATTGGTTTATCTTTTTCGATTGGTTAAAGTGAAGAAAGTAATTTCATTCGTAACTTTCATGGGAACTATTTTTTATTTAATTTTTTAAATAGTCATATAAATATTTCGAATTAAAAAACACATCACCTTGTTGAGCAAATTCAGTAACAATTTTTACAATGTTTCCGCACATGTTGCTGAAAGTTGATTTTTCTGAGGATTTGCAACATTGTATGGAGACGCACTGACCTTCGCAGGTCTATTTTCGTGACTGTTACTGTATAGCAGCACCAAATATCACAAAGATTACTGATAAACTGTGTGTGTTTTCTAGAGTAAGTAGCTGCTTGGATATTTTGTTACTAATTGTTTCATGAGACGTGTTTTTCTACGTACCTACTTCAGTTAACAAACAAAGAATTGCTACAGTGAGCCGGTTCTTCTTTCATCCTGCTATAAAAAAAAAACATCCTCGATATTCATTGTGCATCATTTGCAAAATTTTCGCACAGTCCATCTGGCTTACTGAATTGAAACAGAGCAGACAACTACTCTGCTGCTTAGTCACGCTGTATGCACACTGAGCAAAACAAGTTTTCAAAATTAAAATCTACAGGAGTTTGATAGCCGCTGGTAATGTAACGGAGCCTCCTGCAATGGTTTTTCTATTTGTAGTTCTGTGATGCGCATTTCAACAGTAGCGAGCACGGCAATCAGTCGAGCGCTCCACTATACCACCGTGTGTTTACCTTGCGGCTATCAGACACGAGTTGTATGTATTGCGGGGACGAGTGGTCGCCTCATAAAGCTGTCTGTCGCTCGCCCTAACCAGGATCGACGTTTTATGGAAGCCATCCACATTCATAAACATCACAACTTCTGATTTACGACAGCGATAAAGCGGCGCGGGCAGAGGGACATCACTGTGTCCGCGGACAGCACACAAATGCAAGTAACGCCCTTCACTCGCAACTAGAAGTGGTGTTAGTTCACATAACCACCGCTGAGGATATTGCGCATGGAGGAAATATATACTCTGCACCAATGACGTATAGCTTAATTTTATCCTTAATTCGCTGTGTTGACGTAAGTGTATTGATCAGACAAAAGGTAAAATGGAAAACAGCTGAAGGCAAAAAGAAACAAAACAAAAAATGGATGTTTGTTACTGAAAACTTCAAAAACTTCTGTTATTCATTTTAATGAAAAATTCGTGTTACTGGTTCTAAAATTTTAATTATTAAAAATGGATGCAATGAAATATTTGATGGTGTACCGCCGGATTGTATTGTAAAAGTACGATACTTCCACGGGTAGCTCTACCGTCTATTCAACTGCGAATCCTTCTGCACTGGTTGGCTCTTCGACAAGTAAATATGGATTCACAACTGAAGAAGATGGCACAGCTAGCTGTCGAAATATTACTACACAATCTGGCGGAACATCCGTGAACATTTCATTCCAACCATTATCCGGGAAACTCTCTATTCTTACGTTACAAGATGGAATTCAATTTAATTTATTCAAGTAATTAAATATAAATGGTGTTAGGCTAAACAACGATTACTAATATTAACAAAATTTACTAAAAAATAAAAGCAGTTAATTTTATTCCAACTTTGTAATATCATTTGAGAGATTATATGCGTTTGATGAACGAAGCAAGAAAGCATTTATATCTTTAGTTTCAGTCAGAATATTTTCCAGTGCCACCGGCTTAGCGATGCTAATATTGCTGCAAGAAAATGAAATGATATAGCGCTGTCGAAGACGAACGGAAAACACTACAGATAAGTCAAGGCACTGACAAAGTGATGTTCAGAAAACGCCGTGTACGTAGGGGTGCTGGCAAGAATACTTCAAAGTTACGACTATTTGAGTTTTTCAGTTTAAAACTGGACGTCCAATATCATGAACGCTATTTTTCACGAGCTTACTATGGTTCAAGTTGCCCCAGGGCACAGTTTCGCTTCAATCCATCTGCTCTTTGCAGCAAGTTTTCTTCTGATATCCTTTAAATCAACTGTGTTATATTACTTCTTATTTCTAAGCCATTTTCTACTGCCATCTCGTTTGCAAATTTTAGTATTTGCTATCTGACTACAAATTTTGCATCTGCATTCTTTCTTATACCAAACGTTAGTTCTATACAGTCGAAATCACCTGTCTCTCAGGTTTGTTACATTCGTCGTTATCTCGTATGTTTTCTTAGTTTTTATTTAACTCTGAATTTAGCTTCTGTTCAATGTGAGGTGCAGTTAGAACTTCTCAGTATTTTGATTCTGTATAGCATTCCGATACTTTTAATCGTATTTCTATTTTCCATCTTTACCTCATTTTTAAAACATCATTCTGTTCTGCGTTTCGTGACTGCCAAATGAGTTTGAAAGTTGTTATGCTCACACGAGTGGCATTGCAGTCTAAAATTTGTTGTTTGATATATATATATATATATATATATATTTCATGTTCGGTCATAATATTACGCGAAGTATCATATAGAAGTAAAAGAGAAATTGAATCAAAATGGCTTAGAAATACGCTAATCTATGCCACACCAATTATCCTCATGAAGTTGAGACACAGAAAGATGTAGTAATATTTTATGGGTCTCAAATATGAAAAAATTGTGAAGGCGAGTGATGTGGCAAGTGTTAAAACTACAAGAAGACAAAATAACGTATCGAAACCATAAGAAACATGGCTATAAAGTAATGTTATGATTATAGGGACCTCAGTAAGTACCAGTTTTGTGAGACATATTTCATCGCAGTTCCCTGTTTCTGAGATGTGTCTAAATAGTAACTAAATCGAAAAATGAGAAAACAAAAGAGACCCATGCTACCGCTCAGCCTCAGATGATATGTTTCGTTCTTGTTTAAAGAATACTGAGTGGCTGTGAAATGCGATGATAGTTTCGTGAAGACATCTCGAGTTTGTTCGTAGTTGTTTGATAAGCACGTAGCGTGTTTTCCCCCGCGCCCTGCCTGCGCTGACTGTTCACTGGTGGCAGTCGATACGGATACACCCCGCCGCTCTCTATAGAGTCTTGAGTCTAGACACTTCAGCCTCTCCAGTACTCAGACACGTCGGCTCACCCGCAACCTACAAAACAGATGTACACTTCCCTGTCTTAAAACAAACTCTTCGCCAAAATTAAGCAATTCCCTAGTCGTTTTTGCTAAAATTCAATACCAGTCAGGAGTTGTTATATCATAACTGTTAATTTCACAAAATCTAAGCTCAAAGACAAGAAAGTAAAAGAAGCTTTCATTACTGCGCTAAAACAAGTAATCCCAAGAACAGAGAGTCTTGAACGGAAATGGAATTATTTTAAGTATGAGTTTGTGAGTAAGGCACAAAACACGTTGTAGAAAACCAATAAAAATGTTGGAGTTACAGAGTAAATCAGAATGTTAATGAAAAAAAGAAACTGTAGAAATAACAGGAACGAATAAACGACTGAAAAAAGTAACTGTGACTGCTCGGAGATAAAAAGAATTTCCAACAAAGTAGCTGAACAAACACTAGCAGGGGAAAGTTCACACAACAAATAAAAGCTGATCTGAATTGTAAAAAGAATTTTCCACACAGAATACCAAACGTAAAAAGGAAAAATAGTAAAAACTTTGGCAATAGATTTGTATAAATATATGGTCATTCAACACCAGAAGCGGACGGAAAGAGTAATTCCATTTAATGAATCTAAGAGTGTAAGAAAATGATGAAGCGCGTGCAGATATTATATTGATATAGCATGAAATGGTACTAAAAAACATAAACATGTAGAATAGATGAAGATGTAGCATACTTGACATAAAAAAACAAGCAACACCACTGTTAGTGCGCGTAGAGACTACTACAGGGGAATGTATGGCAGGAGAAATAAGTCACTGGAGATTGGTGGCATATAATAGTAAGAGACGTCTTTAACAAAGGGAGAAGAGAATATCTAAAAAACAGAGGGATCTCACAAAAATTCACATGTTGTCGAAACAATGGATAGGAAACAGAAATAAAAATCAGTGAAAACCTGAAAATCCACGAATCGGGATAGTGAAAGATCGACAGCAGACCCCTTAACACCATGCCAAAAAAGTAGGCGTAAGTTTTCGTGATGATCTTTGTGAAAATAAAGAAGACCCAAGGTGGCTTCCCGCAGTAGATGTTTGAGACAACATAGTGAGTAAAGGCATTTGGAAGGAGATAATATATGTGGTGATTTAGTAAGAACTTTTTAAAACTCTATGTGTGGTATGTGTGGAGCACAGAACTTTATGGTAGCGAAGCATGGATTTTAGGAATACCGGAAAGAAAGAAAATTTAAACATTTGAAATGTGGTGCCACAGAAGAATGCTGCTATTAAAATGGTTTAGTATATGGACCAAGTTAGTTTTTTTTTTATGATGTTTACATGACATATACGGATAATACAGAAGACACATAAAATTGAGACTATATTAGTGTACAAAATAGTGCAAGGAAATCTGTAGATGTGGTAGAAGGCTTCCATGACCACAAAAAATAATTTCTATGCCCTTTGGGCGGTGCCGAATCGTAGTGTTAATACGCTAGAGCGGTGCTCATCGAAACGTTGATCCAAATCCGCCACCTCCAGCGTGGCTGAATTTCAATTCTCAAAAGTTTAAGGGAATCGTGTAAAATGTGCTTCATAGTCTGTGTGACAGGCGACTCAGCCCGGCCCCAACCGTGGTGACTAGAAGTAGTTCTTCCAGAGCTACGTCCCAAGCGATTTGGTCTACTCCAGACAGGACTCGGTGGGTTGAATCCTGGTTAATTCGCACAATGTCCTGCGGTGTTGAAGTTGGCCATTCTTTAATCCAGCTGTTTAGGATTGATGAAATTGGACGTTGTACAGAAGCATGTTCGAATCCACCTCCAGACATCCAGATTTCAATATTCCATGGCTTTCCGAAATTACTCTAGGCGAATGCTGGCATGGTTCCTTTAAAAGGCCATGGGTGAATTCCTTCCAGTTCCTTGTTTCAAATCCTTTCCCACCTATAACGACCTCGCCGTTGACGGAGTGTGAAGTTATAAGAAAAATAATTGATGTTTGACTCCCAGCAGGTTTACAGGCGGGACTGTGGGATTTCAGTCGTGTTGTTTTATATTGCGTACTAACCTCCTGAATACGAAGTGTCTCATTCTTCAGCAGTCTTGACCGCAAGTGAGTATCATCACTTTGTCTTCTGATTTGACGGTAGCTCTCCTCCTGCAAACCGAGCGTGGTGGTGTAACGGATAGCGTTCTGGCCTCGCATTCGGGAGGACGGCGGTTCGAATCCCCGCCCGGGCATCCAGATTTGGGTTTTCCATGGTTTCCCCAAATCACTCCAGGTGAATGCCGGGATGCTTCCTTCAAAAGGCCATGGCCGAATTCCTTCCCATTCCTTGCCCCCATCCTTTCCCGTCTCTAAAGACCACGTTGTTAAAAAGGGACGTTAAACTGTTACAAAAAAAAAAAAAAAAAAATCCTCCTGCAAACATTTTTCACTTCTTGCTTCATGAATAAAATCTAGCTAACTGAAAAAATAGAGACAGAACTTACCATGTCTGGCAGTCGATTTGTTGATTTAGTATTTCACCACCATGCGTTATCTCTCACTTCAGAAAACCATCGTTAGTATCTTTCAGAGATGATATGCCTACCAAGAGTGGCGTCGCGTACCAAATACAATATATTGTTACGGTCTTTACCGTATTATACATAATTCTCCCGCAAGAAATTCTTCGAAAGTTTCCCGATTACGGAACAGAACCGAAAGAAAATGGTAGCATTGGGAGACGACTTTAGCTATAACAATAGACACTTTTTCCCACGCAGTTCAGAAACTGGAGTCTATTACTGTTACTAAAAACAGAATTGAATTACGAAGGAAAAATTTACAATTCTTGTTAGAAGAACGTACTTGTAGAAACAGCGATATTTGATTTAACACAAGGAATATTTGTGACGCGTCAATAACGAATGGTATCAACGCAGAAAAGGTATTTCTTAATTTTTTAAATATAAATTATTAAGATTATAATTATTCTTATGGAAGGCTGCAATTAGTATACACTTCAGGTTTTAAATAAGGAAGTGCGCTATTCCGAGGCATTTGATGCGCGCATAACGCAGTGGGTTTCTTGAGGGAAGGTTCGTATGTTTATCTCAGAATCATAGAATGACTCCTATAGAACAGAAAGTAATATTTTTAAGCGACTTCATAAAAAAGGAGGAGGTTCTCAAATCATCTGTTTCTTTTTATATGTATATTCAGCGATATATTCCCCAATTTTGAACCTATTTAAATGAATTTTTTTAAGTAGATAATACAGGGTGTCCAGAAAAGGACTCCCTGATTTCAAAATTAAATATCTCGAAAACAAAGATCGATAGAGGAATACAGTAAACGGTATGTTTATTGTAACAGCTGTAAGAAGTGTATACAGCAGTGTGAAATAATAGTTACAAAAGCTGCTAACAGATGGCGCTGTACGCTCATATCAGCATACATAAGTGAAATAATCGTATGAAAACAATCTTTGCAAACAATCACATCACAATATTTTCAAAATGTTCACCATTGGCACGTTTCAATGGTGGAACTGATCGCCCTGAGCTTCGGATCACTATTTAGGCATTACGTATGGCGATTACAGCGCCATCTGTTAGCAACTTTTGTAACTATTATTTCACACTGCTGTATACACTTCTTACAGCTGTCACAATAAACATACCGTTTACTGCATTCCTCTATCGATCTTTGTTTTAGAGATATTTAATTTTGAAATCAGGGAGTCATTTTCTGGACACCCTGTATATACCTTCAAAGTGGTCCCATAGGAATTTCACTGAGAAACCACCCCTTCTACCCCTTTACCCCTTAATTTTTATACATACCCACATTTTTTATCGGATTTCGATGGAACTTTGGAGAAAACTACTGTCAACTTTTGGTTTGAAAAAACTGAACCCCTCTCCCCCTGTCCACCCCCTTAACTTTTGTCAATGTTCTTTATACAAAGCTACGGTCGACACCATTTAACTGATCTGCAGTAAAGTTGGTAATTACATGTAACATGTAATTTTTCATGAAGAATGTTTCTGACCAAAAAATATAAAAAAATAAAAAATAACTAAATAAATAAATAAAAAATAATAAAATAAAAAACCACCCCATCTCCTCCTTTACACCCCTTAATTTTATAGAAACCTACATTTATTATTTGATTTTGATTGAACTTTGCATGTGCATACTTTAAAATAAAGAGAAAAATCCTGACAACATTTGGTCTGTCAAAGCTCAACCCCTCTCCCTCCTTCTACCCCCTTAATTTTTGTCAATTTTTTTATATAAAAAGCTACAGTCGACAACATCGAAGTTGGTAAGGTTGGTATGGAGAAGGTTTCTGACCAAATAATAAATAAAAAACCACTCCTCTCCCCCTTTACACCCCTTAATTTTATACAGCTCTACATTTCTTATCTGATTTTGATTGAACTTTGCACATACTTTAAAATAAAGAGAAAATTTCTGCCAACATTTGGTCTGCCAAAAACCAACCACTTCATTTTTGCCAATGTTCTTCATAAAAAGCTACAGTCGACACCGTTTGACCGATTACCATGAAACTTGGCGCTTTAATATATATTTTTTTCAGGAAGGTATCTGACCAAAAAATCCGAAATCCACCCCCTCTCCCCATTAAACCGATATTTTTTATATAAACCCACAGTTTTTATGCGGTTTAGATAGAACTTAGCACACTTTTACCATAAAACAAAGAGAAAAATAATGTCAACTTTTGGTTTGCAAAAACTGAACCCCTCCCCCCGTTTCCACTCCCTTGATTTTTGTCAACTTTCTTTTTAAAAAGCTACAGTCGACGCCATTTGATATCTTTATGAAAGTTGCACATATATGTATTGTTTTATGGAAAAGATTTCTGACCAAAAAATCCAAAAACTACCCTAGCTCCCCTTTTACCCCTTAAGTTTTGTACAAATCCACATTGTAATCCGATTCGGTGGAACATAATTCAGGTGTTTTAGTGTTTATCTGCGTTGTAGCGTAATCTTTAGTGGGTACCTGTAAAGGAGTATTCATCTGAGAAGCAGTGAAATCTTTGGCGCGTATCTACTATCGGAACGAGCGAATTTTCATTTCGTGCTCCATTTCAAAATTACACACTGTCATGAGATGTATCATATTCTAAACTAGACCATAAGCTTTGAACCATGTACGTGAAACTCCGCACCGCTGATGTATGCTGTGTATTTGGGTACAAGATTTTTATCTCTTCTGTATTTTACGGCATAATGCGATTGTTGTGTTGGGTTTATTGACGAAATGAGGAACGTACCCCCTTCACAATATACGAACCATTGTCTAACGCCGAGGCCCTAAATAACCCGATCTTATTTTTTTCAAGACATAGGTCCCTTCATCATCAAAATGTAATCCCATCCCATTGCAAGCGTTGTTCGTATTTCTTTGAATCAGCTTTTCTTAAGCGTGACTGAATTTACGTTTGCCTCGGAATCCGCTTCTGTCATGGCTGGATCCAGAACCACAGAACATCCTTGCGTAAATCATACGGACAAATAAAGCCCATAAAAACTATTGACAACACCGGGTTTCGAAGGCGGGGTCCTGAATTCTGAATACTCAGACACCTGATATTTTCGTAGCTTTCATTGCTTATAAAACATCACGAGTTTTTCCTTTCAATTGAGGTATTTCTACTGGGATACTTCACAATGTACAAAAATGTTATAGACTTTTCTGTATGGAATTTACATACTATGGTTTTTTACACTGTACTGCTTACTGTGGTAAACTCTAATAAGGAGTTTCCGCTACGTTTAATGGTAACGCAATATCATGAGCTATTTGTTACCAGCTCACAGAGCGATATTAAACCGTGGTGTTGGCTGCAGCCTGTGTTGTTTTATGGCGAGGGCCTGCAAGCGCACACAGTCGGAAGGGCTTTGCGCACGCGGACGCCGCTGATAAAACCCGTCCGGGGGGTATTATCACCACCAGTACGTGCCAGGCATACTGCTCACGTAATGTACTGTACACGCTATCACTAGGCTAGGACACCGTCAACTACTGTCGCTGGTTCTAATCGTGCTGCATCCGGAGGCGCTCGCTCATGTACTGTATTTTGTGTGTCTGCGTCCGAGCATTGTAGTAATGTTTATTGGTTGCAACTGCGTTCGGTTAGTTTGATCCAGTCCTTGCTGGTAGTGACAGGTAACACGAATGTATAACCAAAAAAAAGTACCTGAGAACATTGCCACGTATATTGTGACGTAATGGGATGAGACGGAAAGCTGCACTTCCTACGGTCTATCGTGGTCTGGGGAAAAATCGATACAGCGGAGTGGAACAACACAAAATACTGTCTACAGTTGCACATATACGATATCTCGTTTCTAACGTCTTTGAGACATGCGGGAGTTTACTCACAGCTGTCGAAAGAATGATATGTGACTTGAATACTTGTAATGACTGAAAGCTGGGATCCCGATACCAGAACCCGTGTAACAGAGCTCAGCTCACCTCGTAAACCCATCAACACAATAACCGTTATTATACGCAATGCAAAATCACTTATGAACTAAACATTTCCATATTACAGTAATTGTGTATCTTTAAAGTCTTCTAAAATAACGTTAATCTGGATATATATCTATAATCTTCTGCATACGATACAATGTGCAAATTGTTTGCTTTATGTTTATTTTTCAATAAGTAAAATATTAAAATCTAAATCTGAGGAACACTCACATTTTTCGGTGTAGTTCTTCCTTGAGATTACTACATATTCCAGAGATGTTGCAACAGCTAAATAACGCTTAGGGGGTTGCTGTCAGTTCTCTACAGTGCCGGGCAAGTATCCAGTCATGCATCGAACAACGTAGCCGGACGACACCCTGTTCACGGTTACGTCAGCAGAAATTTCATTTGCAACAAAAAACTCAATGCAGAACTGTGCACTACTTTGGTGAATATATTCTCTATCAATAGAAGAGAAAAACATATTTGTAGGCAGTATTGGTTCTGATATGAGAGCGAAGACGTACGGGAAAAAAAGTGTAAAGTGCCGTACAACACAGCCAGCAACTAATATAAAGAAACCGAGCGTGGTGGGTGAGCGGTTAACTTTCTGGCCTCGCATTCAGGAGGACACCGGTTTGAATCCCCGTCCGGGCATCCAGATTTGTGTTTTCCATGGTTTCCCCAAATCACTCCAGGCGAATGCCTGGACGTTTCCTTCAAAAGGTCATGGCCGGATTTCTTTCCGTCTCTTGTCCCAAATCCCATCCCATCTCTAATGACCTCGACGTCGACGAGAGATAAATCCATAAGTAAAAAAAAAAAAAAAATGATATAAAGAAAGCCTTGAAGGGATTAATTGAAAGACGGCAGACGCGTGAAGAGATTGGTGGTAGTGATTGGGACATATCGTTAGTGATGCTGAAAGGATACCACATCAAAAAAGTATGGACTGCTTTTAGGAAGGAATGTAAAATGTGAGGGATTTGGTAAGTTTTCTTTTGTTATTTAGATAGACACGTGAATATACTACCGAGGGTGTTGTTGAACAGTTTATCCCAAACAGTGAAAAAATTTAAATTATTTAAATTTGCCCGGAGCAATATATACATATATTGGTCCTGGGTTAGAAAAGTGATGCAGTCAAATATTTTTATGACTGCTTCGTCAAGGTATGAGGTCACATGCGAAAACCACAACACTTCGATTTAAGGTGCTGTGGTGAGCTGTAAACTCAATTCAGTTGAGTTCATTGATCAGTATCTACTCTCGGCGAGTAGTATCAGTGTCGTAGATTTAGCGTGTTATGTTGTTCTGATTAGAGGTGTAGTTTTAGTTTAGGGTCGAGCTCCGCGTTCGTCTAGATGATTACTGAAAGCTGCGTGTAAAATGGACTGTATTGCAAATCGAGCCTGTCGTGTCTCAATGCGAGTGTGAGAAAACTGCTGGGGGTAGGGGTGCGCCGATATCGCTTTAATATCTTTGAACTCCAACAATCTGAGATATTCAGAGAACGCCCTTAGCAACAATAATCTTCTAAATGACTATCTAAGTGGTATGGGTCGAGTGGTATGTATATATACAGATGGGTCAAAGACTGGCAACATGGTTGGGAGTGCCTTTTCTGACAGCACTAACATCGTGGAAAGGTTGTTTAAGCTGAGCGCGGAAACATCCTCTATCACAACCGAACTGTTTACAATACTTAAAGCGCTGGAATATGCGCTAGAGATGCGCATTCAGAATACAGTTGTTCTTACAGATTGAAAATCGGCACTGCAAAAACTGGGTGATGGAGTCAAAGATAGAGGGAGGACTCCACTTTTGTATAACATATTGGAGTTGATGACCGACATAAACAAACAAGGTATGAAGATCTCCTTTATCTGGGTCAAGGCGCATGTAGGACTACGTGGCAACGAAAGAGTGGATGCTCTTGTAGAAATAGCCGCACAAACAGGAAACCCAGTTGAACTTCTAATAGGAAGTGATCTAGTCCCACTATTTCGCCAAAAAAGTATGGAGACCTGGAATGATATGTGGAAATCCACTAACCAACACAAAGGAGCACATTATAGGCAGATACATCCGTTGATACCAAGGACACAGTGGTACCAAAAGAAATACGCCACAAAAAAAGCAGTCACCATAATATCGAGACTAAAATTCAACCACGGGAGATTCGGAAGTCATCTATACAAAATAAAGCCAGTGAACTCCCCTTTTTGTCAGAGTGATGGGCAGTCCGAGGCCGACACAAACCATATATTCTTTGGATGTAATAAATACAAGGAAGAAACGGACACCTTTTGGGAAGACTTGAAACATTGGGGAATAAGATATCCAGTCAATGTCAGCCATCTCCTTGCCTTAGGAAATATTTCTATATACCAAAAGATGGTACATTTTATTACAAGAAACAATATAGAGATATAATCGGGAGATCCCACCCCACTCTTCAATATTGCAAATAGTTACCGTTCATGGAACACTAGACGGTAATGGTTTTATTACATTTTAACCTAATAAACTATAAAAATCATGTATTATCAAAATTTACTGTGAAAATGTTTAATCTTTAATTCTCCATCTACCCATCGTTTTAATTTTATGTCCTCAGTGTTGTTGTGTACTTTCTTAATGTTATGTAAATTATTATTTCTGTTGTATACCGTTCGTAAAGTATGTTTGCTCTTATAAACAGTGATTTGTATATATGGTTGGGTAAATATGGGCGAATGAGTGTATATGCATAAATAGAATGTATATTGACTGTATGGCCAACAGTCCAAGTGTCAATAAATAAATAATAATAAAAAAACTCCAACAAAAAATTAATACATATTAACTACAATCTCACATAGTAATTTAAAGGATTCTCATTTTACTTACATTTATTTTAAAATCATGGTATAATCCTCACTTCATTACCGAATCTGGCAGGAGAATGGTACCTATCGAACCTGGCGTTTGATAGGACGCAGATTCGATCATTGGTCCAGAGACCGGAATGTCGGTTTACCATCTTTTTCAGAAATCATCTTGTGCCCACTGCGGGGGATGAATTCTTCATGAAGGCATGCCTAATTTCTTTCATTTTATTCCAGCCTGAAGCAATAACGTTGTGGCCTGGTATTCCGGAGGACGTGGCTTCAAATCTCCGTCCGGCCATCCATATTTAGATTTCCAGAAATCACTGCACGAGAATAACGGTATGATTCCTCCAAAAGACCATGCGTAAACAACTTAACCAGTAAAAAAAAAAACACTTAAAAACTTTTACTCTCCTGCGTATCATTTCGTATCAGCTTCAATGATCTCCCCATCCACGAATCATGTTGCGCCGATAAAATTAGAGGCAATTTATACCGATTTTCTCAGGAAATGAAATACTATGTCTTCAATATCGTAAGACGGTATGAAACTTCCAGTTCTGTCCTGCAGATGATCTGCTAAGCCTGTAAACACAGCTCTGAGAACGGTGTTGCACGTGTGGAATACAAAACCTTTTGAGATTCCACTACACACTAAATAAACACTGTCATTTACAATCACAATGCAATCACGGGGCTATTTTCTTCGTTTAAATCTTAATTGAGAAGTTAAACTCTCTAAAGCAATCAATCTGCTAAAAATACGTATAGCATTGGAGTTACGTAGCTTGGTCTCCGGTAAACTTGTGTTTTTTTTATTTTTTTTTATTTTTTTTAACCTATGGCTTTACGCCTCGTTGATGTCGAGGTCATTAGAGGCGGTATGGGACTGGGGACAAGGAATGGGAAGGAATTAGGCGACGGCTCAAATCCAGATGCCCGGACGGGGATTCGAACCGGCGTCCTCCAGAATGCTAGGCCAGAGCATTAACCACTCACCCACCACGCTTGGTATGTATACTTCGATGGCATGAAATGACTTTATAAGAGTGTTGGACTGAGTGTCGTCAATGGGCAAGTTAAAATGCATTAATGGTATGAGAACTTACAAATCAGCACGCAGAGTACTGTTAGATCGTCCTGGTAATTAGCAGAGTAGTTTATCTGACATCCAGAAGGACTCCTTACCGCAAACACGTATTGAAAAACGCAAAGAGAGGTTTCCGGAAAACGGATTATTGATACGCGCTGGAGGACTGAGGCTTGGCTGGTTTTGGTGGTGGCACTGCGTCCGGCGCCAGTGTTAATCGTGTGTGAGCGTGCGTGTGGTGGCAGCTAATCGCCGTCAACGAGCCGACGCGACGCCGTGCTGGCGCCGGAAGTGACGTCCCGAGAAGACGCGAGCAAAAAGTGACACCGATTATGAATCGCCCGCCGCCTGCTCTACATCGACTGAAGCGTAGGCGGAGGGCTGAGGCCTCCGGATCACCAGAGCTGCCGAGCATGAATATTCCACGCGCGTTCAGCAGCCTCGCACCCCAGACGACCAGAACGTCCGTCGCAACAGAATGGAGGCAGAGATGGACGCCTTCGAAACGTCCCGCAAATATGATATATTAACACGGCTGGTTGCCCGAGAAAAATATATTAATATTCAACGCCGTGAAAAATTACGATCCTACAAACACATCTTGTCGAGTCACAGTGTGTCGTGCAAATTGCCGAAGGACTTCGTTTCTTTTGTTTTTGCTCTCATTCTACCCTCTGGAGTATTTCAATTTTGCGCACTTATGTATTGTGTGCTAATCTGGTCACCTTAGAAAACTCTTTACAGCTCATGGCTATAATATTCTCTTGCTCTACTTTCGAAACCTTCAGTTGCTCTGCTAATCTCGTGTAACTTAATATGTGATCTCGTCTCCTATGTTTTACTTCCGAGATAGTGTTCACCCATAATTTTCAGGACAATTTTCTTACTTTTTCTATATAATATTCAATATCCTACGGTATCACATTTTTCTTCTTTCCGGTATTAATATGGACCATGCTTTAATTCTCTGCACCTGTGAGCTCCTATTCAAACAGCTTTCAAATATCCTCTGTAAGTCTTATATCAATGGATGATACAAAACGCTCTTATTTTAAAGACGGTCCTACTTCTAATCTGTTTTTGACACCATCGTTGCTTCGAACATCAGTTCAATTTTTAGTTGCTGAATATCAGAATTTATTCATTTCCATAGCATCCGTTTGTGTTTTCATATTTTGTTTTCTATTGCACTTCTTAACATTTGATTTCGTTTATTTTAGTCCAATTTCCTTCCCAAGATTTTTCGTTCCAATCAGTAATTCTGTTATATCCAATTCTTATGTTTACATACGCACTATGACAGAATATCGTAGTGCGTACTTTCTAGTAACCATCTTTCAAATACAAATATTTCTTTCATTTTCCTGATTTGCCTACGACTAGTATTTTACAAAACCAATTTGATTTTTATGTACATTATCAATTATTATTCTCTTTTTTTTCTAGATATAAGTTCTTTGCTGTTAGATACACTTTTTCGTTTTTACAAAGAATTGTAAGTTAGAATTTTATTCCTCCTTGAATGTTATAGAAACGTTTAGATGTTTATCATGTACGTAATCAGCGTAGATCAATTCCATAGCATTTTGACTCTTGCTCATTCATATGGACATAACAATTTTAAAAGCTTGTAGGTTACAGAAAATATTAATCTCTTTTGAAAACTAAAATAACTTAGCGATACCTTTTACCATCATGTATGTTGGAGTAAATACCTGCAAATAGAGAAACAGCATCATTGCACGTATGGAACTATCGGAATAGAAAAACTTCCACATATCGATAAAGTATGATCAAATATTATCATGTATTAATGCCAAAGACAATTAATTATCGTTCCACCACATTCACACGCTGGATGTATGTGGGAGACTGTTATAATTTCCATCAGCATCGGCATCGCAAACCAGTACCAATATATGCCACAGAATTATATTTAGTATATTTTTAAATAAAAATAAATTCCTTAGGAACGCTGAGGGATTTATAATTTTTGCGTAATATTTAAACATCATCCCTGTCATGTTTTACCTCACACTGTGCAGTAACATCGCAATAATTTTCAGCAGCTTTGTCTGAATGTTAAGGACTGGATTTGATCTTGTTGAAAAATACTGGAATTCTGATCTTGCACAGTAGGTCACAGTGAGGTTGAATATCTGGCTGTAGATATAGCCAAAATAATGGTAATGGTATCCCGAAGTATTAAATATGAATCAAATGTGTTGTTCGAATTCCGGAAACAAAGACTACCAATTTTATGTGAATTGTATACGTTATCAGACAATGCGTTGAACGTCTGCGTCAGTTGATAGGACACTGCACTACACTTAGTGCGGCTAAACTAAGAAACAAAATAAATTACGGTAGACACATGAAAGAGAGAGAGAGAAAAGAAAAACAACAGCGACGTCGGATGAAAGGTTGTTCCGGTGCCTTAAGATATTTTCGTAGTGGAACATCTCTCTTGTTTACGAGTCTGGGCGGAGACGCATTCTCTCGATGGAGACACTTGTCGACCGACGCGTGGTTGAGACTGTTTGCTGACGCCTGAGTTAGTACAGTGGTGGACTGTCTCGTTACCCGCGCGCTGTTTGTTGGTGTGGTGCGCGACAGTTATGACCGCCGCCAGTGCAAATAAGACGCGAATGCGCTGCGCACAGGAATAACGTGGTCTGAATGGACGTGGCAAATTAACAAGGCGGCCAGCCTCCGCAGCGGGAGCTCTGTAATTGCTCGTTGGCCTTCACAGCGCGAGGTCGTGGCTTCGTACACCGCACAGCGGTAATTGGAAAAGTACACCTCGGCACTGAGATTTAATACAAACACCGTAACCGCAAGCTGTTCGTCGTTTTCGCCTCGTCGAGTCGGACAGCTGTCAGGGGATCGCAGCGTGGTGAATGCGCGTGATTCGCAATTAAGTGCCGGCGACGCGTGTGACAGGTGGAGTAATTGGCGAGAGACTGATGCGGGTCGGTGGCCCTTACCTTGCAGGTGGGCGGCTGCGGGGCCGAAGAGAGCCGCCACTAGCAGCAGCAGCAGCTGCAGGGGCGGTGCCTCGGCGAGCACGTGCAGTGGAGGCGGCATGTCTGGCTCATACTGCGCGCCCGCCAAGCCGACACACACTGAGAGACTGCCAGCAGCCAGCCGGCCCGCACCGCCTGGCGGGCGCCCGCGCGCCGCGCCGCGGCGCAGGATCCAGGACCGCCTCGACCGCCCGCCGCAGGATCTAGAGCACATCCCATCAGCCGCAACGAATATGAAAAATTTCACATACAGATGATATTTTAAAATTCTTTGTGTACAACGCAGTATCATTTCTGTGTATTACAATTTTATTTTGTTTTGTGTATTACATTTCTGACGACATTCTTGAGGTTATTCTTATTTCACTGTTTTATTTCATTGAGTCTGAGTAACTAATTTATGTGGGTAATTGTTTTGTGAGCGCATTATTTTTTGTTCTGTTTTGTACCCTCTATATTTTAAACATTTTTATCACATAAATGTTTCGGAAAATTATCTTCGCATCCCTACTAGCTTTCACTACAGTCACAATGTTTTTGTCTTTTAGTTAAGAGATGTGATGTTGATAGCTCAAAGAATATTTCTTTTGTTTATTTGACACACTGACACTGGTTTTACTGAATTCAGCATTTTCCGTAACAAAAGGGGTAACGCAAATTGTTGCTATATTAGTCTTACTGCAATCAGTAACTAGTCTAAGCGAATAATGAAGGCTGCATTTGGACTTGAGCTTATAAGCTGAGAAATTTGCCTCAGTTTTTGAAGGTCTATAAGAGCTTTCATCCGATGTGCTGACGTCTGACAACGACGGCAAAAAACCTTTAGGTTTCCTGCTTCCCTATAAGAGTGTTGTGATGACATTCCATACGTTTTTTTTAAACAAGCATCACTACTGATGTGTAATCGTTAGTTTTCCCGGCGGATCTGATGTTTGAAGATCTCTCGGGCGTGCAGCCGTGTCCAAATGACCCGGCTACACGCTCGAGAGATCTTCAAACAAGCATCTCTACTTTTTCTCTCAACATTTTCATTACCGCTAGTTTCGGTTGATCGAACGATTTTATAGTGACATCGATTGGTAAGACCACAATGATCGGCAAAACGGAAAATACTTATACGGAAGAAACGTTTCATTCCCTGTATTTGAAATACGTATTCTCATCTTGCGTCAATTACGAGGGCCAGATATGTGCCATGTTCTGTGGTAAGAGCTGTGTATCATATTTGACAGTGTCCCTAGAGAATGGCTAAACGTAAACGCAACTTAGTCCACAACCCGAAGGTTGGTTGGATCCTCCTGAAGGAGGCATACTTAGCCATTGTGTCAGAGGTAGGACGGCCAGTTCCTTTCCTCTGGGACCTACAGTTTAACGTGGAATCCGAACCACGGAGCGTCCTGGCGTAAGCTCATATGATCAAACACAACTCTCAAAAATTCCTGAGCCCACCGGGATTTGAGCCTTAACCACTGAGCTACCAGACTATCAAGAAACAAAGCTCAGTCTCGTATATATTGTGAAAATCTGTGTTGCAATGTTACTTTGTTCAGCACACCATCTTCATCTCTCAGAGATTATTTTGAAGTGGATTTCAGTTTCATTTTTTTACTCGTCTCATCCTTCAACTTTGGTTTTGCTGGCAAATATAAAAGATGCTCAAAACTTACTATTTACTGCAGACACATTTATATTGTGTTAGTAAAATCTTGGTATCTAACTTAGTGAATGAAGAGGTCTATTTTGTTATAACCAAATTTAATAGAATCATTCGTTTTTAATCTGTAAAAAAGACAGTCGATAATATCTATAAAACTCAATACTGACTTATTTGGAATGTCATGGGGTGGTTTGAAAAGTTCTGAGCATAGAAGTTGTTTAGTGTATATCGTAATGATATTTTGAATTTCCGAATGTGGTAACACCGTTCGTCTTGAGCGATGATTGCTAAAACGTCGTGAATACGAATGGCCGATCAGCGTTCTCCCGAATGCGAGACCAGAGCGCTCACCCTCCACGCTGTAAAGACACAAAATCCCCACCTGTGTGTGATCAAGCAATACTTGCCCCCGAACTTTCACCACAGTACAGTCAACATTTCTTGATAGGTGTTTAAAAATAGCAAAGTCAGCAGTGCAATGCGGCACTCGAACTACGATTATAACATGCTGACTACATCGTTTCCTTATACCATTATAATACAGGTACACTTTATTGAATTTAGTGCATTATGAAGGACCCTGTATCTCTTTCTTCTTTTTTTTTGTTATTTAGTAAATACGTTCGTCACGAAGTCTAATTTGTAAAACCAAGCACTCTAGAAGTGCCAAGTTGACGAATTAATAACGCGGAAGACAATATATTCTTTCTTAATATATCCTCATAGATTATCAAACTTATTTTAGCCTTATGCATTTAAACTTTTATAAAAAATGTAAATTTCAGTATAAGATAAGCTGAAGTTAATTCACAATTTAGTATCATCCAAACAAGGTATGCCGCCGAAAGCTTGTCCTTTGAAAATATCATCCGGTGGCAAACCTGTGAAGATTTTGTGTCAACGCCGGGAAAGCCTTGTTTCTCATATAAGGTATGCATATTACTCCGGCATGTTTGGTGGATTATATTGCTCGGTCAAGTGCGTGTTAGATTCATGAGCCATTGTTTAGAATCGCACCAAGATACGAAATCTTTAGTTTGAGCTAAAATAAATCATTATTTTCACGGCTTAGCGTAACCATAAAAAAGTGATTGTATACAATATTTTTGTGGATAAAATGTTCTCTCAACTGTTATCAAATTTTGCTCTTATCTAATTAATTATTTAAAAAAAATACGTGCCTAATAATCATTAAGTGATAAACTTAAAAGAATAAAAAAATTACCTTCTCTATCTGGGGAAAAAATGACAAACATACTGTTAAACAATACCACAAATTTCAAATGATGTTAAAATTTTTAAACAGAGTGAAAATTATTCGAAACATTATCTCATACTATCGTAAAACGCGTTGTTACAGAAATTTTCTTCCCCTTGTAGCGTTATGCCTCGTCGACGTCAAGAGGCGGCAAGAAACTGGGGCGAAGAACATAAAGGAATTCGGGCATGAACTTTTGAAGGAAATATCCTGCATTCGCCTGCAGTGATAACCGAAAATCATGGAAAATCCAAATCTGGATTGCTAGACGGGGGATTCGAATCGATGTCCTCCCGAATGAGAGGCCAGAACGTTACTGCTTACCCACCACGCTCAGTGTCTTACTGAAAGTTTAAGTTTTCGGTTAATGCCCTTAAACCGGCCATAATGCTGACATATGATAGGTAATTATCTTCTTGTGTTGGGAGATATTGTTACTTATGTTTTGTCCCAAGCAATTTTCATTTTGTTTTCCTTTTACCGTGAGAAAGCCATTCCAAAATAATTCTTTGCCCTAAAAATGGTCAGAGACTTGTAAATACTTAAGTCATGAGAGAAATCATTGCCGCAATCTATGCAATTACTGCTAATTCTTTCTATTTCAAAGAAACTAGCACATATATCATCATCAATACTAATAGGAGGCAAGTTGGATCATCGTGTCTTTTACGTCACGTACCCGGCAACTAACTGCCAGAGGCGTTGTAGCTCTATCCATCGTTAATGCTGTTGTAGCAACCACGAATGAAGTTTACACTTTATTTTGTTTCTCTAATAGCACAATATATTCTATGCGTGGCTGCGTCGTACACAGGGCTTGCGCAAGCTCAGCCATGTACTTCTGCTAACTTGAAAAAGGATGCTTACCCGAAATATTGTTTTTTTTGTGTTTGTATGTTGTTTTGTGTTGCTGCTGCCCTCCTCCCTTCAGCTTTGGTGAGTGTTGGGTGTATTTTATCTGTCCTGTCCATATACATATTGCTTCACGGCAGTTCTTTCCTTTCTTTGTTACCGACAATATATTTTAAATTATTTACCAACAATAAAGAAAAGTACTCGTATTTCCCTTAAATCCACATATTAATCATTAGTTGTCTTTTGTTTATTTATATTCATTCCGTGTAGAAATTTTTCGTTATACATATTCTCTATTCATACATGTGGCTATTACAGCAAACAAAGAATTTAGCCTAGTTATGTTTTTGTAGTAGTTCAACATTTTTTCGTTTAAATTAAAATTTGAAACTTACTATACAGAAAAGTATGTATGTACTTCTCTTAAGTGTACATGTCAGCTATGAAGAGGATTGTGGAGTGGAATCAGGTGTTTAGAAATATTTATAACATAGCATCATTACAAAATGAAGTTCTGATCATTATTTGGTAACAATTCTATTTAATTAAGTTACTACGAAGAAACGGGCTGGCTGAACATTGAGCTCAACCTGTCATTTCTGACACGTTTATAATCTAGTTTCTGTATAAAAGATAACTGCCACAAGCAGCTCGAGAAGAAAAGCCCTATGTTCGCTTAGTGAATATGTACAGATGTTCTTTTTAAATAAAAGTAGTCATGCTATTCTCAGTGCAGCTACTTTGGTTAGCAATTTTGAATGAGAGTAAGGATAAAATTTAAAAGAATTAAAAATATCGTTCTTAGTAAATTTTTTTTAATAAAGGTATGGGTTTCAAAATGTAAGATATCATAAATCCTAATACTTCCGAAATTGTATGATACTCTGGTCAGTACTAGCAGTACAGCCGTGTTCACAATAAATCAGTACTGCCATAAGTAGTAACCATCTCCAGTTCGAATTTAGTTAACTTTCATTTTGGGTATCTGATAATTTATCAAAGAAAATTACTGTAAGAAATGAGTTAATATTTAATTTTTTTGGACAAAGAACTAATGAGGAAAAGCATACTTAATTTCTTTTTTTTTTTTTTTTTTGTCTTGAAGGGGGGTTTCCTTTCGTTTTTGTAGTCTGCTTCCCAATTACATCCTCAACTATTTTCCTAATTACATTAGCCAGTTGAGAGTATATGTCGTTTCCCATATCTATTCCTTGTAGTAAACTATCCATAATCAGTCCTGTTTACAGCTCGTTGTAGGAGTAATTGGTAGGTAGGACACTCTTTGCCCTTCTTGTTGCAGCTTTTGCCCCGTCTGTTACACGGTATGCATATTGAAGGTTGAGAACTTTTCTTGCACTGATCCCTTTGGTGGTTTTCTTCTCCACAGTGTGAACAAGAACTATTGTTCTTCTTACAATGCTTACTGACGTGTCCTAAATCCAAACATTTATTGCATTTTGGAACGACAACGTAGTCTTTATAGCAGAAAATTCTATGAAGACTTTCTTTTGCTGTAACAGAAGTTTCCTAACAGAAGGACTCACCTCCACAACCTGATGAACTGTTACTCTTTCCCTAGGTCCAGTCTTAAATTTTGGTTGAAAACCATCCATAAATTGTCCTTTCTCTATTTTATCCTCAAGGTTTTGCTGGTAGACAGCATCAGCAAGGTTGTCTACATGAATTGTTATTGGTATGTCATAAAAAATCATGAGTGGCCTTCGTTTTCTAGGGAGTTCGCATCGCATCTTATCAGCCAATTCCTTGTTATTTAGAATTTTTTGCGAATCCTCAGGAGATTCTGTTTCCACTATAATAGCATTATTAGTTGTGCGAATTCTGTTCAAGACAAAAAAGAAATGCAAAAAGGGCTGCCTGCTTCAGAGAGAAACTAAAAATGGAGAAGAATCGTAATAAACAAGATGTTGGAACGCAGACGGACGACCACTTATTACAGATTAACGAAATCTCTTCGAGTTCCGCCAGTCATCCCCGGAACCCTTATGTCAAAAGGATTGGTCTGGGTTGGAATACTGACAGACCAAATTGGGTTGAACATTACTCACGACCTGTAGCGAGTCCAAAATTGGAGGAACAACCGCTGAAGATTGGAAACATAGAAGACAGACGCAGTTCTATAAACCCTAAAACAATATACAGTGATTTTGAAATTAATTTAAAACTCGGTCGACTGGAGGAGGCTCCGAATCTCAATGTGGCGCTGAGGCATCTAACTCGAATGGCGCATCCGGCCGGTAAATATGTAACCTTCCCTCAGCTAGAAGTGATTGATCGTATACATCTAAAATCTATCAATCTTCCTACAGAGACTTCTCAGCTTCTCTCTCTTGTGCATAAAGTCTTCGAAAGAAGGAATGAAACTTTTGATCCCGATCAAATATATAAACAGTACGTATTAACTCATGGTCGTATAGTTTTTGATTCAAAACTCCCGTGGCCACAGTGCAATATCCACACCAGACATCCATAAAACACAAAATGTCTTGTAAGCTACGAATTGCACAACTAAACGCCAGGAGAAGCAAGTTGGTTTTGCAGGAGGTGAGGAAGCTGTCAGAGGAACATGAATGGGATGTCATATGCCTTCAGGAGACACATTCATGCTTCGGGAAGATTCCTTACATGCCGGTATCGTCACAGATAATCTCAACAGGTAGAAACCCTATGACAGCAATAGTAGTGCTATCCAGACAAGTTACTGTAACTAAGATAGTGCAGTTCTGTGATGAACATACGACATGTGTGGAACTCATTGCTGACTGGGGTAGTGTAATTCTCGTCAACATGTATTTTCAATATAGTGATCCCATTGAACCATACATTGGGAAGATAAGAGAAGTGTGCACTGCCCTAGACAACAGACCAATAGTGATAATGGCTGACGCCAATGCTAGATCCGATCTCTGGCATAGCGGGGAGACAAATTTGAGAGGCGAGCTTTTAGTGGAAGCTATTAGTGAACTGAATCTAGAAGTAAGAAATCTACCACATAAACCCTACACATATAGCAACCGAGCAGGAGCTAGGTCAAATATTGATGTAACATTGACCAATCTGCGAGGTGGGAACTTATTGAGGAATTGGAAAGTTTTAGAATTTTTAACTACCAGTGATCACAATGTTATTACTTTTGAATTGGTCAGAGGGAGGAACGATTTTGACACATCGGAGGCGCAGACTTCCAAGGTGCATTACAACATCCGACAGGCAGACTGGAACAGGCTGAGGGAAAGTTTTACACAACAAGAAATCCTATTAGATGATAATGATGTAGATCGAGCCGCAAAGGACCTTACTAGGGCACTCCAAATATCAATGAGAAGATCTATTCCTCTTAAGAGAACCATTGGCACAGTCGACAGACCTTGGACTGATAGACTGCAAAGACTACGACAAAGGATGCACAAAGCAAGAAAAGATTACCAACGTTGCCTCATCTACAACGTTAGAGGACAGCTCCTGGAAAGATATAGACAAATTAAGAGTGAATTCCGAGAACTGTTAATACTAAGTAAACAAAAAAGCTGGGAAACATTTGTGAAAACAAACTTGCGTACAGACCCCTGGGGTATCCCATACAAAATTGCAGCAGGGAAGGTAAAACCCCCAACTACACTGTCTACTGTACAGAAACAAGATGGAACCATGACTACGAGCTGGAAATCTACTTCAGAAGTGTTACTCCAGGAACTCCTTCCAGATGATAAAATGGAAGATGACGAGATGGAGCACAGAGCGCTCCGTCTGGAAATTGACCAACATAGGCAAAGTACCACCGACACTCCTGATATTAGCATCTTGGAGGTAGTACAAGCAATAAATGCCTTGTCCAGGAATAAAGCTCCGGGTCCGGATGGTATTCCAGCTGAAGTAGTACAAGAACTGGTAGTGCCAGCTGTGTAAGCTCTATAATGCATGCCTGCATCAGGGAAGAGTACCAAACATCTGGAAGCAGAGTGAGATATTAATCATCAAGAAGGGAGATGACAAGGATCCAAAATTGCCTAAATCATATCGACCCATCTGCTTGCTAAACGTGCTGGGAAAAATACAAGAAAAGGTGCTGTGCAAGAGGTTACAAGAACATTGGGAGAAGGAAGGGATGAATCCAAACCAATTTGGATTCAGAGCGGGGAGATCTACAGAAGATGCAATCAACCGGACAATGAATCTGATATAGAACTCAAATCAGAATTACGTGATAGGGGTCCTTGTCGATATATCTGGGGCATTTGATAATCTATGGTGGCCTGCACTTTTTGCACGGCTTAAGGAACTAAATTGTCCAAAGAACTTGTATAACACCTTTAAAGATTACTGTAAGAACAGATATGTTAAACTTAGGTGTCCTGGAGTATCCATTGATAAAAAAACTAACAAAGGGTTGCCCACAGGGATCCATTTTTGGTCCGATATTTTGGAACATTGGGCTTGAACCGGGAATGGCAAGGCTGCAAAGAATGCCGGAACTCCTGGGACTTGTTGCATTTGCAGATGACCTATTCTTAATTATAGAGGGTAAAACCAGAGCCGAAATTGAGGCTAAAAGCGCAAAGGTTCTGCGTGAACTCAGTCGATGGTGCAGACAAGTCAAACTAAGATTAGCACCTCAAAAAACCTGTTATATGTTACTGAAAGGCAGATTACAGAGCAATCCAACCATTAAAATAGACGGAGTTACAATAAGAAGAAGTCCCTTCAGTCGATACCTTGGTGTGAAATTAGACGAAAGTCTAAATTTTATGGCCCATATGGAGGAAGCATGTGGGAGAGCCACCTCAGTCATGAATAAATTAATCAGTATGGGACAAAGGCGTTTCCAACTTTCACCGCTTTTTATTCGAACATACCACAATACAATATTAACTTCAATTGTAGGGTATGCAGCCAGCGTCTGGGCGAAACACCTCAGAAAAGTAAAACCCAGCAAACTTTTGAGGAGGACACAGCGAAGTATACTAATCAGGATGAGTGGTGCTTACAAAACAACAGCAACTGATGCCCTTACCGTGGCACTGGGGGTGTGGCCTCTGGACTTGGAAGTTCGCAAGCGGGGAGCATTATACTGGCTCAGGAAAGGGAATCCGGAACAGGTAGAGAAAATCACGGGAGCACCAGCAACAACAGCTGCAGAAGTAAACAAATTGTTATTAGAAGAATGGCAGCAAAGGTGGAATGATAGCACAACAGGAAGAAGGACATATGATATGTTTCCAAGTGTCTGTGAAAGGCTCAAAATGTCGCATCTACTCCCATCGCCTGGGCTGGTACATTACATAACAGGTCATGGCCCTTACAACAGTGAACTGCAAAGAAGAGGAGTAGTAGACAATGGTAGTTGTGACTGCGGAAGCGAGGGCACTCCGGAACATGTTGTATGGGAGTGTATTTCAACAGCGGAACAAAGAACCCCATATCAGCAAATATTACAGGGCAGGCGAATTTTTCGACATATTGCGTGACCAGGAAATTGTGGTACTATCTTGATGAAGCTTGCAATCTGGCCTCACAAGTAGCCAAAGAAAGGTTCTTGGCACTTAGAAACCGTTTCAACCGACAGCGACCAGCGACCGAGCAGTGATAATTCCAGAATAAAGAAACTCCCGATGGGTCGAAGGAGGACGCCTCTACTTCCAGAAGTCATCTCCTGAGGGAGGTAAGTTACTCTGAAGTGGCTGTGCCGGGAGTAAATGTGTAAAAGTGTCGTAAATATACAAAGAGAGAAACAGTGGGACAACAGTGAAATAAGTGATTTGTGTATGTGAAAGTTTCTTTGTTTAATTATATATAGTAGTATTGTGTGTGAATGTATGTTATTCAATTTACAGTATATATGTATATATCAAAAAACACTAACACATATCATATACATTCTTACACATTGTTAATTTAATTATGTAACAAATTTTTGTGAAATTTGATAAGTTTATGCGTTATTAACTTGTTTTACATCCTGAACAATATTTAGCTATTAGCTGCAAACTATAATTTTATCTTATGTACCTCTTGTAATATATTGGAAATATGGGCCCAGAGTAGAAACTAGGTGCTGGGCTATTATGTACCAGGATATAAAAATAAAAAAAAAATAAAAAATACTTAATTTCTATATAATTGGCTTCCAAAATATTTAATAGAGACACTGATAGCTATGAAAAAATTGAGACGCTTTAGGGAACATAAAACTGAATATTTACTGAAATATTGAAATTATATACTGTTTCACTCTTCTGAAGAACATAATTCAAAAATGATTGTTTTTCTGATACAGAATTACTTTAGTACTAGACGCTACTCAGAAAATCACCGAATTCTGAAAGAATACACGCAAAATTTCAAGTTTTCTCGTGAAAATCCGCTCACGTAGGATGTACAATGTTCTGTTATTACAGCCAAACACAACCTCACACGAATACTGGTACCGAGAAGCTTAAGCTGATCTTCTGATATGAACGAAGGATCGTTACAGCAAAAACTTCCATATCATGCTGCTGTATCATACAGTACTCATAATATATCTAAGATTAAAAGTTAAACTTTTAGTTCACGTCAAGGGACAGTCATTCTCCAATCACGTGGCTTAAATTTAAGTAGCTGGCAAGATCATATTGTGAGGCTCAAGCAATCCTAAGATTAGTACCTCACGAAAGTGATTGTAATCATCGAGCAGACCACGTAAGGGACCTTCTCTATACAACGTAGTGAAGCCGAGAGGAGAGCGGTGGGATGTGGAGGTGGCCATATTGGTAGAGCTGAGAAACACAGGGAATATACGTACATGGAACGGAAGAATTTCTTCGTTTTTAACCTTCGCATTACTAAAAATGAAGTCTTATGGGATCACATTTATAAATACCCTAATTTATATTTTCTACATGTAATGAAAAAAGCTGCTAATTAATTTTTTTCTCCCTGCAGTCGCAAAAAAAAAAAAGAAAAAAAAAAAGCACTGACGGTCTTATCGCTATTGCAAATAGATTAGATAGATGTTCAAACAGATTATATTCCCACATTAGATTTCAGTAATTGTAATCCTTTCAAAATCTTTGATGTGAAAGATTTCGAAATCAAGAAAAACAGATCTAGACCTATTTACAAACAGAAGAAAGTCCTATACGAAATTATAAAAATAGCCTTCAAAAGAATTCACAGCTTACTCCGAAGATATTGCACTGGTAGTGAATAGACCCATTTAAATTCGCCAGCAACATCAGTGCAAGGGGATTCTATCATCACCATGGCACCACAATCTGATGATGAATTCTTATGGAACTCGATGAGACAAATCGAAAATAAATATCTTTTCTTATATATATTTCGCTTATTTCTTGAGATATACTGTATCAAAAGTGAGGTGGTTAGGTCAAAATGCGGCCTGAACCAAAAGAAAAGAGAACTAAGTGAAATGTCAAAAAATTTTGCTCTTTATTTTCGATTAGTTTCGTTAAGTTGCATAAGAATTCGTCATCATATTGTGGCGCCACGGTAGTGATAGAACTTCCCAGTGCAAATACCGTGCTGCCATACATCAAAAGTCGCAAGCTTAAATGGGAGCAGTTTGCATCGCGATTCATCTTGTGTCACTAACATGGTGCTCAAGAAATTACTAATAACTAATAACAAATAAATAATTTGTTCCTTCTGCTATAAAAAGAATATTCTGGTACAGGCTGCATTTCAACCAATTACAATTTGACTTAATATTGCTGCTAAAAAGTCAAACGATGAATACACAACTAAACACATGAAACTTATCGCGAATTACATTTCGGATAAGGGACTTCAGTACGATTCGTAGTTGGCATAGTACAAATTATAACAAAAAAATTCATTACACACATCTGGCTCCCGGGCCCTATCAATACGGCCCGCGATCGCAATGTGACACAGAAAGAAGAATCATGTATACTATACAATTAAATAAATAAAATGTTATTATAATTCAGTACATTTTTTTATTTGAATCTGGCCCGCCTTCACATTCTAAATTTAATATACGGCCCTCTGCAAAATTGAGTTTGACACCTATGACGTAGAATAATGTATTTGCTGGATCGCGATGTAAACTTAATCCACACGTGAAAAATAGTAAGATGCAATGGTTCTCTGCATCAACAGATATTTGATAACACCATCTTTCTATTGAGAGCTGGGAATAAACTTTTTTAACAGGCATTTTAAATTTATAATGACAGCACGCATTCTTGCAGACAGCGTGTTACAACACTTCAAGAACAATAATTACAACGTGACTTTCCTATGGAATGTTATTCCAGGTTGTTTCTTATTTAGACTTTTTGTGTAACCATATGCAGCACAAGACGGGGTTTATAAAACACTTTGAAATATCAGAACATGGAAGGTAATGAAACAGACCAATGTTTTGAACCTGATAATATGGCCGCCGAGCATGCTCAGTCGGATCCAGAATTTACAGGCGGCTTCGCAGTTTTAAGGACACCTTGTCTCCTCTGTTTTCCTACCTCCATGATTGTTATCATAGTAGAATAATTAATATCGTTGCTTTGTAACGCTCGTCTCTGATCTGTGGTATCATCTTTAAACAGAATTACAGACAGCTGAGGAATACATTGCTTGCGAAATCATCCTTTCGTGACCAAATTATTTACAGAAGTTGTGGAATTCTTATGAGCACTTTATTGCGCTAAGGAACCACACTTAAAATTATAGTTTCAATCTTGAATGTAAATAATTAGTCTATAATTACAAAAAAAATTAGTGGGAACTATTGTTCCCAATGAACTCTGGACTAACTCAACTCGGGAATTTGAAAAAAAATATTTATTTATTTTTAAGTGTAAAAAACATCAGAAATATTACATTTAAACATGTATTAATTTGTGTTGTCATTTGAGTTCACTATGGTGATGTACTATGGAATATAGAAAAGCATGGTGCTATACACAAAGGTACACCACAGCTGCTACACATTACTTTTGTTCTCTTTTCTTTGTCCTTTGTGCTACATAAACGGCATCTTCTGTTTGACATGTTTCCAGTTTCGCTAGCTTCTATTGTCAAATCAAAACCATTATCATCACATTGCACAATAATGTTACCACTAACATCGTTCGAAATTTGTGAGGTATTCGCTGAATCTTTATCAGCATCTGAGTCAGCATTGAAATCTGAATCTTCTGCATCTTCTGGTAGGGAGTGCAAAATTCTCAGAATCTCTTCTGGCCTGAGCCCAGGCATTCTAAACAATGGGAAACGCACAATAAACAAATGCCAATTTTACAGCTACACAATTTGCACATCCCAAACAGTTCAGTGGGATAAATAGTTCCCACTAACTTTCCTTGCTACACAGTTTACACATCCCAAACAGTTCAGTGGGATAAATAGTTCCCACTAACTTTCCTTGCAGTATTTCTGTGGTTTTTGGTGAAATTTGCTAAATACAGTCATATACTGTCACCTTAGTAAATATGAGATTAGACAAATATAAAACAAGTCACTTCACACATAACAGAAAAGCGCAGAATACAAATATAGCTGTTGTGGTCAAATTATTGGGTCCCTTACACTCAGAAACCGCGCCACTGCATTTATTGACTAAGAATGTAGACATACAACAGCTTCTGCGAGCCAGTTGATAAACTACACGTAGTTACCACACTATAACAGAGATGGGAGCACAAGTTAGACGTGGGAACAATGATTACCAGTGAACTTAAGCCGAAAACAAAGAAGTGGGAACTATAGTTCCCACTGGTCACGAAAGGGTTATAAAACACTTTGAAATATCAGAACATGGAAGGTAATGAAAACAGACCAATGTTTTGAAGCTGATAATATGGCCGCCGGGCATGCGCAGTCGGATCCAGAATTTACAGGCGGCTTCGCAGTTTTAAGGACACCTTGTCTCCTCTGTTTTCCTACCACCATGATTGTTATCATAGTAGAATAATTAATATCGTTGCTTTGTAACGCTCGTCTCTGATCTGTGGTATCATCTTTAAACAGAATTACAGACAGCTGAGGAATACATTGCATCCGAAATCATATCAAATACAAAGGTTGAGAGTTCTGCTATTTTAACGTGAAACTTATTGCCGGATGTTTTCCGGGTGTTCTCTAAACATTACAGCAACGGAAATATATTTTAATCAAAACACACAAAATTGTTTTCTTTTCCGAATTTTATAAGTATCGTTCCATTATATGAAAGAAAAAAAAGTTTAAATTATATTTTGTTTCCTTGCATATTTATGCGTTTCAAGAATATGCGCTGGCACGTATTGCTCAAACACATAAACACTGCAGTTGGAAAGCCACGATTGTAATATGCAGTGTCCTCATAACACTACAAATCATATCATGTAAATTGATGAACTTGTTTCACAGATTAGACACAATGCTATCGCAGTGAATAACAATCTGTACTATGCTTTATTAACTAATACAATGAATACTAGTCTGCTTCTAATTAGTCTTACCAACATTTTGTACTGAACAGTGCTATCAGAAAATATGATACAAACGACATCAATAACGTTACACAAATTTATATATCACTGATATTTATTTTCTTTTAAGTGTGACGACATTAGTGCTAATATTAAAATATCATCTCTGAAATACATCTGAATGAATATTAAAATCTTAGGTAATCTCATCAGATCTAATCTGCTCTTGACCTACAATTCTAATACCCGGGTATCGTCTTCCAAACACGCTGCAAGCGGATGGTGATTTAAAGTAAAGATTGCTCCTGCTTAAATGTTTGTCAGAGAATTATGTTCTTAGTCTTTGGAGACAAATCGGTTTTCAATAGCGATAATGTACCCTGAAAGAATTTTTCCCCGAGGATCCGCGGCCTCGGGAATTCGTAGTAGTTTCTTTTCCGAAGGCGATTTGGAACGGCAGCACTCAAGCGATTGGCTCTACGTGCGGCCATATTTTATTCTCCTTTGCTATCCGCCAGAGGAAGTCGTCGCTTTCAATCTCGCGTCACATCACCTCAAGCGCACATCGCAATAGCCACACAGCTCTGCGCGTTAGATTTCCTCTAGAATTTGCTTTCGTTTACTAACTCGTATTGAAGTCTTGCAGAACAGCTGTCTTTCCCGGTTGAATGGTTTTTGCAAGCAGACATTTTTCGCTGTGCTGTAATACGATCAGTGCCACTTTGTTTAAAATTTTATAACCGTTGGTTTATTACTTTCTTTCCATATTAAAATTAAGATATGGAATTACGATATATATTTTGCTTGTATGAGGAGAAGTGATATAGATAAAGAATCAACTCCTGGCAGTTTACCAATAGGTAGTAAACCAACAGAATGCGATTTGGGAGGTGATGGTCTCTGCCTTCTAATACTATTTTTTGTTTTGTTTTGTTTAGAATTAATATAGAGGCATAAAGTCAGTGAAACTACGGTTTGGTGATAAAATATCAAATAGTTTCTACTAAACAATAATTATTTTGGTCTATCCGTGCCTGCTACTTCGTCCACATCGCACGAGATTTTTACTGCTAGTTCGTGGACAAACAGTGAAACAGATGTTGGATGGGTAGGGAAAGCAGAGGAGCTTGGCTCTTCTCATTTAATTCTGAATTGAGGTGGTTTGTAAGTGTTTGAAACGGTTTTGTGCACGTGATTTGTTTCTACCATCCCTTTAACTGTCAGTTCATTGGAAGACTCTGTGAATGTGGACGACCCACAGGCAAACTTCAGTTCTGACCACACAGCTACTCTGCTATTCGAAATGGCGCTGTCTAGTAATTGTATAAACAGATTGCTTTGTTTGTGTGTATATAAAATCCTTAATTGTACCGAAAAGTCACCTAAGCCAGGTCTGTTGGTAACTGGTGAACGATTTCCATATATATGCGTGAGAGTACCTAACCGAAGGTAAAAACATACTTTCTTTTTCTTGGTTAGATTTTATGATGAATACTATGGTAAGCACGCTGTTAATGTGATACATTTTATTTAAACCCCAACACTGTTTTGAGGTACATGGATATTTTAACCTTTTCGTAGGGATCTATGTAACTCACCCAGATAAAAAGTATTCTTAATGTTAATACGCGATATAAATTACCGCTACGTTTAAATTTTGTTGAAATACGTTCATTAGATTTTGCGTGATGCCAGCACAAATGCGGAGACAGGCAGACATACAGGCGAAAGGGACATTTTACGATTTTGACCTCTTTGTCACCAGCAGTGGGAACGTTGGAATTACTGGATTTAATATAAACTTCATGTGCAGATACAACGTTTCAACCATTTTTATCATATGAATAGATTACTGTTAATATGGAATTTAATAACTACTCCGCTTGTGTTATAATTACCTCCTGCCCTTTTGTGACGTTCGAAAATTCTGTTTCATGTAACTAACGCTCAACTTGAGTTCATGTATTCTACGTATTCTGCCATCCTAACTGCGAACATGGTTCGGAAACACCAGCTTGTAAACTCTCCAATTTGCAAAACAGGACGACACCGCCGTTCCAGCAGCGCTGATTTATGCATGGAATCAGAAGTAGGAGAAAGAATTGCGCGTGTGCCCGCTGTGGCCTAACGGGGCGCGACGGACCGGAAAATTACGGAGCCACCACACAGCTGCACCGGCCCACCCCACTCTTTGTTTACCACACACAGCTGCTTATTAAAACGCGATACTCGATCAAGACTAACGAGCATTTAAACGACGTGGCGCATATTCATACTTATGGTCCACAACTTTAAATCCTCCTATCTTGAAATGTAGTGACTTCATGAAAAGCAAGATAAATAATGACACAGCGGCTTGCATCAGTCTCCTGTGGCAACGAGAACGCTGCAATTTTAATTTCCACCGGTTTACTAGTCATGCTGATAGCCATTCCTAGTGTTGGTGCGATTTATAAATCATCAAAATGACAGGCGGTAAAAATTCTTGAAAACCCACTAGGTGGCAACAACACCGAAGCAATCGCCTTAATAACGCAACAGTAAGAGAAACATGGACTGTGGCTCTTCAAACTAAGACCAGTCTCTCGCCATTCTCTTTTCGGTCAAATATTGCTGCAATAAATATCAACCGCACAATTGTGAACCAACAAACGTCATTTTTCCAGTGTATGTTTACAAAATTGTCTGAAAAAAGGGTCTGAAAAGGGTAAATGCAGCTTATTTATTTAATTTTAAAAAGTCTATAGTGTCGATATGAACTCAAATTTATTTATTAATTTAAAAAAACAGAAATTGACGTGAGAGACTTTTTACTCTTATTTTAACAACTTCAAAGAACTGGAGAACGTTTATATGAAAAACATTTGTTTTTACTCAACTACTAATTTGTAAAGAAAATCTGTAGCCTAATCCCCAATAAATTTCCCCTATCTCTCAAGATTATGGTAGGAAAATATCTTCTATATCTATAAAACGAAAAGCAGATGTATTGGTCTTATAAAAACTTGGAAACTACGGAGCAGATAGGGTTTTCACCGTTTTAATGCTTAGAATCTCAATTCAGTTGTTTGGCATGTCTTATGCTTCAGCGTTAAATAACGCAGGAGTATTAAATGAAATTCTGAACGTAAGATGACAAAGCCCAAAGATGGAAAGATTAGATGCTGCATACTTCGCACTAAACACACAACCACAATGTCTCTGACCATAGCCTTTAAAGAAAGCAATAAGATAAATTTACAATAATAACTACTTTGCACACTAAACAATACTTGAAGTATTCTTTCCTTTAATCCGGTATATTCAATTTTTAAACGCCATAGATTTCTGGACAATGTATTTGGCCATCAGCATTAGTCTTCTGTTTACGATAATGTTATTTCGGATTCACTTTTGATATTTGTATAAAAGGCTGAATCTGCGGAGTTAAAGTGTCTGGCATTTCAAACAAAAACTATATCCTTTCACTTCGCAATTGAATCAAATGTGAGTTTCTAATATAATCTAGTGTTGTTCAGTAATGTGTAATGCAATTCCTTAGCCAAATTAACGAAGCTTGATATATAATATTGTTCGTGCAAATAAACTTCAATCCACCAGTTTCTTGATAGAGGGCGGTTGAAACTAGGCTTGCTTTAATTCCGAAAAAAGTTGGGGTGAATTTTATGAAACTTTGTACAAATAGTTTTCATTGCGGGAATAAAAATAGGGTACGGGTAAATCTACCCCAACTATACCGGGCAACGCCGGGAACTCCACTAGTTATAAAATATAATTGCAATAACTATTGATTTTTATTTCGATTAATAATTAGCAAACACTTTTCCCGAATGTTAAAACAACTTCCTTCTGTAATTAATTTATTCCTAGACTTTTACAATATTTCGCAAATCAAGAGATACACTTTTCAAAATCCGAAGAATAAGACAGGTCGTAGCAACATGTTACACGGAGTATTTCAATTACTGTTTTATTATTTTTCCTAGTCTAGATTCGAACTCAGGTAACGGCAGGGAAACCTTCTTCTTCTGCCTTGCAGTTATCCCGCTGTTTTTCAAGATGCGACTAGTTTGGGATTTGGCCGACTTGTCGTCGAGCGTGACGCCTCGTGGAAAGTTCTGTTGCCATATGTCTGAAAACTTAAACTACGAGCACGTTCTGTGTGTGCTAAGTGTATTTCTGTTTGTCTAACGTATAGTTTATGAGGCGAAGATTGAGGACGGCCGCGGCATTTGCCTCGGTGATTGCGGAAAACGGCCCTAAAATTCAGTGAGTGTGGCCGGTATGCGGGGACCAGTGCTCGACCCAGCACCGCACTGGCGGGTGTCGCCTCTCTACATGGCTAGTGCTAAATATGTTTCTGTTTTAACAATCAAACATTCAACAATTCTTCTTATTGTAGATTTATAGAAAATAATTTTTATGTTTCCTTATCGAAATAGAATTATGTTATGTCTGTTTGTATGAAAGAGATAAAAGACAAACTGCTCACGGACAGATTTCCAATGATCTTTTTGGTAAACTTCGTATGCTTTACGATAGTAAGCGCTTTTTCTTTAATAACTTCACTTGAATAGCGAAATAGTCCTCTCGTAATGCTGTTTATTGGACATGTATCTCAATCTCTTAAGCTATGTGACAAAGAAACTAATCATCGTTCTGTAACCCATGAAAAAAAAAAAAAAAAAAAAAAAAAAAAAAAAAAAAAAAAAAAAAAACATGGAAATTAAATGTAGTTACATTCATAAATTCCAGTACGGCAAGTTAGTGACAATGTGGTCTTCTCATTACTGAACGTTTGCTACCTACCTCGCTCTCAGGTGATTATTAAAGGCAGTCGGTTGCCACTGATAACGTTAAGTTAGGCGTCGGCAGCAAATAAAACTTTGATGAATGTAACTGTAATGTATTTGTATGTACTTTTTTACCTATATGAATTTTATTGAATCATATAATGTATTAATGTTCGATTTCGGACTGAAGATAAGCGGAATTGCTGAATTTTAAATTGCTTACACATCTATAATTAGAATTCACATATTCTTGCTTTGTAAAAGACTATTTATTTTATTTCTTTCATGCGGTATTATTCAAAAACTAAGCGTGAATTGTTGAGACCAGGTAAAAAGATACTATTTGACAGCAAAATAGATCGGAAATCCGTATCTATGTGAGCAGGATAAGTTCAGAAGAATAAACTCAAATTTAAGAAAGCGTTGTTCTCTGTTGGCATGCGAAGTCTATTCTGAGCGTGGTGGAGCCTCCCTCAACGAGATCAAATTTCGAACGTTTTCAGTGAGTGGGTCCGTGTGGCTGGATGCGAGAACATTCCCACTGTCAAAGGACTCGTCGAATTTCCCTTTTTCTGTGGAGACCAGCGTTATCCTAACGCAGTATTTAAAGAAATCCGGATATAGATCAGATATTACTGAATAGAGAATGAAATGTTTTGTCCTCTGGATAGTACTTGCAAACCTCTCTCATCAGCCAGACCATGGGAAAAAATGATATCCAACAACAACAACGCTGTTGTCGTTGATCCTGGATCGTGTTAAAATATTGATTGGGTGTGCCAGGATGACTGACACGTGGATTATAAGGGGTTAACCTACGATTCCCTATGACTTGCTCCGACTTTCTTCATGTATCTTCTGCTCTTGAATTCTTGTTTCTTGAACCTATCCTCTTCTTCTCTTACTATTACTGTTACTCCGCGATTCACTAAAAGTGTGTGGCGGAGGGTGCATTGCACCTATCCGGAAAGGTAATGGTTTGGAAGGGATATACGGGATATGGCAGGAGGCGCCCATGGGCTATTGTGAGGAACCATCCCAGCATTCGCGGGAGTGTGCTAGTACATAAACATGAGCATCGAGGGTGACTTGTATCTAGGAGAGGCAGCGGAAGCTATGAGTTAGTTGAAATGAAACAATATTTCTGTAAACCTCATTTAATCTGCACTGAACCGTAAATCATCTACAGCCGACGTTGTACAAGATCGGAGGTATTTCGTAACCCGTAATACTGATCCTATCCCTACAGTTCACAACTAAGAGTATGCTAAGGTTGGTGCAGCGAATATCTATCTCCGAGGCCTAGATGCTAACTTGTAGCTTGTCAGTGAAGAAGTGAGACTGATCAATGTATTCTGTATTGCTGGAAAGTATTGGCTTGCGTTCTCAGCACAGCACTTATAACTTGCAACCTGAACTGTCGATCGGCAGAAAGTCGAACAACAGGATGTGGTAACGCGACGTCTGGCTGCAGTGAAACTTAGCAAACTTACATGATTTCGATAGTAAAATATTATACTAAATGACGTCCCGTCACACTGTGTTCTCTTTTGTCAAGTGTCGAGTGTCAACAGAATGGAAAATCCTAGCAGTAGGCTATTCTACTAGATGTAGCAAAGAATGTTTAAAAACATTAGTTTCAGTTGAAAATGTTTCACTATATCTGCAGTATGTGTACTCATGAACCTGCTGATCGTCTGTACAAGCTTCAGGATTGGTGCTAATAGAATCAACTTCACCGTAACTGAGACAAGTTTTGAGTACCAATACCCGCCAGTGTAGCTGCGCGGTTTAAGGCGCCCCCATACTGGATCGGGGACCAGACTCGCGTCCTGGACTCCCCGCAACGGCCGAACCGAGTGCTAGTTTTAGTGTGTTTTCCGCAGTCACCTAGCCGAATGCTGGGACAGTCCCCAGTTTCACCCTCAGACAAGGAAACTCAAATCACAGAGAACATAAGATACGCGAATCGCAGACCGATAGCAACTCTCCCTCCCTCCCATTAGAATAGATTCGATCCGACAAGTGGGAGGGTCGTCAATCCGCCCCTCAAGCAGGCGTGCTGACTATGCTTCACATCCTTAGAGATTCATTAGGGATGTGTACTCATCACGCCAAGACTGAAAGTAGCTGGCTAATAATAATTATATTCCAATTGCCGTGTCTTCCTGCACATAAACTGAACGCTTGCTTGCATCCATAACATTAACACTATAGTTGAGGACCAGTTGTAAAACTATCGGTATTTTCACAAAATGCTAAAGCCATATTTTGTTGCTTGTATTATAATAGATTCTCATCAGTATTTTTCCGAGAAATGAACCCCCACAAAGTGCTGCAGACTATACTAGTAGGCTGCTTAATTTTCGCGTGAATCTCTCTGGTGTTTTTGTTGGCTCCTTCAAACAGTTTGCATATTCAGCTGCACGCAGCAGATAAATGACGCCGTTTGTCAGTGTCCGGCTACAACAAACTGGCTACTCGGCGAAACATTTTTCACTTGTTACTTCACCATCACAGTAGTTGCTTATAAAGTTTTAACTGGTCAGTGTTTGTCACAGATATATTTATGAGAACTGACATGTACAGTATTATTACTTGCATAGCCTATTTCTGGTAACTGTTTGATTGAGTTTAAACAAAGGCTACTGAGAATATTGGTTCGTTTAATCGAGTAGCAGGCTGAATGGACTGGAACATGTGAATTAGTCAATGACAATCGTGTAAACATCATTGAACTTCCTAATGAGAGCTCTGTACAAAATCAGCACTAATTGGAACGCTTTGGCACACGCGTCAGTTAAGCGCGGAATGAATTACGAAACGAATATCTAAAAAGCATTCATACTAATTGGACGAGTGCACCAGGGGGGTAGAGTCTAGATCCCAGTCACTGCTACTGATTTTAGACGGGGGTTCATCTATATTATTACACAAATCTATAACAGGACTGTGTATGTCTGATCCACTATCACGCTAAAACTAATAAACGTGTTTTTAACGGCCTTTGACACTTTAAAAACTTAGGATCTAAAAGAAATAAGACAGAAGTATGAAAGGGGAAACATGGCAATAACCATAAGCTGGCACTCGATTTCAGGCATAAACTTGTGGGAAGATTTTCTTTCGTAGGTGAGAGGGTCAGAGACTGGAATAAATTTTCAAGAGAAATGATAAATAATTTACCAAAAAAGTTGAAAGAATTTAAAATTAATATGCAACGTAGAGGGCATAAGCAGGCGGATACAAGAAAAGGGGAAAATATGTGTGTTTATATCACCACTTTATCTTAACTGTGGAAGGAAGATTAGTAATTGATCAAAACAGTATCAAAAACATTTAACATTACCTTTTTTTTAAAAAAAATTTAACTCGGCCTTGTAGCCTTTTAGCCAGCAACAACAGTATAGTATTTTGATACTACTTTTTGATTTTCCATTATTTCTGTACATCGGATGTATAGAACACTATGTCCATATCTTTTTTTTGACAATTATAGCATTGTTTCACTTCTGTAATTAACTTTTTTTGCTTTACACAGAGGTATAGGACATTATGTCCTAGAACAATTGTAAGAGGAGTTACGTGTTTTTAAATGGACACCAGTTTATTTTTATTCAGAGGAATATAACATCAAGTGGAATTGAAGTTGTATAGCTCTAAAAAAATTGGATGGCGCAATACACCCTCTGGCCATAGTGTTGTATACGCCTGGTGGGTTTTTCATTAAATAAGAGAAGATTTCGGATCAGCCAGTTTTCTTGTGGTCTGAGATTTATACTTTTGTTTTGCGACAAAAGGCATCCTAACTCTCGTGAATATAAAAGTGTAAACTTGCTGCACCCTCAGGCAGTGTCTGATCTAGGGGAGGTCAACCTGGACGCTTGCTCCGGGAGGCAGCTTGAGAACCCTAAACCATAGTAGTTGCCAAAAAACATATTTGTTCTTTTCCACATTTTGGGAGTCATTGCTCTAGACTGGGAAAAGACTGACAGGAAATCTCTAGGAACAGAGCTAACCATAGAAAAAATGTTTGAACTTTACCTAGATGATTGCATTAAAAAATGTTTATCCGAAATTAAGAGCTAAAAATGGCTGTAATCGGTTATCTTTAATAAACAGTTCAAGTTGCCATTTAAATGACCTGAAATAAATACCTGTGATTTGTTCCATGTTAATCTGAAAAATAATCTGACTCAATGAGAAAAAGAATCTATTCAAGGTGATCGTGCATATTTCAGTGAATTAAAAATCAGATACAACTTGAAGACTATTGACACTAAAATTGCCAAAGATTCAGCAAAACACAAAGTATTAACTGGTGACCTTCAGAAATGTTTGACATCACCACTCACAACAACCTGCATTAGTTTCTATAAAAGGAAACTTTGGACCTTAAATTTTACCTTGCATGATGCATCAGATTCCTCATTTCACTATATTATGTGGAACGAAAGAAAAAGATCCCGTGGCGGAAATGATTTGCATCATCAATTTTGAAATGGGCAAATAGTGGGATTTCTGGTAGTGAAATCAAACTTTGGTTGGACGACTGTTGTGGCAAAAATAAAAATGTGAGTATGTTTTTTTTTTTTTTTTTTTTTTTTTTTTTGGATATTCCATAAGTATCCTCAAATTAAGACCATACTGATAAGTCACACTCATATGGAGGTTGACTGCGTACATGCATTGACAGAAAGGAATAGAAAGAAACTCAATAATGTGGCTGGCTATCTTAACTCTCCGGGACTGGCAATAATTGGTAAGACAAACTTCCATACATTACGAAACATTGTAGGCTTTCTTGGTGAGTCAATAGCGTAAAATAGTCTCGAGCTTTTCCACCGGGATAGAGCGTCAGTAGAAATACACAGCGACGTTTCGAAGCCTGCCTCTGGCTCCATTTTCTTGCCATACATTACACTTTTTATAAAATGGAACCTGAAGATTTCACAAACTTCAACACACTCTATGACAAAATAAAGATAATAATAAAAAGTCATCCAATTCCCCTCTTGTAAATAGGAAGAAGGATGTTGACAAACAGCCAGTTCTACTATCAACCTGTGTACAGTTACAAGACCAACAGAAAAAACATTGGAATGCTTTATTTGAAAACCCATGTCGATGGTCAAAACCGAGTGGTTGACTTCGTGAGGTTCTTCACGTTGAATCAAGTCTCAGCAAACCCAATACCAACTTCCCACCAAAGGACAATGTTTTAAGTGAACTATTGCCTTATGTTCCCTCAGTTTACTATGATTTCTGTAAAAGCCACAAGTGACTATCTAGATGATTTGGAACCTATGTAACACTTTTATAACTACAACTTTTATTTTACTGTAACATCTATATTCTCAAATAAACTCCATGCGCTTAGTAATGCGTTAATTATTGGTTGTCTCTTGAATATCTTGAAACACCGTGTCATTATAACAGCCTTATGAGATGTACACAACACTATGCCAATAAAAATTGTTAAAAAAATAAAAATAAATTTACTGTGGACAAATAACACTAAAAAACAATAAAACTAAATACATTGTAAAAGGAATGTACTTATAAAATTTTGTTAAAAAATTTAATAAATAGTTAAGGAAATAAAATTTTAAAAATAAAAATTCTTCAAATTGATCTCCTGTATAGTTCGAGAAATGTGACATAGTGTTCTATACCTCCGAGGTACAGATATATGTTCTACAAAGTACAGAAAACACAACAGTTAATTAAAACCACCCCTGCCCGACGCAGGAGTTGAACTGATGACTCCTGCAACGCGAAGCAAGCATCGCTGCCGGGTTCGGCATCAATCTGTTCTTTGTTCAGTCGTAGGGTGTCCAGTCTCCACACCCGATAGTTGGCGGTCAGGCCGAACAGCTAGTTAGGTTAATAACAAATTTATCTATTCTCGGGGAAGCTTTAATACGATGCGTAATAATTTGCAACTTGACGATGGAATGACCGATATCTCCTTTGGTCAACGTGGAGAACATCACGCGCGAAAGCTAGTAGGTTACAAGGGAACTGGAAATGTTTGACGAAGTGTAATGTCCTACCGGAAAGTCGACATCAAGAAAATTTTACTAAACCACAACAGAATTTACTGAGTCAGCAGCTACGCCTCTTCCTTCAAACACTAACGCGTGGAAAAATGTCTGTATTAAAATACAAGTTCGAATGTGTACTACAAAACCACCTCGAAGGAATAATATTCCGCTGTTAAGCTGTGAAACTAATAACAAACCTGCACTCAGGCAACTGTGTCTGATGTGCATACAGAGATTCTTGGCCGGCCATTCGATGTGTGTGTGTGTGGTTTTTTTAAATTCTTGATACAGAATACATACGTTATAGTAATAATACCGTGTGGTCGTAATGAACTGGAGACAGAGTTTCTATTGGCTGCGCATTCCACCCCTGTCGTAGCCGCCTTGACCTATCTCGGTAGAGCTGCCAGCTACAGGGGACCTACAGTTTAATGTGGAATCCGAAACATGGTAGCGTTCTGGCGTACTTCACATTACACAGCAAGCTGGGCTAGAGGTAACGTCAGGCTAAGGGCATATGAAGATCACCGCCGAGACATGAGCCGGGGACATTTGGTTACCACTGAGACAATCAATGAGACACCAGATCGCTCATACATACGTTTAAAAATATGCGAACATAAATAATATGAATTCCGCTCAAATTTACACTGTAATTTTTTTTTATTCAAAAAGTAACATCAAACAAATTATTTTCACAGTGTTTTAGTAGTCATCATTCTTTAAGGAGCACTTGTGCCATGTTTCCAGTATCGCGTGAGCAACTTCTTCTGTTATTGTGTTTACGTAGAGAGAGACCACCCTTTTTTCACGTTCACCGCCAATTTAAAGCTTTTCTATTTAGAGACGGTTATGTCTAACAACATTTCCTTACCCAACTAATTTCCAGGTATTTAACAAATTTACTGTCATCTGAAGTTTTTTTAATAAGAGATTTAATAATAATGCGTTGTCCTGCTGATTGTCATATTTCTGCTTGATTATCTTTTGTCAAATAAAAATCGGTCCATTCTGCTTGCTGAATGTTTTAAGTAGTAGAGATGTTGTTTCTTCGCGCCAGCCTGTGAATCCGACATCTTAATTTCTTTCTTTTATTCGCTGTTAGATTCAAATTTGAATGATCCTCATATGCAGTTAAATCACCGATCCTGGAGGATAAGCGGTAACGCTCGAGACTGGCGTTCGGGAGGATTATTATTATTACTTTTTTTAACTGCTTAACGTCTCTTAACAGCGAGGTCTTTAGAGACGGGAAAGGTTGGCGGGTAAGGAATGGGAAGGAATTCGGCCATGGGCTTTTAAAGGAAGCATCCCAGCATTTGCCTGGAGTGATTTGGGAAACCATGGAAAACCCAAATCTGTATGGCCGGACGGGGATTCGAACCGCCGTCCTCCCGAATGCGAGGCGAGAATGCTAACCATTACACCACCACGCTCGGTGGGAGGATTAAATTGCCTTCCGGTCATCCTTATTTCGAATTTTCATGATTTCCTGAAATGATTTTAATTGAATCAATTTTGACGATGGAGCTCGTGCACCTCTGGATATTTTCTTACTGATCTACTCGTATTTATCGCTTTCTCCTCTTTATTACTATTATTATCATATATTTCGAATTATAATTTTGAACTCTTACACAGTTTTTGATAAATTATTCCTTAAGCCCATGGTCGCATTCCTTCCCGTTCCTTACTAACAGTTCTTTCCGATTATAAAGACCTATTCGTTAACGAGGTGAAAAAGCCAATAAAAAAATAACAGTTGATTTTTTTTCTAGCGTGGTTGTTTTGGAGGAAAATATTTTAACTTGCATTCTTTTAGCAAACGGCATATAGGAGAATATTGAATGAGGATATAGAAAGTTAATACACTGCACTGGCTTCGTCATTGGTAGTGGCCTGTAAGACGCAGTTTCCCTAGAGATTCCAAGGAGGTGATTTCCGTGATCCCAGGCGCCGCTGCTACAGCTGCCGTCGCCTCTGTGCGTCTCGACAGATAACATTCAGCAGGCCTCCTAACAACACGCCGTGTCTCTGTTATCGGCACGAACAACAGCTAGCTGCGAAACAGCTCGGAAATACACAAACAGTGCAGCCACACATTACATATTATCGACCTTTTTTTCTGTGTAGTGTATATATTATTCCATACCGACTGATAAAACTGCTAAGCGCGAAACGAATCTTGTACGTAAATGTGGTAACTGTATAGCGACTGTATTTTCTGTATTTAATACCATTCCTGTAAGTAATAACAAGGTGCAATTTTTGTAGCTATCTACGGCATGCTTTCATGAAACAAATGTTCTAATTTTCTTGTGACATAAACAGTTACTACTGTAACGAGAAGTTTCATTACATGAATACGAAATTGATCTTACAAATTTGAATTGCTTAAGTTGTTTCTATTTAATCATTTCAGATGCTAAAACGGAATTAAATCTGCATATAACCGTACGAATATCAATCAAATCAAAAAACTAAATCTTTCATATACTCATGTATAGGAGTGATTTAGAAAAGTTAGCTGAGACAAGAGAACATGTTAAAAATGCGATGCGCGAGGCTTTTAACGACTTTAGATGCAACTCACTTTCTAAGAGTCTCAACGAAAACCCAAAAAAATTTTGGTCGTATGTAAAAAAAGTTAGTGGTAGTGACAACAATATGTCAGTTCTACTACAAGACGGCCGGGAAGTTGATGACAGCCGCGAAAAGGCTACCGTATTTAACACTGAATTTAAAAATTCTTTCACTGACGAAAACATGGAAAACATTCCCGCTTTTGCACGGCGTGTAGAATCTGAGATGGATCCAGTTCAAATTGATAGTGTAGGTATCATAAAGCAATTAAAGCTCCTGAAGTGGGGGAAGGCGCCGGGTCCTGATGGTATTCCAGTAAGATTATTTTCGGAATACGCGGAAGAAATAGAACCATTTCTATCAGACATATTTCGTAAATCTTTAGAAGAAAGAAAAGTACCTTCTGACTGGAAAATAGCGCAGGTGATTCCCGTTTTCAAGAAAGGTGATCGGCGAGATCCTAGGAATTATCGACCCATATCTCTAACATCTATCTGCAGTAGAATTCTGGAGCATGTCATATGCTCTAACGTTATGAAGTTTCTGGATGAAAACGAGTTACTTACAGCAAACCAACACGGATTTCGTAAGAACCGTTCGTGTGAAACGCAACTGGCTCTATTTTCGCATGACGTAATGAAGGTTATCGATGCAGGATCACAAGTTGATGCTATTTTCTTGGATTTCCAGAAGGCCTTTGACTCTGTACCACATAACCGCCTTTTGACGAAGATTCGAGCGTACGGTATATCTGATCAGATCTGCGAATGGATACGCGATTTTCTAACTGGTCGGTCGCAGTATGTCGTTGTTGACGGGGAAGCCTCTTCAAAGCTAGATGTTACTTCGGGCGTTCCTCAAGGAAGTGTAATAGGACCACTTCTTTTCTTAATTTTTATAAACGATCTCGGTGACAACGTTAATTGCAGGATGCGATTTTCTGCTGATGATGCACTTATTTATAGGGAAGTGAGGTGCTCTGACGATTGCTTAGAAATACAGCGTGATCTGGATGTTATTTCGGAATGGTGCCGTAAATGGCAGCTTACACTTAACTGTAAAAAGTGCAAGGCAATGCAAATAAGTAATAAAAAGACCCCGTTTGCTCACGAGTACAAAGTTAACAATTCAGTTGTTGACACGGTCGATTCCCTGAAGTATCTAGGCGTAACAGTACAAAGCAACATGAAATGGGACTTGCACATAAATTCCGTCGTAGGCAAAGCTGGTTCTAAACTACGTTTTATAGGTCGTATTTTGAGAAGCTGCAATGCTCATACAAAGGAAATTGCGTACAAAACACTAGTGCGTCCGCATTTGGAATACTGTTGTGCAATTTGGGATCCGTATCGCAAGGGATTGATTGACACGTTAGAGAAAGTACAGAGGAGAGCCGTTCGATTCGTGACTGCTAGTTACAGTCCTTATGTGAGTGTCACAGAGCTGATACGTGGGTTAGGCTGGGATTGTTTGGCGGACAGACGACGTCGTTTTCGTTTAAATTTGTTGGAGAATATGCGAAAATCTCTAATTTACGAGTGCAACGAAATTCTTCTTCCGCCAACCTATTTGGGTCGCAATGACAGAAGGGATAAGATTCGAGAGATAAGATGTCGAACTGATACATTTATGTATTCTTTCTTTCCTCGTTCTATTCGGGATTGGAATACTCTAAAATAGGATTGGTGCTTAGCACCCTCTGCCACCCACAGTACTTGTGAATTGCAGAGTATAGATGTAGATGTAGATGTAGATGTAGATGTCAACACTATAGTAGAACGCCTGTTGTTATCACCGACCAGCCATTCTCTCTCACGTTTAGGGCACTAATCACTACGTAATTGACGAGCTGTGGACGCAGCAACAACGAAAAAATATCTTTCTCGTAGCAGCCTATCATTTTGGCTCCCAGTTGTCAACTCTAGCAATATAGAACGGCTTTACATTGATTTAAAAAAAATCAGTGTATCCTTGGTCAATGTAATCCCCGTTGGTTTTCTGGTTTTATTCGTTTGTTTATCCTGAACTATTGTGTATAAAAATGAACGACATAACTATCTTCAATGCAGGCTTGACACTTATAGATCTACAAGCGGGCTGAATCTGCCTGTTTCATAGTTCCAGCATCATACAAAACCGTTTCGTATAGGGGTTTCACAGTTTGAAAGTTTATGATCTATGTTCAAAGCTGCAGTTGTACGTTACCGCAGGATGCGGCAGAAGATGATAAACTGTCCAAAACCTGAATAGATATGCTCCACAGATTCTTAATACAATGTCGGTTCACAAGATCAAAGGAAAAAATCTCCAGTAGGGATAGTTTAGGATTTAACTTGAAATCTGCTCCTTGACTTTCGAACATTGATATAAGATTTAAAATCCGCTCAACTACTTTCTAACATTGACATTTGTACACAATGCACAATTTGCGAGTACGACTTGACGAAATTTCTACATTCCTGGCCAGAGGTAACTAAATGTTTTGTTATACCGTTTCGAAAAGATTTAAACTAAACTCGTGACAAGAAAACGGAAATTATTTTTTGTACCACTGTTCATTATTTGCTTTACATCTGCCAATTCAGGAAATTATGAAATGTGAGACTAAAGAATTTACAGTACTAATTGACGTATTTATTATTATTATTATTTACTAATCGTAGCTTGAAATTTCGATTGAAAGTTTCGGCTTTGACTTAAAATATACTCAGCTGATTTCTTACGTTTATATTTTTCTACAACTGAAGATGAAAAAATTTACTCTCAAACACTTAGAGTCGCGCGAATGAAACTCTGGGCAAATTCATGTATTTATAATGCATGTAAAGTTTACATGGCATTGTTCACCTTTTTAATTCAATTCAAACCTCTCAGAAACGAGACGATTGGAATATTTCAATCCTCTGCAATTATCTGTGTGGTTTATGGGCTGGTGTGAGATATTTTCTCTGATTATATAAACGAAAAACGGGAGAACGTTTGAAGAAGAGAATGTGTAAGGTCGTTAGTTACCCTAAATGGAGAAAGAACCACTGCATTTCAACAGTTCCTGTTCGATACTATTATTAAATTTCAGATTCCATTTTTCCTGCATGAATTCACAGTCCAAAAAATTAAGAAGCGGCGTACAGAATATACCGACCAAACTCAAATGCACTTGGGGAATACATTTGAGATCATACTACAATTTAAAGATTTAATTGTTTCGGTCGCCTGTGTACGGTACCTCAGCAGCGTTCACGTTAGATCAAAGCCTTTCGAGCTCAGCTAGGGTGTCGAGTAGCGCAAGTTTCTCACAGCTGAAGGTTGTTTGCTGAGAAGTGGAGCTGAGATAAGAGCTGAGAAGCAGTCCGAGCAGCTGGATAAGGTGGCGGGGAGACCCAGTGGAGGGCTCTCAGTGCCACAGCGGTGGTAAACTACCTCAGCTCGGACCTGGCACCAGTACCAACCACGATTAGTTAACGCTAAACGAAGAGAAAAGCTTCCACGATGTAATAAATTAACTGCGAACCGTGAAATTCCGAGAACGGCAGCCCTCACAAACTCTGTTCAAGCCGACTGTTTCGCAGACGACATACTACAGTGATAGAATAGCCGTGTTATCGGGAGTCATACATCCACTCAAAAAATTGGTGAGTGTTGAACTATGACACTTTGGATACACACTAGTCAGATCCAATAGCCACACGACTTCTGCTGTCGATCTCGAGATGGCTTGGCGTCATGAAGACTTTAACAACTTGCAAATAAGCTGACGTGATTCTGCATTTATTTATCACAGCTGCCATGAACCCTCTCTGCTTGTTTTGTTGCTGCACCAAACACACTTGTATTAACAAGAGATTATCTTCAAGGCACAGCCAATAATTAGTACACTGCCGCGTTCTGTGAATTCCGCATGCAGATTTAGCGTGGTAACATTCAACACTGTTTTAAGAACCTAGCTTTCTAGCGAAATCAATCAGTGAAACTTGTGGGAGAATATTCAAATCGAAGGTGACAATGACACTACTGTTTGTCAAAAATTGAACATCCAGAGCAGTAGTAGTATGAATCACTGCAAAGTCGGAAGGTGTATCGAACAGTGTAGCCATAAGATTGCAGAGTGATGGTGTGAACCTAGGCCCAACAGCGCTGTCTTCTGTGTGACCGGACAGGTAGATGTTACGTCACGCTCAGTCAGTGCAGAGCCGTCAAACGAACTGGAAATGCACAAGCACCTGCTGGCACACCTCGTCCAAATCAAAGGCCCCAATAAGAGCGTATGTCTGAGTTTGATCGCCGCAGAATGATTGGTCTCCGGGAATACAGTGGCACGTCTGTCTGTGGAACCAATGGACTGTAGAGGGACTGGACGACATCGCGTGACCAAAATGTGTGATATGATAACCTACAGAACTACTCGGGCCACAGTGTTGGCTCTACGTTGAAGCATTGAAATGGTCGTGGATATGTCTGCGTCTGCTGAGGGCTGATGACACGAATGCCATTGATTCGGCTTCCATTGGCCAGAAACCACCAACGCCTGAGACTGAAACGGACACGTGAACGCCGTCACCGGCGTGCTGAGTGGCAAAATGTAGTGCTTTCGAACGAGTCCCGCTCAAGTTATCCTACAGTGATGGCCGTGTGCGTATCAGACTCTGCCTTAATGAACGCAATCAGGTAGACTGTATTGTTGAGCGGCACACTGTAGAAACGCCAAGTGTGATGGTTTTGGGCGCCATTGACTATAATATGCTACTTCACCTTCTACGTACCGTTACATCAGGGAGGTTTTGAAGCTCGAGGCACTGCCCTTCGTGCAGGCAGCTCCACATTCCACTTTCAGCAAGACAATGCCTGGCGACATGGGGCGAGGAATTTGCGAGTCTTCTTCGAAGAACGATGGGTACCACTTCTTCCTTGGCCTGCACGTTCACCTAACACATGCCCATCGAACATGTCTGGCATACGATCGGTTTGCAATTTGTTCGCTCTAGTCCTTTTGCAACAGCTGTCGATGCTTTGCGGATGCGCCTATAGGCAGCGTATCTAGACTCTTTGATTCCATGCCACGGCGTATAGAGGGTCTGATTGCAGCCCGAGGCGGCTTCACTCCGTACTGTATCCTCACCGTCAAAATGGATACACGGTTCTTTAATTCTAATCATCTGTGTATTTTTATGTTCGTAAACTGTAGAATAAATGTCACATGCGTCCTTATTGGTGTTGTAATTTTCTCGGACATTACTGTATACTGAGATGACATTTTAAACTGATATGATCGCGTCCCTAGACGATATCATTTCAATGAAGAAAAGTTACTAGTTTGTTTTCTGAGGACTATGTAGGATGTAGATTAATAAATGACTTATTATGTACTCCGAAATTTCAGTGCTTTATCATCAGAAGCATCTTCCTTCCCCGTTTCCTCCATTACGTCACCTTCTATTCAGTTCATGTGTTTCTGATCTCATGGAAAAAAAAAAGTAATGTAATGGTGGAAAATTTTGTTTTTAAAAGTTGCTACGAATCAGAATTTTTGGAATCTCTTAAATCCGGTATGATTGTTTTACATCTGATGGATTGCAAGTGTTCTTTTTGTAGTTGAGAGTTATAGTTATTATTTAGAGCAATAATTTAAGGAGTAATTTTTTAATACTATTAATTATATTGCAATATTAGTTTCACCATGGAGCTCAAGAATTCTACAATAAGCAGCATACTTCATTTTATTGCGTTTTTTGACGATAGTATTGTCAATTGCAGAAACAAAACGTATTTTACGTGACTTAAAAGTATTAAAAAAATCTTTTTGGCTAAATTGCAACTCATATTGCTACGAAAGTTGCGATTTCATTCTTTAATTGGTGCTTGGAATTAATCATTATTTCCCATTCAAGTCACAGAATTTACTAGAAAAATATGCGTAATTACGAGCTTCCATACCGGTATCTCATTTCCTACCTAACAGATGCAGGCTGCTTTTCAAACAAATTTCGACAGAGAAGATTACTGCTTTTCGATAGCAAATGCCTCATTCAAGAGTTGCAGCCAACCACATTTCACACTTTTTTTTCAGTTGATGAAACATTTTTTACTCACCAGCTATCAGAAAATAATATTGTTTTTACAACTCACAGCTCAGTGATAGTCTTTTTCAGAACACTTTTTGCCAGTGAAACAGTTAGTTCGCACCGAATGTGTTGATGAAATGTGTCTTCCATTTTTCTTGACCTCTCAGTAGCATTACGGAAGGGAGGTTGGTTCCCTAACCTCAGTAAGTGTGTAAGTGTGGTTACACGAATCGTCACCGCGTACGAGACGTGGCTCCATTAACATAAGTCTGGAACGTAGAGAGCTAGCAAAAAATGGCGCCATTCGACATCGCCAAAGTTTTAAACACAGCCATCCGCAGGGAAGGTTATGCTGATCCTCTTTTTGGACATAAAAGGCGTCCTCTTGGAGCACTACGCGTCGCGAAGGACCACTGTTGCCAGTAACACGTACACAGACCTCCTCAAAAATCATCTTTGCACGGCCCCACACGACTCGAGCAAAGGTTGCGACAATCGCAGACATGCGGTTTTAATGCCTGCTCCATTCATTATACTCGCCCTACCTTGCCCCAAGTGATTTCCATGTTTGGACCCTTAAAAGAAGCATTTCCTGGTACGAAATTTCAATCCGATGACGAGATGCGTCAGGCGGTGCACGAGTGGTTGTGTCGCCTCCGAATACATTTTTTTAATACGGAATTCAGGCACTCCGGAATCGATGGTTGACATGAATTGAGCGTGGAGGATACTATATCGAAAAATTATGCAGGTGACTTATATGTGTGCACAATACATAGAATTAAAAAAAATTAAGGTTTTCATTTGACCTCTTTTTTTTAAATAGTTAAAGCCATATTCTGAGTAGATTTAATGCTTCTTAGCAGTTTTATTTGAAATAGCGCACACTCTAAAAACCGATATTTTGTCAGTTATTCTGTTTTCTATAATACGGATAATACCGTAACTTTGCCTGCATGATTTCTTTTTATTTCTAGTATCTTCCCCCTAATTGTAAATTGTATTGACATCAAGATCTGTATGTGTTAGCAAATAATTGACATTAAAAAAAACTATACATAACAGAGAAGAAACATTTTTTCTCCCAACGATTTGAGCAAATATTTTAATAAGCTAGAAGAGTATGGGAGTAGAACATGTTAATTGTAATAGCTGAGGTAGACTGTGTAAGCAGTATCAATCTGAAGTAATACAATAGTTAAACAATGGTTTTCAAGCTAAGAAAATGACTCCATGGCATGGTGTAACAAGCAGAGGTTTAGGCTGACTTAGTATGTGGTGATGGTCGACAGAACCATATTTTTCTTTTTCTTATTTTTCCATGGAATGTGTGAATGTTGCGACGAATACACCTATACATTTTTGTTTTCTCATTTCAACGGACCCAGACGTTTTAAAATCACAGTAGCCTCTTTCGTTTCAACCATTAAAGGCATAACGGCCATATACCCATGCGGTACAACCCTAGGTGAATGCAAAGTAGCTCAATTTGCATTACTTACACATTTGGATTATTTTTTGATGTCGGATGATATACACAAATTACAGGTAGAGTAACATCTGTCACCATCACAGCATTTGATTATTCTTCTCGTAACGGTATATTGGTTGTGTACATAACCTGCTACAGTGGATACCTTTTGCGGTCTGACTAATGTAGTCACATTTGGACGTCGCAGTAATTGCCGGCTGTTCACAGCAAACTCACAATACAAGGAGAGTGCCATCACAATCATGATGCGGAGGTGTGGGGAGGGGGAGCAGGTCGAGCTCGTGTTCCCATCCTGTTCCTCGGCAGTGGAGAGGGTTTTTTGTGTGGAGGGAGTGCAGTGGTATGGCTAGTTCCATTCACTAACGTTTAGCCTGCGGGAATTTCTGCATTATTCCTTTCCAGAAAATATTATAATTTTTTTCCTCAAGTTGATTCCTAAAGTATACTTTTTTTCCAACAGTACTGGACTACTCCCCGTGTCTTGTTCTCAATTAGACCCTACTTGCAATTTACCCGCAAGTATTGCTTAATATGTAAGACGGAAATTTTTCGTTCATTGACAAAAAAAAAAAAAAAAAAAAAAAAAAAAACATCGTTCTAAACCGTGAAATGTCAAAAAACAGTGGCAGTGAATATGGAGGGAGATTTATAACAGATACGAAGAGACGCTTCATAAACTTAATTTTTTTTGTTTATTACCAATATTTTGATATTGTCCGTGAAGAACGCGGACTGAAAATTGATATTCACAGTACCAGGTTGACGATATTAAATCCAGAAGGTGAAAAAATGCATCTCCAGACAGCTAATGAAATAACAGATCGGTCGTTTTTTTTTTTAACTGCTTTACGTCTCTTTTTAACATCGAGGTCTTTAGAGACGGGAAAGGATGGGGGGGCAAGGATGGGGGCAAGGAATGGGAAGGAATTCGGCCATGGCCTTTTTAAAGGAAGCATCCCGGCATTTGCCTGGAGTGATTTGGGGAAACCTCCCGAATGTGAGGCGAGAACGCTAACCGTTACACCGCCCCGCTCGGTCAGATCGGTCGAAATTATTCAAGTATCCTGGCTTCCTAGTGAAGGGAGTTACGTATTGTAGGCAAGAAATCAGATTAGGCTTTAATTGGCTTAAAAAGTTTTTAATGTGAATAAAGGCTGCTACGTGGTCCTGTAGAGAAAGAGTTGAAGACAAAAATGATTAAATGTTCCGTTTGGAGCGTTGTGCTACGTAGTGCAGAATCTAGACTCTGAAGAAAGAGGGAGGCGAATGGCGTTTGGAGGGTTTTGAGATGTGGTTGTGAACGGATATAGTAAATAATGAGGAGGTTCTGACGAGAGTATATGAAAAGAGAAATATTTTGAGGACTTTTTTTTCTGCTTATGGCTTTACGCCTCGTCGAAGTCACTAGAGGCGGGAAAGTACTGCTGGAAACGAATGGGAAAGAATTCGGCCATGGCCTTTTAAAGGAACTGTCGCAGCATTAGCCTGTAGTGATTTGGGGAAACCATGGAAAACCCAAATCTGGTTGGCGGGAAGGGGATCGAACCCGAGTCCTCCTGAATGTGAGGCTATAGTGTTAGCGCTCGCCTACCACGCTCAGTGTTTTGAAGATAATCCAGAAGAAAATCTGGATACGGCATTTGATAAGACATTAATTAAATCATTACTGTGGATGTTTGGAATATGCCCTAGATCGAAATTGAAAGAGGGTACATCAAAGATTCCAGATGGTGGATGATATTAAACAGCAGAACAGCCACGCCATTATGAAGAGAATGGCGGAAAATAGAAAGGAGGCCAGAAGATTTAGAGATGACATGAGTTGTCTATGGGCAATATATCGGGGTTCAATGACGAAAGATGAGCTCTTCAACGTGTTCTCATTCTGAGACCGGACAAAGTATCGAGGTTACTTGAAGCGTTGTGTGAAATGGCAGGTAGTCAAGTCCCGTGATATCGTTCGCCAGCGGGAAAATCCGTGATCGTGATTCAGGTAGATATTTGCCAGTTGGCACAAATACAAACCCGCGCTGTTGCTGGAATAAGAAATGCCCACCACCTCTTTGAGTTTGCGACGTAAAATGCAATTGTAATTTCCTTACAGATCATACCAGAGACACTCTCCGCAGCGAGGAAAACGGGGACATGAGATTTTTATTGTTAAATTCATTTATTTTTGGGTAATATTATTGAGACGGTTGGTTTAGAAACACTGATTCAAGATTTCCGAAGTTAGCAATGCTGAGTATTTCGTATGGTGCTTCTTTTTACTGTTGGGTGGGTCAATACGATAAGGTTTTACGTGTGGGTTGATAGCGGCGTTGGCAGTGCCCCTTTACGCGTCTGCTGGTCATTCGTTCGAAGCGTTGTGCGACTGCTCAAAGCGACGCCGCGCCACATAAAATTTAATGTCTGTCCCCAGTGGGGCGTCGGCCAGGATTTTGACGCTTTCCATTAACTCTCTCGCCATCAACACGAATTGCTGCGCTCCGCCAATTCCTAAAGTCAATATAGGCGGTTTTCTAAGACCGAATCACTTACCATATTGCAAAAACGGTCCAAGTGAAGTGTACCTTCAATTATATGACATCCTGCACTTCCCATAGGTCTTGCCTCGAACAAAATGAAAAGTAATAACTTTGTTATTGCCCGTGTCCCACAGCTGTTGCATAAATGTTTTCAACTAAACGCCCTCTACTAACAATTGTTTTATTCCTGATTTCACAAATGCGTTTCGCTCTTCTGATGTGGGGCATCGTCAGTGGCTGTAAACGTACATAGTGTTATTGTAATTGTAATACATGTATAACGGACGAAATATTATAAATATTCATTCTAGAATATTGAATTATTTGTATAATTGACAAATATATTGATTCACTCTTCTACCATTAATGTACATAGTGTTATTGAAATATACGTATAACTAGCACAATATTGCATTAGTTATACAGAAATTACAATAACATTATAAACATTTACAGCCACTGACGATGCCCCATCCCAGAAGGGCGAAACGAGTCTCATGAAAATACTAATAAAACAGTTGTTAATATACAATATACTGTATAATTTTAAAAATGTAAAGTATTAAAGTTTATCCTGTGTAATTTTCTGAACTGAAAGTATGCTTCAACGTCAAAGGGTTCGATAACTCTCTAAAAACTCAGTTAACTTATCATTACTGTTGAAATTACACTGTGGAGCTGCAGCAAGTTCCTATATGCAATGAGACAGTGAGCTTGGACGAAAATGAGCATTCCTCGTTGACTGCACGGAGCATAGTTCTGTACAGCGATCTGGCATAAAGACAACTTTTTTTGACTCAGCCGTCATTTCCACATAAAAAAAAAAGACGCGTGAGAGTTCCTTAGGAGCTGTTCTTGTATATTGTGTCTTGGGTTTTTCTTCGTATTGTATTACGCTTCGTCAACGTCCAGGTTATCAGAGGAGGAAGGTACTGGGGGCAATAAACGGGAAGGAATTCGGCCGTGGCCTCTTTAAGGAACCATCCCGGAATTCACCAGGAGTGATTCAGGGATGGTGATTGGAACCTACGTCCTGCCGAATGCGAGGCCAGAGCGTCACCGCACACCCTCCACGCTCAGATTTGAAGTTGAAGCGATATAAATGGCGGCAAAACGTGTAAGAAAGCGTGCCGCTGAATGTAGTAATTGGAAGGCGGCAATAGCTGTCACATATGGAGAGTTACATTGACTGAAAACAACTTGTTCTGAAACCGAAGAACGTGGAAGAGGTTGAAAAAAGGTACGAAAACAGTTTATAAAGAAAAACAGTTATTTATGGATTATGTATATTACGTGCATTTGTAAGATCATGATTTAATCATTTATCATAATTTATTGTTTGATTTCCTGCAAACAAAAGTATATACTTAGAAACATGGAAAAGTGATAATACCATCAGAAGTCTAATTAATTCAAAGATTAATATATAGATAGCAGTCTTCTTCGATGAAGAAGTGCTTAATGACAATCGATCAAGGGCATAATCCACAGATTCCAATCATGATTTATAAATTAGGTCATGGAAGTCAATATCTCACGTAATGAACATATTTTTGGTCTTCCTACTGTTAGAGTCAACACAGATACTTCCTTGTCTCATTTGTTATTTTTAATTTTTATATGGTCGATCCAGCTGCATTACCTACACTCTGTTTTTTTTTTTTTTTTTTTTTTTTTTTTTACAGCCGTTCACTTTTTTGCAGTTAGAGTTCTAATAAGAACCTTTGAAGCGCCAACCCACAACATCTGCTGCGAAAGGTATTTTATAGACATACTAACCATCCCTCGACAGGTAACACAACTTTCCATGAGATTTTTGCAAATACTTTTTATTTTCAGAATAATCCTACGGCATCTACTAGTTTTAGTTACAATATATTTTGATCTATAACATACATGTTACGTGTAAATATATGTTTATGTATATGTCAAGATATTTTAAGAGTCTCAAATATATTTACAAATACTTCTCAAAATCTTACTGAGGTAAGAATTTCTTTGTGCTTTAGAACAAATTTCTAAAGAAGTGAATGACAATCTCCTTGACGTCATGAAGCACAATTTCTTGACTACGAAAATATCTCTACCAGAAGCAATCAGTTACTACAAAAATTTCAATGTAAAGCCCTCATAGGAACAACAAATTCTCCTCATATGAGGGTAACATATTTACTTCCCTAAACAAAATGTCTATATCGTAAAGGTCTCGTGATTAAATTTCTTACTATTAATTAACTTGGAAGTTGACTGTACTACGTAGAGCATCTGAAACAAACGCTGAGTCAACGTAATATTGTTTTTCTGACTCAACTGTACCATGAGTGCTGATTTTCTCAGGTAATTATATTTGATGTTTGATGCTACCTGGCTGAAACTTCTAAACTTCTTTACCATGAACTTAAGCCATTCTAGGAGGTGATAAAAACACAGATAAAAGTGACTATCTGCATCTCTACATACATAATTCCATATCACGTTGTGTCTGTTTCCTTGTTACGGCATCAAGAACGATTTGGATGGTGTTTGACAGTATCCAGCTTAAAACCTGATGTGTGTTTTATGACGATACGTGACCGGAGGGCTGCGAATGATATGACAAGCAGTTAGTAACCAGTACAGAGGGCTCCAGAGATTCTAAATTCAATCCCAGTCAGAGAGCGTAAACACCATCAGAGTTAGAACCACCAGTATCCCTAGAAAGTTTACGATGTGACTTTAAATCTGCTCATTGCGTTCCGAACATTGGTGTTAGGCTTATTTACGTCTTTAATAAAATTTACGGGACATCTATTAAGAAATTAAATGAAATAGTAAACCGCATGTTCAAAACATGCTTTCTCAACATGCTTTTTCAACTATGGAAATTTGTACTCTTCTCTTTCACTTCCGAAGTGTTTGCATGAACACTATGAGTTGTGTTCCATATTTAACGCTTTACACTTTCTGCATGGGCAGCATAACTTTCAGAACTAGTGGCAAGAATATCTTTTTCTTCCCTGGTGAGTAACGCTACAAACTTAGTGTTCCAAAAGCCGAAATGTAATCCCATACTAAAAATATCATTTAATCCGACTCTCATATCAAATTTCAATCTTAAAAAGCATGTTATTCGAAGTGACATTTTTTAAAAAAATTATTCTTATACTTTAATGTGTAAATTTCAATTTTTTGGACATAGTTTAAAAGTAAATACTTTTCTAACTTTTTACTTCGTGAATTGTGTACAAAAAAAGAACACACTGGAAATTTGAAAGCTTACTACTGCACCGTTTTGTACGTTGAACTGAAAACCGTAACTTTTATTTGCCTCTGTTACTGAGCACTGTTTCTTATTTTGTATGATCTAACCCACAAAGTAAGCGGGGCAATGTTCCCCACGCTGTTCTGTCAGCGTGACAGATGCCGTTCCTGCGTGGATAGGCTGGCCCGCCTTTCAAAACAGGCGCGCGTCCGCTCTCGACGAGTATTTTTAAAACGTTTAAAGCTGGCCAAAATTTTTGCAAGTGCTGATGCGATAGTGTACAAAAAGACACTTAGCCAACTTCAAAGCGGTCGGGAGCTAAGTTTGAAAGTGCTTCGTGGCTTTGCGGCCACTACTCAGCGTAAACTTAGAAGCCTCCCGCTTTGCTCCTTCTACAAGTCGTGGAGCGTTTTCGCCGGTGAGTTTATGTACCATGTAATACACGGTATTTTATGTAGCTACTTGTGCTGCCACTATACAAGCTTCTTTCAGCTTTTTGCAGCGTATTTTCTTGTGGTATTAAAGAAAGTTCTGAAACACTTTTCTTGTTATCTTTAGAACTTTTTACTTGTTTATGGCTTTACGCTTCGACGTCTAAGGGCAAGCAACGGGAAGGAATGCGGCCATAGTTTTTTGAAGGAACTATTGCAGCATTTGCTCGCAGAGGTTTAAGAAAACAATGTACAACGAAAAATCTGGATGGCCGTACAGAGATTTTAACCCATTTCTTCTCAAAAGCGTTCGAATCCCCGTCCGGGGATCCAGTTTTGGGTTTTCCATGGTTTCCCCAAATCTCCTCAGGCCAATGCCGGGATGCTTCCTTCAAAACGCCATGGCAGGTTTCCTTCCCTTTCCTTGTCCCAATTCCCTTCCCGCCTCTAATTAACTCGACGTCGGCGATGCATAAAGCCATAAGTTAAAAAAAATTCTCGAAAGACTACCCCAAGTGTCATTTTTAGGCTGAACAAAGGAGATTTATTCGTGTTTCACAAATTACAAGTTCGCTTTTGTACAGATTTCTTACAAACTGGTACGATTCAGTATAAATTTCGCTTTTTTTTACGTGTAGTTTTCCTGGTTTTGGAAAAGACAGTTGTCATGCAGTAATGTCATAAGAGAAGATACGTTAAATCGGAATTAGTTTTATCAGCTTCACGTGTCCGTAAGCGACGTTAGCTTTCCCACTAACAATTTATCGGTCTCCCTACGTGGGTATAAGAACGCGGAAGGGTGTTTGAGAATATTAGGTGGCAGTGACCCAATTCTGACTAGTCGCCATTTATATCCTGGTGATATTAGAGGCATGAATGAGACTTATGAGGTCATTGCAGCCAGGAGAAGAGTGGAAAAGCAACTGAAAAGAAATGAGCCATGGTATTCGTCAATCATCCATTCTTATATTGGCCAGAGGAGAGTTTGAAAAACCATGGAAAATAGAAATCTGCCCATCCATCCACGGCCGTCTATAAGCTTGAAGATTTTTTTGTTTATGGGATTTGACAGGTCTTCCAGGTCAGGGACGTTTAAGCCGAAAGAGGATTGCGAGTAAGGAGCGGGAAATATTCCGGCCGAGGTCCTCTTAATAGTGGCAACCAGGGAAAACCGACATCTGAATGGCCGGACGGGTTATCGAACACTCATCTACCGCAGTGCCAAATACCCACTGGGCTCGGGAAGGTGAGGTAACATTTTTTGGTCTGTGTTAACATTCGCGCTGGGCGAAATCAATTATAAAGAAAGAAATCGAATGGATGCAAAGCCGAGGAGTTAAAAAAATGTTTCTTACCTCCTTTCAAGTGACAAGGTACTTCAACGCTTCGATGCAACCATTTCAATTAAACAAATTAACTGGTCGTCTTACGTTATAGAAATCTTGAGAGAGAAAAACGAAGAAAACTGCAAATAAGATCATTCAAGATCGACGCATTTGAGGTTCCGACCAGATTAAATGTATAAGGAAGCGGGTTTAAGGGGAGCGTGCATAAACCACGTACCTCCATTTTGGCCTTCTGTGAATCCCCCCCCCCCCCCCCCCACGTAGCCCGACGTGGCTTTTTTCTCTACCACCCTCCTCCCGCGTAGCACGTAGCTTTTTTCCATATTGATTCCAGAAGACATTTTGTACTGTTTTCTCTTGTCAGACTATCGTAAATAATATACAGGGATAATTAAATGACGGAAATAAATATTTACATGCTTCTGTGTGTTCTGCATCTCATTTTAACTGTGACAAATAATATGAAAGAAAAGAGAAAAGCTACGTGACCCCCCCCCCCAGACCTAGCCACGTAGTTTATGCACAATCCCAAATCTTTATCTGATTTCCATAAGGACGTGAGAATATGGACGAACGGTTGTTAAAATTCTTTTCGCCTTAAATTTGTCCACAATATCAAACATTTGTAATAGCCATTTTTTCCCTAATGACCTAACTCCTCGTCGACGTCGATGTCATTAGAGGTGGGGACCGTCTCTGAAAAAGGAACTGGAAAGAATTCAGACATGGACTGTATGAAAGAACAACCCCTTAACTTACCTGTAATAATTTCGTGAACCCTTTGCAAACAGAAATCAGGATTGCCGGACGGGGATTTGAACTGGGGTCCTTGTGAATGCCAAGCCCGAGTATTACTTTTTGTAAATGCTTTATCATTTTTATGTTAATGTGGGGCATGCAGAACATCAGATTTTTTTTAAAAAAAGGTAGGAGGTACAGAAAAGCGTATAATTTTTTTTTAGCACTGAGGCGTTGCAAGAAGGACCGGTGATGAAATTTAAAAGTTAAAAGAGTTTTCCAAAAAGCTAAAAATAAAATGTAGTGTGCAGCTGTGGGTGAGCGGCAACGCTCTGGGCTTGCATTCCGGAGGCCGTAGGTTCGAATCCCGTCCGGTTTCCATGGTTTTCGCAAATAACTCTAAGCGAATGCCATGATGGTTCCTTAAAATGGCCATTGACGAATTCCTTCCAGTTGCTTGCCCCCGTCCTTTCCAGCGTCTGATAACCCCGCCGTCGACAAGGCGTAAAGCCATAAGCAAAGAACGTATCCCGCCTGAGTGGGTTAAGCACAGCCTGCTTTATGGGGGCGTGCCTGCCGGCATTGTGCGAGTGAAGGCGCCCCGGGCTGTTGTGACTGCGCGGCGCGAAGACGTCCTGGCCGGGGTGAGGCTGTGTTGGTGAAACAGGCGGCGGGGGGCGCGGCTCAATTGTCCGTTGTGAATCGTGAGCCCCGCGGGGCGCCTGCAGTCACGGCCTGTCAAAAGCCCGTCTCCACCCTCCATCCTAATTGCAGCGACAGCTGCTCATCTCGACACACTACATTCACTGACCTGCACTCGCAAGTCGCAACCAATAATAAGCTTTACACGCCCCTTACACATTCATTTTTACGACTCTATTCACCCAGTCACTGCGAGCGGTATGCTTGTATCTGTGCAAGCAATATTTCACTGCGTTCAAAACTAAACACGGTGATAGTGTTCTTCTCAATACGATGTATTATTAACATATTTTTACAATTATCAACAGCCTCTTCTTATTTTTCGCCACCCTTTCCCAACATTTGGGGGCGGATTCCATTGACGCGTGTTACTCAATGCTCGCACGGTCAAATTTGCAGCTATGGTTTTACAGCCGCAAGCTCCCGCTGATTCCAAGCATTGTATACTAATTACCAGGTCATACTAAGTAGAGGAAAGGAACCAAATTGCGACAGCCATTTTGTTTTTTTAGCTGTCTCGTCTTTGACTTGAGTTAATTTTGCTTGAATTTTAACAGCATTTTTGCAAATAGCCTGCATGACAGAATGAAATATCTGATCATAGTTTTAAAATTCATTTGTTTAGAAAAAGTTGCAAAAACAGTGTCTGAGAAAAAGGTAGCCAAAGTGGGACCATGTGGTGTAAACAAATTAGATTATTTGATATTAATAATATTTTATAATTTACCATGTAAGTAAGAAGTGATAGGTTTCAGTAACCACAAAATTCGCCACTTTTCTCACATAGGTTTCTATTTGTTTTGGCCATCTAAAACAGCATTTCCAAATTAACGAAATATTAAAACGAATTATGAAGGTCCGACGTATGGAACGCCGAGGGGTACTACTTAACACGTCTTTAACTTGTCAGTTTCAGGCATTTAAAAATAGTGTTGGGTAGATATCAAAGTAAACAAATGGCACAGTGATACAGAATGGTATTTTCCAAAGACACTGCAGTGAACAAATTGTTACTTCCTCTCTTTGGTACACTATAAAAACGATGTTTAATGCTCCTCTGCAAAAACCTTAACTTTTAATGAAATCACTAATAGAGTAACTGGGGGCATACCTGTCTCTACCCAGCCATATAAACTTCAAAACACATAATTTCTTTCGATATCTATATCATGAAATATATGCTTCCAGGATGCAACACCATCCAAGCGAAATAAAGCAGGGGTCCGACTTACGGTTGGTTATTTTCCTCTATTAATGGCGGAAGGGAAGTGCTGCATCTATCTGCGAAATGTGTATCTATGTTGAACGTGTGATAAGCGTATTTCTGGTTGTTAATGTGTAGTTTATGAGAGCTTGGTTGGGGACGTCCCGGTGTTCACCCTGACGGCTCCAGGAAACCTCTTAACCCCGCAGTCAGGACGGCGGGTACGCGGCGCCTCACAACACGGGCGGCTTAGTAATCAACACAAACTCGTCAGTACATTCAAAACGCTTCCTTCATGACTAAAAGTAAATTAAAGATAGTTCGCACTTTACAGGTGGCTCCGTTTCAATTTGTTACGCAAAATGCCCTTGTCATGGCTACCCTAATTAAGGTTACTGGTTTACAGCGAATCAAAATCACATGATTTTTGATGCAGCGATTCCGGCATTTTCCTGGAGTGATTTCGGGGACCACGGAAAACCTAAACATGGATGGCCTGACGAGAATACGAATCCACGTCCTTCCACATTCCGGAACTAAGATGTGACTTTAGGGTTGTAATGTACAAGGAAGGGAATTATTAGAATTTCTAAATGCACCAGGGAAGCTTTTTGTTAAATTCTTCTTGACCTGGGTGTAGACATTAATAGCCCGCGGGTGTTTTGGTCGCAGTGTCGGAGGCAGCTGTCCCTCTCTGTGCCACGGCAGTGGGGGCTGAGGGCGAGGGGGCAGCTCGGTCTAAAGAACAGGGCGCTCTCAGGAACCCAGGCCATCACCCAGCAACACACTACACGAATACAGCGCTTGCCTTATATTTCTAAACAGCTCTGTGATCGGTTTTAGGCTCACGATTTACACATTACGAGTTATTTAGTTTTTTTTTTAAATGTACATAATTACAAAAGTAGAGTGGTCTCGTAGCTCAATGGTTACGGCGTTTGCTTTCAAAATGTTCGCTGCCCCATTCCTGGGTTCGAACCACGGTAGATGTAGGAATTTTGAGAGTTGTGTTTGCTCATATGAGCTTACGCCAGGACGTTCCGTGGTTCGGATTCCACGTTAAGAGGAAAGGAACTGGCCGTCCAATTTCTGACACAATGGCTTGGTATGTCTCCTTCGACAGGTTCCAACCTACATTCGGGTTATGGACTAGGTTAGTTTTTAATTACAAATACATCCAGACAGCTTCAAGCTAATATATAACGTTTGCCCTAATAAACTGGAGAGTTTTGGAGAAGAGGTGTTTTAGTTAGTGTGTTAATGGGTTTATGACGGTGCGTTTTTTTCCAGTTGCGCAGTATCTCCATTCCTGAAAAGTAGTTTCCTGCTTTCAGATTCATCATGGATTCCACCAGATCCATCGAACGGTACTGTCTGTAACTTGTTACAAGTTGCTTAACCATCCAATCAAAACCAAACTAAAGCCAAGGGATATCCAGGCCAATTATAATACTCTCGACCGGCCGGAAAAATTTCGGATGGAGGTTCTGAAATATCCTGCATATTGTCCCTGTATCTCCCCGTGTGACTACCATAACCATTCATAGGTCAACGGTTCACCTGAGCCAAGGAAGTGCATCATACGTTGGAAAAGGATCCGTCAGCAGCCCATGAATAGCCCTGTAAAATCTAAGCCATCCAACTGCTCCAAAGGCTCTGGGATCACTGCATCAGTGTCAGCGGCAATTATGTGTAGTTGTAATATTACATAGGAATTGTAATTAAAAATTCTGTATTTTTTTTACTGTATAAAAGTTTCTCGGGGCTCAGTCAGATGCGATGTTTCTGGGCCGTTCTCCGACTTTTGGCATGATTATTTACATATTATCGTAGTATCCCTTTCATTTTGTCACACCTTACTTAAGCAGACTCACCGGACCGGGATGCTTCCTACAAAAGGTCATGGTCGAATTCATTTCCATTCCTTGTCCCCCATCCTTTCCCTCCTCGACGTCGAGGAGGTGATAAGCCATAATAAAAAGAAAAAATTCACCGATAGTTGCAGAAGACGTCTAACGATACGTCTCTCCGCTAAAGCTAGGATCTCGGTTTAGTTAATGGCTGCTGTTATATTAACTATAGCTCTACAAATCTCTCCGAGTAATGCATTCAATTTTCAGAGGCAGTGCTTAAATGTTATTTAAGTAATTAAATTTTAGAGCCTGCCGACTGTTTATTAAATGTATATTTGTGGTCTCCTGTCTACAACAATGATTGGAGAAGAATTGTGGCATTTTAAACTTAGAATTTGAATGAGAATTTTGCTGATAGTGGGAGAATCTTCTTCACCCAACTGCCACAATCTCGGCAGCCCTGACATATCCAAGCTCTGTGAAGACGAATAATATAATGTATGTATTCTTCTCGCATGGGAGCTAAGAGAAGTTACAGATCAGTCTCTATCTCCCTCTAGTCCTTAGTAAAAAGAAGTGAGGTCATGTGGTTCCTATTGTTACTGTGATCAGACTCTGGACTGGGTTGATGAAATCTTCCGTCTCTTCCTCTCCTGAGCTGATCTCTTCATCTCAACATACTCATTAACACCTAGTTCTTCAAATCTTTGTGTTCCTCTACGATTCCTTCCCCTGCCCTGCACAAATAGTTTAATCGGTACGAAATGTCTTAATGTCTTTTTATGAGATTCTTCCGTAAACTTCTTCCTTCTCCCATCTATTTCGTACCAAGTCCGTTCACTTAAAATTCTGCAAACTACTATAACAGAACATTTCAAATGTTTCAATTTTTCTTTTGTCTGGTATCCAAAGTCAAAGTTTCATTTCTATAAAATGCTGTGTTCCCTAGATAAAGGTTTATGAACTTATTTTGTGTCCTAGTTTAACGTTTGAAAGTAAAATATTTCTCTTTGTAACTGCTGTTGTTATTGTGGTTTGGAGGTAATTCCTGATTCGTTGATCAAATATAATTTTGCTACATAAATAAAAACAATTCATAATTTTTGTATTATATCTGATCCTTTCTTATTTAATCTACTATTACTGCTGCCGTTTCAACTGTATGTCATGACTTTGTTTTGGTTTGGTTTGTATTTAGTCCAAATCCTTATTCCAGTATTATTTTTACACCGTTCAGTACTTTTTTAATTTCCTCTCTGCTATTCTCCAGCAGGATCATGTCGTCAACAAAGCGTACTGGTTGTTTCTCCTTGATCTGGTTCTTATATGGAATAAATACTTAAACGAAGTTTCATTTGGTAATGGCAATTGAACATAGAAATACTTAGTTCATGTATTTCTTCTTAGCGTAGAAACGATCATAGGCTTAAAAATTCAATGGTTAATTCGAACGGTCTAGAGCCTTGAATAAAAATCTGAGAGAGTATATACACCACTGATTTCTTTTCGGAACAAAATAACAAGCGTAGACGAAATTTAACTGTTTTCGTTTGTAGCTGTATTTAGTTTGAGAGCAAGACAACGTGCCGCAGCTGACACGGGGTTAGTTGATTTGAATCCGGATGGTGGAAGAAATTTCCATCATAGGGATTTGGCTGACATGGTAGAAAAGATGGTGGTGCACATTTCCTAATCACCACAGTCATATTGTGCGCCAAAATTCTGGGTTAAATCCCAAACCCACCCGCAGTGGTGATAGATTGAAGGCGTATGACACTATTGTCGGATGGGGATGTTAAGCCTGGCGGCCTCATTCAGTGTCTTTCGGAAGAGAAGGCCTGCATCGGGTTACACTCTGTCTTTCCTTCACCTCTCATTTCACACAGCACAAACAGCACTCAACACGCACACTATCACAGTGATTCACACTTACAATAACACACAGGAACACTCACTGGGCCAAGCAACGGGAAACAGCCCCAGATCATCTACCCTAGAGAGTTCCCGCGGAGGGGTACATCGCCCACGGGAGTCGGCTACGCAAGGCATCAAAAGAAGAAGAACATTGTGTGGTTCTGCTGGTACTCTCTAGAGATACACATATTTTACAGTCAATGAAAAGCATTTAACAAACACCACTTTTGACAGATTATTACCTTGTGAGCCGGCCACGTAGCTCGACTGGGGTTCGATCCCCGACGAAGCCGACATACTTACTCGAAGCTGCGCATCCGAAACGGCCCCCAGGCAGACTCAGTCCGCTATCAAATAAGTACCATGGGTGAAACTCCACGGGAAGGTAATGAAAAAGGGTCGGATCATGTCGCTGTCCAGGGCACGTCCACTCTAGTGCCTACGCTCAGGAAATAGAATGCGGAGATCTACCTCCGCTAATCCTACGCGAATACGGCTAGAAAGTTGTGAAGATTCACTGCATTTACCTTATTATTACGTTATTGTATTACCGATTAAAAAATGCTCTCGTTGTAAATTGTACAAGTTTTTGCTCGTATTTCGCTGAGTAGCTAGCTTTGTTACAAGACGATATTATGAAAATAATTGCGTGGTGTAAAGACTGGCAGTTGGAGTTAAAGGCTAAAAAGTGCCAAGTCATGTGCGTGAGTAAAAAGGTGACACTATCTAGCTCTGAATATAGAATTAATGGTACTGTTCTTAGAATGGTAGATTCCGCTAAATATCTAGGGGTAACAATTCGCAATAATTTGTCGTGGAATGAACATGTCGAGAATGTAATTGCGAAAGCAAATCGTATGCTCCGATTTCTAGGTCGTAATTTAAAACAATGCACTACGGAAGTTAAATCGATTGCATACGAGTCACTAGTGCGTCCTCACTTAGAATATTGTTGTCTGTATGGGGTCCCATAAAAAGGGGTTAGTGGAGGAATTAGAGAAGGTCCAAAGAAAGCCGCCCGATTCGTGACAGGTACTATATATAGTTGGAGGGAAAGCGTAAGTGTGATGTTGAAGGAGTTAGGTTGGGATGACCTGGAACAACGAAGGAGTTGCTCTCGACGGAAGCTAATTGAAAAATTCACGACTGACATATTTCAGAATGACAGAAAAGAAATATTGCTACCAGCAACATTCGTATCTCGGTATGACCGTGAAAATAAGATAAGAGAAATCGGGGCCAGAACCGATTCTTTTCTGTATTCATTTTTTCCACGAGCGATTAGGGAATGGAATAGAAAGGATTTACCGGGCGAGTAAACTTAAAATCCGACAGGAGTAGCTTTCGATAAAGCTCTCCGGCCATCCTGATCTGGGTTTTCCATGGTTTTCCGAATGCTGGGATGGTTCCTCATAATAGCGCCTCCCTTCCAAACTATTACCCTTTCGGATAGGTGCAATGCACCCTCCGCCACACACTTTTAGTGGTTCGCGGGGTAATATTAATAGTTATAAACTGAAAGTCTGTACCAATAACTGGTTCTATAGTCAGACATGTTTCATTGCATTCGTATGATACGAGTGCGAGTAACTAACATCCAGTTAAAGCATGATTTTCGGCCAATTTGTGTTAAGGTTCCTTGTCGTGTTACGAATTCTCTACTTTCAGTATCCGTCCTGCCCTGATCTTTTTTATTTTTTTTTAATGATTTTTCGCAGCTCTGCAGCAATTGCAGTACCCCTCTCAGCTATCTCCCTTTCACTATGGAGGGAGGGGGGGGGGAGGTGGCGTAGGGGTTGCAGCCGCTGTCATAACGTTCTCAGAGCGCTATAAATCGCCCCCCTCCTTCCCTCGTCCCTACGCGAACCGAGGCATTTTACATCTCTGCGAATGGATATTGGTTTCCGCGCTGGAATAAACGTTTCTACAAATGTTCGCGCGATGAATAATTTTGCGCGGAATGGATTCCATAAGCGTGAAATTCGGCCGTAACGCAGGCTCGTGACGGCGGGCACAATAGGAGCGCAGCCTTTGTCGGCGGTCATTATTTGTTGGAAAACAAATTTGGTGTATTCGATGGGCCGCAGGTGCGGGCGGGTTAGCCACGTACTAGCAGACACCGGACAGAATCAGCAACCACGTCCGCTTACACGCATAAAAAGTCAGACAACGAGTTTTTTTTCACTTTACTACATTTGTATTATTTGTGTTCATTTTGTCGAAATGCAGTCGTGTGGTGAAAGCGTTTCAAAGATCCGCTGCCGAAATCTGGATTGCATTGAATATGAAGTTGTGTTAACTATTTTCAGGATGATGGCTGTTTATATCTTTCTGTCTTAATGGCTTACTCCGTAAAACCTATAATAAACGTCATTTCTGTGGTGTTTAATCTACGCTGATTTTATAAATACAAAAGTAGCTCAATCTGTTTGTTAGTTACATTTTCACGAGTAAACGGCTAAACCTATAGTGATAAAATTTGAGGAGGAAATAGTATGTATCACCGAGCGTGGTGGGTGAGTGGTTAACGTTCTGGCCTCGCATTCGGCAGGACGCTGGTTCCAATCCCAGTCCGGGCATCCAGATTTGTGTTTTTCATGGTTTCTCCAAATCGCTCCAGGTGAATGCCGGGATGCTTCCTTCAAAAGGCCATGGCCGAATACCTTCCGATCCATGTCCCAGTCCCATCCCGCCTCTAATGACCTTGTCGTCGACGAGGCGTAAAGCCACAAGTAATAAAAAACTATTTATCATTAGGAAGAACACAGGATACTTTTTTGCGACAAAATTTTGTCTCATAAATTTTGAAAGCTAACCGAAAGGTGACAGATGGACACGTGTGTAAGTCTCTGTAATGTTACATCGGTCACTCAGGCTTTGTTCACCAAGTATTTTGGTGATGCCATTTTATAATTTCACAATATCACCAATGTTTTCTGCTAGAAGGACATTATCGATAGAAAATCGCAGATACTTATTGTTTCTCGATGAAGTCTTGTGACATATTATAATTCTTCGGGGGTTTCCTTGACTTTTTCTTTTTTGTGGAAGCTGTTTGTGAGTGTAGATATGCTTCAGCCGACGCGAGCGGTAACCTGTTTCCCGGTACCGGGCATGAACCTGATTCATCCTGCATCTAAGTCTCCAATGATTCTGACTCTGTAGTGGATATCGTCTACCTGATTCAAGGCTCATGACACGGACCGTAAAGCTACCTGCAGTGTTACCATAAACTTACAGCGCGAAACAACATTCATTGTTTCGGTGGAAAGATACTCATGGACATTAGTAAGACCCTGATCAATCAGCCAGAAAATCGAATAACCTGTGGCATTCAGTTTTCCTTGAAGATTGTGTTTGAAAAAAAAAGAAAAATATAAAAAAAAATAGAACCTGTTCCATTTCTATTAAGAACGAGTAGGCCTATTTCATTACATTTAATTGATCGATATTTTAATAGTATAGTTGATTGGGATCAGGACCCGATTTCAGTTTTATTTAAAACTTAGTAATACAGTCTTTTACAGCAATTCTCCTCGAATACACGAATCCCAAAATATGTTTTTTAGTTAATGACTCGGGTAACATTTTGATTTTGTTGTAATAATTAATGAGTTGTAAAAATACAAATATGTAGGAGTAGTTGTGGATGTCTCGGCAGCAGCTGGGTGTGGTGTGGCCTCGCCTCCCCATTCACGTCACGTTACGGGCGCACGCCCCCCCCCCCCTTGTCCGGTCAGGTTCAACGCGCGCATCAGTCAGCAGCCAGCCGACACCTGTCCACTTACCGAGCGTGGTGGTGTAACGGATAGCGTTCTGGCCTCGCATTCGGGAGGACGGCGGTTCGAATCCCCGTCCGGGCATCCAGATTTGGGTTTTCCATGGTTTCCCCAAATCACTCCAGGTGAATGCCGGGATGCTTCCTTCAAAAAGGCCATGGCCGAATTCCTTCCCATTCCTTGTCCCCATCCTTTCCCGTCTCTAAAGACCACGTTGTTAAAAAGGGACGTTAAACTGTAAAAAAAAAAAAAAAAAAAAAAAAAAAAAAAAAAAACCTGTCCACTTCTCCAGGCAGCAGGACCGAGTCGCCGCCCGTTCTCGTCGCAGTAGCTGTGTGTTGTGCGTCGCACTGATCAGCGTATCTCACTTAGTTCTTTATAAACCTTAAATCCAGGTCACATGATGCTCTTCTTGATACTTTCAGTTCACTTCTCGTTGGACAGCGTCATCAGTGATTTGTGTTTCTGTTTACTACATTTGCTATCTCAGTACCTGCATTTCCCTTGCAAACAAGCTTCTAGCGTACGATGTGGTACAGTGTTGAGGGCACCGCTATCAGAAAGTGATCAGAAGATTTCGCATACAGCAGTGTGTTGTGCAACCGCAGACAAGTCTGACACTTAATTCAAGTTTTTAGTACGCATTGTGTTTATCCGCAATTACCTAACTTCACGTCTCTCCCTCTTGTCAAGGACCTAATGGTAAAAATATTCCGCGCCGTCAGGACCGAAATATTAAGCTCTGACCTAGCAGCAGGCCCCGTACAGTGGTTCACCATCGTTGGCCATCAACAAAAATAGAAAAAAAAAATTCCATCGGGACTACCAATCAGATATCCACCCTCAACTCTGTCCAACTGTCACAAGAGTCGTAACGTTTTTTTAAAAAACTTTTTTTCATACTTACCACATACACATAAACATAAAAAATTAACGGAGACTCTTGCTCCAAACAGAATAAAATTCAAGAAACCATTTTAATTGGGTTTCTTTTGTTCTTCGTGATGTATTAAACAGCTTCATCCTCATGCATAAAGGTAGCGGTTGTAATAAGTGAGTAACTTTCCCTTCACATTAGCAAATTTCATGCACATCTCATAGCTTTCAACGAGCAATTCTCGTATCTATATATATATTTGGTATCCCAGAAACGGCTCCAACGATTTTGATGACATTTCATATTTAGATAACGCTTTGCTTTTCAAATTTATCTGTTTTGGTATCTTCCCTGCAAAAACGCTATAAAAAATCGAGCAAATATTGTATCTATTATCTCGGAAATGGCTCTACCACCATCTCGTAGAATTCAGGTACCAGTAAACCCTTTTGAGGTAACCTCTTTGGTTCGAGCAAGGAACTCTTATATCTTTAAATGATCAATTCTTGTATACTAACTGACCCATTGCGAATAATATCGTAGGTCAGCAACCGAATGGTAATGTAATAATGTGCAAACGAGTAAATGCAAGTACATTTATTAATAAAAATTAAATTATTTTCAAGAGTAGTAACAAATATCACTTTTATACCAAAAAGTCGTTATCACTAAAAACCTTTTACGAAACTTCTTTGAAAACAATATTAGCAATTTACTTTTTAACCGTAAATGTCTTTAACACAAACATAAATATTACTGAATTGTAAAAGGTCGTCATCATTAAATACTACATATTTAATTGTAAAACATATAAAGTCGATTTAAAAAAAAATAGATATTAGTTTTGCCAGATGTGATTTTTCAAACTTATTTAATTTACAAGACTTCTTTGAAAACAATATTATCAGATATAATTAGAAACAACTTTATAAAACTCTACGTGTGGAGCACAGCACTTTATGAAAGCGAAACATGGGTTTCAGGAATACCAGAAAGAAAGAAAATTGAAATATTTGAAATGTGGTGCTACAGAAGAATGCTGAAAATTAAATGGACAGACAAGGTACGAAATGAACGAGATTTGAAAATAATGGGCGAGGAAAGAAGTTTGTGGAAGAAGCTTACAGAAAGAAGAGCAGTTATAATTAGTGTTGGTAGTTCTTATTTTGAGACATTTGTTAGTGGAACTGTGGAAGTAACAGTCGAAGGTAAAAACTGTAAAGGAAGACAGAGATTAGAATATATGAAGCAGATAATTGAGGACCTGGGTTGTAAGGGTTATGTAGAGATGAAGAGGTTAGCACAAGATAGGAAGGGATGGAGGATTGCATCAAACCAGTCAAAAGACAGATGACAGCAAAAGAAAATGTGATTATCATTTACTTTTTGACCGTTTACTGAATCTACGATCTCGTTTTTTTAAAAAAAAAAAAAAAAAAAAAAAAAAAAACATCGTCGGAAACTGTGTTTTATCATTAAGAAAGGCATGGTTGGATCAGAAAGTGTGAGCTTAATACGAGGTATCAGCATAGTTTTATGGGAATGGATCAATTTATCACTGATGATGTAGTTGTCTAAATGAATTACCACTGATCTTGCACCATTAATTAATCCCCGACTGGCATTAAGATTTCTATTTAAGATGCCGAGCGATGACCGCTCACACTGGTACCTTACTTCAAAAACAAGCAGAATGCTAATGGCTAGTGATGTACAACCGTAGTCAAGGTGTGAAAGCAGTTTTCACCACTCTGGACTTGGCTACCAATGTGTCTGTACAAAGGTCTTCAGAAATAAGGTGCTCCGACGACTGCTTAGAAATTCAGCGTGATTTGGATGCTATTTTCGATTGGTGCCGTAAATGTCAGCTTACACTCAATTGCAAAAAGTGCAAGGCAATGCGGATAAGTAATAAGAAGAATCAGTTTGTTCACGAGTACAAAATAAACAATTCAGCTGTTGACACGGTTGATTCCGTGAATTATCTGGGGGTTATAGTACAAAGCAACATGAAATGGGACATGCACATAACTTCCGTCGTAGGCAAGGCTAATTCTAAATTACGATTCATAGGTCGTATTTTGAGGAATTTTAATGCTCAAACAAAGGAGATAGCGTATAAAACACTAGTGCGTCCGCATCTGGATTACTGTTGTGGGGTTTGGGATCCGTATCGCAAGGTTCTGATTGACTCAGTTGAGAGGGTGCAGAGGAGAGCCGCTAGATTCGTGACTTGTTGTTACAGCCCTTATGAAAGCGTCACAGAATTGATACATAGATTGGGCTGGGATAGTTTGGAAGACAGACGACGTAGCTTGCGTTCGAATTTATTGGGGAATATGCGAAAAAATTTAAATTTCGAGTGCAATGAAATACTTCTTCCACCAACCTATTTAGGTCGCAATGACCGGAGGGATAAGATTAGAGAAATAAGATGCCGTACTGGTACTTATATGTATTCCTTCTTTCCTCGCACTATTCGGGATTGGAATGGGCGGGTTTAGGATTGGTGCTTAGCACCCTCTGCCACCCACAATGTTTGTGATTTGCAGAGTATGGATGTAGATGTAGATGTAGATGTAAATAGGTATTGTCAACTCAGTTCGAAGATATAGTACATTGATCATCGTCAGTCGTTAGATGAGGACTTTAAACTTGGCGGTCTAGTTTCTGTCTTTCGCGAGAGTTGTTTTCCTACCGACTTTCACTTTCTGTCTTCTGGAATCTTCATTAATGCAACACACACACACACACACACACACACACACACACACACACAAAACACACTGCACTCAAAAATCCTTTTCGCATTCATCTACACGCAAACATTTGGCCACACAGAAAAAACCAACTGTGAAAAACAGTGGTCCAATACTCAACTTGAAGTCCCGGTTGGTGGAGCCAGTCGAATATTAACTATACTGTGCTCTGACAGTGGAAATGTACCGGCCCTAGCAGTGCAGAGACTATCTCGCTGGCGTCGCAATGCATGAGCCACTGGTTCGAGTACGGCCTAGAACATCGATTGTTTTAACCAAGTGTTCTGTCCGCCCTCAGTTGTTAGTATTTAGTTGAATACATAGTCAATCACATACACGTCGAAAAAACCGCAATAATGGAGCTGGCTGTATCGCCAAATTTCATTCAATAAAAAAATAAAAAAACTGATAGTGAGATATTCCACTGAGTTCAGATCCGTTGCTCTGAAGTTCGGATTAGCACTGCGAGGTGACTGGTGAATGATTCGTCAGTCTAAGGAATGACACTTTTCCCTGACGCTTGTGGAATCATTCAGTGCATCACCAACTCGTCGCCTACCAACTCGGAAGTATCAAAGATTTTGATTTTTTTTTTTACTTTTTTACGCTTCGTCAACGTGGAGGCGTAAAACGGCCGGGATGGGACTGGGGACAAGGAACGAGAGGGAATTCGGCACAGCTGGGCACAAAAACAGTTAATCCGTTAATCGTTAATTAACGAAGTTAAAAAAATTGCGATAATTTAACTTTTAAGTTAATCTAAAAAATCATTAACGGTCTTCTTAACTTCCGTTAAATTTGACTTCCGTTAACTTTAGTCCGTTACATAGGTTGTTGACGTCTTTTCGTTTGTTTGAACTGTGCGCCACGCTACCACTCGTATGCAGGGCTGCCAGATTGTACGTATAATTGGATACAAAAATTGTATAATTTGGTTACCCCTTGTATCCTGTTTGTATAACAGATTGCCTTGTATAATTGGATACAAAAATGAGCACTTAAAAGTAAAGATCATTCCAGCACCTTTTTGAAAGTGTTTGCCCTTTGTTTCATTGAGTTGGCAAACCTTCCTGCATATCTATTTCCTTTTTGTTATTCAAAATTTATCAATGTATACATTGTTTACTTTTCGTGGATTTTTTTGCTCCCAGCACTTTCACTCACGTATGTAATCAATGGATGACCCCTTTGTATAATTGGGTTTCATTCTGTATAATTTCAAAGAGACAGCGGTATAATATAAGTTGGCTGTACTGGCAGCGCTGCTCGTATGTTCGGTGTCGTAGTGGGCGCCGCCTGCTAAAATCTTGTCGGCGGCGCGCCGAGCATTTTCAGCCGCCGGCGGCGTGACTATTTTATATTGTGAATTCTGCAAACGTAAATAAACTAAAAAGAGTCATAACCTATCTTATTGACAAATCAACATTATTATCTGTAATGAGGTGTATTTATTATTACAAAATGTTTGTCGTTATTATACGTTTAGTAAAAACATCGCGTTCAGTTGTTGTTGAAGCAACAGTGACGGATCGGCAGTGTGTGTCGGAGGAGGTTAATCGGACAAACTAGACCAGGCATTTTAGGTTTTAACCTCAAAAAAAATAATGTAGAGCTGAAATTTGGCACAGACGTTCCTTAGTACCTTAGAAACAAGTACTAAAAAGTCCCCACCTCTAGGGTGTCCGCGTCATAGTTTTTTTTTGGTCTAAAGGGCTTAAATAGGGATTGAGTGCCAAATCTGTAGAAACTTGTTGTAAAATTTAAAATGTCAGACTCAGTAACCTTTTATTGCACCCTAGGTAATTAGCATAGGCTAACCACTGCATAAAAGTGTAATATCGGCACTATTATTATTTAAAAGTAAAAGTATAGTCACATTTTATCATGAAGGCAGTACGAAACATAACTTTTTTTTTCGATTTCTCTGCGTTGCGGAAAAACTGTCAAGTTACCAGGTCGGGACCTATGATCAAAGTTGTAGTACACACTTTCAGCATTAAAATGGTATATCGTTCATCCCTCTGCGACATATGGTTGTCGAGATACACGTTGAAACAAGCACACGTGAGTCAACGCTGGGCCGAGAGCTCCGCGCGCCGCTCCCCGGCCATTATGGGTATTAACCTGAAAAAAAATATAATGTAGACCTGAAAATTGGTACAGATATTACTTACTACCTAAGAATCATGAAAAGTCCCAATCTCTAAGGTGTCCTCTTCATAGTTTTATCAGGGCAAAAGATTTTAATTAGGCTTAAATGTCATAATCAGTATAAACGTCTTGTAGGTCTTAAAATATCAGCTTTTGTATCATTTAATTGCACTATAAGTAATTGGAAAAGCTAATTATTGAAAGACAGCATAGTTTTGGACATAATTATTGGATAGAAGTAAAAAAATCTCACATTTGATAGTGAAACAGGTACGAAAAATGACTTGTTTTGTAACAAAGTCAGATTTGATAAAAACTATCGAAGGCCTATTATCAAAGTTGCAGAACGCAGTTTCAGCATTGAAATGGTGTATTCATCATGTTTTTGTGACAAAAACGGTTGGTGAGATATCATCGAAACATTCGAAACAACGCGCAGAGCTAAGCATAAGCGCCGTTCCACTTACCCTTCCTCTTCTGTCTGCATCATTCTAATCTCTTCGAACAGTGCACCGAGATTTTGTGCCCTTGGCATTATATCTAAACTGACAGAAAGAAACCTTGAAAATGATGAAACATTTTGCAAAATTATAAATTATACAAATTTTTATTAAAATCTTTGAATAAAATTTAAAGTTCAGCTTCATCATCGTACTCGTCATCTGAACTATTATAGTTGAACTTTACCGCATGCACATTAGTGGAACACTCCAGTCCACAACGCACACATTCAAATCTATTTTGCAGATGTTCTTACAATTGCAGGGCACCAAGTTGAGTAGATGATCCGGTGCAGGTGCAAGTCGGTAGTCACTACCTCAAGAGCTCCATTTTGAATTTTCCAGCCCCAATCTTCAGGACCTAAAGAATTTCCTATCCATTCTTGAATCTGTAAGTATATTCGTAGAGAATGTCACTCACATGCTGCATATGTTGGTGGAAGGGATGCAAGATGGAAGGATACAGTGACTGGTTGGGTTGTGAACTTACTACTGTATTTTATTACCAGAAGTTCATGGATATTTTGACACTGAGATTTAATATTGTCATAGTGGGCAATGGCAAACGATGGATCTGAACACATGAAAACGGAAAGAGAGAAGCATCGTCGATGTGTCGGGGGGAAAACATCTGCCAATGTTTTCGCTCACCACAACATGGTTGTCACTTCACTCCAAGCTGAGCTTTTGAAAAAACTATTATAATTTCCATCGATTCGGATGTCCTCGTTGGTAGCAAGACTTAGTGAAAGCAGTCGTATAAATGTAGTTCAACCTGTCACTAGCAAACTGCACTGACACTAAGATATAAAATTGTCATAGAGGGCAACGGCAAACGTCTTTCCTGCGGATATTATGTCTTCTTTCTGTGCATTGGGATGTTCGGATGTTTCCATTTTGTAACGCAGTAGTGCAGAACCCTTCAATAACTTCAGTCTTGATTTTTTCCTTTGCCTAAAAGAGCGCTGACAGTATCACACCCTGTGAATGCATGACGATAGAGTGCAGAGTTTTTCATGTTTGTGATGGATTTGCAGAGTTCTGCCACGTTGAAGACCTTACTAGCAGTTTTGCTTGTGACAGGTTGAACTACATTTATATGACTGCTTTCACTAAGTCTTGCTACCAACGAGGACATCCGTATCGTTGGAAATGACCGCTACCTCTTGACCCCTGCAATAATCAAGTGCAAACATGCAATGCTGGCATCCTAATCTTCTTTACACTGAATGTCATGATGACACGCAGTTTTTAATTTGTTTACAAGTAATTCGACTAGCTGATTTATGTTATAATAGTTTTTCAAAAGCTCAGCTTGAAGTAAAGTGACAACCGTGTTGTGGTGAGCGAAATCATTGGCAGATGTTTTCCCCCCCGACACATCGACGACGCTCCTCTCTTTCCGTTGTCATGTGTTCAGATCCATCGTTTGCCGTTGCCCACTATGACAATTTTAAATCTTAAGTCGTAAGTTCACAACCCAACCAGTCACTGCATCCTTCCAGCTTGCGTCCCTTCCACCAACATATGCAGCATGTGAGCGACATTCTCTACGAATATATTTACAGATTCAAGAATGGATAGGAAATTCTTTAGGTCCTGAAGATTGGGCTGGAAAATTCAAAATGGAGCTCTTGAGCTAGTGACTAACCGACTTGCACCTGCACCGGATCATCTACTCAACTTGGTGCCCTGCAATAGTAAGAACATCTGCAAAATAGATTTGAATGTGTGCGTTGTGGGCTGGAGTGTTCACTAATGTGCATGCGGTAAAGTGACCTATAATAGTTCAAATGACGAGTACGATGATGAAGCTGAACTTTAAATTTTATTCAAAGATTTTAATAAAAATTTGTATAATTTATAATTTTGCAAAATGTTTTCATCATTTTCAAGGTTTCTTTCTGTCAGTTTAGATATAATGCCAAGGGCACAAAATCTCGGTGCACTGTTCGAAGAAATTAGAATGATGCAGACAGAAGAGGAAGGGTAAGTGGAACGGCGCTTATGCTTAGCTCTGCGCGTTGTTTCGAATGTTTCGATGATATCTCACCAACCATTTTGTCACAAAAACGTGATGAATACACCATTTCAATGCTGAAACTGCGTTCTGCAACTTTGATAATAGGCCTTCGATAGTTTTATCAAATCTGACTTTGTTACAAAACAAGTCATATTTCGTACCTGTTTCACTATCAAATGTGAGATTTTTTACTTCTATCCAATAATTATGTCCAAAACTATGCTGTCTTTCAATAATTAGCTTTTCCAATTACTTATAGTGCAATTAAATGATACAAAAGCTGATATTTTAAGACCTACAAGACGTTTATACTGATTATGACATCTAAGCCCTAATTAAAATCTTTTGCCCTGATAAAACTATGAAGAGGACACCTTAGAGATTGGGACTTTTCATGATTCTTAGGTAGTAAGTAATATCTGTACCAATTTTCAGGTCTACATTATATTTTTTTCAGGTTAATACCCATAATGGCCGGGGAGCGGCGCGCGGAGCTCTCGGCCCAGCGTTGACTCACGTGTGCTTGTTTCAACGTGTATCTCGACAACCATATGTCGCAGAGGGATGAACGATATACCATTTTAATGCTGAAAGTGTGTACTACAACTTTGATCATAGGTCCCGACCTGGTAACTTTGACAGTTTTTCCGCAACGCAGAGAAATCGAAAAAAAAAAGTTATGTTTCGTACTGCCTTCATGATAAAATGTGACTATACTTTTACTTTTAAATAATAATAGTGCCGATATTACACTTTTATGCAGTGGTTAGCCTATGCTAATTACCTAGGGTGCAATAAAAGGTTACTGAGTCTGACATTTTAAATTTTACAACAAGTTTATACAGATTTGGCACTCAATCCCTATTTAAGCCCTTTAGACCAAAAAAAAACTATGACGCGGACACCCTAGAGGTGGGGACTTTTAGTACTTGTTTCTAAGGTACTAAGGAACGTCTGTGCCAAATTTCAGCTCTACATTATTTTTTTTGAGGTTAAAACCTAAAATGCCTGGGCTAAACTGTTCAGCTGTCAAATCGGGAATTACTCGGACGAAATTCTGTGCCAGTGGATGACCGGCCGCCTGATCGATAGTTAGTATCGCACTGGAGTCTGCAAACAGTCTTGCAGATCAGCAAAAAACTCAACTTTCAGTAACCAGCGAGAAAAAATTCAAAGAAATAATACATAAATTACAAAAAAGGTGATGTGCAATTTTAATTCGAAACATTTGTGTGTATTTTTTTTTTTTTTTTTTTTTTTTTTTTTTTTTTTTAAGTAGAAGCTAGTTTGGCAGTTTCGGCCGTGTAATGTAAAAGGATGTCGCTGACTAACTTCCGTTCTATTTGTTCACGTAAAAACATGCAGGCCATGATTTAGTGAAACCAGGCCGGGTCGTCTAAAGGGGTCTTTAGGTCACAGGTAGGCCGTGGCACAAAGGTAACCGTAACAGGCATTGGTCGTAGATTTTAGGTTGGCCGCAAATTTCACTGGTCGCAGTTTTCACATATTCAGGTGTCCCAGTCCAACTTGTTTTCTATAATATTGTTGCTTTTCAATCTGCAATTAAGTCTCGAGTACCTTAATTGTCTCTCGTAAGACAATTTGCAAGTGTTATGTTGATCACAGTCTCAACAAAGATAAAAACAGACAGGAATACCACTTCGTTGTTGTGGCGATAGCGTAACCACAATTTGTTAATTTTTATAAATAAATCGACACTTGCATCATGGTACATAACACCTTGAGATAGAGAGCAATTATACCTACCGTACTATAATACTAATACATCAGTACAACTTTTGAGTAGTTAACTTTTAACGGATAACTTTAACTTGCGTTAAATTTATAAACATTTAACGCTTTAACGATTATCGAAGTTAACTTTTTAAGTAGCGGAATAATGATTAACGAAGTTAACGTTTGGATTAACTGTGCCCACCTGTGGAATTCGGCCATGCCTTTTCGAAGGAAGCATCCCGGCATTCGCCTGGAGTGATCTGGGGAAACCATGGAAAACCCAACTCTAGATACTTGGACGGGGATTCGTAATCCGCGTTCTCCCGAATGCGAGGCCAGAGCGTTAACCATTCACCCACCACGCTCGATAAAAAGATTTGGAATGAATTTAGTAAACCTACAGTCTCTGACGCACCTAACGTTCCTTTGGTCAATGCTGGACGTATCCTTTTTCCAGCAGAGCAATACCGGTGTGGTACGGCCCCAGGCCCGCCGTAAGCGGGCGTGCAAGGCGTGCACCGCACGCGGGCGGCACAACCAGGGGGGCGGCAAATCGAGTGGTCGACTGTCGTCGTCGGGACAGTAGCAACGCCACCACTCGAAATGAACTTGCAGTGCCGGAAATAGGGGGCGGAAAATTTAACGTTCGAAGGGCTGGCAACGTCAGTTTTTAAACCCAGTTCGGAAGATTCATAGATCCAACACTGGCTGTAGTTAGACAGGAGGCGGCATTATCGGTATTGCACACGGGCGTTCAACTTGCTAGCGGCGGGCCTGGGTACGGCTTGAGAGCGCGCTAGGGTGGACGCTGGCGCTCGGCCCTAGCATTCGGGAGGACGCTAGGTTTAAATACCCGGCGGACCATCAAGATTACACTCTTCAAAGGCTTCCCGAAATCATCCCAGGGTAATGCCGAGATGGTTCCTGGAAATGACCATAGGCGAATTCCTCCCTGTTCTTAATCCTTACTCCTCTCCGTCTCTAATGACCTCGAGGTCAACGAGTCGTAAAGAGATAAACAAAAAAACAAAAAACAAAAAATTGAATTGGATGACTCCTCAGAAAAAAAGGAAAAGAAACATGAGAAAGACGGATTCGTTATTTTCAGTTACAATAAAATTTCAGTAGATGGTATTTTTGTTCGAGGGAAACTATGCAAGGAAGGTTACTCAAAGTGCCTAGCTCTGTGGTTTCAGCATCCCAGCAGAGGATCAGCAATACACAATGGACACTAAAAGTAGTCTGCAATATATCGACGGCCATGTAAATATTTGTCAAATCGCCGATGACTGACGTGGAGTAGGGAATACTTGGTGTGGTGCGTGTAACAGAGGAGAGAGGCTGGGGATGGCGGTCTGTTCACACCGTCCCCTTTTTACGGTGTGTCGTCACCTGGCTGCGTGATGAGTAAGCGCGGCCAATGACAGCGCCAACAAGGTTACGGCGGCGACCAATCGAAAGGCGGCGATAGTAAAAGCCAATTTCCGGGCAGCCGCGCGGCCAATAGGCTGCGGTGACAGCTCGGCGCAATTTCCGACACACCCCCAGAGGAAAGGTCATTTCCTCTCGTAGCAGCCGCTCTCACTCACTACAGTCTCACTTCAAAACGTTTCTTCACGGTGAGAACGCTCTGCCAGCCGTAACGTATATCAATGACTACATATTGTATGTGTCAAGTTTTCCACAACACCTCCACGGTACGGATTCCACTTTAAACCGTAGGTCCCCTACACCCAGTACGATTACCCAGTTAGGTCGGCCGTAGCATTCGAAAGACATTAGTTCGAATTCCCGTTCGGCCGTTCAGGTTTTCATGGTTTTCCCAAATCACTCCGGGCAAATGGCGGGATGATTCGTTCAGAAGACCATGGCTTAATTTCTTCTCGTTTCTTGTCCCAATCTCTGTCGTCTGTAGTAACTTCGACGCACACGAGGCATTCATAAACAAAGATGTAGATGGATTGCGTGGCCGATATGAAACTGTGTCATCAGATCATAAACACTACCCGGAATTACTTATTAGTGACTTCACACGTATGTAGTGTCACATTTTCTATGTTGCTTGCCTGAAGAGAATATACACTTATATATATATACGATTAGAGTGTGGTGGCTGAACGGTGACCCTTCGACCTTGTATTCGAGAGGAGGCAGTTTCGAATCATAGTTTCGGTTTCCTCTGCTTCCCGAAATCACTCCAGGTGACGCCGGGATGGTTACTTCAAAAGACCATGGCTGAATTCCTTTCCGTTCCTTGCTCCCAGTCCTCTTCCGGTTCTAGTGACATGGACGTCAAGCAGGTATAAAGCCCCAAGCAAAGAAAGAAAGCAACTACAGGAGTCAGAAATATCCATCCTGATGACGAATGAAAGGTAACAAAAAATTACCCACAGTCAGTGATATGGATTATGAGTTTATGAAACTATAAATAAATGTACAGTTCATTATTGTTTTTAAACATTATTTGTAAAAAATAATATTTAAAAATTGTGTGCGTTAAATTAACACCGGAAATTTCATGAAGTTGTCGGACGCTGAGTACTAAGTCATAATCATTGGTTGGTAATACTGTCGCATTTAATAATAAGGCCAGTTATCGCTCAGCGTATTGTTACATAGCATTGAAGCAAATACATCTGATATAATCTACTCTTTGTTAGTTTTGAAAGTAGTATTGCTGGCAACACTTTCCTAATGTGGCGAATTCCGATTATTACATTATTCTGATTAAACAGACGATATTATTATGTTACCCTCGAACTTTCAAAGAGCTGACTGCTCTCCAGCTTCACAGGTGCTTGGTTCGTGACTCGTTCTTGAATGACATGTGAAATTCCTCGTTCATTACGAATCTACAATTCCACCTGCTAAAGGAGTGAGCGTGAATAGATTTCTACCACTCTGCTCATTGGATAAACCAATATGATTGAAAAAACTGATTTTATTTCAATAAATGCGTGTTCATTGGAACTGGCTGATAAATAAAACGACTGAGGCAGGGTGGCAGGAAGAGCTGTGGTGACTGGTGTTTCTTTGATGTGTGCAGCGAGGGATACCTGCGCGGCGCGTGCCACCTGTCGTAATGAGCGAGCAGTGTATTTGAGGCGGTGTCGTGGGCGTGTTATTTGTGAGGAGCGGTCTGCGGCCGCCTTTGATGTGGTGCCAGCGCCCCGCTGGACGCACGCCAGGCGCCGCTCAGGCCGACTCTGGGTCACTCAACTCAATCCACGCTCCTCGCAGCCCAGCGACTCCAGTAGACTGTCCTCACACGGGTCGCCACGTCACATCATGTTGGTCCGCTCCGCGACTTTGCTTCATGAGCTCACACTAGTCCCGCCAGGGCTCACTGTATTATCTATAGAGCTAGTCAAAATGATTGCAGCGGGTTCACGATTTTTCTTTTGGCAGTCCTATTATAGGTACGATGATGGGGTTTGCTGTTATAAGACAAGTGGCTCTCCAAGTTTCGATTGCACTAAATCCAAGCTTCTCGCGGTGGCCGCTAGAGCGCTAGAGAGCAAGATGGCTGAAAGTGAGAAAGCGTGCGTTATTATAGAATTTTATTCGACTCAATCCGTGGTAACTGTTCAGCGACACTTTCGAACAAAGTTCGGCAAGGATCTCCCGCGTGCTAACACCATTCGGCGTTAGTATCAACAGTTTAAAGCCACAGGATGCCTTTGTAAAGGTTAAACAACGGGTCGCCCTCCTGTGTCTGAAGAAACCGTTGAACGTGTGCGCGCTAGTTACGTTCGTAGCCCACGGAAGTCTACTCCTCGAGCGAGTAGGGAATTAGGTATTCCACAGAAGACCGTTTGGAGAATCCTCCGGAAGCGACTGTGTATGAAGCCTTACAGGTTACAGTTGCTACAAGCACTGTCGCACAACGATGAAGTGCGTTGTTTTCAATTCTGTTCCCAATATCTAGAACAAGACGAAACATTCGCAGAAAAACTTGTGTTTAGTGATGAGGTCACTTTTCATGTGAGTGGATAAGTGAACAGGAACAATGTGCGCATTTGGGGGACCGAAAACCCCCATGCTTATGTGCAGCACGTTCGTGACTCTCCCAAAGTGAACGTGTTTTGCGCGATCTCACGAAAGAAACTTTATGGGCCTTTTTTCTTTAATGAGGTGACGATCACAGGGAAAATCTATCTGCAAATGTTGCAGAATTGGCTCATGCCACTTCTTGAAGCTGACAGTGAAGATTTCATTTTCCAGCAGGACGGTGTTCCACCCCATTTTTCTCTAGTTGTCCGTAATTTCCTAAACACCAAGATTCCAAACAGATGGATTGGTCATGCTGCGGATGCTGATCGTCAGCTGATGTCATGGCCACCTCGTTCCCCTGACCTAACCCCTGCGACTTCTTTGTTTGGGGTTTCGTAAAAGACACAGTGTTGGTGTCACCAGTACCAGTTGATCTGCCAGACCTGCGGGTTCGCATCACCAATGCATTTGCTCTCATTGACAGAGACATGTTGCATCGGGTATGGGAAGAACTCGATTATAGACTTGATGTGTGCAGAGTCACTAAAGGTGCACATATTGAGCATCTGAAGATACTCAAAGAAACTTTCACAGTTTGTTTACATACGATCATCTTTGCTTATGTTTACCTGTTAATGCAAAGGAAAAATTACAGCGTGCTCGTGTTTAATAAAATGTTACTTCTGAAACTGTGCCTTACCACCGATATGAGCATACTTCCTGCAGCATTGAATGATGCACAAACGCGCTGTAATTTGCATGTGCAGATGTGAAGTAAATGCAAACCATCTGATAATGGGCAACTTTGCCCGAAACCGGTAATGGTGTAATAAACATATTTACAATTGTGACTGGTTGCTGTTTTCTTTATCATCAATTTTGTTTATATATCTGTGTAATCTTGTAGGTATATGTCAAATAACAAATCTGTAGTAATTTTTGAAATCACTGCAATCATTTTGACTAGCCCCGTAATTTTGAGCATCAGTATAGCTTGACATGTGTAGCCATAGAGATGCCACAAGACATATGGTAAAAGTGTTAATGACGATAAGCAGAAACACTAAATGGTAAGGTTAAATAGGTAATAAGGAGCAGAACTTAGCATTTCAAATTGCGGTAGCCATAGTGAGGCAGGTAGTAGATTTTATTTAATCTCAGGTGGTTGCTGTAGCCGCTATTAGGGCAGTAAGGTGAACCCTAGAGGTGAGTCAACCCCTTCCTGTCGTCTCCGTAGGCGCGGAGAAGGTTGTACACTCGTCGCCAACACACGGACAATAAAAAGCGTCATTTGGGAGGGGTGGTATCTCTGGGAGCCAGTGTATTCTTCTATTTGACAGAGATTGTGCACAAGGAAACTGGGAAGTTAGGAAGTCAATGTTGGCAGCGCTCCTCCCAAAAAGACAAAATCAGACAATCCAGATTACAGTTACCCAAAGGGTATTAAACGCCCGCTGAACACAATAGGACCCTCAGTTTTGCCCAGTATGATGTAAGTCCATTAATATTTCTCTCTCTCTCTCTGTGTGTCTGCTACGGAACTCACTCTCGCTACTCTTATGAAGTGAATTAAACGAAGAACATTGAGATGAAGAGTATAACGGTCTTTGTATGACTGTTGGTTACTAGACAATTTTAAGAACTTGCTTGATTGAAAACGTGTTACTGTTTGGAGTGTAGACCTTTGTATCAATGTGATTAAGTAGAACAGAATATAATTTGATTTGTGTCGTTCATTATCTATCCAGTATTTTCTTTTTCTTTATAGCTTGTAGTGGGTGCCTTGGTGGGCAAACTACGTTACAATTATCTTTCATACCTTTATGATTAATAATTGCAGATTTTTAATTTTAATTTTTATGAAGGAGTGAAAATTTATTAATTTTGCAAGAATCTCGACGTTAGTTGGAATTTAGGAAAATTGTCACAATATGACATTTATTTTCTTATCACTGGCGATTACAAGTCTGAGCGAATTTACCGTTAACATTAACACAAATTGGCAAAATCATAAAAGCAACGCTCAGAGGTACAATTAGCCGTCATGAGCAAGCAAACAATTGTATACTTACTTTTAAATATATCTCAGAATCAAAATGCTAGAAATAATGACAACTGGAAACAATGAAAACTAAAATTTATGACGACCTCAGACAAAAGCATCATAATATTGTGACTTTACAGTTAAAAAGACAATCATGGGCGCCACGAATGAACAATATATCATTCGAAAATAACTAGTTCTGGCAAATTATGCCGCTAGCTCAGGGGTTTTTACAATTACAAAGTGAGAACATGGATCTATCCTCTCAAAGTCGTTTAAGGGTTTTGTTTCACGGAATGCACATTCAGATGGCTTGGTCGTAATAAGTTACCATTGTAGTTCTGCGTCTGATGTCTGCGGTGAGTGGAGCGGACCCACGGTATGTGTGATTGTCTCACAAGTCGGCTACAGGCATCTCTGGTCTGACAATGCGCGTCATCGCATTACCGGCTGTGTTGCCGTGATAAGCTTCCTCCATCAAGCCGGGTGCAACAGTTGGCGAAAGAAGTCAACTTTCCAAGTTAACCTCAGTCTAGACTCGCATAGCTTGGACTCGAAGATCGAATTGAAGCTCGTCGCTCTTCTCTCTCGCGAGGAAACTTCTTGCTCCGCCCCTTGCAGTCTCGAAGCTCACATATAACAGAAATTCCCAGGATTTTAAGTTATACCCTCATTTGGATTGGATCTTCAGGTCGGTACCTAATGTCACGTGACATCCCCGATATGTGATTTGGCCAGCGTATCTAACAGAGGTCGGACATATTCGGCTAAATTCGCCGGGGTGAAAGCACATTCGGGTGTCGGCGGCAGGCATTTCCCGCCAGGTGAGTGACTCATCCCCAGGGAGCAGAGTGTGTGGTCCGGCAAACCCCAAATCCGCGACGTCCTGTCGCCATGGCTCGGGAAGGCCAAGATTAGCTTCAAGCCTACATGGCTCAATAATTCTTTAATATTCGCTTTACCAAGATACACTGTATGTTCACCATTTCATTACAGTCCTCACTTGGAATCTTGCGTACTTTATAAAATTACAACAAAAATCTATTTAGGTGGTCGCCCAAGATTTATGTAAATTACTCTAAGATTATGACATATATAATAAAAATGCACCTTGTAACGTGGCGACAGCGCGTCATGTTACAAGCTGTCCCAGTCCCATACTAATTTGCTATTGCCAAAAGTGAATGCATTCAATATACGGCAAAGAGAAGTGCGATAATAAATAAATTAGACGGGAAGTATTAAAGATGGAGGGTTCGGAAGGTTACACCATGTAAATCTATTAAGTGGATTAGGTTAATATGAATGACTTAATGTATTTATGTTGTTAAGTTGAGAGCTCTTGATACGATACGTTAATTGGCCTTAAAGAGAACGGTCGTTCTCCTCATTTGCAGATCCACTGACTACGCCTAGCAAGACCACCAGGACCGTAAGTTACGTATTACTGTGATCTTGCACCTCCACGCCTGCGTCTCACTCACCACAGCGTCACTTTCGGCTGGAGATTAAGGGTTGCTGCCTCCCCGACTGCGGCCAACCCCACACTGCCGCTACCGCATCGAGTGCTCCCCCCGCACTAACAAAATATTTATTCGTAACCAACTCCAAACAATCCTCCAGACACTGATTCCAAATAATTGGTAGTATCACTAGAGAGTTCCGCTCCTTTGAATGGCTCAAGGTAAAATGTGATCGACAAGAGCAGACTATTCTTCTCCTCTGGATATTTTGATTCGCTTTTAGGTTCATCAGATTGACTGAGAGTATTATTTAGACCTGTTCTCAGACAAATAGAAACGACAAAATATTTGATAACGTGGATTCAGTATTGTCACTTCAGTAACCACTATGTTGTGCTGCAGCATTTCTTTAATTGTCAGCATTTTAATCGGTTTCTGAAATATGAATGAATGTCTAATGAATGAGTTACAAACATGTGAAGACTTTCCAATCAGACCTAAGTAACGCAACTTAAAAACCTTCTATGGTTAATTTATCTGATATGTTGTTTTTCACCACCGGAAGCACCCTTACAGCTAAGAGCGACAGTGTAGATACAGGGTGATGCAAAAAGGCGCCGGTTTTGAATCGCGCGGTATCTTATTTGTCGGTTCGTCACATTGTTGTGTATCGTGTCGGTATCTATAAACGATCCGATTAGTGCTGCAATCTGAATGTCTCTGATTGCTGCTTCACTGTGTGTGTAACCACGGAGGAGTTTACTATTACGCAGTGTGATCTAATCTTTAAAACGGTTCATCAGGACGGAGAAAGTTATGCAGCAACTGTGAGACAGCCGTCGTCGCGCGATTCTAGGCGTAATGAAGCACCGAATGAATCAACAGTTCGCAGACTTATGGTTAAGTTAAATGAAAATGTTCAACAGTGAACACGAATAGTGCTGGGTGTCCTAGTCGTGGTCTCTGTGCAAAACATTGACGTGGTTCGCGCAAGTGTTGCTGTTAGTCCAATGAAATCGTTTCGTCGCCGCTTCCAGGAATTAGGCATAGGATTTTCTTCATGCAGTGAGTTCTCCCGTATAATCTCCATCACCACCACTACAAAATTCAGTTAACGCAGAACCTGAAAGTGATCGATGACGAGAAGAGATGGCATTTTATTGATTGGTTTCTGGGAAGACGATAGGAGGACGACGGCTTTGCGAGCAAATTTATCTTTACCGACGAAGCGCATTTCCACTTAAATGTATATGTGAATAAACGAAATCTCCGTATCTGGGGGCCAGAAAATCCTTAAGTTTCAAGAAATGGGAATGCATCCACGGCGAGTGGCAGTTTGTTGTGGCTATTGGGAGGACGGTATCATCGGCCGTTATTTCTTTGAAGATGAGGCAGGACGAGCTGCGACAGTTAATGATAACAGATAACGTGCGATGATAAGATATATTTTGTTGAGTCATTTCAATTGAGTGGACATTGAAGAGCTGTGGCTTCAACAGGATGTGCCACCTGTCACACGTCCCACGCAACAATTTAGTCGCTTCACGAGCAGTTTCCGGATCGCATCTCGCGTAGTGGTGACCAACACTGGCCACTGAGATCATGTGGCCTAACTTCTAGAGAGTTTGTTTCTTTGGGGTTATCTGAAATGATAAGTGTGTGTCAATAAACCCTGAAACATCCGAGAGTTAAATCAGTCTCGTGATCCAGTCACTGCGAATTTCACGGGTAGAGTTCCTGCATACCAGTGCAGTGGAGGGGGAAATATGCCTAGTATCATTCTCCATACCTCAAATACGAAGGTTTAGGGAACATGTTTATGTATTTAGTTACTATGATTTAAAAAATAAAAATAAGGTTCATAGTCTGAGATAACAAAACAGGCGCCCTCCTGCAGCTCCCTGTATCTCTTTTCTAACACAATGTAAGGAGTTGAATATATTCTCAGCTCAGAATTTTCTGTCGTCTAAGCCCGTTATCTCATTGCCTGATTACCCGGTTTGTAAATATATCATTAAATTGCTGCCCTGGAATTTAGGGAACCTCTACATCCGATCTGTATCCGCCATCAGAAGCACGTAAGCACGGAAGAAATATGAACACAGATATCTCCAGAGGAAACATCTGCACGTGCTTACATTTCGTAACTGTTAAATTAACAGTCATAATGAAAAGTCCATTACTAACAAATGAAAGTCATAGTCAGCATCGAATCCCAAAAAAATCTCTGTTACAGCAGAGAAATTCTTCCACCTTTGAAACAGTACTGGAAGAACCTCTTCCTACGCAGTTACTCTTTGTCAACTTTGGAGCACATTTTCAGCGATCGTTCACATAGGCTTCTGCGGCCGATGTTGAAAACTACTGAAAAGTGTCGATTTATTGAAATTTGACATTTCGACCAAAATGTTGGACTCTAGCTAAGAAAACAGTTATCACTGAGCTCATACGCTTCATTAAGACAGGTAACAACAGAAGCCGAGTAGATATTTTCAAATTCTCTGTGCACTTAATTTTGTAACCTAATAAACGCATATTTCATCTAAGTATTAAGTGGTAATATTTCACCCTGAGGCGTCTGTATAGAGTGAGACAATTCTGATGAAATGACTCATACGGTAAGTTGCCAAGGTCCTATTACTTCATTTCTCACTGCTCTTAATTTGAATATTGGGGGTAAATTTTCTTTACACAAACCCTACTTTAAGTATAAATTAAGCTTCAGCTCTGCAAGTCTTCCTTGAGACCATTTTATAACATCACTGAAGTATCATACTGAGCAAAGCGTCATAATTTTTAAAGATTTTCAACGTATGTGAACTGTCTTCAGAGATTACATCTCGGCCAGTATCTGAGAGTTTTTGTAAATTAGAGTGTAAAACGCAGTTGTGAAACATGAGAATCGTTCAGGCAATAACTATTTGCCCATCCTTTCCTTTCGTGTGATTTTGTTGGATAATACTATGCTTGTGGATTTTCTGAATTTCTAGTTGATTTCACTGGAACTGCAATTTTTTTTTTCTTTATTGGCAACTCGTCAACATAGAGGTCATCAGAGGCGGGAAAGGACAAGAGTCAAGAAATGGAAACAATTCTACCATGACCTTCTTGAGGGACAAGAACTTACTTTGAAGAGATTTTGGAAACTATTGAAAATCCAAATCTCGATGGCGTGACGGAGATTTGAATACGGGACCTCCCGATTACGAGCAAAGGCATTGCCGTTCACCCGCCGGGCTCGCTGATCTGGATGGTTAGCCCTGACTTTCGAAATGAATTTTAAAAACAAACCATTCACCCACTGACTTAAATTAGTTTCAGAACTTGAAAAATGGAATATCGACGAAAAAAGCGTGTACACTTAAAAGAGGAAGTTCCATTTCTTTCTCCTGATCCAAAAGTACGAAGGATCAGATCCTGCAAGCAGCGTTTCGTGGACAGAGCAGTTCGAGGTTCCTATTTGGGGAGGTGCGAATTAAGATGTTTTTAAAAAAATAATAAAAAATATGTCTGCTTATATTTGGCTTTCAATTCATCGTTTCTCATGATTAACACTAGGCTGCTTTAGTATTGAGGCAGCCGGTGTTCGGTGGTCCCTAGTCGTCCTAATGAGAAAAAAAGGAGTTAGCTGGGTCGAATGCTGGTGGCGGAAGTGACGGCAAGGTAGGAAAGGTGATGGACTTTTCCGAATCACCATATTGTGCGTCAGAGTCCTGGGTGCAATGTCAAAACTCTGCGTGGCGCGTGTGGAGTGAGCACAGGCGACTCTGTTGATGGAGACGTGAAGCCTGGCGAGTCTCTTGGTCTGTGTAGGTCTGAATGCGCCGTCACCTGGTTTTATCCTCTCCCTTCTTCAACACAAACATCACCTTATACCGAACACACACTGTGGAAGGCAACGAGAAACCACCCGAGCTCGTCTTCGTAAGTGACGTCCTCCACGGCAGGGGCCTACTCCAGGAATTGGGTATGGCATCACAACAAGAACAATAGTGACGTCGTAAACTGAGATGTAAAATGCTGATAAAAGGTTGTAACTATCTGAAATATTAATTAACAAACACTGAATGAATGAAAATAACATGTGAAATAAGATCAAAAGCTGTCGGCTAGTAGGCTTATTACCTCAAGAAGCATTGGTCTAATTCAGACGCAAATATTTTTTTTTTAATTCACAGATAAATTATGCAATCAGGTTTTAGTTTGTGCTTATGACGGTAGGTATAGCAGAAAATTTATTGGTGTGGAGTTTACAGAAGTTAATTTATATAAAAAAACTGGCACATAGAGACCTTTTTCGGTATACGCTGCCCACAGCATTAGAGATATAGGTGATTGTCAAATCGCAATATCCGGTAAAACTGGAAGTGACAAAACAGTTGCTCAAACCATCAATTCTCTGGAAGGCTGCGCTATGGAGGCTGCGTCTGCGAAGAAAATGCAGCAATATCGTATTACGGCATAGGTGTAGCTAATTAGCTACTATCTTAACTAAATTAACCGACTATTCGAAGGTTGGTTGAACCCTGCCAAAGGGCGGCCATTACCTTCCCTCCGCAACCTACCGTTTAACGTGCATCCGAACCACGAAGCTTGCTGACGTACCTCATATGAGAAAGTCAAAGCCCTTCTCGTTACGGTGGATTTAGATCCAAGGACCTCGAATTTTTAATGTAAGCGCATCATCCAATGAGCTACCAGACAGCTCATTTAATAGATAGAATTTTTAAGAGGAATTAACACACTTAATTAATACCACATAACATTAATGTGGTTTCAGAATATCTAGTGTGTAAGCAGTAAATTAATGCTGAAGTTATTTAAACTTACGTTCAGAACACATAATATCGAAAAAAGATCCGCCCGGTGCACGAGCTCTAACGCGTGCTGAGGGTACAGTACTAAGATTGTGAATTCACTATTTTGTTTTAAAAAAAAAACTAAATATTTTCTTTATTAAAAAAATATTCGTAACAAGTGACTTTAAATGGAGTTGAATACGTTTTCATGGAAGTTTCTTGCAAATGGTAGATATAAAGTAAACACAAAACAATTGAGTAAAAATTCCTTGTTATTAATATTTAAAAAAATTGTTATGGTATAAGTATTATCCGATTCATGAAATTGTCTGTTGAATGATATTTATGATTTTTTGAAAAGTTATTACTCATTTAGTCATTTTACAAAAACCAAAAACCATAGTTTTTCTGTAATCTTCAGCAGGCTACACAAACGCTCTACGTAATTTATTATTATTATTTTTTAACACAACGCTATAATTGCGTTAATGTGAACAATAACTTAAATAATACTCAAGTGTATAAGGTATCTACATAAATTACAAATGGTCAGACGGACAAATGAGGAACTCCATATAAGCTCCGTCCATTCATAAAATTTACCAAAGGTTATCAAAGGTCAGTGCTACGTTATAAAATTGTGTGAGCATAATGTAGTCTCTAAAATGTCCACGAGAGAATATGTCAATCGTAAGAAGGCGAAATAAAATATTCACTACAGGTATCAGTCGAAAATGGATACACAGAAGTAACGAAAGATACTTATCATATTTAATTTACGATTCTAAAAATTAACAAAAACGGTTTTACCCGAGAAAAAAATAATCTCCTATAAACTTATGGGGAAATACAGAAAGAATAAAGGATAATAATGTATTGACTTAAGAAAGGAGGGAAAGTGAACGAGATCGGATGCGGGAACAGAAGGTGAAGTTTAAAGCCTAAATAAGAAAACACTTCATACTTCGTGCCCCATAACTTGAAACGAGAAGAACGCAATCGACGCGAGCGAAAGGCAGTAAACAGCGGGGCCCCATCAAGAATTTCATTTGTCTCCATCTGCAGCGACTCCTCCATCTTGGCGCAACTTCTGGCGCCGTAACTTTGGACACGGCGCCGCCATCAGCTACCTCAGCTGCAGACAAAGCACTCGCTTCATAGCCGTCGACAATTCTGATAACATAAAATCCGTGAATGGTAGATCTAGGGTATGAACGCTGAGTGGTGCATAATGTTCAAAGAAAAATCCTCAAGTGGGTTTCTTCGTCTTCGCAATGTGAAGTGGATAGAAAAGTTCAGTGCGACTTGTAACCCGATGATGTGTTACTGATAAGCTAAAGAAAAGGTTTAAGTGATTTTGGAACCGTTCTATAATAGCCATAGATTATGTTAAATTCGTTTTGTTTTCAAATACCATTTATAATAATCATAAATCTGTTTTAAACTTCATTTCACGAGTATTATTCTCTAAGCACAACCACCCCAGATACATTCCACAGAAACGCAAAAGTAGCAACTACGCGAAAAATTTCGATTTCTGAGGTCACATTCTAGGGCTCCCTGCATCGTTACCAGTGTGGCTCTTTGCACTGTATAAAGCAGTAAGTACCAGAATTTTCTTATATTACATGCATTATGAAAGAAGATTCTTGTTAGTGTACAGTAATATTTAATCATACCCTATGGCAAAATTTATAATTTTCAATTGCCATTAAAGTTTTTGAATGCCAGCAGGCCCTCAAATTTTTAAAACATGCGAAACCTTTACATATACTGTAGAAAAATCATTTTTAAAAGATATTTAGCTCACTTAAAAAAAAGTGTCTGGCCATCCAAGAATTGTTTTTGCCGTCCTTACAAATGAACAAATCATATTACTGTACGAATGGCTTAGAATTTACTAAAAATTTAATAGATTTATTTATGAACGACTGCTTTAATAAGTTTAGTGACATTCGAATCTGGCGTTCTGAGACAGACGGCTATTGCTGAACAAGAATCAGATGACTTCAATAGCAAAAATATTAATTCATAGCGATAAATAGTTCTCAACTTTTGGAAATGATAGATCATTTTCATGATGTTGGTGACTGCCCGCCAACAAACTGCATGAGCATGGCATTCAACATCACTAATTTACAAGTCATAAATTCAGGCCAATTTTATTACATTGCTGACCGAAGGAAGTTGAACAATTATTGCGTTTCTGATACGTATTTACTTCGATTATTGGTTTTAAAAATCAAATCAACGATCATGTGTACATAATTGCAAGTAAATTGGAAGTAAGAATAAGTATTTGAAATATCTGTTCTGAACCACATACAGCAGTGTAGATTCATTAAAAATAACTTGTCCGCTATATAATGGTACCCCATCCTCTCCTATTAGTTATGCAATTTTTGTGGTAGCCTAAAGCTGTTTTTTCTTTACAAAACTTTCCTCGATGGTTCATAGCGTCTAGCGAGCCTAAAGATGTTCATCGCAATGACCCCAAAAACGATTACGAGCTACTTACTGCATGTGTTTCTTAGCTCCATGAAATTATACCGCTCTGCCAAACGAAGCTGTTATGAAAGAGACGTTTAGACTTCCGTCTGAAATGAAAGTAAACGGCTGTGTCGGACAGTGGAGGTGGTGCTTTGAAGTGCGAATCAGTACACAGGAGACGGCGCGGCGCGTTCCTTTGCCGACGCTCGCTGATTGTAGTCTGTTGATCTTCGCAGCGGCCGCGCGCGCCTTGGTGATCAACAGCTTCAAAGGCGGGCTACATGTGTTCCCAGTCTAAAAGGCATCTGGAAGACATACAACGCGATACATCAAACCCCAGCCGCCGTCTTCATTTGCTCCAAGTTTCGCACGAGGAACTACGAAACACGAAGGTCACCGCAGAGGAGCAGACTTCGGCCTCGTGGAGTTCCTCACTCACCTCACGCGGAGAATGTTGTTGGATTGTTCGTGATTTCAATTACTTATATTAAATAACTAGTCCACGATACAGTTCAATTGAAACTTGTTTTTTATTTCACGTAAAAATATTAACTTCAAAGATTCTAGACACATGTAAACAACTCCAGCAATTACAGTCGACACTTCTTCCAAAGACAATACTACCAAAACTGTTCGTTCAACACGGTCCTTGGCCGACGTAATCTGAGTCTGTAAAACTCTGTCGATAACTGTCCAAGTAAAACTGTCTCTGTCTCTGCTGATCGCATTATATAAGTTCTAGAACACTATAATGGCTTCCGACAGGTATTTCTCGAACATTAACAATACTTAAACAATTGAAAAATATTAAAAACAATCAGAATTAATATATAATCATTTACAATCATTACAAAATGCTTAGAAATGAAAATTAAAAGATACTTAAACACAAAATTATCTACATAAATCATTTTTAACTGTAGCAAATCGTCCTTTAAACATCGTGGCTCACCTTAATACTTACAATTACAAACATTTAAGTAATTCTCTTGCATAGTTCTGTTCTTAAATATATCAAATGATATTTACATAATTTCTTTTCACAAAACAAAATCCATTTACACTAATTTACAGTAAAATACATGTCAAATATACAAAATCATTTCCAATCACACTGTAGCTTGCTACAATTCCAGTTAGTTTAGGTTTGAGGGCTGACGCTGTTCTTTGAACTCCCGTTTCTACGCTTGTCTACCAATGGAATGCGAAGTAAACCTGGGGACCATTTCTGGCTGCCAGACTTAAAGGAAAATCCAGAGCTTTTCCTTATTCTAAAGAATTATCGTCGTCTGCCGAGTTGACCAACCAGATTATATCACTAATAATACAAAACCGACTTTGCTGTTGTCTATATACAAAATAACAATTGGACTGGTGCAGTGTTTGAAGACCTCCATAACGTCTTGCTACCAAGATTTGGTTAGCGAGCGTGGCTGATAAACGGTAAAACGGTAACGCCCTGACCTCGCATTCAGGAGGACGCGGGTTCGAAATCCCATCCGGCCATATAGATTTTTTTAAAAAAAATATAATAAATAACTTCAAGGTAAGTTATTGTTTCTCCCGACTTTACCCTCTTGGGCTTTGCATGAGTTTCTGCTAAAACTAAAATTCAATTTGATCTTCGCATCCATTCGGGTAACACGAAGTATATATAGGCCTATTCAATCCATTATATTAGATTTTCCCAAATAATCATTGTACCACAGTGAGGACAGCACAAGACGGGCTTATCACGTGAAACCACCCTGGCCCTGGTCTGCAGGTTGAGCTATCATCCCTTAAAATGTGCATTAGCCCCTGTGCTGCCGTCGCTAGCTTATATAAGTTTATATGACTCCACTTTCCTTCACCTGAAGTGATCAAAATTAGCCATAGATGCTGGATATCAACTTCGAGTAGAGACTTTATATATTGAATTACCACAGCAATGATTTCCAAATGGTGGGTCACGAAAGAAAAAGAAAAATTATCCAGTTACGTAATCTTCCAAGGAACATTTGGTACACCTGGAAAATAATCTGTAGAAATATTTTTAATCAATCCATAGCGATAAAGAATAGATAAGGAGTACCATTTATATTTACTCTAAAATTCGAAAAGAATTGACAGATTTAGATACTGAGTCTGTATTTGAACTTTTATATGACTCATCACTCAAAAACATACCCGGAAGAATATTACCGAATAATTTTTGGCTGTCGTGTCATCAAGAGTGTCCAGTTTTAGAAGAAAATATAAAATTTCTTATGGCTTTTATCACAATCTACATTGTGAAAGCATATTTTCAGCACTGGTTTTCCTAAAAATACAAATAGAAACAGATTAGAAGTCAAACCGGAACTGGAAATTATTTAGTATCTTTTCCTCCAAAAGTGAAGTTTTTAGTTAGGAACAAACAGCTTCACATTTCACATTAGTAATTTGACTATATTTCATTTTTGAAATTATTTTTGTAATAATTTCAAATAAGTAATTATTAAAGTGCGTGAAAATTATATTAACGTCCAAATATGTTTCGTTTTGTCTTCCTTTGATTATGCTACCGAGTATACAGATATACGAGAAATTATCGAATTGTGGACTTAATAATCTGGACTAAGGATCTAAGAGAGAAGCCTAGGCGTTAACCAGAAAATTACGAGTATGGCGCATCAGGATAGAGAAGTACCGAGGACATAGTGCAGTAACAGAATGTAATCTGGCCTCAGAGTGTCCTTAACAGTCAACGCTGACTGTCGCATCTGGAGTGGCCGCGGATCTGAAAGCAAATGGGCTGAGTATGGGAGTCAGTCGCAATGACAGAGGACTATGACGCAGTAACACCAGAGAAAGACACGAGCACCAAGCAAAAACCCCTACTTCAATACGTGGAATAATATGCTGCCCTCTTTCATAACTCGCCTGCAGCGCATTGCCGTTTTCCTTTTTTTTATTATTTATTTTTTTATTATTATTTTTTTTACTTATGGTTTTACGCCTCGTCGACGTCGAGGAAATGGGGACAAGGAACTGGAAGGAATTCGGCCATGGCCTTTTGAGGGAAGCATCCCGGCATTCGCCTGGAGTGATTTGAGGAAACCATGGAAAACCCAAATCTGGACGCCCGGTCGGGGATTCGAACCGGCGTCCTCCCGAATGCGAAGCCAGAGTGTTAACCGCTCACCCACCACCCTCGCTACCATTTTACTGCTGCTTCTTCCGTGCGGACCTTGATATGCGTAGTAATGCGTTTCCCTTATATTTTTCCTCTTGTAACAAAGCAAGAACGTTTATAATGCAGTATTTTTGTAACCATTCCCGTAAATTAAATGCCACGATTTCATTATACATTTTGTAGATTTAATACTTGATTTAGTAGTTTGATTAACGTTTCCGTGTTTTCTAACATACTATTTTTTAGTAAACTGAAAAAATAAATAACCAAAACGTAGTCAAAAACAATATTACCATAATTAAAACCATAAAGTTTTTATCTGTGTTGATCATGTTCTTTGATTAATATCTCGTAAAATAGGGTTTATCTGGTATGCAGTGTGATCTGTTGTGCCTATCTGTTCCATGGTAAACTAGATTAAAAAAATATATACTGCAGATTTTAAGGCTGTGAAAACCCCATCCTGATTGATGCGGTATTTTTCTCCTAACGCTTGGATAAAGTGACAGACAGACGCGTCCCGCTTATAGACTTTTACTAGAATACAAATACCTACATACAACAACCACAAATTCACTCAAATTACCTTCCGTCGTGCTATCAACTTGCTTACGTAACTGGTAGAAAAATTGAGCAGACTAGGTCGAATGGTGTTTGGACCCATCTCATTTGAGGAACGTACTCCAGACCATGACAGAGCTACGTAAATTTGTACCGTGCTGCTACAGGAAGTCAACTTTTCCACGCTTTCATTTGAAATTAGCTAAGTTGAAGAGTGCAACGAAATATCAGTTTCCCAACAAGGAAGGTTGAAATCCAAATGGAAACAAGATGTATGAGGGAGTTTTCTGTAATTTAAAGTCATACTTCCCAGAACTTTAAAAACCACTAAATTGGTCAGTCAGTATGACGTAGGCAGTTGGCAATCCCAATTAACCATAAGTTTCCCTACAAGGAATATTGCTAAGAGAGAAATTTTCTACTCTACGGACTCTTACAAGTTCGTCTTACAAAATTTTTCTTTTCTGCCGTTTATAATATTTGTAAAAGTTTGTAGAATGCCTCTTCGAACTTCAAATACTAGGAAACATATGATAACTGAAGTCAAGGTTAGAGTTACCATCATAACTCATACCTCTTCGACATTGAACAATCAAACGCAGATCATGTAAGTCGTTCAATGGAGCCAGCATAAGTCCCTGTCATGTTTTTCTTCTAATATGGCTTCTTCATCGAAGGGGCGGAATATGAAATGACCAGTTAGGGTCCGACCGTTTACCGGCAATACCCATTCCTGAATATCCTCACAAAAACATTATGAACCAATAAGAAGTTTAAACTCAATTAAAGATGATTGGTTGGTTGATAAGAGATTCTTTGAGGATGACTTCAGTTCCTTGTCGTTTGAAATATTTTCTTTAAAAGCAACTAAGGAGCTTAAACCACATAATGTTTTTTTTTTTTTTTTTTTTTTTTTTTTTTTTTTTTTTTTTTTTTTTTTTTTTTTTTTTTTTTTTTGCTTCCGGTTTCACGTCTCGTGGACGTTGAGATTATTAGAGTGGTGTGAGGATGGGGGAAAGGAAGTGTAAGGAATTAACCCATGCCACTTCAGAGGAACCATCCGGGCATTTACACGAAGTGATTTTGGAAAACGATGAAAAACTGAAATCTAGATGGCCGGACAGGGATTGGAACAGGCGTTCTCCTGAATGCCAGGCCACCGGGCGATATGTGTAACAATAGTACACAAAATAAACCTGAAGTATAAGAATATCTCGTCAGTACGATCGAATTGCAATACAACCGTAAGAGCGAAAAGACTATCCTTTTCACTGTTATAGCAATAAGTGTGCCTTACGATCACACTATTACAATGATTCATTATTAAAAGATTAAGTTACTTTAGAGATAACACCATAATTTGTGACATCGTTGTTGGTTTAAAATAAATATATGGTTCAGATCATTAAACTCTTGCATGATCTGAATTGAAATCGGCGTAAGCCAGGTCCGTTTCTATCTTAAATATTATTATCTTTATTAGTACGAAAGGAGCAGTGGACTCTTCAGGGACTATATACACATTCCTTAAGTGAAAGTTTTTGTAAAGTGATAATGAGACAGATACTTTTTCGTTTCAAGCCACTGTGAGCTATATTTTCACTAAATCGAAATTGTTTAAAACATTGAACACATACGCATACTTGCAGTAGGTCTAAAATTATCGCTGCTGTTTTAAGTAGGAGGCTAGGTGAATAGGCAAGTATCTGTGAAATCGAAATTCAGGTAATCTTCTCCAATATAACGGAGTATTGGGCACGCATTCTACACGGTCCTTTAGGTTGTGATTATGCTGATGTACTGCTCGACCTTTTAAATGAACATAAGAACTACATTAGAAGTGCGCATTACATTAGATGGTGATAATACTTAAATGATATTGGACATTTGTTAAGAAACATGCGGAACATATGTACAAAGAAGATGTAAGTAACTAAATAACCACTCATAATTAGATTATACCTGTGTATCAACAATCAATCTGTATTGAAGACGGAATTTTTCATAACAAAACGTTTTCAATATACCCATTATCCTGTACCTTAGATACATATGTTACGGTTATGTATTTGTATTATAATGTTGCCCACGTGGAAGTCAACGTCAATTTTCTTGGTGACACAACATCTAAGTAAGGAACTTGTCAACGTATCTTAATCAAAGTTTTTTTAATAAAAAACAATTTTTAGTGCATTTCAGTTACATGCAAAATTAAAGAGTAGGACACATTGTTTAATGACATACGTAGCTTCTATATCATAAAACTCGCAACTATAAAAAAAATCTCGAAACTAAAGTCATTCAATATTCAACGATACTGCACTGGATAGGGTACGTGAATTAACAAATTTCTTCCTGCTGTTATTAATACCCTAAATTTCTTCCATATTTTTGTCCACGAATCTATAATGAGATCGATATAACACAGCTTCCTGTGAAATTACAGTATTAACGATGCTAGTCGTAAGATTTAGGACGTATGCACTTGACGAAATTATAAAGGTTTCGTTTTTGCAATTTTGGTTTCGGAATACTTAAAAGGCGCCCATACCCGTATACGCAGTGTTGTGTGGTGTGATGGCTAGTGAGGGGAACTCTCGGGCTTGACATGCCGGAGGACGTGGGTTCGAGTCCATGTCCAGGTGGGTGCCGGAATGGTTCCATCATGAGGTAATAACCAAATTCCTTCCCGTTCCTTGCCCTTCACGGCCTCTAATGACCACTATGCTGACGAGGCATAAAGGCATAAGGAAAACAACGATATGACCTGATTCCTTCCCATACTTATCGCCGGATCCTCTCCTGGTTCTAATGGCCTAGACGGTGACGACTGACGAGGCATAAAGTCATCAGCAAATAAATAAATAAAAAGCTATTACAAATCATGTCAGTTGGCAACTGGTACCAAATAACTATCACACAAATAAACAGGCAATAAACATTAATTTCGCCTACTGCAAAAACCTGTCAAATAAAATCAGTACAACGTTGTTGTCCTATAACAACAGGTACAGAGAACTCAAAAATTTCAAACATCTCTTGTGAAATACTAATTTTGTCACTTCTCAAATGATGACTTACTTGTTGAGATTCTCGTATAACATCAAAGGTCTGATCGCTGAGTTTTATTAGGTAGTGTCTTGCATATTCATCAGCCTACTAACAGTTCATACCTACAATCGTAGCAGTGATGCTTTAAAGCTGAGTGAAGCGTTCACGAAACACACTGAACGTTTATTTAACAAGGGGTCGGAAAGTTTTGATTAAAATGTATCAGTATTATTGTACGTAAGCTCATCCTCAAATATTCAACTGGTACCATACATGTTTGCAAAGAATAGGAAATTTACTTTGTTTGAAAAAATAGTGGTTGTAATTCTACTACAGGATGAAAAATTTAGAACATATTATCACACAATATAATTTGAGTCTATATATCGGCTGTCTGAAAAGAAAACTTGGTTATTTTAAAGCAGAATTTGTTGCACTCATCGAGAAGCCGTTCTAAGTGGATTCCTCCAGGATCCTGCACTTGAGGACGTTTTACTGACAAATATTTGATAAAGGCGACAGTGGTTTCTGACGATTACGCAACAGGGAGGATTTTAGCTGTAACAACAAAATAGTAATACTGCTAGAGCAAAATAGGTGAAAAACGAGGCTGGTGATGAATATAGTGTATGTCGTCGGGAGATCTGTCAGTGTAATTTGTTTTAAGAAAACCGAGCGTGGTGGGTGAGCTGTTAACGCCCTGGCCTCGCATTAGGGAGGATGCCAGTTCGAATCTCCGTCCGGCCATCTAGATTTGGGTTCTCCACGGTTTCCCGAAATCATTCCAGGTGAATGCCAGGATGCTTACTTCAAAATGCCATGGCCGAATTCCTTCCCGTTCCTTGTCCCCAGTCCCATCCCGCCGCTAATGACCTCGACGTCGACGAGGCGTAAAGCCATAACAAAAAAGAAGCTTTAAGAAAAATTACTTCATACAGACCAATTTTTCAAACGCTACTGCATTGTGAAAGTTATGGAGTAGGAATTAAAAAAAAAAAATTTAGTCACTTTATTCAAATTTCAAACCAGTCAAAACATCATAAATGTGATAAGAAGTTTCCCCAAAGTCTGCAACCAAAGCGATCATTTGTTATCAAAATGAAAGATAACTTTACATATCAATTAACTTAGAAATTTCTGGCCAACAAAATAAATTATGGCTGTCTTCCAATCCAGCTGCGGGAGAGGTGAAGATATGGAGAATAATCTACATCAGTCTTTCTCAAGCTGTGGTCCGCCAGGATGGTTGGGGAATGTTATAAATTTAGATACCTCACTCTATAAGCATATAAGCGACTATAAACTGTAAGCCCAACTTTAACGAATATTTCAATAACAAGGCAAATGTCTATAATTTCATGGATGAGGATAGGACATCATTGTTCCTACAATATTCTATTCCTTTTGCAGTTGCCATCAAAAAGAGAGCCGATCGTATAAGGATTAGGTAAATGACCGTATCCTGAGGGTCTTATCGGAAGTGTGAGGTACAGTGGTACGTGGTAGGATTGGTAACAGAAAAGTGGCGAAGTAAAAAAAAAAAAGCTGTAAGATCTAGTGTCTTGCCAATATGGAATTAGCTTTTAATAGTTCACGTACAGTTTGGTAACTGTATTTCCATAGGAGTTCAAAAACATGCTTTTAGATTTTTTATGTTATAATGGTGCAGTACTATATGTCCCAGTTGTTAATAGTAATATACACACAGGTAAGAAATGAGGCCCTTATGAGTTAGTGGACCGCAGAATTATTTTTGATAATTTACTGGTCCTCAGGCTGGAAAAGGTTGAGAACCGATGATCTACATTAATATTACAAATGCGAAAGTAACTCCGCCTTTCTGTATGTTTGCTACGTTCTGGCGATTAAGCGGCTAAGCCGATCTTGATGAAATTTAACAAGGTAATACTAAGTATCATTGAGAAGGACACAGGATACTTTACTCAGGAATTGTGAAAACTAACCGTACGGTCAACGACAGACTGATAGCGTGTGCAAGTCTCTGTAATGTTATATCGGTCACTCAGGCTTCGTACCTCAATTGTGTATGGTCTGTTCATAAATATCATGTATTGGCACAACTTACTATGTAGTACAGGCATACATATGGATTTGCACAGCATTATTAATTTGTGTTTACGTAAAAGTTTTTGGCCTCAATACATTTATTCTTTGTTGATATGCCTCGCAGGCGCAATCAGACGTAGCGCAAAGTTCTAGCAGAACAGCTAAAGTTATAATGCATATTTAGAGACAGATTCAGTGGTAGAATGGTATACTGATGGCTTCCCCGTCCTGTCCAAATCTAGCAATAAAATTCCAAGTCCACGCGTACGAAGTCGCGGGTAAGCTAGTCTACATATATAAAAATGAATGTTTATTTGTATGTTTGTCCTCTATTCGTTCCTAAACCATTCATCCGATTATGATGAAACTTTGGTGAGTTGATCAGTTCACGACTGAGAAGGTTTCTGACAAAAAAAAAAAACACCCTCTCTCCACTTTTACACTACATGATTTAAATAAACTCACAGATTTCATCCGATTTCGATGGAAATTTTCACACATATAATTTAAAACAAAGAGAAAGATACTGTCTACATCAGTTTTACAAAAACTTTATCCCGCTCCCTCTTTCCACCCCTTTAATTATGTTCTTTACACAAAGCTACAGTTTCTAGCCGATTTTGAAGGAAGTTTACAAATATATTAAATCAAACAGAAAAATACTGTCTACGTTTGGTTTACCAAAGCCCAACCCTTCTCTGTCTTTAACACCTACCCTCTTAATTTCCAATTATATTTATAGAAACCCACAGTTTTTATCCGATTTCGATGGAACTTGTAACGTTCTGACCTCATTACGTGATTTAAAATTATAATTAATTTTATTATTTTATTTTATTATCATGAAAGGTAGAACTTGCTTGAATACTTTATATGAGAAATCACAAATGGTTTTATTTCAATTAATCACATGACATACATAACAAAATTCGTTAAAATTAATTAGTTGTCCTTTTGTGGGCGCCAGGGTATTTCATATAAAATACACAAAATTTAAACAGTAAACGAAGTCAACATTTTGACTTCACTTCTGAAAGAGATGTTTGCTCCGGGCTATGAGAGTTCTTATCTGCAGGGTCGTAGCTGGGCAATACTATGAACTTGAAAGTCTAGCTAGCACAGTGTCCTTCATTGGCGATGTATAATTACCGAATGTACATGTCTGCCGCCACACATTGGATGACGGTCTTCTCTGCTATGGACCAGTGTAGCACAGTTCCTCAGATGTCGTCCTTTGCCTGAGCTCATCTGCTCAAACAAAATAGCGGGTGTCCGGATCCAGGTAGCAGCAACAGTCCCACTCACGAATAGACAGTCCAGAAATCACATCGTCCGAATGTGCTGGCCGGCCGGCATCGAATATCCCTTCACTCGTTCGTCGTGCCACATGCAAAACAGAAAAACTCTCGCCGATCACCCTGTTTGTCTACCTGGCAAGCACAAATCTCCCCTCCATTAGGCACTCACTATTCTCCCCTCGCTAATTCTAGGAACCGGCCTGCTGGCATTCCTCACATCTGCCGCTCCACACTCGTACAATGTACACTGCGCCCAAACGCCCACTAAAATATTCCACATTTTAAATAATAAACATATAGTTTATTAATGTAACTAGCGGTCACAAGACGCGTTCGTTACATATTCCCCCCTGGTTCGGCAAATTTAAATAAACTAGTTTTATTTAAATTTTCACAATAAGAAATATACAAATTTTCCTTCCTCGTCCATTAATTTAACAGTAATTATAAATCTGGTAACCTATTCCATCACAAGTTCCACCGACATGAATATTCAACCGAACATATGTCCCTTGGCTACTTTGTACATAGACTTTTCTTACTCCCATCCCTGATTGTGGGTAGATTTGTGCAAGCCTTAAATACATAATATAACCATTTCAAATGTAACCTTATAAGTAACAAATTATTGTAGTGATATAGATGTTCTAACACAATAACATTTTATATCAAATTGAAAATTTAACTTAGACACCATTCTTAATAAATATAACGCAATACGTCATAAGTTGTGACAATCATAGATATTCAACACATAGGATAACACAAACATAATCTCAATATATAATGAATGAATAAACCTGATGGGAACATATCCTTATCTGAATAATAATAAAAAAAAAACTTTTAAGCAGTGAATTCACCATCTATGAAGTGCAGGGTTGTCCAAAGCAATGCAAGATTGTTCCAAATATTTTGTTACTATGTCACCGCGAAGCAAAGTATTTGTAATGGATTTCCGCCACCATCCTTTGAATATACATAATGACAATTACATCCCCTTTTATCTCCATTCGTTACAGACCTCGCGTGATTTTTTAAATTAACATGATCTCGATCAAGTGTACGCGGATGCCGTCCCAGTATACTTCCCGATTTCCCCAGACAACGTTATAAGTATGTAACGGGTTAATGGCATTTCCCCATTACTATGGAAGATAATTTGAGAAGTTTTAAATATTGGCGGTTTGTGTGGTTGTCTAGTGACATCAGCATCCGCCAAGTCCGTGGGTTTAGGGAAGTAGGACCCACTTGTGAATCATGCGTTGAAACTGGTCGTCGTCTAGTGACGTCAGCATCTGCCGGGTCCGTGAACTCGGGGGTGTAAACCCCAAATTCGGAAGCATGGTGCGCTTGGGAGAAAGACGCACCTAGGCTTCTGGGCGGGCAGTCTGCCGTTGGCCGTGGAGTAGGTGAGTCCGTCGTGAGAGTGAACAGTCAGTCGAGTCGATGAGAACGCGTGTTCATTATGATAAAGAATTAATTTTGGAGAAGGTGATTTCTTTGGTGATATGAAGGGAACTTTATTAATGAAGAAAGTATTTGCAGAATTTTATATGAATTGTTTCGTGGTGAGCCATAGGCATGTTCTGAGAACTAGTAAGGGTGTTGTATGAATGAAAAGAGTGCGTGTTACTCAGTCTAAATTTATCGGAGGCATTACCTGTAATCTTTAAGGATCGAAGTACCAATAGCGAACTTTCATAAAGGTTGGGAGTTGGAGCGGGACTATCTTTTTAACTATTAAATGCATGTGTTTCAAATAAGAAGGTGCATTTTTATTTCATTTACCGACTTAATATCGGTTGGCGGCCGTCAGAGAAAGAACCAGAATCTAGTGAGTGCGCGGAAGCTTTAAAGGTTCACAGTAAGTATTGTAACCGAACCTCCAGCATAACCGCGACAAGTACATTTGCTCCATGGCATAAAAGAATTTTGTTCATGGATTGCTGATTCGCGTAATTCCTTATGAACAAAACAAAATAAAATATTATCTACCTAGTACCTCGGAGATCCTTTTCCCTTGGCTACTTGGTGATTTGATATGCCACACAACATCTGTGAAGTTCAAGAAATTTATCTGTAAATGTACCCCAACGTATTGGAATCCTTCTGTCTGCCAGAAATCAGCTCCCAACATATTATCTCGGAAAGTTTTTATCCTTTTCCGGCACATATATGCCCATCGTCACTATCAAGAGAAACAAGTTGCACCAAATGATCCTCGCGCGACTGTACCAAAACTTTGAGATCATCAGAATACTCTTTAAAGTTTCGTGAATTATGGGGTTAAAGTCATTGGTTCCATTAGTGAATAAGTGACTGTTAACTGAGATTATCCTTTTCACCATGCATGGAATATATATATTATAATAAACTTTGCAAAAGCTTCTTATTGGTGTATGATTGTGGACTGGTGCGTAATAATACTCGTTGCCCTACAGTGAAAGTTTGATTATGCTGTGGTCTTGCTATCTCCACACCGCCATTTCGCCAGTATGTTAAATTAATAAGGAAAAACTGTGGAGAGCCCTCAGCATCCCCGGCGAAATCTCATTGTTTTAATTGGTCACCCTGCGATGTTTCACGTGCTGCACCAACTCTCAATTAATTTTCACTTTCATTCTGAATGTTATTGCCGGGATCGACGGTTAGAATAGCATTCACCCCGGCGAACCCCCGCATGTTTGCCCGTGACCATCCCGCTGACCTTCAGTCTTCCACGGTTTCTTATCGCCAGATTGGGATTGCTTCCAATTTTTACCTCCCTTGAAACTTTGCCCGTTATTCTGATTATTTGGCCGGAAGTAGCCATGAGAATTAAAGCGATTGTCCTGCACATTTTCCGCGCACTGTTCACGGCTCGCTCGTTGTCCTATGGCATCTAGATTCCGCAGTGTTTCTAATAAATCAGTGATATTCTTTACATATACAGGCGAGATGTGTTCTTGAACCCCCGGGCTGAAATGTGAGCTTACTACATCAATGAACTCGGCGTCTGGCATGACTGTGTCGAAGTAACGACTTTTCACGACTAACCGTTCCACATACCTTTCCATGGAATCACCAGGCTTAGGCACGTACTTTCCTTGATAAAATCGTATCCTAGCTTGGTTTTGTATTTTTGCTGACCAGAAAGTATTCAAAAACAACTCCTTAAACTGTGCATACGACATGTCTGGAGTACATGCTACTTGTAACCATGAACGATCTTGTTAAAAAAATGACTGGCTAATGATTAAAAGTTTTGCCGACTCCGGAATAGCTTTAATTTGAAAGTATCTTTCAAGCTCTTCGAGGTAAGCTTTCGGGTGTATTCCCCCCTTGGAACCAAATCTAGGCAGCTTTAACTCGATGTCTCCCGAAAACAGTAGAGCACAATTAGCTTGACATTGTCCATTGTTGTTAGCAGTGTTATTCATTTCGATTAGTTTACTTTCCAAATTACGTAATTTTACCTCCGTTTCGGCAGCAAGGTTACGCTGTGATGTTTCTAGATTCTTTTGACTTTCCTCCATTTTTCCCACGTAATTCTTAAGGTCTCCAACTTCGGATCTTATTTTACCGAAATTTTCATCAACACCATCTTTTATTGAATGAGCAAACTCAGAAATCTGACCTAAATTTTCACTGTTTTCTGTGCGCATTTGTTCAATTGAACTTTTATTCGCTTCTACTTTACGGCAAATTTCATCGTTGGTTGTCTCAAGGGCATTGCAGGAAGACTTTAATTCCGTCTGGACTTTGCTTAAAAGAGTGATCTCAGAGCTAATTTCCTTTTTAAAATCATTTATTTCTCGGCCAATTTCTCCGCGAAAAGTAGCAAACTGCTCTTCAATTCTTTTGTGAGCCATTTCTTGTTTTCTTTCAAGACTCTCTATTTTACTAGACATTTGCACTGAGAGTTCAGACAATTTTTCATTGGATTCTTGAAATTGTGTTGTAAATTGAGCAGATAATTGTGAAAATTTCTCCATTAATAAAGCCGCTATATCGTTCATCTGGTGGTGCTGAGTCTGCAATGCAGGAATCACCGAGACGTTTTTCGCGTTCATGTTGGAGGTAGTCTGAAAATTATCCAAATTCTTCTGCCCTAATTCAGCGGGTGATTGAGTGGAATAAACTATTTCTGCAGGATTATTGTCTTCCCCGATATGATCCCTATTTGAATTAGTGGGTGCTGGCTCATGTGATAAATTTGACCCTTCCATGATTTCTTTCGACATGTTAATAATGGTACTGGATCTCAAGCGCATTACTTTAAAACTTCACGCTATTTTCAACTATTTCGTTGACACACAAAGAATATTCCAATACACAACAACAAGGAAAAGAAATAAGGATTGCAGAACACACCATCAGAAAGACTTTACACTAATCTGCAAATAAAATGCCTCAATAAAATCCGCGATTGCACAATAAAATCAAACCCAAAGAACATTCCACAACACATTCTATAATTTCAATGGAAAAATTACAAGAAGAATTTACTCATCCAATACCTTCGAGGAAAAATAGTTTGAATATGAAAAGATATCGTTACCCTGGACATATGGTTCGAAATCCACACAAATATTTCGACAACTACTTGCAATTGCCATAAAGAAAGCATCACAACAATTATCAACGCCGTAATACAACAGAATTTGAGTGCGTTTGGACAAATCCCATTGCACATTCCCATGTCACACAAGATAATTATGATTTAACACACGCAATATGCACACAAAATAAATTTATCTGATCTTATTGCAAAACCAACTTCCATCTAAGATCAACAAACACATCAATTTATACATGCATTAACTACGCAAAGTAATACAAACTACTTTCTATCTACAAAATAAGAAAGTTGCCAAGGACATAGTGCTGTCTTTCGTTCATAGCATAATTAATTTTTGCAATTAATAATCGAAAAGCCCCACGCTGGTTCGCCATTGTAACGTTCTGACCTCATTACGTGATTTAAAATTATAATTAATTTTATTATTTTATTTTATTATCATGAAAGGTAGAACTTGCTTGAATACTTTATACGAGAAATCACAAATGGTTTTATTTCAATTAATCACATGACATACATAACAAAATTCGTTAAAATTAATTAGTTGTCCTTTTGTGGGCGCCAGGGTATTTTATATAAAATACACAAAATTTAAACAGTAAACGAAGTCACATTTTGACTTCACTTCTGAAAGAGATGTTTGCTCCGGGCTATGAGAGTTCTTATCTGCAGGGTCGTAGCTGGGCAATACTATGAACTTGAAAGTCTAGCTAGCACAGTGTCCTTCATTGGCGATGTATAATTACCGAATGTACATGTCTGCCGCCACACATTGGATGACGGTCTTCTCTGCTATGGACCAGTGTAGCACAGTTCCTCAGATGTCGTCCTTTGCCTGAGCTCATCTGCTCAAACAAAATAGCGGGTGTCCGGATCCAGGTAGCAGCAACAGTCCCACTCACGAATAGACAGTCCAGAAATCACATCGTCCGAATGTGCTGGCCGGCCGGCATCGAATATCCCTTCACTCGTTCGTCGTGCCACATGCAAAACAGAAAAACTCTCGCCGATCACCCTGTTTGTCTACCTGGCAAGCACAAATCTCCCCTCCATTAGGCACTCACTATTCTCCCCTCGCTAATTCTAGGAACCGGCCTGCTGGCATTCCTCACGATCTGCCGCTCCACACTCGTACAATGTACACTGCGCCCAAACGCCCACTAAAATATTCCACATTTTAAATAATAAACATATAGTTTATTAATGTAACTAGCGGTCACAAGACGCGTTCGTTACAAACTCTACACACGTATGCATAAAATTAGGAGAAAAGTATTGTCTTCATTTGGTTTACAAATAAGAACTATTTTCTCCCTTTACCCTACCCCTTAATTTTTGCCATTTTTTAATATATATAACCACAGTTTTTATACGATATCGAAGGAAATTTGCCGATGTATACATTAAAGCAAAGAGAAAAAAATCTGTCTATGTTCAGTCTGCCAGTAAAGGCCCCTGCCAGGCAGACCTCACACACAACGCGCCTGCACGCCGGGATACATATACGACTCCAAACAGGCGCAGAGGCATCAAAACAAACCAGGAAAATAAATAGAATCATCTAGAGGCTAAGTGGGACCTTTTCTTACAGAGGTCGCCGTACTACCACACAACGGTATTCCTGCGCCAGGCCGCCTATATAAGCGTAGCCGGCAGCTCCACCGACAGTCCAGTCGCAGTTCGTATTGAGTCGCCGAACAGGTAACTTCCTGGTCGGCTCGGTACAGTTTTCCTCAAGCGAGGTTACGTTGGTTGTCAGTATAGCTTGTTTGTCGCTGGGTAAAGTTGCCGGAGCGCAGCGTTGTACTGACATATCCGGTTATTCTAGCGCTTTAGCAAATTTGTCGTCAGACGGTAGAGATCCACCCGACCCCCCCTTTCCGAGGCTTTAGGGTGATACCGTCCCACGGCCCACTTCCGCGAGAGGTGGAACCCCCGGACGCACTGTGTAGGGTTGCTTCTGGTTCCAGCTACCCAGCGGTGTTAACAAGGAATCAGAGCGACACTCCCACTAGGATATACACGTGCACGGAACGCGATAGGCGTTTCGTGCACAACATGGCTGGTAGACGGGCGTCACACTCGGAACGGGCTACAGATTGTGAAGATAATTTGGCTTCTCCTTCGGAATCTGAAATGGACTGTTCAAGCTGCGATGAATCCTCGAGCTCTGATCATGAGAGTCCGCCACCACGACGGAAAAAGGAATCTCCAGAAAACAGAAGAGAGTATTACCTGAAAGAATTTCCGAGTCTCCCCGAACCCTCTGACGGGTTTCAAACAGCAAAGGGTAAGAGGAGACGGAAGAGTACTCCCAAGAAAAAACAGAAAATAAGTAAAACTGACTCTCAGATTGAGTTGCGAAATAGATTTACTCCTCTGGAAACAAGCCAACCTTCAGTAGCAGTCATAGAGAATGTCAATACCTGTCAACAGACCACAAATGAAACCGAAACTACACCTGCAACAACACCAGCACAGAGGAGTGGTAAAATACCCCCTGTAGTAATCAAAGTGGTGAAAAACTATTTGGAATTGAACAAAACCATCAAAGATCATCTCACAGGAGGACTGAAGGTAATCTATAGTGGGGAAACCTTGAAATATTTTGTGGACAATAAAGAAGACCATAAAATTTTAACAACATTCTTCAAACAAAACAATATTGCCCACTTCAGCCATCAAATGCCTGATGAAAAACCATTGAGAGTAGTTATCAAAGGACTCCCGCCATCAGTTACAACTGAGAGCATAAAAGAAGAGCTCACCGAAAAGGGTTTTGAGCCACTGGAAGTGCACCAATTCAAGAAGAGGGATCAACAGACTAAGGAATTGATTCCACTAGCTACCTTCAGCGTGGCATTGAAACCGGGACCAGAAGCTGAGTCAATCTACAACGTTCGCGCTCTATTATATACAAGAATTAGAGTAGAACGCTATAAGAATCTAAATGGACCTCCTCAATGCGTCAAGTGCCAGCGCCACGGGCACACTGCGAATTACTGCAACTTTCCTGCAAGATGTGTAAAGTGCGCCGGTTTGCATCCGAGCAGAAGCTGCCAAATCCCGAATAGCCAAAAGGCAAAGTGTGTAAATTGCTCAGGTGATCACGCAGCCTCCTGGAGAGGATGCCCGCAATACCAGAAGATCGTGAAACCTACAAAGACAAACAAAAAAGAAAATGAAGACTTGAGACTATTGAAGAACCGTCGAACCAAAAACGCAGGCGAAATGGAAATTCAAAACCAAAACCTGGATAAAACCAAAGCTGGAAAGAAGCCAGAGACCCGCAAACAAAAGATTAGTGACTATCATTCCTTCGCAGAGACCCTAAAACGCTCCAGAGGAGAGAACAAAAAACCACATTACTCAGACGAAGAAGAAGACTCAGATGACCCTGTAGACTTCTTAGACATGAAGAAATTACTCTACACAATGAAAAGAACCATGAAAAAAGTAAACAGCGCAAAGGACAAGTTCTCTAAACTGTTTGCCTTTATGGAAGGTGTTATGGCGATGCTCAAATAATGGCCACAAATCCACAATCACATCGTGACCTAAGCATAACAATATGGAATGCTAATGGAATCAAAAACAAGAAACTTGAACTCCTAGAATTTGTCAACCGACATAATATTAACGTTATTCTGCTAACTGAAACACATCTAAAGCCTAACGATAAATTCAGCCTATCAGGATTTCAGATACATCGCACTGACAGAATAGGCCAAAGGGGCGGCGGCACCGCCATAGCAATCAAGAAATCTATAACGCATACAGCCATCCAACCTTTAAACCTAATAGAACTAGAAGCTACAGCAGTCAAGATTCACTCTAAAGAGGGGCACATTGTCTTAATCTCAGCATATCTCTCTCCCAACAGAAATATCTTTGAACACGACCTTGATGAATTAATTTCGAAAGGAAACAAAATCATCATTGGTGGAGACTTAAACAGCAAACATACAGCTTGGAACTCCCGCTCAAATAACCCAAAAGGGGAACGTCTTCTCCAACTTGCTGGCAGGAGGAACATAGACGTCCTAGGACCTACGGAGCCGACATATATCCCTAATTCACAGCGAGCACAACCTGATGTCCTAGACATCGCACTACTCAAGAACATCACTCATAGAGTCCAACTCAAGTCTATGTCGGATCTATCGTCTGATCACAACCCGGTGCTAATAAACCTCAGGAATTTTATCTTATTAAACCAGTCACCAAAAAGCACCAAGGAGACAGATTGGAATCTTTTCTCAAGATTGGTCCATAACAAGATTAAGCCTACCGTCAACCTTTCAACACCAGAATTGATAGAAACGGCCATCAGTCATTTTACCAACGTAGTTAAGGAGGCTGACAGAAGAGCATCAATTACCACCACACGCAACGATGAATATCAACAGAGACTACCTGATATTCTTGAAGATATTAGGTATTTACGGAACCGCTATAGACTACTCTGGCAACGTTTCCGCGATCCAGCCGACCGCCGTAGATATCGCCATTACTCCCGCCAACTCACCGCCCGGCTGAAAGAAAGGAGCTCAGAAAGATGGGAGGAAAAAATGTCTCAACTAATGCTGGAAAATAGGGAGGCGTGGCAACTAATCCGTGCCCTTCGAGAACCACGCGAAGCCACTTCTCCTATAAATGGCCCTGCAGGTCCGTGCTTCCTCTCACTGGGTAAAGCAGAAATCTTGGCAGAACATTTTGCAGCTCAACATACAGCAGCAGATTATCAACTGACCCCAGCTGAAGAACTGGAGGTGACCACATCTACTCAACGAGTTGCAGAAAAACTTAGCAGACCACCTTCCGACCAACCGGAACTAACAACCCCCAGGGAAGTAAGAGCTGTAATACGAAAACTAGCCACCAAAAAATCTCCAGGGTATGACGGTATTGGCAACTCCCACCTTAAGCATCTACCAAGAAAAGGGATTGTACTACTTACCAGAATCTTTAACGCCTGCCTGCTTCAACACTACTACCCATCGATATGGAAAACTGCAAAGGTCATCGCGCTTCCAAAAAGGGGTAAAGATAAGCAAAACCCAAGTAATTACAGACCGATTAGTTTACTGTCTGCTCCTTCCAAAATACTAGAGCGGCTACTGCTAAAAAGAATCAATACCAGTTTGGAGTTTGGACACACCATCCGACACGAACAATTCGGCTTTGAAAACCGTGTAGGAGCCACAACCCAGATAGTGCGACTAACGGAGCATATAAGCAAAGGTTTTCAACTGGAAAAAATCAACTGCTGCCGTTTTCGTTGACATAGAAAAAGCCTACGATAAAGTCTGGCACACTAAATTAATTGATAAACTATATCATCAAACAGATATTCCGGAATGCTACATCGCACTTATTGCAAGCTACCTAAAAAATAGAAAATTCTTCGTACAAGTTGAAGGCCAAAAATCTGCAACTCACATAATTACTGCTGGAATTCCGCAAGGCTCGGTAATTGCGCCTACTCTCTTCAAAATCTACATTAACGACATACCCTTACCTCCTCACGTACTTATGGCTCAATTCGCTGACGATACGGTCATCTACTCGACCGGAGGAAACCACACACGTAATATCCAAAACGCTCAAAAAGGCTTGGACGCTTTTGATAAATGGTGCAGAGTAAATAAAGTCAAACTCAACCCTACGAAATGTTCTGCAATGTATTTCTCAAGGAAAAGACCAGTACTCCAAAAACAGCTAGAAACAATGGGCCACAAGCTTCCATGGGTGACAGAGACTCGATATCTGGGCATAATACTTGACAACAAACTTCTCTTTCGTCAACATGTGCTAGACCGGAGAAAAAAAGGGCTAGCAGTGATGATGAACCTTGCACCGATCCTGAGGAGCGACAACCTAAATTTATCAACCAAGATCCGCATTTACAAATCAATCATTGTTCCTTTCATCTTATATGGTTGCCAAGCTTGGGGAACGACCAGCCACTCCAACAGAATGCATATTCAGAGACTGCAGAATAAGACTCTCCGAATGATCACACGGGCAAGTTACTTCACTCCAACAGCGCTCCTCCATGACGTCACAAATATTCCAAATATCCATACACAAATCTTCCAATCAACTGAAAAATTCTTCAACAGAGTAGAGGAAGCCCGCCACGAAGTTCCAAGACTAGAGTCTATAGGCACGGTTGTACCTATGACCTGGCACAAATACAAGGTGCCATTAAGTATTATTATGAACCCTGTGGATTCCTGAGTAAGTGTAGTGAGAAAGTGAAATATATATGAAATATATATAAGAATACAAGAAGGGGTTCCTATTAAGGTCCAACCGACCATAGCCTGGTTATCCCCTAAAGTGTAACACCAATGAACTCAAAACCATCAAACTGAACATACAGATTAAGCTACAAACAGTAGCGGGACTGTTCATTAAACCGTTGAGGTAGTGAAAAAAAAAAAAAAAAAAAAAAAATCCTCCGACAGTTCCAGCCTGACCGCTGAACCAGCGTCAACTACAGAAGACCACCGGAAGTTCGCGAGAAGTAGAAGCCGTCACTCTACCCTGGATCAGGACCAGGCTAAATTTCTCGACGGTCATTTGATAACTGTACCCTCATTTGTTTATGGTTTACCAGTTGTTTTGTGTACAGAGTAATAAACCTCAAGGAACCGTTAAGTATTGTTCACTTCAGTCTACATTTGGTTTACCAAAACCCACTATACTTTAGCAAAATTTACACTTGAAACCATTCAGTTTTTCGCAAATATCTCGAAAACTTTGGGGTAAATTAGGAAAAGAAAATAACATTATTGTTAGAGTATATAACATTTCCTGTTAAACAGAATTGAACCTATTCCGATCGGACAATTGCCGACCAAGAAATTATGGATGATGATGGAGAATGTTTATTACAATCCGATCACAATGGATAAAACATCAGAACTTTTCATATCCAACCCCTTTTGGGTACCTTGCTTTTGCAGAAGACGGAAAGATAAAAAATACGGTATATTCCGAAGCAGCAGAATAAACTATTTCAAAGTTAATTTATGCACAAAATACCGTTGACTTTCATTTATTTTGTGCATCTAAATATGTTTGCTTTACGTATTTGTACCCATTTAGAAGGAAAAATAGGCATTGCAACGCTAGTAATAAAATAAGTAACATGTTGGATGATGTTTGATCTAAGTAACATGTTGTATGAGCTTGCACGCATGCGGGTGAGTTTAGCGGGAGGGCGGCTAAGCTGGGCTGTCGGCAGGAAGCTGCTCCCCGCGCAGTGAATGGCCTTTTGTGCGGGGGACGGCGGATGAATGGAGGTGCCAGGTGTCTGCAGGAAGGAATTTAATGTGATTTGTGGGGTCAGCGGACACCGGGTCCCCGCCAGCTACCTGCTTCTCACTGACAAACTAGAAACCTGACCGCACTTTTGTTGACAACCTATATAATCGCTTGTGCTCATATATGTGGACAGAGGCCTCTAAAACGTCCAAATCGATCTTCAGCCAACCATTTTCCCACAGTCTGAAAGCGCTGAAAAAAGGAACGTGCCTTTCCCACGTATTTATTTTTTTTTTATCGCTTAAATCAATACTCACTCTACGAGTCGCATAATTGTGAATTAACAAAGAACTATGTATGGAATCATTTTTCGAATGCAGAAGAGTCCCATCTCCAGACTGTGATCGTGGCGTACGGCACCAAACTATTAATTACATCATCTCACCGAGCGTGGTGGGTGAGCGGTTAGCGATCTGGTCTCACATTTGGGAGGACGTCGGTTCGAATCACAGTCGGGGCATCCAGATTTGGGTTTTCCATGGTTTCCCCAAATCACTCCAGATGAAAGCCGGGATGCTTCCTTCAAAAGGTCATGGCCGAATCCCTTCCCGTTCCTTGTCCCCAGTCCCATCCCGCCTCTAATGGCCTCAACGTCGACGAGGCGTAAAGCGAATAGTAGCAAAAAAAAAAAAAAAAAAAAAAAAAAGTACATCGTCTGTCTGTGTCTTTTCAGGTCATAAGCAGGAGAAACGATCGAATACCTGAGGGCAACTGAGAGTAGTATTAGACACATTTTTGCTTTAGAGGTTTGTTCCGTATTTTCATGTATATGTCTTTTCGTTAAATAAATAAATACAAAGAAAGAAATATATATTTTATAAGATTTTAAATTATAGATGGTATAATTAATGCTAATAAGAGGATATGCTAGGTCACTGCGACATTGAATCCCGTAGTCTTCGCTGACGGCCAGACGTGCTACTGCTAACTCGAGGTTATGCGCGTTATCTAATAACAGCTCCACTTAGTCAAGCGTTCGCGAAAAAATGAATTGCTGAAAGAAAAGTGTGAACTGCGTTTAAATTAACATATTAATAACGGTTACTTTTTGTTTACTTAATTCTTTGCCCATAGATATGTTAAATAATAGCAGCAATGTTAGCGGAAGTTTTGATGTTACGACAGAGGGAATCTTTTTAAAAATTGTTTTCATGAGCACCATGCTACTGAAAACATTAATTTGCGTGGATGAAAGTAGTGCCACATTTATCGAGATCTATACGGGCTGTACCAGGATTAAAACTAATATAAAGTGGTAGTTATATTGGTAGTTAAGATTTATTTCTTTCGTTGACACAATATTATTGACGTTATTATTTCAGACACATATAAGTAATTTCAACTATTTCGCGATGTAAACTACGATAGGAATATGTAAAATATTACAAAGTCAGGGTTATGAGCGTTATTTAACTGTATTAAGTTAAGCAACTGTGAATAAATTATTAGTCAGATCACTGCATTCATTCCATCATTTTTGATGGGTTTAGAAATTAGTATTCAATGTGGTATTTAAACTATATTATGCCAAACACCTCTCGAAGACAGTCCATGATTGTTGTAGGAGGAGCAGCTTTATTTACTTCTTCTTAAGATAAATAGATAAATACTAGAGGGCCTCGAACAAACTCACACTTGATCAGACACATTTGATCAAGATTTTGAAAGTTTTTTCTTAATACATCGCATCGCATGATCTCACCAACTTTAATGCTTCGAGGTTAATGAGAATGGTTACTAAAAGACCCCATCACTATCTCAAAAAATGGCGTCATATCAAAGTGATGATACCAGTAGCGTGGAGAGAAAGTAATAGTATCTGCGATTAACGATTAATCTCTTCTGTAACTGATACTTATGAACCGATGTCCCACTTTAGGAAATCATAAAAAAGAGAGATTGAATCGTTGCATGCACATGATGACCCTCAGTGGTTGTTCCGGGATAAGTATGCCACCAACATGACCACTCGAGTCGAAAACCTCTGTTCAGCGATCGTTGGCGAGCACTGCAAACAGGGAAGCTGGTATGCGGCAGTCGAGTACCTTGTATCTGCGTCACACAACATACCGCGCTTTGACATCTGCTCTGCTCCCAACAATACTTTGAAACTATTACATCTCTCCCCAAAACGCTAAGAATGAAACTTCTAATTTTCTGTTTTCCTTGCACTTAGATCTTCTAGGAGGCTAAACTATGTATTTTTACTATTACTATTGTAACACCTTCTTACAATAGGAGAGTCATCTTGTTTGAAATAATCGTCCACTCCAACAACTGTGTTTCGAAACTCGTTTATATTTCAGACAAACTGCCGGCGTTTGCAACCGGAAAGTTATAGGAGCAGATACTATGATCGCAATTTCCTGTGCAACTAAAATTCAAGATTTATTGTAATAAATGGAATATTCTAGTTGCGCAGGAAATTTCGATCGTACACGGTCTAGAATGAGGAATAACTTCTGAAAGAAATCAAATTTTAGCTGAGCAAATCGATGCGTACTCATGAAAAATCAAATCTTTTTTCAGTAACTTATTTTTTTGCTTTAGATTTTAATTAGTATAGTACGGAGATGTGGAGGAAGTAACCAAAATTGTAACCAGGAAACATGGTACATCAGAATTAATAATAACGACAGCAAAAACAGTAACGATGATAGTAAGAATTACTTAAATTTTAATGTTAGTAAGTTAATAAATTCAAACGTAGCCAACGACATCAGAAAACACAAAAATCTACGGTCACATCTACAGGATGCCAGATCACAGATTAGCCAACCAGATATTCGGCCCCATGCAACCATTAAAAATGCCTAACAGCTGGTTCGATAAACTAAGACAAGACCGGGAAAAAAGCAAATATCAAGAGATCAGAAATCCTAGGTCGCAAAATCTTCAGCCAAAAAATACACAACTGGGTAGTCAATTAGTCATGCCAGAAACCAACGCCAAGAAGATCGGCACAACTTGGACAGAATATAGAAAACTTGCCTTCAGTAAACGGATGCGAGAATACTGGAGTGGCAAAAGAAACTCAAACAGAAAATGACTAGGTTTTGCTTGATCTTCATAGATCTATTTGCACAAAATAATAATAATAATAATAATAATGATAATAACCAGTCAAATTTTAATTTCAGACTAATTTCAAACATATATTTTCATGAATTACAATTTCATTTGTGCCTGTGATAAACCCTTATTTTTGATGTACTACATTTAATGAACACTACGTTGTGTTTCATGCTGTCTTTCTAGGGATTCTGGTATGTGTAGGAATTGACTTAAACCACCCAAATAAACAGAAAGATCGGCGTAAGATCTGTATCACTGTTTGTGTAATTATGAAAGCAGTGCAGACTTTACGATAGAACACCACGTACTTTCTAAATAGCTTATTACTTGTTCCTTTGGAAAGGAATTCTGTTGGCTGGAATCGTGTGGCGTACTGCATTTCTATGGATCATTTCCTCACCAAGGTGTCTTCACACTCGTAACATTTCACGAACTTCTGATGGTCTCACGTTTTTCTTCGTGAAAAGTGTAGTAATAAAGCCTTTCTCCATGCTAAGATTGTTTTCTGCTGCACTTGCCAAACAAATTATACTCTCGTATTCCGCGATATTATGCATTTATTTGTTTTATTATCATTTTCACGCTGCTTCGCGCGCGTGTGCTTTGGTATGTCGTAAAATTTCTATATTAACGTGGAGAGAGATGAATTGTAAATGTCTTCTGAAAACTTTCCTTTATTTTAGTTAATACCTTAGGTTCGATTTTCATACTGGTGTCCGAGAATTTGTTTCATTCATATTTTAATGCAGTACAACTGATGAAATAGTAGGAAAGCTTTCTGATTCTTATAGATCCTTATTGTGTGAAGTAAAAACAAAAATTGTTTAGAAAACGTTTTATTTTTGTCATATAAGTAAGTGAAGGAATGTTTGAAAGAAATAAGTTGTACCTTTACCTTACTTGATAGGTCGGTCACTGTCTTGCCTCTGTGTGCCATTTTTAAATACTGATACGGAGGACTGCACGATTACCGTGGTGCCGCAAATTAATATCGATACAGCAGCTACCTGTGCCACTACTTGTGCTCTTTGGTTTTATTTTGACAATAAGTTGATACGATCAATCATTTCTGCTCTAAAACAGAAATTTACGTGGATTAAAACTAATATTACGCGTTTTTACATGTTAAGAATTATTTTTAATTTTCTTCTCTTTCACATCGTCATATTACTGATTCCATTATTTCAGCCACATATAAGTAATTCCAAAATGTCACTGTATGTATTAATGCGCTTATGACTAAAGCTATGATTTCCGAATGGCAACATTATCGGAGGTTGTTCGGTTGAAATGCAGCCTGGATCATGATGACAGCTGACATGGTTTGTTAAAACATAAGTGACGATGGATTTAGGGTTATAAGTTACGTGGCGTATCATTAGGATATGAATTATTTTTAATTCTATTTGCTTTCGACAAAGCGTTATTATTGATGTAAGTATTTCAGTCGCATATAAGTATCTCCAGCAGACCAAGTTTCGATGGCGAAACTGAATGTATGAACGCGTATGTGACAGAAGCTACGATCATTAGTCAAGTTGTGGTCAGATTGAAATGCAGCCCGGACCAGAATAGCAATCGACACGCTTTGTTAGAGCATAAGGCATAAGGGATTTAGTTCTCTGTTTACGCGTTGTAGCGTAAAGTTTTAGGATGCCTAGTTAATTTTTAATTTCATTTGTTTCATGTTGCTGTCGTAATTAACTCAATAGCACGTACGGCGACGAACATTAAGAAATCTGGGTTATGAGAGCTACAGTATTTAATAGAAAGAACAGTCATTTTACTGGACGTGGTCTCAACAGCAGCTAAAATTTTATCTTGGGCGAAATTATATCGACCAAATATATATTAATCGAATAAAATCCATCGAAATATGGATAGTTCTGTAGAAGTTATTATTGAAAATGTACCTATTGTTACATGTTGATATTTATGGTAGCTGTTTCTCAGAAATCTTTCTTAGAGAAAAAAAAATTAATTTTTCGTATCCATAATGATTTGTGAGGAAGAAGTATTGGTGTATTAACGTCGTTTATTGTAGAGCGGGAAGACATATTGTACCAGAGACAAACTGTGTAACTGTCTACCAGAGACAATATATGTCTACCTCATTCTTAATCAACGCATTTCGCATAGTAACAGACCTGTTACGATGCAAGTTAATGTTCCATGAATCAGGTTGTAGAAATAATATATAATAAAAAGAAGATTAAAACAACTCCAGTGAGATTTTCGTATTTTGTGAAAGCTTATCAGAATAACTACATGTAATTCTTTCAAGCCCCGACATACAGGTCATCCTGAGTACTGATTTTAGCGGGTTTCGCGTAATAACCTATGAAAGTTCTCAACTTCCGCATAAAAGATTCGCAAAGAGAGAAGGTATTTGTAAGGTGTTATTGGTAGCCATGAAAAAGAGGAAAAGGTAGAATAGGAAAGTTGATGTATGGGGAAATTGGCAACTGAGTATGTGCCTCATTGCAATTAAAGTAAGATTACACATTTCACAAAAAAAATGCACAGTTATTTTATTTTTGTTATCAGTTTCTCTCCTGGTCTGATGCAGTCCTCCATCTCTTCCTATTTTGCGCTAATTTCTTCATCTCTACACATCCCCTACAATATACGTCCTCAGTTATGTACCTCATATACTCTAATCTCTTTCTTCCCATTCAGTTCTTGCCTTCGATTGTTCCTTCCATTAACAAATTAACCAATCGCGCATGTCTTAAAATAAGACCCACCATCCTGTTATTACGTTCTGTATCAGTCTTCTACAAACTTCTTTACTCATCCATCATTTGCAAAACACGTTCATTTCGTATTTTATTTGTCCACTTAATTTTGAGCATCCTTGTACGCCATCACATATCAAATGCTTCAATTTTCCTTCTGGCTGATATTCCATGCTTCGCTACCATAAGGTGCTGTGCTCCACATACGGAGTTTTAAACTTTCCTAGTCCTAGATCAATATTTCTCTTTTACAAGACGGCTCTTTTCCCAAGTGCTATTCTGCTTCGAACATCATTCCTGCTTCGGCCATCATTTAACATACAGAATACGTCAAGTGGGTGCGCAGACTTCCGCGGTCGTTGTCAATGTAATCTTGGTTGTCCGGGTTGAATCGCGTCAATTTGTTGAAACCTAACGTTTCGGCCATCATTTTGTGGCCTTCTTCAGAGTACTGTCACGGCTGGAACTGCTGCCGCCTATATATAGCTCCCGAAGAACGCGTTAGCCGTTTGGAGTGACGTCACTCAAACTACCGCCGCCAGCGTGGCCGGTCCGATGGGGGCCTGCGTCCCGCGTTTTCCTGATCAAGCATGACCATATTTGGTCAAGCTGTAGCCCGCCGTCCGCATTCATATTATCTGGTCGTTTTTTAATTTCCAATGCTTCTCTGACACGCCGGGGCCACCATCTGCTTTCCTGAACCAATACACTTGTGTCATTGAATAAAATTGCGTGCCCACTGTCAGCAGAGTGTTGCGCTACAGCTGATTTGCTGACGTCATTATTTTTAAGATGTCTCATGTGTTCACACAGCCTTTCCTTGACTGTCCGTCCAGTTTCGCCGATATAAACTTGGCCACAGCTACATGGTATCTGGTATACGCCCGCTGTCTGCAGCTTCTCCCTCTTGTCTTTGACTTTTAAAAGCACATCAGAAATCTTCCTAGGCGCTCTGTATATTGGACGGATATTTTTCTTTTTTAAAAGACGGCCGATTTTATCCGTCACCCCGTGGACATAGGGTAATACTGCCGTGGGTCCGTCTGTTTGTCTTCTGGTTTCGGCTTCCGGTGTCGGAACACAGGGTGATGCTCGAGGTGCAATATCCGTCCAATATACAGAGCGCCTAGGAAGATTTCTGATGTGCTTTTAAAAGTCAAAGACAAGAGGGAGAAGCTGCAGACAGCGGGCGTATACCCGATACCCTGTAGCTGTGGCCAAGTGTATATCGGTGAAACTGGACGGACAGTCAAGGAAAGGCTGGGTGAACACATGAGACATCTTAAAAATAATGACGTCAGCAAATCAGCTGTAGCGCAACACTCTGCTGACAGTGGGCACGCAATTTTATTCAATGACACAAGTGTATTGGTTCAGGAAAGCGGATGGTGGCCCCGGCGTGTCAGAGAAGCATTGGAAATTAAAAACGACCAGATAATATGAATGCGGACGGCGGGCTACAGCTTGACCAAATATGGTCATGCTTGATCAGGAAAACGCGGGACGCAGGCCCCCATCGGACCGGCCACGCTGGCGGCGGTAGTTTGAGTGACGTCACTCCAAACGGCTAACGCGTTCTTCGGGAGCTATATATAGGCGGCAGCAGTTCCAGCCGTGACAGTACTCTGAAGAAGGCCACAAAATGATGGCCGAAACGTTAGGTTTCAACAAATTGACGCGGTTCAACCCGGACAACCAAGATTACATTATACAGAATACGTGTTTATTTACACCTGTTCCATGGTAGTCAACAAGGCAGAACCGAAAAGTACGAACATTCAAAACGCAAAACCCTCGGCAATATCTCTGACAAATAAAAGAGCGTGAGGTATAACCGGAAATGTCCATCTATGATCAGTGTGGTGGGTGGTGTAGTTGAGGCAGCTGTTCACCACGCTGCACGACGGATAAACGCTGCGGCTGCCTCGCGGCTGTCCTCACGCTTGCCTCTGTTCAAGGCAGGATGTGGCTCATTTGGGGGGTAGAAAGCTGAGATACTCCACGACAGCGTGCAGCCAATGGGATGACGCCAACAGTCACTAAGCAACGGAGTTATTTTACACCGCAACCGTTATTCTGGATGCTAAACTAAGGATTTTTTTTTTTTAATTTTTTTTAAATTTTGTTTATTTATCTCACCTTTATACAGTCTAGTATCTAGATACTTAATTAGGCCCTATTACATTCATTTGTTTCATTATTGATTAAAGGTTCCGCCATCGTGTGTCGCTGGTTTCATTAGTAATTAAATGGGCTCGGATCTATAGGACAAGTCTTTTTTTTTGCCTTGTTTTTGAGCTGTAATGCTGAATTAAACACTGAATGAACGTTTCTGATTGTATTTTAGTGTACTTTATATAGCATGTAAAAGCATATTCATGGCATTTTTCTAATCTTTGTCATACTACGGTAGTATTTATGGTCGTATGGTCATATTTTGAGGAAAAGTCTGGTAATTTTTTATAATACCGTGAATTCACTTGAAGCTAATATAGAGGAGAAGAACTCTCTCTGTATTTCTCCTTTAGCCTTGTAGCTATAGATTTTCCCAACATCCGTTTCGGTTAGTTTGTAATATAATGGATAGAAAAAGGGAGGGGGGATTTTATAATTATTATTTTTAATATATAATTAATAAATCAATTATTAATTATTGATTGGCAAGCATCATCATACTTCATACGCCGGGTCGTTATGGACACCTGACATATAAAATAAATTTATTAAGTTCAATAGGCTGCTACACCGCTAGGCACATTTACATTTAATATTAATATAAATTAATGCAATGTCAAGCAAGCCTAGACGTTACAATTGGCCGATCTACTCAAGCAAACAATTATATGAACTTTACTTTACTTGCAAATACTCTGACGAAGTTACATTTAGTGAGCGGGAACAAATGTTCGCAATACGCTACTACAAGAAAACAATCATCAATCAAAGAGAATACATGAGATAAACATGAATCTCGGGCACCATCAAATAACAATTAGAAAAGCAAGGAACTCGCGAAATGCAAAGATTCCATTAATGTTCAATAAAATGCCGGCTAGCTCAGGGTCAAAATTAGCTCAAAGAACATAAGTCTCTTGCTCAAGTCGCTTACGGGTCTTTCGCAGTCTCACAAGAACTCAACGATACCAGACCTGGCGTTAACACTTTACCTAGTGTAGGCAGCAACACTGAAGTTCGTCACGCTATCAGCTCAGCGTGACAAAAATGATCACCAGCCAGTGATCACAGGCAGATCTCTGTGCCGATCAAGCCTAACAGTTCTGGCCTGGCAATAAGTCAGCTCGACCTCTCTCTGCCCGTGGTCTGGGCAGAAGTCAGAATCGACCGCACTGGATCGCGGTCTGACCAGAAGACTCGACTTGTCTCGCCCGTGGTCCGGGCAGAAGTCACAATCGACTGCTCTGCCCCGTGGTCTGGGCAGAAGTAACTTCCTTCTCTCCAGAAGGCGATGGCGTCCCTCTCCCGCGCAGGAACATGGCGGGCAGAAAGAAATACACCCTGTATTCACATGTGAAGACCCCTACCGATGATTTCATAGGCAGGTTGGAAATCACGTGGTATCGATGCACACTCAGATTCGCGGCTTTTCGCTAGCGTCCCTCTTCGCGTCCATGCTTGTTGACGCGGAAGGGGGGGAAGGTTGACCTTCACCTGTTTGCTGCAAGAACCGTTTGAGGTGACTGACTGGCCTTGGGGTGGCGACAGCCAGGCGGGCTATTGTCCGACCACTTCCTGTGGCTCCGATATACGACCCTTCGCTTCAAACAAAATCCTATGCTCACACATTTTCTGAGCTTTTTCAAAGGAAATACCCTTGCATATTCATACAATTTTGGGCTGCCCGAGATCAATATAAATTAATTTTAATCTGAATAAATTAAAATAAATCACAATTTAATAAAAATAAAAATTGTATCGTGGCGTGATAACGTCACGTTACAATATACGGCCAACTACGGGAAAATAAAATTATTACAATAATTTTATTTTAAGCCATTTTAACTCCCTTCCACTATAACCAGTAATCGATATTTTTACATATACAGGGACCCACAATGCTATGATTCTTGCCACAGATACTAAACTGAACGACCGTCCATGACCTTGGACTGTTTTACAACATGTGGACAACCATACATGATTTCTTTCCTGCCTTTTCATATTAACTTATCGATTAAAGATTCTTATCTTAAACAACACAAAACATAGTAAAACATAAAAAAAATAAAAAAAATTGACAAACACAAAATTATTTACATGTGAATGAAATATTTCTTTGCCTAATTATTTTGCAAGTTCTGCTCATGTCGGAGTCCTGTTACCTTTATGAAACTCCAAGAACTAAAGCAAAAAAAATTGAAACCGCGGAAAACTGGAATGATGTTGCATTTCTAGACCAGATTGTGCCATCCTCCTACTTAAGAATGCACCAAGATCATCGTTATAATTTCCCAAACATCAAGTAAAAGAAATCGCCATCGACTTTTTTATTAAAAACATCTCCATTCAAATTATTACCCTGAAGATTCTACTGAGGGTCTTATGATTTCATTCAAATACCCGGGCCATATGCCATCCCGTATAACAGTGAGTTTCGAGTATGTGTCTCACGCAATAAGTGTATTCTACACAATGCAAAGCGTCAGTAAGTGATTTCTTTACATATCCCCTTTTTTTTCAGCCGTTTAGCTGCAAATTTGAAAGGCTTTGTGGCGGTAATACAGGTGATGTACGAGCCCATCGGTGGGAACCTTATAGGAACATTTTACTCCCATTGCCGAAATGGTGCAATCATACATCTGACTTGTGTCCTGACCTATTATAATAGTGACAGCGAACAAATTAAATATCCGCCTTCTTTTTCGCAAACCAACAGCAATCCTAGACTGCACGTTGAGGAATATATCTCTTTCACCCTTCATCTTTCCGACGCCACATCATTTCAAAACAACATTTTAAACCCTCCTTGCTTCTGGAGTGGTCAGACAAATATTTTCGTCCACGTTATACCGTTATAATCCCTAGGACCGGGCATTGTACACTTTCGCTCTCTCTGTTCTGGGGGCGGCTCCCTTCTACCTGAGTTTAGATAAGAATCTATACCGCAACTTAGTCGCAGGCACTCAGCTGTGGTAACTGTTTAGCGGTCGTTATCCTTAGACTAATGTCAACAACATTTGCTCTCCACAAGGCTTCTTACAAAATAAATTCTATTTCGCTAATTCAACAATTCTTATTAACACAAAAAAAATTTAATCCTAACATACTTATACAGAATGGTAGAGTTTGAGGCTCCGCGCATTATAAGTGCTGCGAGGGCTCAGATCGGGTATTTTCCGCATTCTGTGGTACCGGATGATCCTCAAGTCGCTCCCCCGCGTTCTGATTTTCAAATACTATGGCATTTGTGGAATGCTTTTCCCATTGATGCGCACCTTTATTTTCACTTCGATTCCTGTCCTTCCATTGGTTTCCACTTCCATTTTGGAACTGTGGTTTATAGTTATTATAATAACTGGAATTTTTACTATTATAACTCCCCCGATTACCATGTTCTTTCCCATCTTGTTGGCCTTTTATCTGGCCACTACTTTCGCCCTTTGATTTCTGTTCTTGACTCGCTTTATGCCCTATTGAATCAAGATTTTTCAGAGTCTCCAAAAATTGCGAGATAGTGGTTATGATAACCGGATTAATGTGCGCCTGCACTTGCGGGGAAAAATGCGTCGTTACGGCCGTAATAAACTCCGTTTCTGACATGGGTTGGTCCAAGTACCGTGACAAAACAACCAATCTTTCCACATAAGCCCCCATGGAATCATTTGTTTTAGGTTCGTAACGGCCTTGGTACATTTTCATGCGGGTTTGACTTTGGTGTTTGTGTGACCAGAAAGTTCTGAGAAACAACTCTCTAAAGTCCGCGTACGACATATCTAGGTTACAGGAAACATCGTACCAGTAACGATCGGGCTCAAGCATAGCTTGCCGGATAATCAATAATTTTAAGTTGTCTGGCACAGCTTTTATCTTGAAATAAATTTCTAACTCCGACAAAAATGCTTTCGGGTTAGTATCTTTATAAGAACAAAACTTGGGAAGTTTTAAATCAATGTGTATATTATTATCTTGCCCTGTGTGAGTGTGTTGTGTAGGAGGGGAACTTTTTAAAGTATTCACGTCACCCTCAACTTGACGATATTTCAACAATAGTTCCTCCCGAAGTTTGTCTTGTGCTCCCTTTAACTGATTACTGTCCTCTCTCAAACTAGTAACCGAGGTAGCGACTTTATCAATTTTAGCACTGACTTGAGAGACTTTCCCCTCCATTTCGTCTCGTACCTCATGCATGTAGCTAGACAATTGTCCATTTGTTTCCCTACTTTCAATCTCCAAATGGGTTATCGCAGATTGTACATTGGCAATGGTTGTATTGGAAATTTCATTTTCCTTTTCCAATTTTTCGCACCTAGCTATTGTTTGCTCAGATTTTCAGCCAAATCAACGATTTTCGTTCTTACATTTGCCTGAAAATCTGCTACCTCTTCACAGATTTTTGCATGAAAAGCAGAGAATTTCTGATCAAGGCTTATGCCGATTTGATCCTGCCTCTTTTCTACAGCATCGATCCTACTGATGGTAGAATCCAATTTCTCGGATAGAATTTCGTGCCCTTTATTTAAATCTGCCCTTAGAGTTTCTTGCCCTTTGTTTAAATCTTCCCTTAGATTTTCTTGCCCTTTGTTTAAATCTTCCCTTAGATTTTCTTGCCCTTTGTTTATATCTGCTTTTAAATTTTCTTGGACCTTCATCAACTCAGCCATCATGACTTGGACCCAAGGGGTATTTCTGGTTGATTTTGATTTTCAACTGGATTTTGCAATGCGGGTGTGGCTTCCATTAATGGGAATGTACAACTTTCTACCACCGCGTCATTCTGAATAGGACTCTCTAACGCCATGTCAGCTGCAGCTATTGTAGAATGTGAACTGTATCCCGACATATCATTCTCAAAATCTCTCCGATTATCGCTCATCTCGATATTCGAATTGCTCCCTTCCATATTTAAATTCAAATTACGTCCGGATCTCAAACGCATATGACTATTAAATGGCACAGGAAAATTCCAAAGACGACTAAAGATTTTAGCAAGCAACGTGTTAAATTACAAACATCGCGATCTTTAATACAAGTCAAAATTTTAGAAATTTTCACAAAACATAGGCACAAATCCCATCAAGAATATTGAGCATCAAACCATTCAAAAAAATGTGCAAGACCACATCACAACGTTGAATCATGCGACAACGAACAACCAACATGAGCAAAATATGCACCAATAAGTTCTTAATTGCTAACATGTTACACAGACAAAGCACTGGCTCGACATTATATGCGTTCACAATGAACTTTGCATATTGAAAAAAATTAATTTGCAATTGAAATTCTGAAACTGACTTAACATGAATCAGATTGCCTTAAAATTATCATTTGCAAAAGAAATTCATCACTTAGATTGAATTTAACTTTGCACAAGCAATGACAAATTATAAATTTACTTTCTATACTAGAAAAATAAATGCCTAAGGTCATGAACTTGGTTCTTTTGAGACTTTGAACATTTGATTATTAATTAATTCCCCGGATTAATTAATTAATTGCCCCACGTTGTAAGCGCAATTGTAATATAATGGAGAAAGGGGAGGGGGGATTTTATAATTTTTAATTTTAGTAATATTAAAATTCTTAAAATTGAATTATTGATTGGCAAGCATCATACTTCATACGCCGGGTCGTTATGGACACCTGACATATAAAATAAATTTATTAAGTTCAATAGGCTGCTACACCGCTAGGCACATTTACATTTAATATTAATATAAATTAATGCAATGTCAAGCAAGCCTAGACGTTACAATTGGCCGATCTACTCAAGCAAACAATTATATGAACTTTACTTTACTTGCAAATACTCTGACGAAGTTACATTTAGTGAGCGGGAACAAATGTTCGCAATACGCTACTACAAGAAAACAATCATCAATCAAAGAGAATACATGAGATAAACATGAATCTCGGGCACCATCAAATAACAATTAGAAAAGCAAGGAACTCGCGAAATGCAAAGATTCCATTAATGTTCAATAAAATGCCGGCTAGCTCAGGGTCAAAATTAGCTCAAAGAACATAAGTCTCTTGCTCAAGTCGCTTACGGGTCTATTCGCAGTCTCACAAGAACTCAACGATACCAGACCTGGCGTTAACACTTTACCTAGTGTAGGCAGCAACACTGAAGTTCGTCACGCTATCAGCTCAGCGTGACAAAAATGATCACCAGCCAGTGATCACAGGCAGATCTCTGTGCCGATCAAGCCTAACAGTTCTGGCCTGGCAATAAGTCAGCTCGACCTCTCTCTGCCCGTGGTCTGGGCAGAAGTCAGAATCGACCGCACTGGATCGCGGTCTGACCAGAAGACTCGACTTGTCTCGCCCGTGGTCCGGGCAGAAGTCACAATCGACTGCTCTGCCCCGTGGTCTGGGCAGAAGTAACTTCCTTCTCTTCGGAAGGCGACGGCGTCCCTCTCCCGCGCAGGAACATGGCGGGCAGAAAGAAATACACCCTGTATTCACATGTGAAGACCCCTACCGATGATTTCATAGGCAGGTTGGAAATCACGTGGTATCGATGCACACTCAGATTCGCGGCTTTTCGCTAGCGTCCCTCTTCGCGTCCATGCTTGTTGACGCGGAGGGGGGGAAGGTTGACCTTCACCTGTTTGCTGCAAGAACCGTTTGAGGTGACTGACTGGCCTTGGGGTGGCGACAGCCAGGCGGGCTATTGTCCGACCACTTCCTGTGGCTCCGATATACGACCCTTCGCTTCAAACAAAATCCTATGCTCACACATTTTCTGAGCTTTTTCAAAGGAAATACCCTTGCATATTCATACAATTTTGGGCTGCCCGAGATCAATATAAATTAATTTTAATCTGAATAAATTAAAATAAATCACAATTTAATAAAAATAAAAATTGTATCGTGGCGTGATAACGTCACGTTACAAGTTTCATTTGGTTTAACCCCTTTCAGTGTGTTTGGCTTTTGTTAGTGCTTTATTAAGTTTAAACTCAACTCCACTGTATAGCTATGAAAATCAAGATCTACACCAGCCTATGATATTCGTATATTACAATTTTTATTGTTTGCGTATATCTTCTGCATGTAACGCTCTTGAGTAAAGATATTTTTATAGCTAGCTAATATTTTCATAACACTTTAAGAGCCGCAAGTTTCTGGAGTTATTTCGTTTCCCTAAACCTAAATTACATACAGCAGCATGTGTGTTAATAGGTCCATATTCTCTCTATCCGAGATACTGCACGTCCATTCATTACCACGGTGAAATCAGTGCATCCTCGTTTTAATTTCTCAAACTTCCAAGGATGCATGCCAAGATTTGCGGATACTAGGCTAGGAAGTACTTCACTGGCCACATATCCAGAGATCATAATGTAATTTTAGAGCATATTTACGTAAGATATGTAACAGCCCTCAAACCTAAAATTAAATGGAATTGTATTTTATAAAGCATTGGTAGTAAGCTAGAGTTTGGTTGAATATGATCTGGTATGTTTGTTGTGCAATTTCCTGTAAATCAGTGTATATAGACTTTGTTTTATGAAAAGAAATTATTTAGAGGTCATTTAATATGTTTAAGAATAGAATTATGTAAGATAATTGCTTAAATGTTTGTAGTTACAAGTATTAAGGCAAGTTAAGATGTCTAGAGGACAATTTGCTACAGCTTAAAATGATATCTGTGAATAATTTTGTGTTTAAGTATCTTTAATTTCCATTTCTGACCAGTTTGTAATGATGTTAAATGATTACGTAATAATTCTGATTGTTTTTTAATATGTTTCAGTTGTTTAAGTATTGTTAATGTTCGAGAAATATCTGGCCGAAGCTTTTGAAGTGTTCTAGAAATTTCGGTAATGTTTATATAAAGCGATCATCCAAGTCAGTTTTAGTTAGTTTTTAGTCAAAGTTTTTCACCAACTCCGGGAACTGTATTATCTGTGGAAGAAGTGTTGTATGCAACCTATGGATTGTATGAATGCATGTAACTAGTATTTTTGACGACCTGTTTAAGAAAATAAACAAGTTTAAATTGAAAAGTGGACAACTTAATTATCGCATCAATTAAACCACGAACAATCTTATAATATTCTTTGGGTGTTTCAATGTATTGTTGCATGCCTGCGATGTTGATCGTATCTGTTTGCTCTGTATTTGGAAGGGGGTTCCACCCCATTAGAATACCTGCTACTTCGCTCTGCTAGTGGTGTTCTGTTTGCAGGATGTAGTTGATTACTTGTGGCGTAAATCACAGTCATCACACACAGCCTTACCCTGGAGAGAGGATGTGTAAGTTACGCAGAGATTGATATTTTTTATGTGAGTTTTATGTGTTCAAAACACAACCCTTCCACGCCACAGAAGGAGACATGAGTACCGCAGTGCAGTGAATGACATTTGGGGACTGAAATAACTTATCACTAAGTATACCCATTGTAGTGCTCTGACCATGAAGGTCAAGGTTGACATCAGCCAGAATATCGACGCATCAGAATGAAAATACTCCTCAGCTGGTATTACCGTTACCCCAAATAATACGCGAGATAAAGCAACATGATCGTACTCTTTATCAGAGATTGTCACTATCCCTTGATTTATTGTAGATAATGAATTACTAATACACTGGGGCATGACATATACTAATTACTCTTTACATGTCTATTACACTTTCGTGACTTAAGAACCTTATAGGTTATTAGCACTACTCAACGTGAAAACAAATCTATTATACTATTTGTATGATTGCAATACCTGATTCATTTGGTATGGTAAATTCAATACCCATTTGGTCTCACTCTATGCCCTCCCTCCCAAAAAGAAAAAGATTTCAGAAGCGTGATACAATAGTACTTCTCTAAACCGTTCTCCAATGTTGCTCTCTCGTGCCACATATTCCAAATTCAAACTTTTCTTTCTTACTTCAGTCAATATGATTCTTTTCAAATAACTGGCATTGTTTAAACTCGATTAACATTTATTACTACAGATTCTCAAAATTCATTCAACAAAAACAATTGAACAACATAATTCCATCAATTGCAATATGCTTTGTACTATGCCATACCTTATATCTTACAATAATTATATTGTTTTATTGGTTTTTGAAGCGGCATCTCCTCGCCGTCTTCCAGTATATACAGTCTTGTGCGACTAATTCTTCCCGTCGACCATTACGCGTAACCGCATGAACGTCTTCTCTGCCCTTCTTCTTCTTCTTTTTTTACATTCTTGATTCCACCTTATTCTTTGGATTCACTTGTCCTCGCATCGCTCTTTTTTTTAAAAAAACTTAAAAATCCTGAAATAATTTTACACATTTAGAATTTTTTAACGCAAACTGCAAATGATAAATAATTTACCGAAAACTTTGAAGATAAAATTTGTGGAGGGCAAATGTAGGTAGGTGCAGGATAGTGGGAAGATGGGTGTAGAGGGAAATTGCCACCGGAGCCTGTGCTCCATTGCAATTAAATTAAATTAAATTAAATTAAAACCTTATTTGTAACATTAATAAACATACATTTTACTAAAAAAATTCGGCAGGTGTTTCGTATGATGCTCATCAGAGTTGAGGGGTGTCCACTTAGAAAGTAGATCGATGTTTTTTATTCGATGCAAAACATTGGAACCCTGCATCGATGTTTTTCGATGCATCGCTTAAAAATATCGATGTTTTTTCAACATCGAATACTTTTATGTTTTTCTTAGCTCAACAAATACAAACTAACAATATTCGTCGGCAAACGTCGTTTCATTTATTTCTTACCTGTTCCTTTAAAATTGCCAAGAAAAAATGTGACAATAGTTTGATATTCATCATTTCCAGTTGAACGTAATTCACTGGCTTTCATTTGGTCCGTGTGCTGTGCAGTGTAGTGCTGCAGCTACAAAGATGTGTTTAATTTTATGTTTTTTTTTTTGTTTATGGCTTTACGCCTCGTCGACGTCGAGGTCATTAGAGGCGGGAAAGGATGGGGGCAAGGAACGGGAAGGAATTCGGCCAAGGCCTTTTGAAGCATTCACCTGGTGTGGTTTGGGGAATCCATGGAAAACCCAAATCTGGATGCCGGACGAGGATTCAAACCCCGTCCTCCCAAATGCGAGGGCAGAGCGTTACCTTTCACCCAACATTAAAAGAATTAATTTTATGATCTTGTGTGTTGGGTAAGTAGTGTTGTATGAGCGAGGTATAGCTTTGTGAGTGAAACAGAGACTACAAATTAACAGAAACATTTTATTACGATACCAGACCATTACAATAAAAAACCAGACATTAAATACTAATGTCTAAATCTGCCTAAAAATATTAATTTTATGTTTTTAACCACTTAACACCAATAGTGTTTAGGTAAATTTTGCAGAATAAAAGTTTAGTCAATCGTTTTCCTTGCATTCTGATCCTTTGTTGACTGACTATTTGAGCAGCCTTCGAAAAGAAACGTTCGGATGCAACGGAAGTCCCGACAATAGTCAATGGGATGTTGTTCCAACCCGATTTATAGCCTATCTAAATACTGAGTAGTATCAGGTAACACTTAGTTGTTTTAGAGTACTAATATCTTATTTCGATTCACAGCAAACAATAGGACTGAACCTAAGAAATTGATTTAATTCATTCACTGATATGGACAAGATAGCCAACCGCAAGAGAAATTCATTTTCACCCTTGTTATGTCCCGCTAATTGTTCACAGGTGTCACCACTTGTTATTAACAGTTACTTTAAATTGAAATAATTTAATTTAATCTTCAACAAATTTAGTAATCTTAACATTTATTTCTATTATATTTGTCATAATTATCCAGAGTTAGCTTTTTTTACGATTCGATGTTTTTATAAAAAAAACATCTATTCATCGAATAGAAAAATTCTTTGTCAAAACATCGAATCAATCCGATGAATCGTATAGTAAACATCGATGTTTAGTGATATTCCTATCAGAGTTATATAACTGACTGGACAGGGACTCTCTGGAAGGCGTCGCTCCGCTGCTCTTTGTTGAGTGTGAGTTGTGCGTTCTGTATCTTGGCTGGCACGGGCTCTTCCACTGGCGATTTGTTTCGCAGCAGAGCGCCCGCTGTCGTTTATCATCGCAGATTACGCTGGCACAGCCACATTATTTAGCATTACTGCTGCGAATTCCCCAGCCCGCTAAATACGGAGAGCCAGTATCAGCACCGCGCAGTGCAGGTGCGCCGTGCTCTCGAAAACGACTCTGAAAGACGATATGGGGGCGCACAAACTGTAGACCGGGAATTAAGAGGAAGGGCCGCGCTGACTTGATGGAGTATGTAAACTTGACACCAGACGGTGATAAGTCGAACAGTGCAAACAGGGCATAACTCAATAAGC
>JARYHS010008075.1:21113364-21146346 GCA_031002005.1 Vandiemenella viatica | reverse complement strand
AGTGAGCTCTTAATAGGGATGGTATAGTCTTAAACTTGATAGACACACTGTGTTGTGCCAGCCGAAAAATTACTGGAGATATCAAAAAAATTGAATGTTAATAATATCGAGTTCCACGTATGACATGTCTCGATGGTTAACGAAGAATATAAATAGGAAACAAAAAATATTTTCTTATACTGGCAAGATCTTAAAGGGTTTTAACCCCTTGCCGCACTTTGACGAGTCTGATTCGTGATAGTAATTTTGGACCAGACATGGATATCTCGAGTCAGACTCGTGGAAACAAATGCGGGCCAAACGTAAACATCACGAGTGAGACTCATGGAACTAAGTGCGCACCAAACGTAAACCACAGTCTGTAGCGAGCTCTCGGAGCAACAACTTCCTGGTAGTTTACGTTTCCTGGTGAAGTAATAACCGAAGCTAGCTAAACGGTCGCGGTAAACAAGTAGTGTGTGTGTGTGGTAGACGTAATAGTTTACCAAGAAATACAATCTACTGTGTTCTAGGTGAAAATAATCGATTAGTAATCGTGCTCATCTAACATACGAGTCCGTGTGACCGTCACCCACAATGTTCGGTGGGATGTACGGCGAAGGTGGAACTTGTGGCCTTCAGGACCACACATCAGAACTTGAAAATCATAGTGGCACGCCAACCGGGTCGGTTGCAGCCGCGTTGAACACAGTCAGCAACCAACAAACTGATGAAGCCATTCCAACCGAGACTGTGAATTATCAGTACAGTGTGGTACCAGACGATCCCATGCTTGGTAGCCAAAGCATAAGTAACAAGCCTGCTAAACGCCAGGTACCAACAGAAGAAGATGTAAGAAAATCAACCCATGCAGCAGAGAAAGTCGCACGGCTCTCAGCGATACATTCAGCAGCTCAGCAGCCGATGTCTACTGTCAACACGACACCAACAACGTCAGCAACTCCAGTAGCACCAGTAGTACCAGCAACAACAGCAACACAAGCGGCAACTGCACTCACCATTTCCGGCAGCAGTCTACAGGACCCGCAGCAGAATACATCAAGCTACAGGTACGACGCAAGCGATAACGGCCCATTTATAGTTTTTGTAGAGGGGAAGGAGAAGAACATAGGCCGGTTACATCCAATGGTTATAGGAAAGCTACTACGTGAGCAAGGTATCCTAAGATCAAATCATCTTTTGAACATCACGAGTTCTGGTCGTAATAGAATAAAAATTGAAACAAACAGTAGTGCGGCGGCAAATAGCCTCGTAACATCGGAAGTCTTCGCTAGAAACAATATGGTGGCTTACATCCCAAAGTTTATGGTACACAAACAGGGTGTAATTAGGAACGTGGACATCTCCCTTAGCGACATAGAAATACTATCAGTGATAGAATGTGAGGCCCAAGTAGTAGGTATCCGACGGTTCAATAAAAAAGTTGTAAAACAAGGTAAACAGGAACTTACACCACTTCCCGTATGTGTATTAACATTTAAATCTCAGCTGCTGCCTAAATTTGTCTACATCCACGGGGTTCGCTGTAATGTTGAGGTTTATATCCCATCAGTTACCCAGTGTTACAAATGCTTGCGTTTCGGTCATGGGAGCAATCAGTGCCGAAGCCAAACGCGCTGTGGTTTTTGTGCATCCGATCATAGCATTGAGTCATGTCCTAAAACGTCCCAACCTAAGTGTGCTCTGTGCTCTGGCCAACACTTAGCCACAGATCGACTGTGTCCCGTATATCAGAAGACGAGAGCCATAAAGCAATATATGGCGTTGAATAATGTCAGCTATAGCGAGGCCACAGCTATACATGAGAATAGACCCTACGCTCAAGCTGCAGCCAACATCAACTTGCAGTACAATAGTCCAACTGAATTTCCGCCTCTGCCGGTCATGCACTCTTTTCCTGTCAACAACTACCAACAACCAACCTACCAGCTAGCCTCATTTGATAATAGGCCATACACAAGGGCGGCAGCAACCCCTCCACAGGTTGTCTCCCAATCTCCGGTACTGTCTAGACAACAGAACATGTCGCTGTTCCCTCTGAGGACACCCCCGCAGATATAATCAGTCCAAGCCACTGCATGGGACAAACCCAGTCCCACTCAGACGAGACAACATGGTACCTCCGGGAATTAATTCAAAAGTCGTCCGACCTCAACAGATCACGACACATAGCAATACAAATAACTGGAAAGATTACCAGCAATATCACATTCCAAGCCAAAGACCAACGGTGCCCTTACAGAGTAATTTAACCAGCACCGTCAATAACATGGAGGATCCTCCAGCCATATCAGACAGGCATCGCCTAATAGAAATAATGCTTAATTTCATTACCATGCTGCTACAGCAGATACAATCTGGAGGAGGGACACTCCCAATCGACGCAATAAGGGATAATATTAGTAGGATTATAGAATCCACAAGCAACCTGCACGGTACAGAGGAAGAAAGAGTGTTAACCTCTCAGGATAATGGAGAAGATTTTGCAGTGGAACGCACGGTCTATTAGGTCCAACAAGGAAAGCCTTATGCAGTTTTTGCAAGAAAATGCTATCCCCATCTGCACTGTGACGGAAACATGGCTAAAACCCGAGGAGAGATTCACATTTCCAGGCTATAATATTATTCGCCACGACCGAGAGGACGGGTTCGGTGGCGTAGCCATCCTAGTACATTCCAATAGACACTTCACCAAAGTCTCATTGGATTTACGAGGAATCAATATAGAATGTTGCGCAATTGAAACCTCTTTCAGAGGCCAGCGTTGTACAGTTCTGGTCATGTACAAGTCTCCTGGTACACCGCTATCTAAAGAAGACCTTCAATACATTTTCAGACAGATTAATAATCCGTTAATTGTCACCGGAGATCTAAACGCCCACCACCCAATATGGGGCTGCTCTACAGAAGATAGACTGGGTAGGGATATAGTACAATTAATGGAAGACAGTAATTTAATACTACTTAATGACGGATCACCAACAATCAGCAGACCAACAGAATCTCCTTCCGCGGTGGATATCACCCTTGCGTCACCAAACATCGCCTTGGGCACAGACTGGTCTGTAATTCAACATCCCCTTGGCTCAGACCACTTGCCACTATTGCTGTCCTTCCCAAATACAAAACAACAGCAATCGATGAGATATCCAAACTATAAATGGAATATAAGAAAAGCAAACTGGCAGCGGTATAGAGAAGCAGCAACACAAGAATTTGCAGATTTTGAAATGAGCGGTGATGTAGAGAGGGACTATCACAACTTTGTAGAAAAAATTGAAAACGCGGCTTCTTTCGCCATTCCAGTTACGCGCCCCTTCACTACACGGAAACATACAAACACCGTGTGGTGGGATGACGATTGTCAGCAGATGTTGGAAGAAAGAAAGGAAGCATTACGCAAATATCGGAGGTCGGCAACAGATAGTAACTTCCTCGCCCTAAATAAGATCCAAGCAAAAGCCAAACGTCTTTTCAAAGAAAAAAAGAGAATGGCCTGGAAAGAATTATGCTCCACTCTAAATAAAGACATGCCCCTAAGAAGACTATGGGAGAAAATTAGAACATTTAAAAGATCTCAGCAGACATCCGAACCCGAGGTAGAACCAACGGAAGCCGTTCTGGAAGAAATCCTAATGTCGTTAGCGCCTCCATGGGTGGAGCGGTCTGTTTCACCAAGGGACAACAACGATAACAGCCACTGCAAATTTCTTATGCAACCATTCGTCGTTGAAGAACTTAACCGGGCATTATCTGGAGGTAAAGGAACAGCCCCCGGTCCAGATAACATTGCCTATCCAATGCTTGGCAATCTACCTCTCACTCCCAAACTGTTGCTCTTAGAGATACTTAACCAAGTCTGGTTAAAGAGCATAGAAATAACAGAAATGAAGACAGCAAGAATAGTTGCCGTAAAGAAACCATCCTTGAGTCCCGACAAACCAACATCCTATAGACCAATCACATTACTATCGTGTGTGTACAAATGTCTAGAAAAACTGATTAAATCACGGCTTGAATGGTGGTTTGAAAATCACTCGCTCCTACCACGTCTTCAGTTGGGGTTCAGGAAAGGCACAGGAACTACAGAAACACTCGCCCACTTGCTGGTCGACACTCAGCTATCTCTTAGTAGAAACAAATACATGGTTGCGGTGTTCATGGACTTAAAAAACGCGTATGACAACGTAGTATTGCCGATACTAGTGAAGAAGATGATAAAAATCGGGGTTCCCCGAAGATTCGTGACGCAATTGTACACACTGCTGCGGAATAGGTGGCTAATTGTCAAGAAAAATGGAAAAATTTTGGGTCCTCGATGTGTCAATAAAGGTCTGCCCCAAGGTTCGATCCTGGCCCCGTTTCTGTTCAATATTTACACGGCTGACTTGCATCTGATAACCCAAGGAGAAGCAACACTATTACAGTATGCAGACGACCTTTGCATTTATACCGAAGCGGACTCAATCGAGGAGTGTATAAGAAGGTTAAGCAGGACACTACAAAGACTACAAAGCTGGCTTTTGAACAACGGTATGGAGATATCCACTCACAAAACAGCCGCCTGCATCTTTACTAGACACAGAATACCTACCATGACGAGCATACAAATAGGCCCATATACTTGCCCAGTTAAGCCCCACGTCAAGTACCTTGGCTTAATTATTGACAATAAATTGAAATGGTCGGCCCATATAAGGAACATACTTACCAAATGTGAAGCATCATACAATGTAATACGAGCCACAACAGGAGTATGGTGGGGCACCGAACCCCCAGTTGCAATACACCTCTACAGGGCTCTCGTACGACCCATCCTAGACTACGGGAGTATCTTTTTTGGATCGGCGTCAGACAACACGCTATCCAAACTCAATAGACTACAATACAAAATTCTGCGTTCCTGTCTTGGGGCCATGGGTTCGACTCCTACTAACTCTTTGCTGGTAGAAGCTAAGGAGCCGCCATTGCACCTTAGAAGGCAATACCTCGCAACGAAAGCACTTCTGAAGTGGTCGCAATTCCTAGAAAGCGAATTGACTGAGAAAATCTCTCAGCTGATGCTGCACTGCGTCACTAGCAGATACTGGTTTAACAGGACGATGCCGTGCATAGTAGCAGCCTATATCGACGTACAACCACTACAGAAGCAAATCACTAAGTCATGGCATATAGGATGTTACACCACAAACTATAATAATCTCATAAAAGAATTAAACATACAGTTAGACCTCTGCCATCAACGAAACTCACATGCTATCACTACAACATTGGCACAGCTCAGAGTGCAGTGGGGAGAACCTTTAATATATTACACGGATGGATCTAAGTTCGCAGACGCGGTAGGATGTGCATTCGTTGAAACATTCACAAACAGGTGCGGGAAATACAAGCTACCTCAGTCTGCAAGCATACTGACAGCGGAACTAACGGCGATCTTAGAAGCCTTACGGAATGCCAGCCACTCCGAACGTAAACCAGTTGTTATCCTCTCCGACTCAATGTCGGCAATGCAGCTCCTACAGCACCACACAACTACCACCCATCCAAATCCTGTGGCCCTCGAAATTATAAACTGGATATCCATACTAGAGAAAAGGGGCAGCCAGTCACCATGGCGTGGATCAAAGCGCATTGTGGGGTAGTGGGAAACGAAACAGCAGATGCGCTTGCCAAGGAAGCAGCCTATAATGGCGAAGTGAAACACCTTGATGTACCCTACTCCGATCACTTTAGTTATTTCAAAAACATACTGACGACTGTTTGGGAGGTAGACTGGAAGACAGAAGCGCAGACAAAAGGAAGATTCTACAAATCTGTACAGCAATATATCCCTACCAAACCGTGGTTTGAAAAAAGCAAATTTCCCAAAAAATTAATTACAACGATAATTCGCCTGAGAACAAATCACGGGCGCTGGCGTCAACACCTCCATCGCCTGAACCTAGTTGATAACCCGACCTGTGACTGTGACAGCAATCAAGATGAAACCCCAGATCACATATTTTTTGGCTGCTGCAAATACACTGCGGCTAGCGACACCCTCTTAAGTGCCTTGGTAAGGGAGGGACAGCAATTGCCTACATCAACACCAACCCTACTAGCCTCAAATAACATAAAAGTATACCGACTTCTGTACAACTTTGTCGCCAGTAAGAACATAACGGTCTAACAAAACTCAACTATGGTAAAAGACGGAAATACCCATATTCCATCAAAACCTGATGATCAAGTCAATTCGTTCCTACACATGTAAATGTTGGTTCACAAGTAAATACCGTACCTAAATATGCATATAATTAAACATGTAAATAATTAAATGGTTAAATACGTAAAAGTGTAAATAGTTAAATGTAGAAATACAAATGTATGTGACATGGGTGTATGTATACCTAAATATGTATATACTGAAATATGCAAATATTTAAATATATTGATAGGTAAATATGTAAATATAAATGTATGTGACAAGATTGTATGACTAATTCAAATGTATATAGTTAAATAGGCAAATTGTAAAATATGTATATAGATAAAGATGAAAATACCCAAAATGTAAACAAAATGTACGTAGCTTGGCTGCATGGCTACTTGCCAAATGCCATAAATAAATAAATAAAAAAAAAAAACGTAAACCACAATGCTTTTAAAAGTACCACAGCATGCCGGACTACTAATGTTTAGAGTTGGTATTTTCCTATTAGATATTTGTGCAAGGGGAGCATTTATTCTTGTAATTAAATTTTTTGTTGGCAATATTTACTTTTAGGCGTCGCATTATTACATTACTTCTGAAGAAGTCATACCTGAAGACGCCCAGGTAGATTACAATTTCTATTAAAGCATTGTTCGTGTATAAATTAGTTTTGAAATTTTTATCTTTTGTCTATTATGCAGGTTTTATAGTACTAATATGTTCAAATATTGATTGAGATATTGTATAAAAATATGTATATAAAAATGACCAGGATTAAATTAATGATAACGTCCACAAGAACAGTATCGCGTGGAACAAGTAAGCTTATTGGTATATAACAGGTATCCGCACGTCGGCTTCTATTGCGATTGTCTCGCGCATCACGCTGACTGTTTAGCGCGCGTCCTCAATTGCTTGGGCACGGATTTCGTCGAGCTAACTGGTACGGCAAGGGGTGATACAGGGTTTAAGTTTGACTAGATCTTTTGATAAGTTTTTATCTATTCAGGGTAATTGCCCGGAGTACTTTTCTAGCGTTTGGCATGTTGCACACTTCTCTTAGTTTTCTGTAGACTTTTTCGAGTTTGATCACAGCTGGCGACACTGATGGTAGGGGAGGGGAGTCCTGACTCCGACCACACAGCTGATACTGGCGGTGAAGGAACCTGGTCTGTTCGCGTTGACACCAGATCCACAAGTTCGTCTCACCTCTACCGTCCAGCCTTCATTACTCACCAGCGGCTGTCGTTTCGACCAATCGTCCAGCCACCCCAAAGTTTCCTCTCTTGTTGATTTCCAGGTTTGCATGGAACAGATTCTCAAAATTTGGTAGCACCAGTTACTATTGATTCTTGGCTGTCCGGGTGGCGCCGCGTCATGTTTCTTGAAACCGACGTTTCGACCCTCATTCTGGGGTCTTCTTCCAGGGCAGAACTGACTCTCGCTGACCGAAGACGCAGTTCTGCCCTGGAAGAAGACCCCAGAATGAGGGTCGAAACGTCGGTTTCAAGAAACATGACGCGGCGCCACCCGGACAGCCAAGAATCAACTGACTCTGGCCGCGGAAGCCTACGATTACACCAGTTACTATTGTTTTTATTCGTCGCTGCTCTCCTTCAGTAAAGTCCTTTTCTTCTACTACCCCTACCGGATAACATCAGGCTTCTAGGCAAACACCGCCTCCAGGCCCACAAACATCTCGCTTTTATTCTGACGACAGCCCGGCCAGTAGACCTGACGAATTGTTTTATGGGAGCAGCCTTTCGCCAAACAAGCGCCTTCATTAGCTGTTAGCGGTTTGGTTCACTAACCCCTCCCGAATTTTCTGGTGCGCGGCTCCAGAAGCAGTTTGAATAGCTCGGCTGGCTACCTCCCACTTTCATTAGAAAAATATTAATACCGTTCCTGTCTGTATACTAGTAGCTCAAGGAAAAGAAATTCAAGCACGGTATTCTGAGATTTGGTCTTGGCATGTAACAGGGTACAGATAGTGTGAGTTTGGGAAACCTTTGAAAGAAAGACTATCAATTCCACACGCAATATGTAGCAACTGTTACAAGACATTCTAAATTCAAAGGCAAGGAAGTATGATTTTGTCCATTATTTATAACTAGCTGTGCCCAAAACTTCGTCATGTGGGATTTGAAATTTAAGCTACTATTTCATAGATAAGCTGTAATAGAAATATTTGATTGGTAAAAGAAGAGGAATAGTCGTGTTTCCTGTTCGTTTCTTCTTCTTCTTCTTCTTCTTCTTCTTCTTCTTCTTGTTCTTGGATCTCCTCCTTTCCTTCTGAATTTATTCCAGTGTTTCAATCTCTCCTAAGCAAATCATTAGTAGTAGGAGAAGGGGCGTGACGACCAAACCATGGGAAAATTTGCCAAGTCTAATTAGTTCCGCATCTATGAACATTTCAATTGATACACCATTTTCTCCCAGCCTTGTTCCGCTAAAATCAGTTACGATTTGACCAGATTCAAAGTTCTTTGAACATTGTAACTGATATGTGCAGGTATTAGCCGAGTTTGTAATTGATACATGCGGGTATGCGTTGGCACGGTTTATTTACTAATCGAGATGCTATTTCATCGTGCAGGATGTTGGCTGTCAAGTTAATTATCTATATTTCACTATTCAGTATTCTGTTTCAGCCCTCTCGTAAACTCATAGATGCAGGTGTTTGCAGGTAGGATTCAACAGTTCGTAATTTATGAGTGATTCGTCCAAGTGTATGGACGCCGGTTCTCAGCCAGCCGTGAAAAACTGTAATTGATACGCCTTGTAATCACTAACTTATATCACAGTGGAGCTCTGCCAAATATTGCCACACCCACTCGCAAACGACAGGCATGACTGTTACTGAAGTTCTTTCCTTCAGCTCTTCTCTCCACTAATAAATTAACTAATGACCCATATCTTAAAATATGACCCACCATCCTGTTTCTTAATTATGTCAGACACTTCTTAAAAGTTCTCTCCTCGATAATCATTTCCAAAATATGTTCATTCCGTACATCTGCCCACTTAATTTTACAATAATATTCTATAGCACCATATTTCAAAAACATCAATTTTGCTTTCTGGTATTCCAATTCCATGCTGACCTCCATACCTAGAGTTTTAGAAAGTTCTTTGTGAGTCCTGGATAAATATTTGAAATAGAAATTTTTTTTTTTTTTTTTTTTTTTTTTCTAGGAGGCTCCTTTTGCTCATGCTATTCTGCTTTTAACATCACTGCTGCTTCGTCCATCAGTTGAAATTTTGCTTCCTAAGTAACATAATTCACTTGTTTCACTTATTCAATCTCACCCTATTTTTATATTTAATTTTCTGTTACTGGTATTATTTCTGCAACATTTCATGATTTTTTTAAATTCATTTGGATTATTCTTGTGTCAGTATTTTTTTTTTCGTTTGGCTTTACATTTTGTCGAGGCAGCAGACGACTAGCGGTAAGGAACAAGAAGTGATTCCACCATGGCTTTTGAAGGAACCATATTGGAAACCTCGGTAGCTGGAAGGAGATGTGACAGTGGATTATTACACATAGGATCTTTCATTTACATTAGTTTTAGCACGTTCTTTGTGTGTTCTAAACGGACGTTAGAAACTACATGAATTCCCTTTTTAAGATGGCTCCACTTACTAATGCTATTCTTTCTTCGTCGATTAGTTGCAAGTTGTCGACCGTGTTGGTTGAGTGGTTACGAGCAAACATCGCATTAGAGAGGACGCCGGTTCGAATACCCTTTCTTCCCACTCCTTGTTTCCAGCCTACAATGATCTCGACGTCAACGAGGTGTAACGCCATGAGCATTTAGAGCTGGAACAAAGAAGACAAGATGCTGCTTTTGTCCCCAAGTAACACTATTCATTTATTTCTCCTATTTAATATGGTCGTATTTTTATATTTTAATACGGGCTGTTAGAAATTCGGTAGCTATTAAAAATTGGTGCCAACTCCTCTAATTTGGATTTCCTGCTTCAATATAATGTCTTTTTCACGTTCCACACACGTTTTACCGAAAAGCTGCACAAATTAAATTAAAAATGTCAAAATATGGACATACAACGCAACTAAAAGTAACACAGGTAGAGGCGGAACAAAAATTGTATCTTGTTGTCTTCTTAGTCAGGTCTGAATGCTTCCTGGATGAGCAGAAAAATTTTGTCAATGTCATACGTTTAATTTCCTTTTACGACGTCCATACTGAAATGCCGCATTTTTCCAACTGAGAGAATTTGAAATGTCAAGAACACTTTACAACCAATGAAATAAGCAATATTTTGAGAGGTTTGTATTGGTCTTCCATAGATCTGTTATCTGCGCGACATTCACATATTTCAACCGTTTTAATTTAATTTGTGCAGTCTCTTCAGAAAAACGTGACTGGGAAAGCAGTTAATTGAAATTTAAAGATGTTAAACCCATTTTTTATAGGTGCTGGATTTCTCGCAGGTATTATTTCTGCAATATTTTATGGCTTTTCTCTTGCTTTGGTTAATATTTAGTCTGAATATTCGTCTCAATGTATTGTTCTACACACTGAACTACTATAGAGAGGATTATTCATTTACTTTTCAAAAGAGGAAAGTAATAGAAGGTATACTTACAGCACTTACTGACAGCTTCTCGGCAGATCGCTGCTGAAGCTGCACGAAACCATGCGCTGTACCTGACTATCTCCAACAGTCTGGCAACTTGCTGTGACACACAGCAGTTCGTTCACATTAAATCGTGTGTCGTCACAGCAGAGTAGTCGAAATCATGCGCCCAGATCAAACACAATACTCCCTCACTATTAGAACTGCTGGGGTGAAAACTGAGAAGGCTCCGATGTCTTGAGAAAAATCATCCATGTAGCTCAGTTCACTTCTCCGTATGCTTGTAGTGAGAAAATGAAGTTACCAGATTTCTAGGCTGTGACTTCGTTTCCAAGGAAACAATTAAAAGTCGGTGACGTCGTGGAGCGTAACCTAGGAACTACTCAACATTATTGTCAGCAGCCTATAAAAGAAGGTCCGCGACGAGTCCAGAGCGCAGTCGACACTGGAGCGGAGAGACGGCGAGAGACGCCCTTCAGTGAGAGGTCAGTAACTGACGTGTTGTTCTTCTTCATTATCCACGAGGCTCTCGATGCTTGAGGCAGGGATTGGGTGGCTGAACCAGTAATAAAGCCAGACAGCGGGCGCAGGCACTCAGCGGTCGGAATGACCGTGCACTGCCGTGGCGCCTTGACGGCTGACCTTGGTCGGTGGTTCAGCCTTCTCCATCCCGGCCTAGACGATCTAGAATCCTTGAGGGGGGGGGGGGGGAGTTTAACACCCAATTGTTTACTGACTCAGGGCGGACCCGCCTGACTCTCTGACTTTATAGTTACAGTGAATGCGGCTGGGGGTGGCGGTCAGCGGCGAAGGTAGACTACGGGATATGGGGGCGTCCATTAATTACGTAAGGTGAAATAGGGAAGGGGGTGCGGCAATATCTCACCAAGGGGGAGGGATGGGTCAACAGAAATCACACGTGAGGCTTTGAAATTCTTGTAGGAGTGTAGACAGAAAAAAAGGTCTACAAATGACGCGAAAGTCGAATTTAGAGGGGAGTAAAGCCGCTGGAAACATAAGATCGAAAAGAAAGCTCTCAAAAAGTTACGAGGTCGGTAAGTAGGGGCGGGGGGGGGGTGTCTCCATCTAAATCTGACGTCATTTTAGAGGGGGGGGGGGCGGTCCAGAATTCCGGAAAAAAACGGCACGAAATTAATGGACGCCGCCAATGCACTGCGGAGTAGCCCGACTGCGGCGTTTGAGTGGTTCTACACATACAACAAGGGTAAACGCGGAGCTACACTCGATTATGCCTTACAAATGTTGAAAGTAAATTTGTACACAAAGCTGGAACTGGAAATTTACGAACAAAATATTGACACCTTTCTGTACCTTATTTATCAGAGTTGAGCAATATGTTTTGATGGTCTAGTGCTCTGTTAACATTACGTCATGTAACTCAGGCCTGATCTCAAACACAGCACGCACTAACAGCGTAGACTAAGAAGTGAATAAACTTCATGAAAATATAAACAACATAGAAAAGAGAGAAACTAAAATTCATACTATTAAATGGCTTTGAAATTTCTTAATATCCGGCGAGATATTCACTACCTGCTTGATAGTACTCCAAAGTCTCAAAATACACTCACTGACAGCTAACCATACAGACATGATGGTGCATGCATTGTTCAATAGTACAGTGAAAACCCATAACCTTCATTTTTAACGAATAAATGTGGATGTGTCAATGACTACATAAAGGTCAGAAATGCAATTCGACGAAAGTTAAACAAACTTAACGTGGTAAGATTGGACTCTGAAGAATTTTTCAAGGATTCGTTAAAAGCTGTGGTGGACTGATATTATGGAATAAATGGTCTTACCTCAGTGACATCAGCAGCAGCAGCAGTCTTCTGGCCTCATCAAAGAGTTCCTGAAATCACTAATTCAGCGAGATTACGATTTAGTGTATGGTGTCGAAAGAAGAATGATTCATTAATGTTTGAAAACTCGCCTGTGACTGTTGGTGAAGATATTGTTGAAATTTATGGGAATGAATATTAAAGAACCTAATATTGAAAGGAACTTTTTTAAAAAAAGGAAGCCTAGAACATATACCGCCCAGGACTTGAAAACCTATTTTCAAATATTAATCTACATGAGTGCTTATAGAATAAATTACAGTCCATCCGAAAAACTTTTGAAATCTACCGACGATGCAAAATATCTATTCTTATAAAACGCAAGTCTTGGTCACGCTGTACCGATGTCACGCTGACGTCACGCTTCCCGCCTCCGCTGCCAAACTAACTACGACCAGGTACTGCATGATATAGGTTATGCGCGTTATTTAAAAAGTTCAACATCAGCAATGAAATGAATTCTCATAACACCGAAAGAAATGCATGTACTCGTTTAAATCGAGATATTAATCATTAGATGATTATATTTACGTAAAATTCGAAAGAGATGTATTCGTTAAATTCTTTGTCCATAGATGTGTTAGATAAAAGTTTTTATTTCCGAGCAGCAATATTTGCGAAAGTTTTGATTTGTTATTTAGCCTGCGTCAGATTTCCAACTGGCTTTTGACGTTGCAGCAGAGGGCATGAGTAATTTTTTTTTAAAATAATTTAAACTGTTTTCATGAGTATCCTATCATTGAAATTATTACTTAATTTCAACGAAAATAATTGCAAACTGATCGCGATCTGTGTAGCCTCGACTGCAATTGAAACTTATAATACGTGGCATAGTGTAAGTTTTTAGGATTTATTTTTAATTTCTTTTACTTTTACTAATCAATATTGTTGAATCCATTATTTCAGCAATAAGTAACTGTGTCAGCCATTCAAACGTTATAATATCGATTTGAATCACAGATAACATAAAAGAAGGATACAAAAACCCGTGAAGATCTTGGATGATGTTTATATCGCTATGCATTATTGCTGCCAACATGCGATTCAATGCAAGTATTAATTCGCGTGTGATTGAAGCATTTATTTTTTAGCGGAAACCTAAGCATAGATTTTGGTTGGGTTGTAATACAGTCTGGACCAGGATGACAACTGAAACATTTTGCTTCAGCGCAAGGCATGAGGAATTACATCGAGCTTTATTTTATATAAATTATTCATGACAGGCTAGTAAAAATTTAATCTCTTAACTTAAATATCAGTCGGGTTAGGGCCTATAAAATGGTAAGAAAAATATGTACAAAATGTAGTATATGCCTGTAATTTAGTATGCAGTGGAAATTTGAATTACTACAGAGAGATGAGAGCATAGTGCAAGTCAGTGAGATGTTGTTCTTGAGAAACATGTTAGGAAAGATGATCTGCTATGTCAAAAAAGAGACTGGAAATCTAAATGAGAGAATCGAAAAGAATAAATGAAAATGGTGAGGACCTTTTAAGAGCATGGACGAGTAGAGGATACTAAGACAGATCACTAAACATGAAAATAAACGGACCAATGGATTCAGTGATGAGCAGTATAAGAAGAACAAACCTAAACTGCAGCAAAATTACATCGAAATAGTTTAGGACGGAGAGAGAGGCGTGAAAGAGTCACACGTGACCTGACCCTGCTGAAAATTATAAGGTGTGATGATACTTGGGCTAATTCATCATAATCATCTTTGTCAAACGTTTCAGCTCTTTACGGGTCGTCCAGCACATCCTCCTCCATGTCTGTCGGCCATTGCAAGATTTTTATCTCTACTACTTGTCTCCCAACAACTCGATTAATAAATATTTAATTCATTTGACTCTGTTGCACTATGAAATCCCAAAATACCTCGGCGTAACTCTTGATAGAGGTCTCACTTTTAAAAGCCACTGTCCAATGTCAAGATGAAAGTATCATCACGCAACAACATCTTAAGCAAGTTGACAGGATCTAGCTGGGGAGCTAACCCTAGCGTCATCCGCACCTCCGCCTTAGCATTATGCTACTCCGCAGCAGAGTATGCATGTCCTGTCTGCCAAAAATCCAGCCATGCTAAGACAGTAGAGGTTGCGCTCCACAGAACATGCTGGGTCATCACAGGTTGTCCCAGACCAACGCCTGTGAGCAAAGTGGAGATACTAGCTGGCAGCCCCTGGAGACATACGCCGGGAAGTTTCCACCAGTCTGGCAAGGCTTAGAGTGAACGACGACGCCCGACATCCTCTACATACACCAGCGCTATCGAGACTAAAGCTTCATGCGGACTTCAAAGCCACCAAATGGTGCTCCATGCAATGAAAGAATTCTGGCATGGGAGAAGAGAGTGCAACATGATTTCGAGTGTATGAAGCCAAAAGAGGGTCTACCACAGGGTCTGAACAAACATGGCTCATATGGAAGTCGCTAAACAGGCTTCGAGTTGGAGTTGGCCACTGCAAAGATACTCTTGCCACGGGGATACCTGGGAGAACAGCCAGATACCACATGTTCTTGCGGGAAGACAGAAACCATGGTACATCTGCTGTCTTGTCCACAAATCGGAATAAATGTATCTCAATTTCACCTCACATTAGTGGAAAAACTACTACATATCTGATGCTGTCACCGACACGAGAAGACGAAGATTTCATGTATAATACCTATAAAGTGGTAATATAAAATACTAATCAGATGGTTTTGAAATATCTCTGACAGAAAGGAGAAAATGTGAAGGCTAGGCATGAGATTAAAACAGTGATTTGGAAGAGGATGGATTGTTTACTGAAGGAATGGTATGTAATTTATTGAGATGAGCTTATGGAGATGAGAGGAGAAATGGCACTGGCAGGGGGATACCTGAATATGAAAGGAATTTGAATTACGGAAAATATTTACGGCTGCGACCATAGAGAAAATTTTTTGTATTGAAGTTATATTAATTTTAATAGTGAAAAAAGTGAAGCGTAGTGATGTATAGAGCAGAGTAATATACGAAGTGTTGCGGAAAGATTTCATGGACCTGCATGATGTTGTTGTAGTTGGCCACTGCAAGGAAGATATTATAAAAAGAATTTCGATATAGTATAGAGGTTTCTTTCAGATAGTAAGAAGAAAGATAATAAATTATAACCGGATTTGGGAGCATTGAAATCCATCTTAGCAAAAAGAAAAGGCAATAAACGTATTTCCTTCCTGGTGAGAAGTCTTTAAAGTAGACGACAAGGTAAAAGACAATATTATAAATTTACTTATAATGTTGATTAATTGATACAAGAGAGCCAAATAGTATTTGTGTACGTAGAAGATTCCCATCAAAAGGGTAGGCTATACCTTCATCCACCCTCATAACAAGCTCCAGCCACTGCAGTCTGTTCTTTATTATCATCTCTTCCGATGTATCAACTTGTAATATCTCCCTGATTTTTATTATGAACAATTAAGTACTTAGGTCAAGTATGGCTTCATAAATGTTGGCTCGTCGCGAGCGCCCGGGGACTGCTCCAGTGTAGCGATGGTGTTGAGACAGCCGGTGTCTCGCTGCCGACTCGCGTCTCGTCGCCGGCGCTGATAGGACCCTTAATCTGCGCCGTCAGGGTTCGGCAGCGCCTCGTGTTTCCTCCATTAGAGTCGTCAGGCAGGGAGGGCCGTAGTCGGAGACAATCTCGTCGCCTCACCGTGATAAATTCATTACTCGAGCCGGGCAGCGGAGCGTCCATAATGACTTTCCTCGGCAGGAACGGAGGATTAAGAGATCGCTCACTTCACAGCGACGGCAGAACAACAAGGGCACAACAGTAGAGAGGGGGAAGTGGAAACCATCAGCGCGAACCATATCCACAGCTCACTGTACGAATCACTAGTGCCGAAATAATATCCTGACTTTCACTAAGGTGAACGACTACAATGCTATAAAAAGCATTAAAACCACGTGAACCACCAATGTTTCTAAAGCAGAAATATGCAAGTGATGACTCATGTCTATCTGTATAGAAGTTCGTCCACAGTCCTAAAAAATATACACGATACCGCCTCTCCTGCTCCAAATGAAATGATTTGCACTTGCTGGTGATTGAAGCAATGTTTCTAACAGCATTCACAGGGTATTGACAATTCTTCCATACTACATTCATACAACTCTTATAACACAATACGTAATTCAAACTAGTCAACTGCAGGACGCGAACCGGCAGCCCTTGGAACGTGCGCCCTGAACGCTTGCGCCGTCGTTACCGGGGCGCACAGTACTGAGATAGCGACTGCGTTGTTCAGCAAGAGGCTTCTCATCTCGGGACACTGCATACAGTCTATCATATTTTAAGACCAATTAGAATGCATGCATTCACAACAAGATGCCAACACGAAGTAAACGCGTCTTTCCACAACACATTATGAGTTTCAATGAAGAGCTTGTTCGAGAGGACTCGTGGTAGTCTTTCTGTGACTTTCTTATTCTAAAAGACAGCTGTAAGGGTAAGTTTCAATAAAATATTGTCAGTGGAATCAGTTGTGCCTCAAATCGCGATGATATACTTTAAAAATTAATTACAATTGTAAAATATTTACACTACATTATACAGAAGCTGGTTCCGAAGTCAGTACCTATGAATACAGTATCACCCCCCGCACCTCTTCTTTTCCCAGAACTAAAGCAAGTTTTCAGTTCATTTCCGATTGGTATTACACTAATTTTTTTCAACCACATGGTGACGGAGTTTTAATTTTCCGCGTCTGTTTTAAACTAATTGGCTGGGGTAACTGTGAACCATAGAGCATCCTAGCATACATCACTTGAAGTAAACAAAAATCGAGATAAAATGTTAGTTAAAGGACTTATAAGAATGCCTGTCGATCCCAGATTGGGCACCTTAACCATCACCCTTATCTCTTCATGCAATGCACATCCAGTTCCCAATTTTTTCTCCATTGCGTATAACAACGGGTACTAGAATGTATTAGTTTGTTTCACTGGTTCTGGCTTTGCCTCTGTTGGTTCTTCTTTCTTCTCAATCGGTAATATAATATATTTACCCAACTTCAACATCTTTCCCAGTGCTATGATCTGTTTACCACTGAATTAACTACGAAATTCTGCGTCATATGTGAGATCTGTGATCAATGCTCCCAACTTAGACGACCATTCATTCCGCTGTTCAGCTCTCGCTCGTCACTTCCGTTTGGTACATATCCCTGACCCATACGGATTCTTCGGACCTAATGATATTTACTAATCTTACAGTCTTCAGGTTCATTTGTACAATTTTCTCCGCTTTATCAAATAAAGGACTAAGTCACTTTGGTTTAACTGAAAGATTTTAAACTGTGATTTAAATTATTTTTTTCCTCAAGAGAAAATAACTCATTGTAGAAAAATGCCTTACTCACGCAGTTAAAACTTCGTCTACTAGAGTTTCAAAGCTACTTCGCCCAGTTAGACTTATGGTATAGGCCTAATTCTAATTATTTGAATCCTAAAAATATTAGTCAAAAGTTGAGTCCTAAGATGAGGAACCACGTTTAGTTAGAGCAAACCTGTCTTTCTTTAAATGATACCAATAAAAGAGGAATTATTTTTAGTGCATAGAGGCTTACACCTCGTCGATGTCAATACCATTAGAAGCGGTAACAGTAAAAGGGGGAGGATTTCGAAGAAAAGGTCCTAGAATAGTCTGAAGTGATTTCCGGGAACCGTGAAATATCTCGTTCTGATGACTGGAGATCTACCCGAATACTTCCATGATACTGACTACGATTTATGTTACTGAGTATTTAAAAGGGGTGATACTAATCCAGCATCTTTTCGCAAAGCCTATTTCAAAGAAGCGGATCCACAAAAAACTAGTCAACTTGAAGTTAATTTGTTTCCTAGTTCAGAGAAGTATGAAAAATACTGCCGTAAGACTGTACAAACAAAATAAAAAGGTTATGTTCTATAACGATTGCAAACAGTGTATTAATTAGTTCCGCTCAAAGCAATTGCACCAGCAGAACACGTCTGGCTTTTAGTTTGAACACGAAATGAGGTTCTGCAGTGGGCTCGGTGATGCTATTACTCTACTGTTCCAACAGCAGTCGGTCCGATCGACTCGAGGGCGTTAGTCTTAGTGAGAAACCGATCCTGAAATCCGCTTTCAGGAAAGAAACTCACTGTTGTTCATCCTCCCAGCCAGTGCTCTGGCAGTAGTGAATGGCATAAACATAGATATTAGTCGCAATGCTGAAAAAATTATCATATGTCATTGTTGGTTCGGAGATTCCGAAGGATTGTTCGGCCGCCAACTGACAAAGTTTTCGATTCGCCTCGCAATGCGCCTCTTGTCGGGGCTAAATAACCTAACCTTGTAATGCTACCGGTTACAAGGGACCTGCAGTTTAACCTGCAATCCGAACTTCGGAAGAGTTCTGGCGTATTTCACATTACACAGAAAGCTGTGCCAGTGGTGAAGGTCGGGTTAAATGCCTTTGAAAATCCCAGCCGAGACCTGAATTCGACTAGACAGCAATTAGAACTACAAACTAGCATGGCATTCCAAACTATAAGTAAACTGTAGTCGATCTATCTGCAACCGGTTTAAATACAAGGGAGTTGTGCGCTGCTACGAATCACAAGGCACTTCATACTGCTCTGATAAATTCGTGTCAACGTTACTCATGGGTGGTTTTTGATGCTGTTAAGGCCTTAGGTGAAGTCGATAACGACGTCATTAGCTCCATATTACTCTGTGGAAGGGGGTGGGTCGTTTCTGATCACCTGATGCCCCCATAACGCTACACAGTGATGTCAAGTGATTGGGGACCTTGATGAGTTGATTTCCGGTGACGCTATTACAAAGACTTCATTGCTGCAACTTATCAGCACGTTTTATCAAAGTATCTATAACCTAGACATTACCTTCAACATTAGCTTTATTTTTTATTTTTTTTTTGTTTGTTGAAAAAGCTGTTTACGTTTGATTTACAAAAACCTAAACCCTCCCCTTCTCTCCCCCCTAACCTTAATTTCTGTCAAAATGGTTCATATAAGCCCACAGTTTTTACCCGATTTTGACAGTATACTTAGTACACGTATTCTTCAAAACAAGGTGGTCTGGTAGCTCAGCGGTTAAGGCCCTTACTTCCGAAAGTTTGTTTGTCGGGTCGCGGGCTCAAATCCCGTGGGGAGCAGGTTATTTTAGGAGTTGTATTTGGTTATATGAGCAACGCCGGGACATTCAGTGGTTCTGATTCCACGTTAAACATTAGGTTCCTGTGGATAGGAATTGGTCTTTCTGCCTCTCACACAATTGCTTGGTACAACTTATTCCGGGATATTCGACCAATATTCGTGTTGTGGACTAAATTATATATCAAGTTTTTGAAGTAAAACTTCTTTAAGCGCGTTGGGTGATTTTGGATGGGTAAGATCTTAAAGGATCGCGTCGCCGACATGCTAATATTAACAGTATGTCTGTAGTGGTTTGGTGTCTGAGTGGTTAAGATGTCTGACTGAGGAATGAATGGTCCCCGGATCGAATACCTGTCTAGACGGGGATTTTCATTGACCCTTACCTCGACCTTGACCCCTGGCAAAGTTTTCGTGGTTTGGATTCTCGGATTCCACGGTAAACTGTAGTTCCCGTGTATCTGGTAGCACTACAGTGCTGGGTTATAGTGGATAAGACAAGGGCGGAATGCGCAGCTAATTAAAAGCCGGTCATTACTACCACATGGAATTATTATTATTTGGCGTTTATATAGCTATAAGTATAACCTGTTGCGCGTATTATATTCATAGTTTTCAGTACTGCCGGAAGTCCCAAAAGACCTGGCTTTTTTTTTTATTTTGTTTATGGTTTTACGCTTCGTCGATGTCGAGATAATTAGAGGCGAGTAAAGAAGGGGGCAAGGAAGCATCCCGGCATTCGCCTGGAGAGATTAGGGGAAACCATGGAAAAATTAAAATATGGATGCCGGGGTTCTAACCCACGACCTCCCGAATGCAAGGCCAGAGCGTTTTCCACTCACCCACACCGTTCGGTTTCTTCGCTCGTACTTGCAACATTCCGACCCGTTTGCGCCGTGCACAGCACTGGAATCTCACGCATTCGCCCTTTAAGGTCAACTATTTTGAGTTTACTGTGTCGTTATTGCGAGCCATTATGTTTCGCTGTTATTGCTTATCTTGCTTCTGCGAATGTTATAGTGTTAAATGTTAAAGTGAGAACGCCGTGAAGTGAAATATGTTATTAGATTCCTTGGCGCAATAAATGAGGAACCGTTTGATATTCACTGCCAAATCAAAGAAGTTTATAACGAACGATTGGTATACCATACTGGATAAAATCAGTAAGCAATGTTCACATGTTTCACGTACTGTTGCGGGTATTAATTTTTGGAGACATTTATTCTTCTGAATAAAGGCATTTTTCCAAACCACTATACTTGCCATCATTCTAGGTCGCTGAGTGTGGCAGTCATACTGTGGGAACCGCAGGCCACGAGAGGTAGGTAGCGCCTTCTAGGTGATGTGTACGACTTGAGGCGGCGTGCAACCCAGCCAATAGGAAACACCCCTTCCCCACTTGCAAATAATTGGGAGGCTACTTGGCATGGCAATTCACTATGCAAATTTATGTAGGGCACTCCTATATTAAACGATAACCGACGTTTTAGGAAAATTACACCATTCTCCCCTCCGCTGGCTCCGGAAGCAATCACCGAGCGTGGTGGTGTAACGGATAGCGTTCTGGCCTCGCATTCGGGAGGACGGCGGTTCGAATCCCCGTCCGGGCATCCAGATTTGGGTTTTCCATGGTTTCCCCAAATCACTCCAGGCGAATGCCGGGATGCTTCCTTCAAAAGGCCATGGCCGAATTCCTTCCCATTCCTTGCCCCCATCCTTTCCCGTCTCTAAAGACCACGTTCTTAAAAAGGGACGTTAAACTGTTACAAAAAAAAAAAAAAAAAAAAAAAAAAAAATCCGGAAGCAATCGCTGCCATTTTGGATCTGATGAGCCACTATTTCACTATCGGAAAAGCCTTCGACCTGTGAAACAATTTTTGTAATGAATGCCTTGCTTCAGTTTTTGTAATAAATCCACTTAAACACATCTCTTGGGATCATTCCAAATAGCTACTTATGTCATTATAACTAAGTAATGCTAAGTCTCTGTTTTAACTCCGAGCCAGAGGCTTACAGGTTGTCGGCTGGAATATGTTCAGCCTCAACCGACAGTAAGTCAACGCTAGGACGCTCGGCTGCCACGCTGCAGTACCATTCTTCATGAAATTGTGACAGATTATTTGAAGTGCAGAAAAATTTATGCAAGATGAGACCCTAGCCTTAATGATGAACACCTAATAAATCGTAAGAGTGCATCGCTGGATTTTTCAGCGTTACGCCAATAAAGGAGGCTCATTATTACTGGGCACGAAACGTGGTTTTCTTACTCAACATCTGAGAGCAAACATAATTCAATGATTTGGCATCGCGCTTGTTTAGCAACCAAACACAATACGTGCAAGAAGGAACCATTAACTCGACGTCTCATGGCCTGTGTCTTTTGTGATTCCTATTGTGTTTTGTTCATTGATTCCTTGCATGGAGCAGCCACAATTAACGCCGATGTATGTTTGAAAATACAAAGAAATTGCGGGTGGAATTTCGAAAATCGGCGGCGAAATCTATTGCCTTTTCCATTCAGCTTGGAAAAAACATAACTTCTTTTCAACTTTAAATTCGAAATTTTCAACTATCCACCCTATAGTCCAGATCTAGCTTCTGATTTTCATAAATTGAAAGAGTACATGTGATGAAGACCGGAAAGCGAGTCACAGTCATTGCTGGTAGCAGGGGAACATGAGGAATTGATACAACACTTATTACATGGTATGACAATTTTTTTCATTTACATAGTGACTATGTAGTAAAGTATTGCTAGTTATGTTTATTTCAAACTAGCGGAGTTCCCGGCTTTGCCCGGTAGAGTTGGCGTAGATTTAACCGTACCCTATTTTTATTCCCGCAAAACATTTGTACAAAGTTTCATAAAATACGCGCCAACTTTTTCGGAATTAAAGCAAACTTACATTCACCCGCCTCCTACCAAGAAACTGGTGGGCTGAAGTTTATTTGCACGTATAATATTTTCATTCGTCCGAAAAGATTCATTTATATCAAGCTACTACATTACTGAACAACTCTAGATTATGTTAAAAACTCACATATGATTGAATTGCGAAGTGAATGGATATACTTGTGGCTCGAAACTCCAGATCCTTTAACTCTGCAGATAAAATATCAAAAGTGAATCCGGAATAATATTATCGTAAACAGAAGACTAATGCTGAAGGCCAGAGATATTGTCCAGAGATCGTGCTTAAGGAAAATCTCTGTTGTTTTTACGGCTATCTATGTCGTTTAAAAATTGATATCCCGAATTAAAGAAAAGAATACTTCAAGCTATGGCTTTCAAAAATTTAATATATCGAATTAAAAGAAAGAATACTTAAAGTTTTGTTTAATGTGCAAAATAGTTATTACTGTAAGTTATCTTATTGCTTTAATTAAAGGCTATGGTCAGAGACATTGTGTTGTGTGTTTAGTGCGGAGTATGCGGCATCTAGTAATTCCTCCTGTGGAATTTCTCACCATACGTTCAGAATTTCATTTAATGCTTCTACATTATTTAACGTTGAAACATAAGACATGCCAGACAAGTGAATTAAGGTTCTAAGCTTTAAAACGGTGAAAACTGCATCGAAATCCGCCCCGTAGTTTCCGAGTTTTTATATGACCAATATTTCCGGTTTTCGTTTTATAGATATAGATAAAAAGATTATTTTAAAAATCTTTACCTTTTTAATTATTAAACGGGTACTATTTTCCGGTCAAACCCCGTAGTAGTTAGGAATGGAACTACTGACGAAACTTTTTGTATAGTAATGTATCATTTGTAATGACAATGTTACATGTGAACAGTTATCGGGACCGAGCGTGGTGGTGTAACGGATAGCGTTCTGGCCTCGCATTCGGGAGGACGGTGGTTCGAATCCCCGTTCGGGCATCCAGATTTGGGTTTTCCATGGTTTCCCAAATCACTCCAGGCAAATGCCGGGATGCTTCCTTAAAAAGGCCATGGCCTAATTCCTTCCCATTCCTTTCCACCATCCTTTACCGTCTCTAAAGACCTCGCTGTTGAGAGACGTAAAGCAGATAAAAAAAAAAAAAAAAAGTTATCGGGGTTCATTAGATTTCTTAACTATAGTAACAATTTTTCCAAACAAGCAGAACATTTTAACTAAGTGATTGCTGGATTCTTCACGGTTACCTGCTCTAATATGATACATATATTCACGCTGAGTTTAAAAATGAGTAATCAGGATAATTCAACGAGATACGGATTATGCAGCGCGCTTAGCGTAATATTTCCACAGTGTGAACTCAGGTCAACCACCTCTTTGTTTCTTATGGGAAGTTCCGAGGAATTTCCATTGGCAACGACAGGCGGGCAGGGACTATTCACTACTTGGCATGTTTTGAAAACATCAATACCAGAGAAAGAGAAAAAACTTGCGAAATATATCAAAAAGTAACGGTTTGACACAGCCAACCGGGTCAAAGAAAAGATATGTGCATCTGAGAGTGTTTAGAGGAACGGATGGTTTATCCAAATAGAAAATACTTGCTACTTTATGTATAATGTTATTCCATGTTCAACTACGTCGGAGAGGAGCAAATGAAAATCGAGTAAGATTGGTTCACAAAAATGGCTGTCATGAAGACAGGTTTTAAAAAGAGGAGTCTCTGTGGTCCCCGCGTCTTTTGGTCCGGCTGGTCCTCATCTGGACTTGCAGCATAGAACGAGTATGAGATGACCAACAGCTGCAGAAGCAGCGTATCATCTGATCGGTAATGAGTGACTAAAATTTGTATTCCAAGACAAAATACTCGGACTATGATATTGGAGGTTGCCGACTACGTTAAAGCTAATTTCCTAAAAACGGTGTTCACACGTAGGACCTTCATTGTTGGCTAAATTAACGGCCTTAGCAAAGAATTTTGCCTGATAAGAGTCTCTAATCTCTGAACTATAAACTGACAAATTAGTTGTGGCATTTGTGTATCAAAGTTTAATTCAGTATCTCCGGTGAGTGATATATAAGACATCCGATGAGTCATTCAATTCCCTGTCCTGCTTCAAATTGTAAATGCTTGTTACTGTTATTAAATTCAGAGCGGTATTGATCAGACAACTTAAGTGGTCTCGACGAGAAATTTTCAAATCTGGGAGAATACTCAATGATATATCAAAAAGAGACAGACAGAAGTACTGATAGAAATTCCAGGTAAATTCAAAAAATACGGAAGCAACATGAGGATCACAACCAACGGAGATGGCCATACTATGGGAACCTGTGAGAAATGACTATCCAATAAACGAAAGGCAATATGGTTGTTTAAAGACTAATTTTGAGCTATGTATGTTCTACGGTCAATCCGACACTAGTATCTGCTGATCGCATGAGAAGAAATGGGAGCGCTACGAGAAGAAAAGAGAGCGGCACAGGTCGACGAGGTGGACAGATCGTGACAAGAACAGCGCTCCTCGAGACCAGACCAGGGTGATGTGTGCTCTCGTGGAGAAAAATTCGTACCTGGCCTCAATTAGAACAGTCGGACTCACATAGGTCTACCGCAGGAACCAAGGTCGGGCTTATTTACTATTACTATTACTCCGCGATCAACTAAAAGTGTGAGGCGGAGAGTGCATTGCACCTATCCGGAAAGGTAATCGTTTGGAAGGGATATACGGGATATGGTAGGAGGCGTCCATGGGCTATTGTGAGGAACCATCCTAGCATTAACCTGGAGCGATCTGGGGAAACCATGGAAATCCCAGATCAGGATGGCCGGAGTGCTTTATCGAAAGCTACTCCTGTCAGATTTTATGTTTACTCGCCCGGTAAATCCTTCCTATTCCATTCCCTAATCGCTCGTGGGAAAAATGAGTACAGAAATGAATCGGTTCTGGCCCTGATTTCTCTTATCTTATTTTCGCGGTCATTCCGAGATATGAATGTTGCTGGTAGCAATATTTTTTTTTACTGTCATTCCTAAATACTTCGGTCGAGAATTTTTCAATTAGCTTCTGTCGAGAGCAACGCCTTCGGTGCTCCAGGTCTTCCCAACCTGACTCCTTCAGAATCGCACTTACGCTTTCCCTCCAACTATATATACCTGTCACGAATCAGGCGGCCCTTCTTTGTCCATCTCTAATGCCTCCATTAATCCCTTTTGTTGGGGACCCCATAAAGAGCAACAATATTCTAAGTGAGGCCGCACTACTGACTCGTATGCAATCGATTTAACTTCCGGAGTGCATTGTTTTAAATTACGACCTAGAAATCGAAGCATACGATTCGCTTTCCCAATTACATTCTCGATATGCTCATTCCACTACAGATTATTACGAATTGTTACCCCTAGGTATTTAGTGGAATCTACCGTTCTAAGGACAGTACCATTAACTGTATATTCAGAGCTAAATCATGTCACCTTTTTACTTACACGCATGACTTGGCACTTTTTAGCGTTTAACTCCAACTGACAATCTTTACACCACGCAATTATTTTCATAATATCATCTTGTAACAAAACGCAGTCGTCCTGGGTTGTGATTTCACGATAAATACACTCCTGGAAATTGAAATAAGAACACCGTGAATTCATTGTCCCAGGAATGGGAAACTTTATATACACATTCCTGGGGTCAGATACAACACATGATCACACAGACAGAACCATAGGCACATAGACACAGGCAACAGAGCATGCACAATGTCGGCACTAGTACCGTGTATATCCTCCTTTCGCAGCAATGCAGGCTGCAATTCTCCCATGGAGACGATCGTAGAGGTGCTGGATGTAGTCCTGTGGAACGGCATGCCAAGCCATTTTCACCTGGCGCCTCAGCTGGACCAGCGTTCGTGCTGGACGTGCAGGCCGCGTGAGACGACGTCCCAAACATTCTCAATGGGGGTCAGATCCGGAGATCTCGCTGGCCAGGGTAGTTGACTTACACCTTCTAGAGCACGTTGGGTGGCACGGGATACATGTGGACGTGCATTGTCCTGTTGGAACAGCATGTTCCCTTGCCGGTCTAGGAATGGTAGAACGATGGGTTCGATGACGGTTTGAATGTACCGTGCACTGTTCAGTGTCCCCTCGACGATCACCAGAGGTGTACGGCCAGTGTAGGAGATCGCTCCCCACACCATGATGCCGGGTGTTGGCCCTGTGTGCCTCGGTCGTATGCAGTCCTGATTGTGGCGCTCACCTGCACGGCGCCAAACACGCATACGACCATCATTGGCACCAAGGCAGAAGCGACTCTCATCACTGAAGACGACACGTCTCCATTCGTCCCTCCATACACGCCTGTGCGACACCACTGGAGGCGGGCTGCACGATGTTGGTGCGTGAGTGGAAGACGACCTAACGGTGCTCGGGACCGTAGCCCAGCTTCATGGAGACGGTTACGAATGGTCCTCTCTGATACCCCAGGAGCAACAGTGTCCCTAATTTGCCGGGAAGTGGCGGTGCGGTCTCCTACGGCACTGCGTAGGATGCAACGGTCTTGGCGTGCGTCCGTGCGTCATTGCTGTCCGGACCCAGGTCGACGGGCACGTGCACCTTCCGCCGACCACTGGCGACAACATCGATGTACTGTGGAGACCTCGCGCCCCACATGTTGAGCAATTCGGCGGTACGTCCACCCGGCCTCCCGCATGCCCACTATACGCCCTCGCTCAAAGTCCGTCAACTGCACATACGGTTCACGTACACGCTGTCGCAGCATGCTACCAGTGTTAAAGACTGAGATGGAGCTCCGTATGCCACGGCAAACTGGCTGACACTGACTGCGGCGGTGCCCAACCGCTGCGCAGCTAGCGCCCTTCGACGGCCAACACTGCTGTTCCTGGTGTATCCGCTGTGCCGTGCGTTTGATCATTGCTTGTACAGCCCTCTCGTAGTGTCCGGAGCAAGTATGGTGGGTCTTACACACCGGCGTCAATGTGTTCTTATTTTAATTTCCAGGAGTGTAATAACACCATCGGCAAATAATCTTTTCATCCCCCTTATTATGTCGCACAAATCATTAATGTATATGAAAAACAAGAGAGGTCCTATCACGCTTCCCTGGGGAACCCCGGCCCTCACTTCTAAAGTAATGAACGCTCACCATCGAGAACTACACACTGTGTTATTTCTGGTATGGTGCAACACTCGCATTACACCTTACTACACAGACATCTGTCAGATCCATTGTCTGATGTATTTGCGTAGAAACTTGTCGATACCGGAGCCTGACAATCCCTAAATAGTGACTGACATTCAGCAGTTCGGAGCGGAGAAACATGACGTCATCGTCCACTAAAATCATTATACACATAGTCACCGCCAGTTGTAAACTTCACATCACCCAGTAACACCCAGATACGGCTAAAATTGTAAATATAGAGCCTCCCGCTTCGCAAAAATTAATCACAACACATATTTTGTAATGGTCTGCTAACGAATTTGTTCATGTTCTACTTGCGTATTCATGTCTTAATAAAGAATAGACATCTGAACTTTAATAAAACATGTTTTGTAATTTATCTAAGTCAGCGGTATAGCTAATTACTAAAATACAATATCCCGCTCCCATTTATTAATATTAACATTAAATATTTTATGCATAGTTATAAATTTTATGCATAATTGGAATAGAACCGAATGCTACACTTCAGTATTTTAGAGGATTCTACAATCTCCTGCATCCTTATCTATCAACACTAGCTCGCGTCCTCTATTAAAGGTCACAGAGAACGAACCTGGTCATCTGATGGCTCTATGGTTAACGCACCAGCGTTGAACTTTGCGGCTGCCAGCTTCGAACCGGAATTATTGTGGAACTTTTTGCCAGCAATAAACCATCCTATAACAAAACTTTGAAGATACGCTGAGATGTTCCGAAAGGGTGTGAGACAAGGTTGTAGTCGATCCCCATTTATATTCAACTTGTATGTAGAAGAGCCAATAAAGGAACTGAAAGAAAGATTTGAATGTGACATAAGTGTTCAGGGAGAAAAAAATTAGTAGGCTGCGATTTGCTGATGGAATTTTCTTGTTAGAAGAACAGGCTGAGGATATCGAGAAGTTACCGACTGTCTTGAACAAAATACGGAAGGAGATTTTGGACTAAACATAAATCAAATGAAGATAAAAGTGATGAGAAATTATATCAATAATAGTAGTTTAAATATAAAACTAGGGCTGGATGCGATAGCAGCAATTAGTGAGTCTTGCTACTTAGGAAGTAAAATTACAATGGTTGACTGAAGTAGGAATGATGTTAAAAGCAGAAGAGCACTAGCAAAAAGAGCCTTCATGAAAAAGAGAAATCTTTCAATTTCAAATATTGATCTATAATTCAGAAAGAACTTTTTAAAACTCTATGTGTGTAGCACAGCACTTTATGGCAGCGAAGCATGGACCTTAGCAATACCAGAAATAAATAAAATTGAAGCATTTGAATTGTGGTGCTGTAGAAGGATGCTGAAAATTAAGTGGGCATATAAAGTACGAAATGAACGAGTTTTGGAAATAATTGGTGAGGAAAGAAGTTTGTGGAAGAGTCTTACAGAAAGAAGAGACAGAATGGTAGGTAATATTTTGAGATATGCAGTATTGGTTAACTTGGTAAGAACTGCAGAGGAAGACAGAGATTAATATCTATGAAGTGGATAATTCAGGACGTGGGTTGTAACGGGTATGTTGAGACGAAATACTTAGTGCATGATAGGAAGGGATGGAGGATTGCTTCAAACCAGACGAGAGACTGATGACAGCAAAAGAAAAACAAAAAAACAAAAACCAGATGTTCCGTGGTTTGAATTTTGCATTAAAACAAAGCTGCGGCAACGAGATGTGGTGAGAACACGCGAGTTTACTAGTTTTAAACACAAAGTGTGCTAAGGTTTGGAAATGGCCAGAAACATTTACTAGGAGTGAACGGAGACTTGGAAGCTGGCCATAGGCTGTAAACATTTGGCCAGTGAGCACGCGAGTGCTCGTACTTAATTATGTGGCAGTACAACACTTTGGTATTCATACATAGCTTTTATCTCTACATTTCATATACTTATACTTATAAATATTCCAGCGCTATAGTGACGTTAAGCACACTATTTAGAGCTCTCCTTTCAATATTCATTAGAGACCGGTTTTATCTCAAATTTCATGTCGTTTTTCAAAGGAATAGATGGCCTCTTGCCTGTTTTAGGAGATAGTTTTTGGATCACCTGCAAATGCCAAACACCGCAGATGAAGATTATGTTTGAGTAGTCTGCCACTGGTTATTTCTTTTACTTCAGACTCTTGTGCCTGAAATGAAGTGCTCAAGGTCACTCTCTCCTTCCATGCGTCACTCCTACTTCTTCGTCCATCATCCCTCCAAGACTCTTCAAGTCATCACAAACATACGCCTTCTACACTCCCAGCACTCTTTCGCCCTCTTCCCGTGTACCACTGACTCCCAATCCAGCTCCTTTATCATATCAGATACTGCCTGGGTCCTGTGCTAATTTACGCAAACAAATCTAGCTGCTCTCCTTTACAAGCCCTCCAACTCCTGAACTAGGTAACCAAAATGTGTGTCCGAAACTACACCACCATATTCAAGCAGCAGCCTGAACAAGGTTGTCGGAATCCAGCTCCCTCACTTCGCTGGTACATTCGCTCATCACCCTCTCCTACCTCCAGCGAAGTGTGCTCTGCCCAGTTGAGTTTATCATCAAATATTTTCGCTTCAAATTTTCAAGAAGCAATTTTGTCTCTGACCTATCATCATAAACAACCTTCAGTTTTTTATCTGGGTATCTAATTAGCTGACTGTTCTTTAAAATTATTTTCATTCTATTTTGACGTGCCCAATTAGATATTCTATCCACCTTGCAGTTCACAGTCTTCTCCCGCTTTGACCCTATTATGTAACATTGTCATCTGCAAACAACCAAAATTCTGACTGTAAACCGGTCATTAGAATAAAAAGTAGTAATGGCAACAATACACTACCTCGTGGTAACCCCCATGTTCGCTTCCACCTCTTCATATGTTAACTTATCGCTTTGTTTACTGCTTTTTAGAATTTCTCTAAGCAGAAAATCACTTTTTCATCAACTCCAATAGTTTTTACCTTCCTTAATACCATTTTATAGTTCACTCTATAAAATGCCTTAGAATGATCTAATTCTACACTGTTTACTTGCTCCCCCCACCCCTTGTCCAATTCATGTGAATTATATTGCATTTAGCCCACCAACTGAGATGCACATGAATATCCTTACTTAAAGCCATGTGGTAAATTGGAAAACGAGTTTCTTTCCTGATAGGCATTCAGTTGTATATTACTATCTCCATCGTTTTGCCTGTGATTCATGACAAACTAATCGGCTTGTAATTAACGAACGTTGATCCCTAGGTTTGCGAACAACTTCCGATGCAATTTGAGTGCCGGAGATCATGAACTAACAACGATCAACAGCCTGCACTCCTGCTTATTGAGTTATGCTCTGTTTGCCGGTATGTCGACTTATCACCGTCTCGTTTACATACTCCATCAAGTCAGCGCGGCCCTTCCTCTTAATTCCCGGTCTACAGTTTGTGCGCCCCCATCTCGTCTTTCAGAGTCGTTTTCGAGAGCACGGCGCACCTGCACTGCGCGGTGCTGATACTGGCTCTCCGTATTTAGCGGGCTGGGGAATTCGCAGCAGTAATGCTAAATAATGTGGCTGTGCCAGCGTAATCTGCGATGATAAACGACAGCGGGCGCTCTGCTGCGAAACAAATCGCCAGTGGGCGAGCCCGCGCCAGCCAAGATACAGAACGCACAACTCACACTCAGCAAAGAGCAGCGGAGCGACGCCTTCCAGGGAGTCCCTGTCCAGTCAGTTATATAACTCTGATAGGAATATCACTAAACATCGATGCATCGTATCCATTCGATGTTTACCATACGATGCATCGGATTGATTCGATGCTTTGACAAAGAATTTTTCTATTCGATGCATAGATTTTTTTTATATAAAAACATGGAATTGTAAAAAAAAGCTAACTCTTGCTAATAATGACAAATATAATAGGAATAAATGTTAAGATTACTAAAATTGTTGAAGATTAATTTAAATTATTTCAATTTAAAGTAACTGTTAATAACAAGTGGTGACACCTGTTAGCAATTAGCGGGACATAACAACGGTGAAAATGAATTTCTGTTGCGGTTGGCTATCATGTCCATATCAGTGAATGAATAAAATCAATTTCTTAGATTCAGTCCTATTGTTTGTTGTGAATCGAAATAAGACATTAGTACTTAAAAACATCTAAGTGTTACCTCATACTACTCAATATTTAGAAAGGCTGTAAACCGGGTTGGAACATCCCATTGACTATTGTCGGGACTTCTGTTGCATCCGAACGTTTATTTTCTAAAGCTGCTCAAAGGATCAGAATGAAAGGAAATCGAATGAGTAAACTTTTTTTCTGCAAAATTTGCCTGAACACCATTGGTGTTAAGTGGTTAAAAACATAAAATTAATATTTTTAGGCAGATTTAGACTTTAGTATTTAATGTCTGTTTTTTTATTGTAATGGTCTGGTATCGTAATAAAATATGTCTATTAATTTGTAGTCTCTGTTTCACTCACAAAGCTATACCTCACTCATACAACACTACTTACCCTACACATAAGATCATAAAATTAATTTTGTAATGTTGGGTGAAAGGTAACGCTCTGGCCTCATATTCGGGAGGACGGGGTTCGAATCCCCGTCCGGGCATCCAGATTTGGGTTTTCCATGGATTCCCCAAACCACACCAGGTGAATGCTTCAAAAGGCCTTGTCCGAATTCCTTCCCGTTCCTTGCCCCCCATCCTTTCCCACCTCTAATGACCTCGACTTCGACGAAGCGTAAAGCCATAAACAAAAAAGCACAAAATTAAACACAACTTTACAGCTGCAACACTACACTGCACGGCACACGGACCAAATGAAAGCCAGTGAACTAGAAGAAGAAGGGCAGAGAAGAACTCCATGCCGTCGACGGGAAGAATCAGTCGCACAAGACTGTATATACTGGAAGACGACGAGGAGATGCCGCTTCAAAAACCAATATAACAATATAATGATTGTAAGATATAAGGTATGGCATAGTACAAAGCATATTGCAATTGATAGAGTTATGTTTTTCAATTGTTTTTCTTAAATGAATTTTGAGAATCTGT
>JARYHS010008075.1:21061360-21112364 GCA_031002005.1 Vandiemenella viatica | reverse complement strand
GCAGGACCCAGTCAGTATCTGATATGATAAAGGAACTGGATTGGGAGTCAGTGGTACACGGGAAGAGGGCGAAAGAGTGCTGGGAGTGTAGAAGGCGTATGTTTGTGATGACTTGAAGAGTCTTGGAGGGATGATGGACGAAGAAGTATGTCGGGAAAAGCGAGCTGGGATTTAGTTTAATGAAAGTTGTAGTTTCTTGTTAAACTGGAATACATAAGTTTATTTCTGCTTATTGTACATAATCAACCACCAACTTCAACTGATATGACCTCTTACTAAAGTACACATATCACTTAATTTGACCGTGGATAAGGCTAATACAGACTGGTCGCCAAAGATACAGATCCGACTACGATAACGTAGACCCAGGCTTGAGCAATATGTTTTCCCGATCTAAGTCAGCGCTTCACTTAAACAGTTCAACTTCATGTATAGTTCTCCAAATTGCTTAAAACGTTCACTACTCATCAACTATAACAGTAAAGTTACTCTACTTGTCCTTCAGGAGCTTAAATTGCCGTCCCACGTGCATTACGCTACATACACAATTAAATTTGCATGCTTACTACACATGCGCCGATCGGTCTCCACTGACTCCATATGCTCACTGCCGGGCCTCCTTCTACCGAACCCTCTCATTGTCGCTAGACTAAGTCTTATTGCTACAATTACGCTCTGGCAGTTTGATGACCAATTAATTCTTATGCACTAGCCTTTCCACTCTACTATTTTAGTACCAAATTACTGTCTCATCACAACCCCCCTTGATTTACGTTTGCCTTTGGGATTTATTCACTAATGGCAAACTAAATCCAACCAAGACCGATGAGACAGTTCACCTTATATCATGTTATACACAAAGTATTAAAATACAATCCAAATTCCAAATTCTAGTTACTTTAACGTTAGTGGTGGTTTTCTTTTTCTATACATCTGTTTACAAGCATTGTTTACAGCTTTACAACAAATTGAAATATAATATCTTTAAATGGTACATAATTACTCCTCTCAAATCAGATTCATCAAAATTACACATCTTTCACATTTTCCTCTCCAACTTTAACAGAACAAAATATTGTCAATATACTAGTCCTGTTACAACGCCACTACTAATTAAACAGAGTCCACCCGTCGTGCACCAATCTCATAATTCACAGTGTGGGATATGGGTGGCTATGTGCACCAAAATACTGCGATTTTCAACCCTCTTTCATAAAGAAAAATATGAATCTCATAACAGATTATTGCACAGTTATTACAGTACAGAAATGAACATTCATGCACATATCATAGTAAACAAATGACATACATAAACAAACAATATGAGATATATGAAATTAGAAAGCAGAAAAAAAGTATGTTATATACGTTGTGTTTGCAGCTCTATTAGCCTGCTTGACTTGTAGCATAACGAGCTATTACAGCTGCAAATTTTTTGTTCTCTCTCTACGTGGCTTGTTAAGGCACAAATTATGTTTCTTATTAGCAAGTAATCCATCAGAATAAGAAATTATATAATTGAATGAGAGCTGTTTACTCTCTAGGGAGGCACCAAGTGCGTCCCTGCAGTTTAAGCCAAGACCTTTTTCCTTACTTCCCACAGCATTCTTAATTTGTTACATACATACACTAAGAGTTTGATGCTAAGCCAAATAGAACTTTGACCATAAACCATGAACCATAACCCTATTAAATATGGGGACATCTTTCCTACTCTTGCTCGTACCTCTTATGAGAATCTTGGTGCTGCCCCCCTTCAAATTATGGATCGCGGTAGAAGCACCCCCCTTCATATTAGGCAACTTAACTGAGTTACCCCCCCCCCTTTTCAAATGTGTTGAACGAGGGCATGTTTGTGAAGGTTTACTGAACTTCCTGGAATTGGAAAATAGATTAGACTGAACCCGTCGTAACTGATTGGCTGTTGAGGCATCTGAGTCCTTTAAAGGTGATGACACCTGGAATTTGGTCTTGTTTCTGGAAACTATATCCTGATTGAGAGTTAAATCAATTAAAGGACTAGTCTGGATAATAGTTATACCTTCGCTACCAAATCCTGACTACTAGATTCTCTGCTGTGCTACGGATACTTAAATCTGGAGGAACCAAAGGTGAGGGAGTGTTGTTGATAGCAACATTACCATTGGAAGGTGAGGACACCTGGAACTCGGTCACGCCTGCAGAAACTAAATCCTGATTTATAGTTAAATCATTTAAAGGTCGAACCTGGACAATAGTTATACTTCCAGCCACCGAGTCCTGAATACCTGCTGCTGCTGAAATATCCGTTTCTCACTAGCATGGGGAGTAGGATGTTAATCGCCCTTTCCCACCTGTAATGACTTGTAGGGTTTCAGTGACTTAACATTGTATGTTCCTAATAGCTTGAGTGGAGGGTACAACCAGAGATCTTTTATTAAAACTATTGCTGGCACTTGGTCCTCTAAGTACTGAGCCCTATGAACTTCTCTACGAAAGAAATCACACAAACTTTTAGGCCTACCATTCCATTTCTTCCCATTGGATATTGACCTCCTAACTTGGTATTGGACCTCCTGGGACCAGTACTCCCCCAAAAACCTATCATTGAAGTCGTCATAAGTAGAGCACTGTTGTACAATACCATTTCCCCAAAGCTCGGCGGTTCCTGCTAAGCGACTAAGCACACAATTTATTTTATGCTGTTGAGAATAATGTACAAATTGTGTTGAGCGTTCGAACTGTTTCAGGAAATCAACAGGGTGCAGGTTGCCATCCCCGTTGAAATTCCTGTAATCAACGTTTTCTGATGTGACTGTCACTCCCTGTGGCCCTACCATACCTTGCTGTGGATTTAATTGTTCTACCACTTTGGCCTCTAACGCATTCACCCGTGCTGTCACCTGACTCTCTAATAAGTTTGCACCTTGTCTACACTTGTTAATATCTTCTGTATTGTGCTACTAAGGATTGTAAGGGTTTCAACAGTCTTCGCAACCTCGGCTACCCTAGCCTGTGTATGGTTACACACTGTCTGTAAGACTCCAACCTCCTGTTTACATTGTTCAAAATTGTCTGTTAAGTTGGCAATAGTTGCTGCAGTGTAGTCTACTTTATTGCGAATTACCTGAATGTCCTGTGTCTGCTCTTTCAGTTCTAAGTTAAGCTGGTTCATCTTTGTGTCATGTTCGTTAACCCTTAAGGATACCGAGCGTGGTGGTGTAACGGATAACGTTCTGGCCTCGCATTCGGGAGGACGGCGGTTCGAATCCCCGTCCGGGCATCCAGATTTGGGTTTTCCATGGTTTCCCCAAATCACTCCAGGTGAATGCCGGGATGCTTCCTTCAAAAGGCCATGGCCGAATTCCTTCCCATTCCTTGCCCCCATCCTTTCCCGTCTCTAAAGACCACGTTGTTAGAAAGGGACGTTAAACTGTTAAAAAAAAAAAAAAAAAAAAAAAAAAACCCTTAAGGTAACTGAAATGACCTGTTTGGCTCGTGAGTCTACTGCTGTAGTAAATGACTGTTCTAACTCTTTAAGTTGTGATTCAAATTTTGAGCTAAATGAATCTAGTGATTGTTTAGTTTCTAACCTATCCAGTTCAGCTTGTGATTCTAGTAACTGTTTAGTTTCTAACCTACTCTGTTCAACTTGTTTCGCCTGTGATTCAAGTAGTTGTTTAGTTCGTAATTCTAGTAATTTTTGAGTTTGTGAATTTAGTAACTCAAATTTTTTAATCTGTGATTCTAGTAATTGTTTAGTTTCTAACCTACTCTGTTCAGCTTGTGATGCTAGTAACTGGTCTAACCTCGTTAGGATATCGCTATCGACTGGCTGGTTCATTTGCCTACCTGCCGTGGGAAATGTGATTACCCTATCATCCGATGAAGATTCACCATGTTCAAGTTGTCTTGGATGTTCCCCCTGTGAGTTAAAACCTATCAGTTCATCATCAGATGATGATGATCTAAGGGAAACTTGCAATTGAGTATCAAAGAAAGTGTCCTCCTGTCGGTCGCGCAATAAATCTACACTTGCATTTGTATTTGGTACAGTAAGGGGTGTTACTTCCATAATATCTCCCAAACATTCAGTTTGATTGTCCAAAAGTTTCATCTGCATTATCCGCAAATGATGAATCCCCCCGGACTGGTATATTAGAAATCGGTTCCTTATTCATTGTATCTTTAAAGAAAAACAAAAAAAAATATATTCACAAAAAGGACACAACGCTGGAACTATCCACAGCAACAACGCTGCAGTTATTTACAAAACTGAACACACAAATATGTGCCCTCCAAAATGATTAAGCGCCAAATTGCCCAAATAGAACACCTTACATATACACACGAACAAAAAATATAATAAAACCACAGAAGCCCAAAATCTAAAGCACTAGTAATGTTTAGGCTTGAAAGGAAGTTGCTTAATATGGTTTGAGATAAGCGCGTATGCTTGTATTCAAATTACGTCGCTTATGGAAACAAATGTCACAAACACAACTAAACCTCGACGGTACCATGTGTACCATATGTTCAATGCAAAGATGATCTTAATAGCAAGTTAATCTGTGCACTGCGGATCAAGCGATTAAAACCTTTGCATCTAATTCTTTGTAGCGTCTGTGGTCTCTGGCCCGCAAATGTCAACAAGCAATATGGCGTCACTGTGTATTTGAGAGAAATGATCGCTACAATACAGAAAATTAGGTATCTGAAATTAAAGTTTGAATGAAATGAATAATAGGAAATTTTGAACAATATGGATAAAGTTTGCTAACAACAAGCCACGTAGTTACACGTTTAATGTTAAGCTTATGTACAATGGAACCAAATGCAGTGTCGGAACATTACGTAAATTATCAAAAGACTTTGAAACCATGAAATTGCGGAATAAAATGCTACTTGTTGGTAATAATTAACCTTGTTTGATCTGAATTGCCGCACAAATCTAATGAACTTAGTGGTTTACTGTATAACACATGGCGTATGGTTCACGTGATACAACTAGCAATTACTAGTCTTTTAAAGCCTATAATTACTGAATTAAATTGATTTTTTGTCACACGTGTGGGCAAATCAAGCAATGAATTTAAATGTTAACACGGAATTGCTTGCAGAAATTACTTTTATGAATTGCACATATTGTCACACACTACGCCGCTGCTGCTGTAGTTATTGAAGCCAAAATTCTACGCAAGCGGGCGACTTATCTGTTCTGTTGATCGCTTATGATAGAACTGCAATCGCTTGGACCCCACTGGAACTGCTTTCACGACTGCTCCTCCCGGCTCGTTGTCTGCAAACGGCTTCACCTCGAAATGTATACTGCCGAAATGGTTGCCCACTGCTCGACTCTCGTTGACTGAAGATTAACGCCTGCGTCTGTTGCGTCATTACCGTAGTTCGAAATCGACGTTCTAATTGTCTCCTCCGTTGGTCACAACACGCACGCCATGTCGGGAAAAGCGGGCTGGGATTTAGTTTAATGAAAGTTGTAGTGTCTTGTTAAACTGGAATGCATAAGTTTATTTCTGCTGATTGTACATAATCAACCACCAACTTCAACTGATATGACCTCTTACTAAAGTACACATATCACTCAATTTGACTGTGGATAAGGCTAATACAGACTGGTCGCCAAAGATACAGATCCGACTACGATAACGTAGACCCAGGCTTGAGCAATATGTTTTCCCGATCTAAGTCAGCGCTTCACTTAAACAGTTCAACTTCATGTATAGTTCTCCAAACTGCTTAAAACCTTCAATACTCATCAACTATAACAATAAAGTTACTCTACTTGTCTTTCAGGAGCTTAAATTGCCGTCCCACGTGCATTACGCTACATACACAAATTTGCATGCTTACTACATCATGCGCCGATCGGTCTCCACTGACTCTATATGCTCACTGCCGGGCCTCCTTCTACCGAACCCTCTCATTGTCGCTAGACTAAGTCTTATTGTTACAATTACGCTCTGGCAGTTTGATGACCAATTAATTCTTATGCACTAGCCTCTCCACTCTACTCTTTTAGTACCAAATTACTGTCTTATCACAAGTAGGAGTGACGCATGGAAGGAGAGAGTGACCTTGAGCACTTCATATCAGGCACAAGAGTCTGAAGTAAAAGAAATAACCAGTGGCAGACTACTCAAACATAATCTTCATCTGCGTTGTTTGGCATTTGCAGGCGATCCAAAAATTATCTCCTAAAAGAGGCAAGAGGCCATCTATTCCTTCGAAAAACGCCACGAAATTTGAGATAAAACCGGTCTCTAATGAATATTGGAAGGAGAGCTCTTAAATAATGCGCTTAACGTCACTATAGTGCTGGAATATTTATAAGTATAAGTATATGAAATGTAGATATAAAAGCTATGTATGAATACCAAAGTGTTGTACTGCCACATAATTAAGTTCGAGCACTCGCGTGCTCACTGGCCAACTGTTTACAGCCTATGGCCAGCTTCCAAGTCTCCGTTCACTCCTAGTAAATGTTTCTGGCCATTTCCAAACCTTAGCACACTTTGTGTTTGAAACTAGTAAACTCGCGTGTTCTCGCCACATGTCGTTGTCGCAGCTTTGTTTTAATGTAAAATTCAAACCACGGAACATCTGGTTTTTGTTTTTTTGTTTTTCTTTTGCTGCCATCAGTCTCTCGTCTGGTTTGAAGCAATCCTCCATCCCTTCCTATCATGCACTAACTTTTTAGTCTCAACATACCCGTTACAACCCACGTCCTGAATTATATGCTTCATAGATATTAATCTCTGTCTTCCTCTGCAGTTCTTACCAAGTTAACTAATACTGCATGTCTCAAAATATTACCTACCATTCTGTCTCTTCTTTCTTTAAGACTCATCCACAAACTTCTTTCCTCACCAGTTATTTCCAAAACTCGTTCATTTCGTACTTTATATGCCCTCTTAATTTTCAGCATCCTCCTACAGCACCAAAATTCAAATGCTTCAATTTTATTTCTTTCTGGTATTGCTAAAGTCCATGCTTCGCTGCCATAAAGTGCTGTGCTACACACATAGAGTTTTAAAAAGTTCTTTCTGAGTTATAGATCAATATTTGAAATTGAAAGATTTCTCTTTTTCATGAAGGCTCTTTTTGCTAGTGCTCTTCTGCTTTTAACATCATTCCTGCTTCAGTCAACCATTGTAATTTTACTTCCTAAGTAGCAAGATTCACTAATTGCTGCTATCGCATCTAGCCCTAGTTATATATTTAACCTACTATTATTGGTATAATTTCTGCTACATTTCATCACTTTTATCTTCATTTGATTTATGTTTAGTCCAAAATCTTCCTTCCGTATTTTGTTCAAGACAGTCGGAAACTTCTCGATATCCTCAGCCTGTTACTCTAACAAGAAAATTCCATCAACAAATCGCAGCCTACTAATTTTTTTCTCCCTGAACACTTATGCCACATTCAAATCTTTCTTTCAGTTCCTTTATTGGCTCTTCTACATACAAGTTGAATATAAATGGGGATCGACTACAACCTTCTCTCACACCTTTTCGTAACATCTCAGCGTATCTTGAAAGTTTTGTTATAGGCTGGTTTATTGCTGGCAAAAAAAGTTCCACAATAATTCCGGTTCGAAGCTGGCAGCGGCAAAGTTCAACGCTGGTGCGTTAACCATAGAGCCATCAGATGACCAGGTTCGTTCTCTGTGACCTTTAATAGAGGACGTGAGCTAGTGTTCATAGATAAGGATGCAGGAGATTGTAGAATCCTCTAAAATACTGAAGTGTAGCATTCGGTTCTATTCCAATTATGCATAAAATTTATAACTATGCATAAAATATTTAATGTTAATATTAATAAATGGGAGCGGGATATTGTATTGTAGTAATTAGCTATACTGCTGACTTAGATAAATTACAAAACATGTTTTATTAAAGTTCAGATGTCTATTCTTTATTAAGACATGAATACGCAAGTAGAACATGAACAAATTCGTTAGCAGACCATTACAAAATATGTGTTGTGATTAATTTTTGCGAAGCGGGAGGCTCTATATTTACAATTTTAGCCGTATCTGGGTGTTACTGGGTGATGTGAAGTTTACAACTGGCGGTGACTATGTGTATAATGATTTTCGTGGACGATGACGTCATGTTTCTCCGCTCCGAACTGCTGAATGTCAGTCACTATTTAGGGATTGTCAGGCTCCGGTATCGACAAGTTTCTACGCAAATACATCAGACAAAGGATCTGACAGATGTCTGTGTAGTAAGGTGTAATGCGAGTGTTGCACCATACCAGAAATAACACAGTGCGTAGTTCTCGGTGGTGAGCGTTCATCACTTACCGAAGTGAGGGCCGGGGTTCCCCAGGGAAGCGTGATAGGACCTCTGTTGTTTTTCATATACATTAATGATTTTTGCGACATAATAAGGGGGATGAAAATATTATTTGCCGATTATGTTATAATTTGTAGTGAAATCACAACCCAGGACGACTGCGTTTTGTTAGAAGATGATATTATGAAAATAATTGCATGGTGTAAAGATTGTCAATTGGAGTTAAATGCTAAAAAGTGCCAAGTCATGCGCAGGCCCGCCGCTAGCTGTTTGAGCGCCCGCGTGCAATACCGATTATGCCGCCCCCTGTCTAACTAGCCAGTGGTGGATTTAGGAAATTTCCGAACCGGGTCAGAAAACTGTGAGATTGCCGCCCCTTCAAACATTATTTGCCGCCCCTATTGTTGCCATTCCGAGTGTCGCCGGCCGCCCGAAGCAGCTGTTGAGCTAAAAAAAAAAAAAAAAAAAAAAAAAAAAAAAAAAAAAAAAAAAGGTCGCCCCTTACATAGTACGCTGCAAATTTCGTCGCGGCGACAATGGAGTGGCAACTATCGCGGGGTGGCGACTGTCGATCGCTCGTTTTGCCGCCCCCCCTCGATGTGCCGCCCGCGTGCGGCGCACGCGTTGCACGCCCGCTTACGGTGGGCCTGGTCATGCGTGTAAAGGGGCCCACAGACGATCAACTTGGTTGTCAACCTTGTCGTCAACTTGCCATGTTGAAGACTAAGTTGAACGTCTGTGGGCTGGTTGGTGGTTGAAATTCAGGTTGAGGTTTTGGTTGAAGTAAGATCAAACAGTTTTGATATTTTGTGGGCGGAGTCTAATGTTGGAGACCTTGTTGTAGCGTCTGTGGGGAAGTTGACGACAATGTTCTCAACATCAGTTGCAAACTTGGAGCTGTTCTGTCTATGTTATTGTTTTTGGTGACTACGTTTTCATTTGATCAGTTGATATTTATATTATCATCTTTTTGAGGTCAAATATTGTTTATTTAATATGGAAAGTGTACCGAACATTCAAATTTGGGTGAATTTTCCAATACTTTAAAAGAACTGCCGAAGCTGTGGAAATGAAATAGGAAATTTTTCAGGACCGCAACAAAGAGAAGAATGGGTGATCAAAACTATTTAGTTCTTTGGCAACAAATTGAGCTAAATACGTATATTGACAGTTATAAGAATACAGTCAGAAATTTTAGAACTTGTTACAGGAGGGAATTGTAAAACCTTGAAACTGAGCCGAAGAAGAGTACGTGCTAAGTTAATGGTACCTCAAATCACTGAAATTCCTACGTTACACTACAAGTCTCAATGATAGAATGTGGCGATATAGAGGTGAGAAATTTTAAAACCTCGACGCTCTGCCCACTAGCTAAGAACATCAGGGTTTGGAACAGCTGACCGAGCGTGCTGGGTGAGCGGTGACCTTCTGTCCTCTCATTCGAGAAGACGCGGGTTTGAATCCCCATCCACCCATCCAAATGAGGGTTTTCCATGGTTTCTGCAAATCACTCCAAGTGAATGCATGAATGGTTCCTTCAAAAGGCCATTGCCGAATACCTTCCCGTTTCTTGCCTTCAGTTCTTTCCTGCCTCACGATCTTGACGTCGATGAGGCGTCATGCAAAAAAAAAAGAAAAAAAAAAGTAAAAAGAAGTGAACAATCGTTTATTCACATTAACACAATCCTCATGTTCGTATCATTTTAAATAAATGATCGCACTTTATCCAATTCATTAAAAATTTTACTTCCCGTTCTTAAAAAGTTTTGGACATCGTCAGTTGCAGTGACATGTTGATCGCTCATTAAATTGGAATTAGAATTCCGGACGCGGTTTTAAATATCGTGCCTTTGTGACAAGCAGGATACACATTATCGTCACGCAACTGTCTTAAAACTAAAAACTGGAATGCTCCCTCACTCATTTTTCAATAATAAAGCTGTACTATAACCAAAATACTTTAAAAAAACAGTAATTCAAAATTATAAAATTCAACAATAGAAAACACTCAACAAATAAAACCCGATGATGACACATACTCGAATATGATGTTTACAACTTGGTCGCCAACATTTCGTTTCGTCTGTGGCAAACGCTGACAACAAAGTTGACAACAAGGTTGTCAACCAAGTTGATCGTCTGTGGGCCCCTTAAGTAAAACGATGACACCATTTAGCTCTGAATATACAATTAATGGCACTGTCCTTAGAACGGTAGATTCCGCTAAATACCTAGGGGTAACAATTCGTAATAATTTGTAGTGGAATGAGCATATCGAGAATGTAATTGGGAAAGCAAATCGTATGCATCGATTTCTAGGTCGTAATTTAAAACAATGCATTCCGGAAGTTAAATCGATTGCATAAGAATCACTCACTAGTGCGGCCTCACTTAGAATATTGTTGCTCTGTATGGTGTCCGCATCAAAAGGGATTAATGGAGGCATTAGAGATGGACAAAAAAGGGCCACCAGATTCGTGACAGGTGTATATAGTTGGAGGGAAAGCGTAAGTGCGATGTTGAAGGAGTTAGGTTGGGAATTCTCGACCGACGTATTTAGGAATGACAGTAAAAAAATATTGCTACCAGCAACATTCATATCTCGGAATGACCGCGAAAATAAGATAAGAGAAATCAGGGCCAGAACCGATTCATTTCTGTACTCATTTTTCCCACGAGCGATTAGGGAAAGGAATAGGAAGGATTTACCGGGCGAGTAAACATAAAATCTGACAGGAGTAGCTTTCGATAAAGCACTCCAGCCATCCTGATCTGGGTTTTCTATGGTTTCCCCAGATCGCTCCAGGTTAATGCTGGGATGGTTCCTCAGAATGGCCCATGGGCGCCTCTTGCCATATCCCGTATATCCCTTCCAAATGATTACCTTTCCGGATAGGTGCAATGCACTCTTCGCCTCACACTTTTAGTTGACCGCGGAGTAATAGTAATTGTAACTAAGCCCGACATTGGTTCCTGCGGTAGACCTATGTGAGTCCGACTGTTCTAATTGAGGCCAGGTATGAATTTTTCTCCACGAGAGCACACATCACCCTGGTCTGGTCTCGAGGAGAGCTGTTCTTGTCACGATCTGTCCACCTCGTCGACCTGTGCCGCTCTCTTTTCTTCTCGTCGCGCTCCCATTTCTTCTCATGCGATCAGCAGATACTAGTGTCGGATTGACCGTAGAACATACATAGCTCAAAATTAGTCTTTAAACAACCAGATTGTCTTTCGTTTATTGGATAGTCATTTCTCACAGGTTCCCATAGTATGGCCATCTCCGTTGGTTGTGATCCTCATGTTGCTTCCGTATTTTTCGAATTTACCTGGAATTTCTATCAGTACTTCTGTCTGTCTCTTTTTGATATATCATTGAGTATTCTCCCAGATTTGAAAATTTCTCGTCGAGACCACTTAAGTTGTCTGATCAATACCGCTCTGAATTTAATAACTGTAACAAGCATTTACAATTTGAAGCACGACAGGGAATGGAATGACTCATCGGATGTCTTATATATCACTCACCGGAGATACTGAATTAAACTTTGATACACAAATGCCACAACTAATTTGTCAGTTTATAGTTCAGAGATTAGAGACTCTTATCAGGCAAAATTCTTTGCTAAGGCCGTTAATTTAGCCAACAATGAAGGTCCTACGTGTGAACACCGTTTTTAGGAAATTAGCTTTAACGTAATCGGCAACCTCTAATATCATAGTCCGAGTATTTTGTCTTGGAATACAAATTTTAGTCACTCATTACCGATCAGATGATACGCTGCTTCTGCAGCTGTTGGTCATCTCATACTCGTTCTATGCTGCAAGTCCAGATGAGGACCAGCCGGACCAAAAGACGCGGGGACCACAGAGACTCCTCTTTTTAAAACCTGTCTTCATGACAGCCATTTTTGTGAACCAATCTTACTCGATTTTCATTTGCTCCTCTCCGACGTAGGTGAACATGGAATAACATTATACATAAAATAGCAAGTATTTTCTATTTGGATAAACCATCCGTTCCTATAAACACTCTCAGATGCACATATCTTTTCTTTGACCCGGTTGGCTGTGTCAAACCGTTACTTTTTGATATATTTCGCAAGTTTATTCTCTTTCTCTGGTATTGATGTTTTCAAAACATGCCAAGTAGTGAATAGTCCCTGCCCGCCTGTCGTTGCCAATGGAAATTCCTCGGAACTTCCCATAAGAAACAAAGAGGTGGTTGACCTGAGTTCACACTGTGGAAATATTACGCTAAGCGCGCTGCATAATCCGTATCTCGTTGAATTATCCTGATTACTCATTTTTAAACTCAGCGTGAATATATGTATCATATTAGAGCAGGTAACCGTGAAGAATCCAGCAATCACTTAGTTAAAATGTTCTGCTTGTTTGGAAAAATTGTTACTATAGTTAAGAAATCTAATGAACCCCGATAACTTTATTATTTTTTTTTATCTGCTTTACGTCTCTCAACAGCGAGGTCTTTAGAGACGGGAAAGGATGGGGGCAAGGAATGGGAAGGAATTCAGCCATGGCCTTTTTAAGGAAGCATCCCGGCATTTGCCTGGAGTGATTTGGGAAACCATGGAAAACCCAAATCTGGATGCCCGAACGGGGATTCGAACCACCGTCCTCCCGAATGCGAGGCCAGAACGCTATGCGTTACACCACCACGCTCGGTCCCGATAACTGTTCACATGTAACATTGTCATTACAAATGATACATTACTATACACAAAGTTTCGTCAGTAGTCCCATTCCTAACTACTACGGGGTTTGACCGGAAAATAGTACCCGTTTAATAATTAAAAAGGTAAAGATTTTTAAAATAATCTTTTTATCTATATCTATAAAACGAAAACCGGAAATATTGGTCATATAAAAACTCGGAAACTACGGGGCGGATTTCGATGGAGTTTTCACCGTTTTAAAGCTTAGAATCTTAATTCACTTGTCTGGCATGTCTTATGTTTCAACGTTAAATAATGTAGGAGCATTAAATGAAATTCTGAACGTATGGTGAGAAATTCCACAGGAGGAATTACTAGATGCCGCATACTCCGCACTAAACACACAACACAATGTCTCTGACCATAGCCTTTAATTAAAGCAATAAGATACCTAACTTACAGTAATAACTATTTTGCACATTAAACAAAACTTTAAGTATTCTTTCTTTTAATTCGATATATTCAATTTTTGAAAGCCATAGCTTGTAGTATTCTTTCCTTTAATTCGGGATATCAATTTTTAAACGACATAGATAGCCGTAAAAACAACAGAGATTTTCCTTAAGCACGATCTCTGGACAATATCTCTGGCCTTCAGCATTAGTCTTCTGTTTACGATAATATTATTCCGGATTCACTTTTGATATTTTATCTGCAGAGTTAAAGGATCTGGAGTTTCGAGCCACAAGTATATCCATTCACTTCGCAATTCAATCATATGTGAGTTTTTAACATAATCTAGAGTTGTTCAGTAATGTAGTAGCTTGATATAAATGAATCTTTTCGGACGAATGAAAATATTATACGTGCAAATAAACTTCAGCCCACCAGTTTCTTGGTAGGAGGCGGGTGAATGTAAGTTTGCTTTAATTCCGAAAAAGTTGGTGCGTATTTTATGAAACTTTGTACAAATGTTTTACGGGAATAAAAATAGGGTACGGTTAAATCAACGCCAATTATGCCGGGCAAAGCCGGGAACTCCGCTAGTTTGAAATAAACATAACTAGCAATACTTTACTTCATAGTCACTATGTAAATGAAAAAACTTGTCATACCATGTAATAAGTGTTGTATCAATTCCTCATGTTCCCCTGCTACCAGCAATGACTGTGACTCGCTTTCAGGTCTTCATCACATGTACTCTTTCAATTTATGAAAATCAGAAGCTAGATCTGGACTGTAGGGTAGATAGTTGAAAATTTCGAATTTAAAGTTGAAAAGAAGTTATGTTTTTTCCAAGCTGAATGGAAAAGGCAATAGATTTTGCCGCCGATTTTCGAAATTCCACCCGCAATTTCTTTGTATTTTCAAATATACATCGGCGTTAATTGTGGCTGCTCCATGCAAGGAATCAATGAACAAAACACAATAGCGATCACAGAAGACACAGGCCATGAGACGTCGAGTTAATGGTTCCTTCTTGCACGTATTGTGTTTGGTTGCTAAACAAGCGCGATGCCAAATCATTGAATTATGTTTGCTCTCAGATGTTGAGTAAGAAAACCACGTTTCGTGCCCAGTAATAATGAGCCTCCTTTATTGGCGTAACGCTGAAAAATCCAGCGATGCACTCTTACGATTTATTTGGTGTTCATCATTAAGGCTAGGGTCTCATCTTGCATAAATTTTTCTGCACTTCAAATAATCTGTCACAATTTCATGAAGAATGGTACTGCAGCGTGGCAGCCGAGCGTCCTAGCGTTTACTTACTGTCGGTTGAGGCTGAACATATTCCAGCCGACAATCTGTAAGCCTCTGGCTCGGAGTTAAAACAGAGACTTAGCATTACTTAGTTATAATGACATAAGTAGCTATTTGGAATGATCCCAAGAGATGTGTTTAAGTGGATTTATTACAAAAACTGAAGCAAGGCATTCATTACAAAAATTGTTTCACAGGTCGAAGGCTTTTCCGATAGTGAAATAGTGGCTCATCAGATCCAAAATGGCAGCGATTGCTTCCGGAGGCAGCGGAGGGGAGAATGGTGGAATTTTCCTAAAATGTCGGTTATCGTTTAATAAAGGAGTGCCCTACATAAATTTGCATAGTGAATTGCCATGCCAAGTAGCCTCCCAACTATTTGCAAGTGGGGAAGGGGTGTTTCCTATTGGCTGGGTTGCACGCCGCCTCAAGTCGTACACATCACCTATAGCTACCTCTCGTGGCCTGCGGTTCCCACAGTATGACTGCCACACTCAGCGACCTAGGATGATGGCAAGTATAGTGGTTTGGAAAAATGCCTTTATTCAGACGAATAAATGTCTTCAAAAATTAATACCCGCAACAGTACGTGAAACATGTGAATATTGCTTACTGATTTTATCCAGTATGGTATACCAATCGTTGGTTATAAACTTCTTTGATTTGGCAGTGAATATCAAACGGTTCCTCATTTATTGTGACAAGGAATCGAATAACATATTTCACTTCACGGCGTTCTCACTTTAACATTTAACACTATAACATTCGCAGAAGCAAGATAAGCAATAACAGCGAAACATAAAGGCTCGCAATAACGACACAGTAAACTCAAAATAGTTGACCTTAAAGGGCGAATGCGTGAGATTCCAGTGCTGTGCACGGCGCAAACGGGTCGGAATGTTGCAAGTACGAGCGAAGAAACCGAACGGTGTGGGTGAGTGGAAAACGCTCTGGCCTTGCATTCGGGAGGTCGTGGGTTAGAACCCCAGTCATCCATATTTTCATTTTCCATGGTTTCCACTAATCTCTCCAGGCGAATGCCGGGATGCTTCCTTGCCCCCTTCTTTACTCGCATCTAATTATCTCGACATCAACGAAGCGTAAAACCATAAACAAAATAAAAAAAAGCCAGGTCTTTTGGGACTTCCGGCAGAACTGAAAACTATGAATATAATACGCGCAGCAGGTTATACTTATAGCTATATAAACGCCAAATAATAAAAATTCCATGTGGTAGTAATGACCGGCTTTTAATTAGTTGCGCATTCCGGCCTTGTCTTATCCACTATAACCCAACACTATAGTGCTACCAGATACACGGGAACTACAGTTTAACGTGGAATCCGAGAATCCAAACCACGAAAACTTTGCCAGGGGTCAAGGTCGAGGTAAGGGTCAATGAAAATCCCCGTCTAGACAGGTATTCGATCCGGGGACCATTCATTCCTCAGTCAGACATCTTAACCACTCAGACACCAAACCACTACAGACATACTGTTAATATTAGCATGTCGGCGACGCGATCCTTTAAGGTCTTACCCATCCAATAATCACCCAACGCGCTTAAAGAAGTTTCACTTCAAAAACTTGATATATAATTTAGTCCACAACACGAATATTGGTCGAATATTCCCGAAGAAGTTGTACCAAGCTATTGTGTCAGAGGCAGAAAGACCAATTCCTTTCCGTAGGAACCTAATGTTTAACGTGGAATCAGAACCACTGAACGTCCCGGCGTAGCTCATATAATCAAATACAACTCCTAAAATAACCTGCTCCCCACGGGATTTGAGCCCGCGACCCGACAAACAAACTTTCGGAAGTAAGCGCCTTAACCGCTGAGCTACCAGACCGCCTTGGTTTGAAGAATACTGTACGTGTACTAAGTATACTGTCAAAATCGGGTAAAAACTGTGGGCTTATATGAACCATTTTGACAGAAATTAAGGTTAGGGGGGAGAGAAGGAGAGGGTTTAGGTTTTTGTAAATCAAACGTAAACAGCTTTTTCAACAAACAAACAAAAAATCTAAATAAAAAAAAAAATAAAGCTAATGTTGAAGGTAATGTCTAGGTTATAGATACTTTGCTAAAACGTGCTGATAAGTTGCAGCAATGAAGTCTTTGTAATAGCGTCACCGGAAATCAACTCATCAAGGCCCCCAATCACTTGGCATTACTGTGTAGCGTTATGGAGGCATCAGGTGATCAGAAACGACACCCCCCCCCCCTTCCACAGAGTAATATGGAGCTAATGACGTCGTTATCGACTTCACCTAAGGCCTTAACAGCATCAAAAACCACCAATGAGTAACGTCGACACGAATTTATCAGAGCAGTATGAAGTGCCTTGTGATTCGTAGCAACTTACACACAACGCACAACTCCCTTGTATTTAATCCGGTTGCAGATAGATCGACTACAGTTTACTTATAGTTTGGAATGCGATGCTAGTTCGTAGTTCTAATAGCTGTCTAGTCGCTCAGTGGTTAAGGCTTCTGACTGAAATAGAAAGGTCACCGGTTCGAATTCAGGTCTCGGCTGGGATTTTCAAAGCCATTTAACCCGACCTTCACCTCTGGCACAGCTTTCTGTGTAATGTGAAATACGCCAGAACTCTTCCGTAGTTCGGATTGCAGGTTAAACTGCAGGTCCCTTGTAACCGGTAGCATCACAAGGTTAGGTTATTTAGCCCCGACAAGAGGCGCATTGCGAGGCGAACCGAAAACTTTGTCAGTTGGCGGCCGAACATTCCTTCGGAATCTCCGAACCAACAATGACATACGACAATTTTTTCAGCATTGCGACTAATATCTATGTTTATGCCATTCACTACTGCCAGAGCACTGGCTGGGAGGATGAACAACAGTGAGCTTCTTTCCTGAAAGCGGATTTCAGGATCGGTTTCTCACGCAGTGATTATTTTTACCTAGTGACAAGAATAAATAAAAAGTGGAACTGTTTCTTTTAGCAGCCGCTGACTTCTCTCGAATGCTACGTAGGTCGTTCAAACTCATGACCTAATGATGAATACATGTTTGCTACAAAGAAAAGTGTGATGTGAAGCATAATGCCTCCAGAATGCCTTAACCTTGCACTAAGACTAACGCCCTCGGGTCGATCGGACCGACTGCTGTTGGAACAGTAGAGCAATAGCAACGCCGCGCCCACTGCAGAACCTCATTTCGTGTTCAAACTAAAAGCCAGACGTGTTCTGCTGGTGCAATTGCTTTGAGCGGAACTAATTAATACACTGTTTGCAATCGTTATAGAACATAACCTTTTTATTTTGTTTGTACAGTCTTACGGAAGTATTTTTCATACTCCTCTGAACTAGGAAACAAATTAACTTCAAGTTGACTAGTTTTTTGTGGATCCGCTTCTTTGAAATAGGCTTTGCGAACAGATGCTGGCTTAGTATCACCCCTTTTAAATACTCAGTAACATAAATCGTAGTCAGTATCATGGACAAAGCATTCCGAAGTATTCGGGTAGATCTCCAGTCATCACAACGAGATATTTCACGGTTTCCGGAAATCACTTCAGACTGTTCTAGGACCGTTTCTTCGAAATCCTCCCCCTTTTACTGTTACCGCTTCTAATGGTATCGACGACGACGACGAGGCGTAAACCTCCAAGCACTAAACATAATTCCTCTTTTATTGGTATCATTTAAAGAAAGACAGGTTTGCTCTAACTAAACGTGGTTCCTCATCTTAGGACTCAACTTTTGACTAATATTTTTAGGATTCAAATAATTAGAATTAGGCCTATACTATAAGCCTAACTGGGCGAAGTAGCTTTGAAACTCTAGTTGACGAAGTTTTAACTGCGTGAGTAGGGCATTTTTCTACAATGAGTTATTTTCTCTTGAGGAAAAAAATAATTTAAATCAGAGTTTAAAATCTTTCAGTTAAACCAAAGTGACTTAGTCCTTTATTTGATAAAGCGGAGAAAATTGGACAAATGAACGTGAAGACTGTGAGATTAGTAAATATCATTAGGTCCGAAGAATCCGTATGGGTCAGGTTATGTACCAAACGGAAGTGACGAGGGAGAGCTGAACAGCGGAATGAATGGTCGTCTAAGTTGGGAGCATTGACCACAGATCTCACATATGACGCAGAATTTCGTAGTGAGTTCAGTGGTAAACAGATCATAGCACTGAGAAAGATGTTGAAGTTGGGTAAATATATTATATTACCGATTGCGACGAAAGAAGAACCAACAGAGACAAAACCAGAACCAGTGAAACAAACTATTACATTCTAGTACACGTTGTTATACGCAATGGAGAAAAAATTGGGAACTGGATGTGCATTGCATGAAGAGATAGGGGTGATGGTTAAGGTGCCCAATCTGGGATCGACAGGCTTTCTTATAAGTCCTTTAACTAACATTTTATCTCGATTTTTGTTTACTTCAAGTGATGTATGCTAGGACGCTCCATGCTTCATAGTTCCCCCAGCTAATTAGTTTAAAACAGACGCGGAAAATTAAAACTCCGTCACCATGTGGTTGAAAAAAATTAGTGTAATACCAATCGGAAATGAACTGAAAACTTGCTTTAGTTCTGGGAAAAGAAGAGGTACGGGGGGTCATACTGTATTCATAGGTACTGACTTCGGAACCAGCTTCTGTATAATGTAGTGTAAATATTTTACAATTGTAATTAATTTTTAAAGTATATCATCGCGATTTGAGGCACAACTGATTCCACTGACAATACTTTATTGAAACTTACCCTTACAGCTGTCTTTTAGAATAAGAAAGTCACAGAAAGACTACCACGAGTCCTCTCGAACAAGCTCTTCGTTGAAACTCATAATGTGTTGTGGAAAGACGCGTTTACTTCGTGTTGGCATCTTGTTGTGAATGCATGCATTCTAATTGGTCTTAAAATATGATAGACTGTATGCAGTGTCCTGAGATGAGAAGCCTCTTGCTGAACAACGCAGTCGCTATCTCCGTACTGTGCGCCCCGGTAATGAAGGCGCAAGCGTTCAGGGCGCCCGTTTCGAGGGCTGCCGGTTCGCGTCCTGCAGTTGAGTAGTTTGAATTACGTATTGTGTTATAAGAGTTGTATGAATGTAGTATGGAAGAACTGTCAATACCCTGTGAATGCTGTTAGAAACATTGCTTCAATCACCAGCAAGTGCAAATCATTTCATTTGGAGCAGGAGAGGCGGTATCGTGTATATTTTTTAGGACTGTGGATGAACTTCTATACAGATAGACATGAGTCATCACTTATATATTTCTGCTTTTAGAAACATTGGCGGTTCACGTGGTTTTAATGCTTTTTATAGCATTGTAGTCGTTCACCTTAGTGAAAGTCAGGATATTATTTCGGCACTATTGATTCGTACAGTGAGCTGTGGATATGGTTCGCGCTGATGGTTTCTGCTTCCCCCTCTCTACTGTCGTGCTCTTGTTGTTGTGCCGTCGCTGTCAAGTGAGCGATCTCTTAATCCTCCGTTCCTGCCGAGGAAAGTCATTATGGACGCTCCGCTGCCCGGCTCGAGTAATGAATTTATCACGGCGAGGCGACGAGATTGTCTCCGACTACGGCCCTCCCTGCCTGACGACTCTAATGGAGGAAACACGAGGCGCTGCCGAACCCTGACGGCGCAGATTAAGGGTCCTATCAGCGCCGGCGACGAGACGCAAGACGGCAGCGAGACGCCGGCTGTGTCAACACCAGCGCAACACTGGAGCAGTCCCCGGCCGCTCGCGACGAGCAAACATTTATGAAGCCATACTCGATCTAAGTACTTAATTGTTCATAAAAAAAATCAGGGAGATATTACAAGTTGATACATCGGAAGAGATGATAATAAAGAACAGACTGCAGTGGCTGGAGCTTGTTATGAGGGTGGATGAAGGTATAGCCTACCCTTTTGATGGGAATCTTCTACGTACACTAATACTATTTGGCTCTCTTGTATCAATTAATCAACATTATAAGTAAATTTACAATATTGTCTTTTACCTTGTCGTCTACTTTAAAGAGTTCCCACCAGGAAGGAAATACGTTTATTGCCTTTTCTTTTTGCTAAGATGGATTTCAATGCTCCCAAATCCGGTTATAATTTATTATCTTTCTTCTTACTATCTGAAAGAAACCTCTATACTATATCGAAATTCTTTTATAATATCTTCCTTTTTTTTTTTTAAAAAAAAAAAAAAAAAAATACCTACAGCAACATCATGCAGGACCATGAAATCTTTCCGCAACACTTCGTATATTACTCTGCTCTATACATCACTACGCTTCACTTTTTTCACTATTAAAATTAATATAACTTCAATATAAAAAATTTTCTCTATGGCCGCCGCCGTAAATATTTTCCGTAATTCAAATTCCTTTCATATTCCGGTATCCCCCTGCCAGTGCCATTTCTCCTCTCATCACCATAAGCTCATCTCAATCAATTACATACCATTCTTTCAATAAACAATCCATCCTCTTCCAAATAACTGTTTTAATCTCATGACTAGCCTTCACATTTTCTCCTTTCTGTCAGAGATGTTTCAAAACCAGCTGTTTAGCATTTTATATTACCACTTTATAGGTATTATACATGAAATCTTCGTCTTCTCGTGTCGGTGACAGCATCAGAAATGTGGTAGTTTTTCCACCAATGCGATGGCTCTGTTAGTAGCTAATTGGAGGTCAAATTGAGATACATTTATTCCGATTTGTGGACAAGACAGCAGATGTACCATGGTTTCTGTCTTCCCGCAAGAACATGTGGTATCTGGCTGTTCTCCCAGGTATCCCCATGTGGCAAGAGTATCTTTGCTGCTGCCAACTCCAACTCGAAGCATGTTTAGCGACTTCCATAGGAGCCATGGTTGTTCAGACCCAGGTGGTAGACCCTCTTTTGGCTTCATACACTCGAAATCATGTTGCACTCTCTTCTCCCATGCCAGTATTCTTTCATTGCATGGAGCACCATTTGGTGGCTTTGAAGTCCGTATGAAGCTTTAGTCTCGATGGTGTTGGTGTACGTAGGGGGTGTCGGGCGTCTTCGTTTACTTTAAGCCTTGCCAGACTGGTGGAAACTTCCCGACGTATGTCTCCAGGGACAATGGCAGCTAATATCCCCACTTTTCTCACAGGCGATGGTCTGAGACAACCTGTGATGAGGCGGCATGTTCTGTGGAGCGCAACGTCTACTGTCTTAGCATGGCTGGATTTTTGGCAGACAGGACATGCATACTCTGCTGCGGAGTGGCATAATGCTAAGGCAGAGGTGCGGATGACGCTAGGGTTAGCTCCCCAGCTAGATCCGGTCAACTTGCTTAAGATGTTGTTGCGTGATGATACTTTCATCTTGACATTGCGACAGTGGCTTTTAAAAGTGAGACCTCTATCAAGAGTTACGCCGAGGTATTTTGGGATTTCATTGTGCAACAGAGTCAAATGAATTAAATATTTATTAATCGTGTTGTTGGGAGACACAAGTAGTGGAGATGAAAATCTTGCAATGGCCGACAGATATGGAGGAGGATGTGCTGGACGACCCGTAACGAGCTGAAACGTTTGACAAAGATGATTATGATGAATTAGCCTAAGTATCATCACACCTTATAATTTTCAGCAGGGTCAGGTCACGTGTGACTCTTTCACGCCTCTCTCTCCGTCCTAAACTATTTCGATCTAATTTTGCTGCAGTTTAGGTTTGTTCTTCTTATACTGCTCATCACTGAATCCATTGGTCCGTTTATTTTCATGTTTAGTGATCTGTCTTAGTATCCTCTACTCGTCCATGCTCTTAAAATGTCCTCACAATTTTCATTTATTCTTTTCGACTCTCTCATTTAGATTTCCAGTCTCTTTTTTGACATAGCAGATCGTCTTTCCTAACATGTTTCTCAAGAACAACATCTCACTGGCTTGAACTATGCTCTCATCTCTCTGTAGTAATTCAAATTTCCACTGGATACTAAATTACAGGCATATACTACATTTTGTACATATTTTTCTTACATTTTTATAGGCCCTAACCCGACTGATATTTAAGTTAAGAGATTGAATTTTTACTAGCCTCAAAACCTGTCATCAATAATTTATATAAAATAAAGCTCGATGTAATTCCTCATGCCTTGCGCAGTTGTCATCCTGGTCCAGACTGTATTACAACCCAACTACAATCTATGCTTAGGTTTCCGCTAAGAAATAAATGCTTCAATCACACACGAATTGAATCGCATGTTGGCAGCAATAATGCATAGCGATATAAACATCATCCAAGATCTTCACGGGTTTTTGTATCTTTCTTTTATGTTTATTGTGATTCAAATCGATATTACAACGATTGAATGGCTGACACAGTTACTTATTGCTGAAATATTGGCTTCAATAATATTGCTTTGTGAAAGTAAAAGAAGTTAAAAATAAATCTTAAAAACTTACGTATTATAAGTTTCAATTGCAGTCGAGGCTACACAGATAGCGATCAGTTTGCAATTATTTTCGTTGAAATTAAGTAATAATTTCAATGATAGGACACTCATGAAAACAGTTTAAATTATTTAAAAAAATTACTCATGCCCCCTGCTGCAACGTCAAATGCCAGTTGGAAATCTGACGCAGGCTAAATAACAAATCAAAACTTTCGCTAACATTGCTGCTCGAAAATAAAAAACTTTTATCTAACATATCTATGGACAAAGTTTAACGAATACATCTCTTTCTAATTTTACGTAAATATAATCATCTAATGATTAATATCTCGATTTAAACGAAGTACATACATTTCTTTCGGTATTCTGACAATTCATTTCATTGCTGACGTTGAACTTTTTAAATAACGCGCATATAGTATCTAGTATCTGGTCGTAGTTAGTTTGGCAGCGGAGGCGGGAAGCGTGACGTCAGCGTGACATCGGTACAGCGTGACCAAGACTTGCGTTTTATAAGAATAGATATTTTGCATCGTCGGTAGATTTCAAAAGTTTTTCGGATGGACTGTAATTTATTCTATAAGCACTCACGTAGATTAATATTTCAAAATAGGTTTTCAAGTCCTGGGCAGTATATGGTCTAGGCTTCCTTTTTTTAAAAAAAGTTCCTTTCAATATTAGGTTCTATAATATTCATTGCCATAAATTTCAACAATATCTTCACCAACAGTCACAGGCGAGTTTTCAAACATTAGTGAATCATTCTTCTTTCGACACCATACAGTAAATCGTAATCTCGCTGAATTAGTGACTTCAGGAACTCTTTGATGAGGCCAGAAGACTGCTGCTGCTGCTGATGTCACTGAGGTAACAACACTTATTCCATAATATCAGTCCACCACAGGTTTTAACGAATCCTTGAAAAAATCTTCAGAGTCCAACCTTACCACGTTAAGTTTGTTTAACTTTCGTCGAATTGCATTTCTGACGTTTATGTAGCCGAGATAGTCATTGACACGATAAAACTGAAGGTTATGGGTTTTCACTGTATTATCGAACAATGCATGCACCATCAGGTCTGTAGGGTTAGCTGTCAGTGAGTGTATTTAGAGACTTTGGAATACTATCAAGCAGGTAGTGAATATCTCGCCGGATATTAAGAAATTTCAAAGCCATTTAATAGTATGAATTTTAGTTTCTCTCTTTTCTATGTTGCTTATATTTTCATGAAGTTTATTCACTTCTTAGTCTACGCTGTTAGTGCGCGCTGTGTTTGAGATCAGGCCTGAGTTACATTACGTAATGTTAACAGAGCACTAGACCATCAAAACATATTGCTCAATTCTGATAAATAAAGTACAGAAAGGTGTCAATATTTTGTTCGTAAATTTCCAGTTCCAGCTTTGAGTACAAATTTACTTTCAACATTTGTAAGGCATAATCGAGTGTAGCTCCGCGTTTACCCTTGTTGTTTGTGTAGAACCACTCAAACGCCGAAGTCGGGCTGTTCCGCAGTGCACAGGCGGCGTCCATTAATTTCGTGAGGTGTTTTCTCCGGAATTTTGGACCGCCCCCCCTCTAAAATGACGTCAGATTTAAATGAAGACACCCCTCTGTCCCTACTTACCGACCTCGTAACTTTCTTAGAGCTTTTTTTTCGGTGTTATGTTTCCAGCGGCTATACTCCCCTCTAAATTCGACTTTCGCGTCATGTGTAGACCTTTTTTTCTCTTTACAGTCCTACAAGAATTTCAAAGCCTCACGTGAGATTTTTGTTGACCCATCCCTCCCCCTTGGTGAGATTTCGCCGCACCCCCTTCCCTATTTCACCTTACGTAATTAATGGACGCCCCCATATCCCGTAGTCTACCTTCGCCGCTGACCGCCACCCCCAGCCGCTATAAAGTCAGAGAGTCAGGCGGGTCCGGCCTGAGTCAGTAAACAATTGGGTGTTAAACTCCCCCCCCCCCCCCCCAAGGATTCTAGATCGTCTAGGCCGGGAGGGAGAAGGCTGCACCACCGACCAAGGTCAGCCGTCAAGGCGCCACGGCACTGCACGGTCATTCCGACCACTGAGTGCCTGCACCCGCTGTCTGGCTTTACTACTGGTTCAGCCACCCAATCCCTGCCTCAAGCATCGAGAGCCTCGTGGATAATGAAGAAGAACAACAGATCAGTAACTGCCTGAGTCAGTAGTGAACGGGATGTTCCGCCCCTCTATCCCAAAGATTCTCCATCTTCGAGGCCGGGACGGAGTAGGAATAAACCAGCCGTCAAGGTGCCACGGCACTGCACAGTCATTCCGACCGTTAAATCCGCGCGCCCGCCGTCTGCGCTTATCATTGGTTCAGCCATCACACCTCTGCCTCAAGAACCGAGATCCTCGTGGATAATGAAGAACAACACGTCAGTAACTGCCTGAGACAGAAGTTGACTGTGTGTTCTATCCCCTCCCCTGTCCCGAAAATTCTGATCCTCGGGGCAGGGACGGAGAAGGATGAACCACCGACCAAGGTCAGCCGTCAAGGCACTGCGCACCGTTCACAGTCATTCCGACCGCTGAGTACTCACGCCCCTCGTCTGACCTTACCACTGGTTCAGCCACCCCATCCATACCTCAAGCATCGGGAGCCTCGTGGATATTGAAGAAGAACAACACGTCAGTTACTGACCTCGTACTGAAGGGCGTCTCTCGCCGTCTCTCCGCTCCAGTGTCTACTGCGCTCTGGACTCGTCGCGGACCTTCTTTTATAGGCTGCTGACAATAAAGGGGAGTATTTCCTAGGTTACGCACCACGACGTCACCGACATTTAATTGTTTCGTTGGAAACGAAGTCACAGCCCAGAAATCTGGTAACTTCATTTTCTCAGTGCAAGCATACGGTGAACTGAACTGAGCTACATGAATGATTTTTCTCAAGACAGCGGCGCCTGCTCAGTTTTCATCCCAGCAGTTCTAATAGTGAGGGAGTATTGTGTTTGGTCTGGGCGCATCATTTCGACTACTCTGCTGTAACGACACACGATTTAATGTGAACGAACTGTTGTTTGTCACAGCAAGTTGCCAGTCTGTTCGAGATCGTCAGGTACAGCGCATGGTTTCGTGCAGCCTCAGCAGCGATCTGCCGAGAAGCTGTCAGTAAGTGCTGTGAGTATACCTTCTATTACTTTCCTCTTTTGAAAAGTAAATGAAAAATCCTCTGTATAGTAGTCCAGTGTGTAGAACAATACATTGAGACGAATATTCAGACTAAATATTAACCAAAGCAAGACAAAAGCCATAAAATATTGCAAAAATAATACCTGCGAGAAATCCAGCACCTATAAAAAATGATTTAACATCTTTAAATTTCAATTAACTGCTTTCCCAGTCACGTTTTTCAGAAGAGACTGTACAAATTAAATTAAAACGGTTGAAAAATGTGAATGTCGCGCAGATAACAGATCTCTGCAAGACGAATACAAACCTCTCAAAATACTGCTTATTTCATTGGTTGTAATGTGTTCTTGACATTTCAAATTCTCTCAGTTGGAAAAATGCGGCATTTCAGTATGGACGTCGTAAAAAGAAATTAACCGTATGGCATTAACAAAATTTTTCTGCTCATCCAGGAAGCATTCAAACCTGACTAGGAAGACAACAAGATACGAGTTTTGTTCCGCCTCTACCTGTGTTACTTTTAGTTGCGTTGTATGTCCATATTTTGGCATTTTTAATTTAATTTGTGCAACTTTTCGGTAAAACGTGTGTGGAACGTGAAAAAGACATATTGAAGCAGGTAATCCAAATTAAAGGAGTTGGTACCCATTTTTAATAGCTCCCAAATTTCTAACAGCCCGTATTAAAATATAAAAAATACGACCATATTAAATAGGATAAATAAATGAATAGTGTTACTTGGGGACAAAAGCAGCATCTTGTATTCTTTGTTCCAGCTCTACTTTAATTGCTCATGGCGTTACACCTCGTTGACGTCGAGATCATGTTAGGCTGGAGACAAGGAGCGGGAAGGAAGGGTATTCGAACCGGCGTCCTCTGTAATGCGATGTTTGCGCTTTACCACTCAACCAACACGGTCGACAACTTGCAACTAATCGACGAAGAAAGAATAGCATTAGTAAGTGGAGCCATTTTAAAAAGGGAATTCATCTAGTTTCTAACGTCCGTTTAGAACACACAAAGAACGTGCTAAAACTAATGTAAATGAAAGATCCTATGTGTAATAATCCACTGTCGAATCTCCTTCCAGCTACCGAGGTTTCCAATATGGTTTCTTCAAAAGCCATGGTGGAATCACTTCTTGTTCCTTATCGCTAGTCGTCTCCTGCCTCGACAAAATGTAAAGCCAAACGAAAAAAAAATATTGACACAAGAATTCGGACTAAACCAAATGAATTTAAAAAAATCATAAAATGTTGCAGAAGTAATACCAATAACAGTAAATTAAATGTAAAAATAGGGTCAGATTGAATAAGTGAAACAAGTGAATTATGTTACTTAGGAAGCAAAATTTCAACTGATGGAAGAAGCAGCAGTGATGTTAAAAGCAGAATAGTATGAGAAAAAGGAGCCTCCTTGAAAAAAAAATTCTATTTCAAATATTTATCCAGGACTCACAAAGAACTTTCTAAAACTCTAGGTATGGAGGTCAGCATGGAATTGGAATACCAGAAAGCAAAATTGATGTTTTTGAAATATGGTGCTATAGAATATTATTGTAAATTAAGTGGGCAGATGAAGTATGGAATGAACATATTTTGGAAATGATTATCGAGGAGAGAACTTTTAAGAAGTGTCTGACATAATTAAGAAACAGGATGGTGGGTCATGTTTTAAGATATGGGTCATTAGTTAATTTATTAGTGGAGAGAAGAGCTGAAGGAAAGAACTTCAGTAACAGTCATGCCTGTCGTTTGCGGAGTGGGTGTGACAATATTTGGCAGAGCTCCACTGTGATATAAGTTAGTGATTACAAGGCGTATCAATTACAGTTTTTGCACGGCTGGCTGAGAACCGGCGTCCATGCACTTGGACGAATCACTCATAAATTATAAACTGTTGAATCCTACCTGCAAACACCTGCATGTATGAGTTTACGAGAGGGCTGAAACAGAATACTGAATAGTGAAATATAGATAATTAACTTGACAGCCAACATCCTGCACGATAAAATAGCATCTCGATTAGTAAATAAACCGTGCCAACGCATACCCGCATGTATCAATTACAAACTCAGCTAATACCTTCACGTATCAGTTACAATGTTCAAAGAAGTTTGAATCTGGTCAAGTCGTAACTGATTTTAGCGGAACAAGGCTGGGAGAAAATGGTGTACCAATTACAATGTTCATAGATGCGGAACTAATTAGACTTGACAAATTTTCCCATGGTTTCGTCGCCACGCCCTCTCCTACTACTAATGGTTTGCTTAAGAGAGATTGAAACACTGGAATAAATTCAGAAGGAGAGGAGGAGATCCAAGAAGAAGAAGAAGGGGGAAAAAAAAACGAACAGGAAACAGGACTATTCCTCTTTTTTTACCAATCAAATAATTCTATACCAGCTTATCTATTAAATAGTAGCTTAAATTTCAAATCCCACATGACGAAGCTTTGGGCGCAGCTAGTTATAAATAATGGACAAAATCATACTTCCTTGCCTTTGAATTTAGAACGTCTTGTAACAGTTGCTACATATTGCGTCTGGAATTGATTGTCTTTCTTGCCAAGGTTTCCCAAACTCACACTATCTTTACCCTGTTACATGCCAAGAACAAATCTCAGAATGCCGCGCTTGAATTTCTTTTCCTTGAGCTACTAGTATACAGACAGGGACTGTCTTAATATTTTTCTAATGGAAATGAGAGGTAGCCAGCTGAGCTTTTCAGACTGTTTCTGGAGCCGCGCATCAGAAAATTGGAGGGGTTAGTGAACCAAACCGCTAACAGCTAATGAAGCCGCTTGTTCAGCGAAAGGCTGCTCCCATAAAACAATTCGTCAGGTCTACTGGCCGGGCTGTCGTCAGAATAAAAGCGAGATGTTTGTGGGCCTGGAGGCGGTGTTTGCCTAGAAGCCTGATGTTATCCGGTCGGGGTAGTAGAAGAAAAGGTACTTTACTGAAGGAGAGCAGCGACGTATAAAAACAATAGTAACTGGTGCTACCAAATTTTGAGAATCTGTTCAATGCGAACCTGCAAATCAATAAGAGAGGAAACTTTGGGGTGGCTGGACGATTGGTCGAAACGACAGCCGCTGGTGAGTAATGAAGTCTTCCCGAGGCTGGACGGTGGAAGTGAGAAGATCTTCTGGATCTGGCGTCAACGCGAACAGACCAGCTTCCTTAACCGCCAGTATCAGCTGTGTGGTCGGAGTCACGACTCCCCTCCCCTACCATCAGTGTCGCCAGCTGTGATCAAACTCGAAAAAGTCTACAGAAAACTAAGAGAAGTGTGCAACATGTCAAACGCTAGGAAAGTACTCCGGGCAATTACCCTGACTAAATAAAAACTTATCAAAAGATCTAGTCAAACTTAAACCCTGTATGACCCCTTAACCCCTTGCCGGACCAGTTAGCTCGACGAAATCCGTGCCAAGCGATTGAGGACGCTTGCTAAAAGGGCGGCGTGATGCGCGAGATAATCGCAACAGAAGCCGACGTCCGGATACCTGATATATAGCAATAAGCTTACTTGTTCCACGCGATACGGTTCTTGTGGACGTCAACATTAATTTAACCCTTGTTCCTTTTTTATATACATATTTTTATACAATATCTCAATCAATATTTCAACATATTATTACTATAAATCCTGCATAATAGACAAGAAATAACAATTTAAAAACTATACACGAACAATGCTTTAATAGAAATTGTAATCTTCCTGGGCTTCCTCAGGTGTAACGTCTTCAGAAGTAATGTAATAACGCGACGCCTAAAAGTAAATATTGCCAGCAAAAAATCTAATTACAAGAACAAATGCTCCCCTTGAACGAATATCTAATAGGAAAAATACTGACAACTCTAGAAATTAGTAGTCCGGCATGGTACGGTCCTTTTGAAAACATTGTGGTTTACGTTTGGTCCGCACTTAGTTCCACGAGACTCACTCGTGATGTTTACGTTTGGTCCGCATTTGTTTCCACGAGTCTGACTCGAGATATCCATGTCTGGTCCAAAATTGTTATCACGAGTCAGACTCGTCAAAGTACGGCAAGGGATTAAAACCCTTTAAGATCTTGTCAGTATAAGAAAATATTTTTTTGTTTCCTATTTATATTCTTCGTTAACCATCGAGACATGTCATACGTGGAACTCGATATTATTTATATTCAATTTTTTTGATATCTCCAGTAATTTTTCCGGCTGGCACAACACAGTGTATCTATCAAGTTTAAGACTATTCCATCCCCATTAAGAGCTCACTACAAGTTTGATTCTGAAATTAGGATCAACTGTTGATCTGCTTTGTAACTGTACTTGGATTTTTTAGTTTTTTCTCAGAATAATGCGTACGATTAGAAATGATAACAGTAGCTAAGTGCTAAATTACAAATACTCAGTTACATAAAAATCTATTTCCTATAGCTACAAAATATTACGTTAAAGACTTTAGTCACTTCAATTGATTCTTCAGATAAGTTGATTTAACTATGTCTGTTCACACACAGTGAAATGTTGCCATTTTTGTACGCCGAAACAGTGAGTCTAGTACGCGAGGGAGTCTGAAGTCATGTAGGGACGCCGCGCCGGCGTGGTTTCTACTTGCGCCCTATCAGCCAGACAACTCGTCTCTGTCGGACAGACGTGTGTGCAGCAAGTCGCCCAATTACTGAGTGACAGCTGGCTGCGTTCGTTAGTACGCGGGACGGCCGAAAAAGTGAAGGCTGTGAGCTGACTAATTACAAGAGCCAACTCTGACGTGCGATATCGCCGTTCCGTAGCCCACGGGCGTTGCTGTTTGTGTCGGGAGCGAAGCTGCTCTTTCCGTAAGCCATGAAAGTCAATTGTTACCAGCGACATTACCATTGATGACTTACACGAAAAGCTGGTCAGCTGTGTTCCACACTAACCCTTTCTGCACATCCTGCATCAAAGCTTTGTTGAAGAATGATGGTTGCAAACTCATAGCATCTGTAATAACTGTGCGCAATGACGAAAAAAGTTTTCGATCGTTCAGAAATAAGCAACAGAAAAAGTCCAGACATTTTGGGCATAAACACATAGTTTTCGGTTAGCAAGCTAAATTCTGCTCTGTATCGCATCAAACATGTTCTGTCACAAAAATTTCAGCGTCTGGCTCTGTTTTACGCGGCATCCGCGTGTAACTTCCGCTATAATCTACTTCTGCCTGTTCTGGCAGCTTTCCGCATTAAAATTTTTGTTTCATTTCTGTCTTATGTTGGAGTGATAAATGACTGACTCGTTTCCGAAGAAAAGGATGTAACATTGTTTTAAGTGACATAATTGCACATTTGCGTGACGTTTTAACTTGGACAGTAAATATATCAAATCTTCCATGAACAAAATTACCTTTGGCCTACTAAACTTTAGAATATTAATAAATAAATTACGCCAAAGCAGTTGACTTATTTGTATTTATTGGTCTCTTGTACGCGTTTCACTTCTTTTGCAGAAGCATCTTCAGCGGGTTTTTTCTGTTAATTACATACAAAACTTGTAAGCAGGTTATGCTGTGTTTGGTACAGTGAAATTCATTCCACTGTACCAAATTGTACGTAATTAACAGAAAATACCTGCTGAAGATGCTTCTGCAAAAGAAGTGAAACGCGTACGGGGGACCAATAAATACAAAAAAGTCAAATGCTTTGGCGTAATTTATTTATTAATATTATCAGCAATTGAGGAAAATGATCCACAACATCCAGATATTAAACTTTAGAATAAAATGTAGTCGCTTATAGAGTAAAGCAGAAAATGTACAACTCAGCTTATGGCATTATGGTCTACAGCAGGGTGAACACTCTTCTCCTTGGGTGAACACTCTTCTGCTTTATTAATCCGCAAGTCTCCCTAATTGCTTACATAGCGCTATGTAAGATAGGAGTAGTAACTGTTATAAGCACGGCAGCTGCATTCTATAGAGACTTAGGCAATTTCAGTTTCCTGAAACTGGAAAAAAACAGGAATGAATTCCAAGATTAATGTAATAATCCAAATAAATTTTCGTAATACTCTGTAACCCTTGTATTTAGAATTGTAATTTCCTTTTTAAATAAGTACACCAACCGATGTTTAAATTGAAATAAATATATATGAATACAGACATGTGTATCCCCATATTTCACTTTGCAGCCACAACTACCTGGCACGGACCGAGCGTCGTGGGTGAACGGTTAACGTTCTGGCCTCGCATTCGAGAGGACGTGGGTTCGAATTCCCGTCCGAGCATCTAGATTTGGGTTTTCCATGGTTTCCCCAAATAACTCCAGGTGAATGCCGGGATGCTTCCTTCAAAAGGCCATGGCTGAATTCCTTCCCGTTCCTTGTCCCCAGTCCCATCCCGCCTCTAATGACCATAGCCGTCGACGAGGCGTACAGCCATAAGTAAAAAATGAAATACCTAGCACGGACCACTGGTGTTTGTGTTTGTGTTTGCTAGTATCCTCTACTCTCCCACCGTGGACTACGGTTGTTGCATGTCGGTAGCTGTGCGGGTGCGGGAGATATGATGGTTGGAAGTGGTCGACCCGGAATATTTTTATATTTCGACCAAAGTGCTATAAAAAAATGTTCTTGAATGTACTAAAGTCTCCTAGAATGGATTTGAATGAACTAGAATGTTCTAAAATACAATACATTTGTCAGATTTTTAAGCTATTAACAAATATAAATAATTTATGTATAACATATTTAATGTGTAAACCAATTTTTATGGGACTTTCACGGGCGGATTGCTGAATTTACAGGGATTGACATAAGATAATTTTACTACGGGAATATTTAAGGTTCCATGCAATAACATAAAATCCTTCAAAATTCTTGACAAACACGAACGAAATCGTGGCCACCAGTCCCTAGTTTATCATGCTATTCCACTGTACACCATGTTAATTATACAACATGGAAATTACTCTAATCAGTTGCTAACTCAATAGTTCGGTTCTAAATGTTATCTGACTGTTACGTAAAAGCAAAAATTCCATTTTCATTCACATTATATGATAACCCTAAATGTCTCCCTGAATAGTTCCATACGAGTTGCGCAATATCTGTCTCTAACAATTAAATCTTGTTATGTGTATCTGTTAGTATATTTCACACAAATTTTAAAGGATTTGAGTATTTCACTTCTTTGTATAACTAATGTCTCTTCCTTCAGGGATCACAAACATTTTTAAACTTTTATATTAAATACCACGCAGTTATTGAATTTTATCTCCTCTACACGAATTGATCTTTCTGTTTATGAAACGAGCAATTTAAAACTGTAATAAAGTTCTGCTGAATCTAATCTAAATACTGCTGAAGTTATATTCATCCTCAACTACACATTACGAGTCTCCGCACTTTCAAACACTGAATGAGTGTCAGAGAATATTCTGAGTCCTCAGTATATCTGAGAGACGTTGCGACACAAAACAACGGCTGAACTTCACTTTTATCTGGGTCACTACTCTTTCTACGAGCAATATAAACAGAAAATATACTAATTATCTTTTAATAATTTTTCTTTTGAGACTTTTTCAGAAAAAATTCCAACTACCACAGCAGGTGATACCCGCCACTTTGATTAATAACTTATTTAGTGAAAAAACGAGATTAATTGCTGTTGGAATTATGCTTAATCTTGGACGCATCACTCCTGTCGTCTAAATGTCATAAGAGCCGCCGAATGTTTACTGAAAAATGTTTGCAGTTTTATAAATTTTGTAAATACAGTTATTGTGAACGTGTTGGAATTATTTCTACATCTACTTTTATACTCTGCAGTTCACAGAAAACTGCGAGCGGCAGAGTGTAGTTTGCATCAAAATTAATCTATTTTCTGCTAAGGACGTTACTTAACTGCATGAAAAGAAAGACTTCTTATCTATGCTGTCAATGCACCCTAAACTAGTTGGCCGGAGAAGTATTTCACTGCATTCGCAAATGACAGTAGCTGATCTCATTTTACTGAATGAGATTCTGTTGCAACTGCATCTTCTATCTACCCAGTATCAATTTAGCGACATACTCGCAAAGACTGTGGAAAACGGTCACTAATCGCGCGGCTCTTCTCTGTACATTCTCGATACTATTAATCAATTCCTTGCGATACGGATGCAGTGCAGCACAGTGATACTCCAGGGGCGTTCCAATTTCTCCAAATCACTCCTTTCTCGCCTTTAAGGACTTGGTCATCTACATAGACGAGACGTAAAAAAAAAAAAGAGGCATACAGGAATTGTACACACCATTTACATTATGATACGTTTCAGTTCTTAAAAATTCGTCCTGTGAATCGCATTCTAGAAAAAGCTTTTGCAACGATAATGTGCTGGTTAAGGTTTGAACATTACCAAGAAATTAGTGCCTTACTTTGTAGTCTCGTCAAAACGGTATCTTTTTATCCGTAATACGCATTAGTTACACTTGTTAAAATATAATGTAAGTTTCCATTTATCGTAACATGTTGAAACATCTCTAAACAATTATCAGAATCACTTACTTCCCTGTAGACCACTGCATCATCGGCAAACAAAATAGAAGTGGCCCTAATATCCTTTTGACTGGACTGCTACAGAAGTAGATACTTTTCCCCCTACGACGACATACTGCGACCTTCCAATTAACATATCATGTACCTGTTCACAAAAAAAGATGTTCCTAATACACGGTAAACCGGACAACACACCAAATAAGGCACTTATTATCAAACCATTCATAAACAGACTGCAATAAGAAACATGCTTAATGTAATACGCGAACACCGTCAAAAAAAAAAAAAAAAAAAAAAAAAAAAAAAAAAAAAAAAAAAAAAAAAAAAAAAAAAATAGTAGACAGAACTCAACCCACTAAAGGAAACAGCTAAAATCATGGATATAAATCACATATGTTTAATAAATTAAGAATGATTATAAACCGGTTATGGAAATAGAAGACAGAAAATAGCAGCCACACGGAATCCACTCAGATACCAACATACACCAAACAAACATATCAAAATAAATTATTCTATAATAACACGGGAAAACAATAGAAATAAATAAATAACGCACTATGAAAGACTCATAAGACAACCGACAATTTAAAAAAAAGAGGAAATATTTAACTTAAAATAGGAAATTTAGCTCACAAAAACGAAAAATTCATTCAGCAACCCTGAACTCTGACATTTATCAACTGTATTCTATTTCCCATACGAAATTGATCTTTCGATGTTATATGGTTACATCCTGGTGTAATTCGTTTATGCGTCCTGGTGATTCTTCAATGGGACATAAAATACTTATTAGACCTTCAATTTAATGTTACCACTAGAGGATTTTAAGACATTTCTTGATAATTATTTCCTTGAATATTTCATCTGCCATATAGTTAATAAATATGTAATTCAATTTTTTCTTTTAATAGATAATTTTTTTATATGTTACATATTATTAGTATCACTTGAAAATCAGAAGTGCAGTCTCTACTGTTTTATATGTTTTAAATGAGTTACGTTGTATTTATTATGCTTTGGTTTCCGTATATAATGTGGTGCTAATTAATTAATGGTTTTTTCTTGGTATCATGATGAAGCTTACCTGAAATCGAATACTGATCTGCATACTTGATTTGTATAATTTTGGTTGACTTCTCAATGAGGGTGTTCTGGATTTGTAGGGTGATGTCTTGCAACTAACTCACATTGACAATTAATTCAAAGCTTTTGAGTGCTTTGTTTAGTTCTTCTTGGTAACTGTTAGTACTCTGGTTTTATTACAATTATGCTGAATTTTTGCATAAACTTATTTTATTGATACAATCTGCATGTGCTTTATCTATCATGACAGTAGCGCTCTCTTTGTGTGCAATAGTCTATTGTTGTTGCTAGTCCAAGACTGATAGACACCAACTTCACATCAAACCTCCCAATAATAAAGCTCCAGGGAACAGAATTAAATTATAGCGCTTTTGTCAAAGATCTGGGAGTTCTAGTAGGCAGTAATCTAAGCTGATCTGAGAACACTGACTCAGTATGTCGGAAAGCCTTCTCTTCTCTTCTGTTCATGCTCTGCGTAAATGTAAGAAATTCTTACCCACCCTTTTGAAAAAAGAACTGGTGCAGGCCCGTGTGCTTCCCCGTCTCAATTACTGTGACGTTGTTCAGCAAAATTTGAGTTCGGAAGACATAAGGAAACTTGAACTTGATACGAAATTCAGTGTAAGGTTCATCTGTGACCTGCGACTGTACGACCATGTGTCACCTTCATATGATCGCTCACAGTGTTTGCGCGTATGCGTTCGACGACGATTCCACACTGTATGTCTCCTTCACCGCCTCATACATCTAAAAACTCCCGCCTACATTTGTTCCAACATCACATACCTAGGACATTCCCATAATATTAATATCAGATCCCTGAATTCAAATATATAAACCATCCACTCCCGTAGCTCAGAAATACTAGCCAATTTCTTCTTCAATTTCATCTTCCCCTGAAAATTAGAATCGGCCAATTTAAATTTCTTTTGAGAAAGCATTACTCGTACGAGCATTAGCTGTTCTTCACCGCATATTTTTTTTTTTTTTTAAATTCAATTGTATTAATTGATACTTTGTCCACCTATTTACTCAGCCTTCCTTACTATTAGTTTGTAAGTTGTTTCTTTAACCTACTAGTATTTAGTTTGTACCGTTTACTTCTTCAACCTTCTATAGCATTAGTTTATACCATTAAATGATTGGCTAGTTAAACATGAATATTATTAAGATTTTAGTTAAGTTAATTGAAGCAAAATGTGAAATACGTGTTGTATACTGTTAGTTTGCGTAAGGTGTAAAATATTTATTATAAACACCTGGTTTGATGTAAGGATAATTAAAACTTTTAAAGAAATAGTTAAACAGAGGTTTATGTACTCGTGAAGTACCATAGAACGTTTTGCGGTTCGGATTATTTATTAAGCTGCAGGACCAGATTACCAGATATTATTAACAATCCAGGAACGGAATCTGCGGCAAATTCAAACTACGCCAATAATGCTATATGAATTTTGTTCTACTAAGAGCATGTAGCACTTCCCTTATTACTTTACGAATGAAACTAGGTCACCATGACAGTGTACGTAGTATCAGCTACAGCAAAAGCAATCGTATTGAGGGTTTATCGGCATTCAGTGAGCGTGATTGCTGGGCCTCCACCTTAGCCTTTATTTTCTTCGTTTTTTCATTCTTCCGTGGAACACATCTTTATGGCCACCTCCTCGGTACGAGACACGAAATCCAATGGCAACATTTTATGAAGGCGGCGCGCCTCGCCCCGGCCATCCACTTGTGTTTCCTGGAGCGGACACAAGAGGGCCAAGGGAAACACTTTGAAATATGGCGGCGTCCGTCGGACAGTAAAAACGACGGGGGACACCCTACAAGAGGAACGACCTCGGCGGACCTCCTTTTTCTTATCCTACGGGAGCGACGTGTGTGGGGAAAGAGTTATCACAAAACATCCACAACGAAATAACGACGAAGACATAGACTACCCTAGATTTTACTGAGAGGGAAAAAAACCGCTTTATGCTCTTTACAGATAGTTGCTTCTTCCAAGATTCTAAAAGATCATCTGTCTCATTAGCTGATTTGTACTTGGAGGCATAACAATCTAACAAAATTACTACTTGAACATAATGTTTTGAAATATAATTGTAATCTAGTTTCCCACTCATTATCCATCCATTAACTAATTAATTACGTAATGTACATTTAGTGAGATTATTTCGTGTGCATGTGTGTGTTAAGCCTTTTTTCGATACCCATTTTAATTAAAGAATATTAATATGTTACGTTGCGCCAGATGCCTTATTTTGGTGGTTTCCGATGTACTGATTTTTTTATCTTTTTTTTTAGTTTGCTCGAAGCAACTTCAAAATCTTGTAGATTCTTTACAATTTATTTCTATTAAAAAAAAATCCAGATAGTTTTAAGATTTTTTTATCGTTTCAATAGTATCCTTCTCTTTTGTTTGGCGTTATGGAAACTAGTATCATGTAACATGTCACTTTGATAGCAGCCGGCACTGTCACTCGAATCTTTGATGACTGGGAGTAATACTAATTTTGTCATATAATGCGCCTTAGTAATTTTCGGTATAGAGTCTAATATCTACTTTTAAAAGTTTTGTAACAAAGCGAATAATGGTTGTGGTCGAAAGTGAGGTAAACCTGAGCTGTTTGCAGTGTTAACCTGCTTCTATTTCGTCTATGTACGTGTTTGATACTGTGTTTTCAAGTTTGTTTGTGTTATCTGAAACGTTGCTACTACTGATATTTTTTTAAAAATATTTTCGCTATCAGATGATAAACATTAATCACAGTTGCTGTTTCTCGTTTGAAGTAACTTTATCGCCATAGTTGGAAAAGTTAATTTCTCTAGTAAGGAGTAATACTGGGCGACCGATTACTCTTTAATTTTCAACTTCATGGAATCTCAAGGCATATTAATTGTTGGTTACAACTCGTGTCTGGTGGATTTGAACTTTACGATCCATTTCACGGCTTTTCTATTATCGACCTTTCTTTAAATGGCATTATATCATATTTCAAGACAGTGACAACTAATACCAACATGTTAGTGATATATACCGTTATGTATATATGTAAATTGATTCAAGCGTCGAATTTCATCACAGAAGCATAAAAAGTCAATACCGAAGGTATCTGTATTTCTAGGGCTATCGTAATTTGTCGTCATAAAAGAAAAAAAGTAGATTCCCAATTTAAATTAAGAAATTATTGACAGGAATTTTAATCCTGAAGTAGTCAATATTTATGAAGAGATTTAAACATTCGATGTCATTATTTTTTTCTTCCAAGAATTTCAACATTATATTTATACACAGAAAATCTTCCTTAGCACAGAAGCGAGTGGCACTGGGTGATGCACTGTACGTGCAGTCGTAAACATAGAAATTCTTGATACAACTGCGTCGACTTTCACCTTCTCTATTGGCAGGCAAAAAGCAGTTGGTTCGGTTCACATTTCTTGCTCCATCAAAATTGCGTGTTTGATACTTTAATGTGGTTCTTGGAAACAACCATGGTTGAACTTGTCTAGCAATAGTAGAAATATTTGTCTAGATGTGAATTTTTCGTGCCAAAATGACCTGGGAATTGTTGGATGAATTAGTCCATTGTGATTCCCCTTCCTGTTGGACGTATCTTCCTATGGAGTGTCCCTTAAATTGTTAATCAGTAGCCTTGAGGAATGGATAGGGAAAGCTGTCGACTTCGCAAATTGATCCGCTATTTCATTTACTTTTGTTCTCTGTGTGTTTTCTCCCATATTAAGTAAATACGTTTGTCCATTCCTTCCAACTCAATCACAGTCTTTGCATATCAGATGAAGCTTCCATGCATTGCTAACAAGGTGGCCGACAGACTAAAACACATCTTTCCGTTTGGATACTGCATTCTTCACGTATTCTAATCCCTTGAAGGTAGTTCTGCAATGATTACTGTAGCTTCACTCTGGATTTTGTGTAGATTCTTTCCTCCGTGCATATCTCATATATACACAAAAGCATATCCATCCTTATCGTCTATCATAGAGTGATCGGTATAAATGTACGCATTGTTTTCATACTGCATGAGGCTTTGCTCCCGAAGGTTTCTATTACATCAAATGCTTTTTGTAATGGCATTTCCAAGTTTATCTCCAGTTTGATCGTAGTTAATTTGTTTCGGTTTTCAAAAGAGGAAATTTTCGCTGAGGAATAGCTTAGCATCTGATGTCTGACTAGTTTCTTAGAGGCTGATTCAAAAAGCGATATTCTTATCCTAATCTTTTTTTGTAACTCTATTGTTCGTAGTACTACTTTAAAATGGTGTTTTCCACCAACAACCAGTTGTTGATGGTGGCATATTGATTGTTTTCCAACATTTGTTTGATATTTACTTTAGGGTCTATATCTATACCTCAGCTAAGTATACATTCTATTTGGATATAAAGATATCAGAATTATGTTTACTTCGAAATAGATAAGGACCTAACTGTACTAAATACAACTGTTAATTTCGATAAGTTTGATTATTTTTCTGGTGAAATCTGTAATTAGTTTTCCTGCAGATATTTGTGAAATATCTCCGGGGTTGTGCTAAGAACATCAACGTTTCTCTCGTTACGTAGAAAAATATAACGTTGATGTACTGGAATATTGATACTATATTGGATAATACTTTGCCCCGGTCTCAGATATTATAAAGCTTGAGGAGCGAGCGATTAATGCTCCGATGTTTTCTGAAAGTCGCTGGTTCGAGCTTCACTGCGGCCATCCAGATTTCGGTTTTCCAAGGTTTCCCGATATCACTCTAGATCACGTTCCTTGTCCTTGCTCCTATCCGCTCTCTAAATAACTCTACATTGATGAAGCGTAAAGCTTTAAGAAAAAAAAAAAAGAATCTGTTTTCAGAATGCTACCGATTTTTCTGAATAAAAAAAAGTAAAGAGGCATTTTAGATACCAAGACTTTTTGTCTTCAGGTGTGTTGTTTTAGGTTTTATGTATATACACGCAAATTGCTATGTTAGGACAGATCATGTAATGTCTTTAAGGCAAAGTAGATGTTTCGCCATTCTTTCAGTGCAATGCCACAATTTGGATGAAAACTTAAGGTTCTTCCAATTCTATCCAGTTATGTGTAACATTATTTTTATCTAGTTGTAACTATTTTTACGTAAGAACTGTAAGTTTTGAAAAATTAAAGTTACATGAAATGTTATTTAAAGAAATAAAAGAAATTTAGCTTAGATCAATTTTTTCGAAAGAGCAATTATGTTTACTCAAACCATTTCGACGGAAATGTGTTGACTGATAACATAATGATAATATGCTTGGCACAATCGAGTCTAGGTACACAGCAGCTTAATGAACAGGAATTTTCTGTGTACAAATATGGCTGAACGACTCATCACGGTCAAGGTCATTACAGCCTGGAAAGAATTTGGAATCAGAAGCAGTAAGAAATACAATCATGGGTTTTTGAAGCAACCATCACTGCATTCGCTTGGAGTTACACCGGAAAACCGTTTGTAAACTAAATGTGGACTGCTGAACCTGAGATAAATTTATTTTTGCTATGGCTTTACGCTTCGTCGACATGGAGAGATGGGACGGCTCAAGGAATGGGAAGGGATTCTTCACCCGCATACCAGATCTGACCTATCCGCATCTGCGAGTAACGTACCACTGGGGAGACATTATCAACATACACTATTTCATTTCAAAGTAGAAAGAGAGGCCGCAATGCACGTAAGTACGTCGCATTTTTTACGGCAGCAGTGTATGTTTACAGTTGGACATAATACCCGCTATGTGACCATTTACTTAATCACAGACTAATACGAACACAAAAGGAATCTAAAATTTCCTTCTTCCGCAGAACACTGTTAACATATGCAGTTACAACGGAAACCAAACGTAGCCTAGTACCGCAGACCTACCAGTCGAGATTTAAAAGCAAGTGGTGGAAGGCCTGTTTTTGTATTGTAACGACTTGGTTCTTGTGACTGTTTTAATTGATCATCTTCTTCATTTGATTTTGGCCTACTTTGGACGGCGGGAAAATCTCATATATTGGTTTCCTCCTTATTTCTTCAGACCTGGTGTTTTAAACAATATTTTATTATTGTAAACTTATATTTCAAGGAAATGCCTGGGACGGTGTACCTCAGGAAGAAATACGTCTAATTGCAGTTGTAGCGTCGCCCTTATTGGAAGGTGACAGAATATTGCCTCTATGACTTATTTTCTGGACTTCAGCGTTCTAATATAATTTCATCCTGGTGAGGAAAGTGCCAGAAGATTTAAAGGGCTCGTAGTTGGAGAGACGGAGGGAGGACGCTCACCTTGACCAAGCTGCAACGACCTGTCACTTCCTGTTTTCCAGCCTTTTCCGTGGTGGCTGGATGTTAGTCTGCACAACTCAGGACTTCAAGTCCGGCAAACACAGGTGGTTGCAAGTCATTCTGAAGACAGGCAGAACTGCTTCCCTTTTTGTGAGCTATCAAAGCATCATGCAACTAGGGCATATTACCAAAAACACAGGTGGTTGCAAGTCATTCTGAAGACAGGCAGAACTGCTTCCCTTTTTGTGAGCTATCAAAGCATCATGCAACGAGGGCATGATACCAAAAACACAGGTGGGTTGCAAGTCATTCTGAAGACAGGCAGAACTGCTTCCCTTTTTGTGAGCTATCAAAGCATCATGCAACGAGGGCATGATACCACGATGCACGTCTAGGATTTGCCGTGAACATGAGCAGCAATAATATTTCAGAACGAAAAGTGAACGATAATTCCTAGATGCCAGTAATCGACCGTGAGAACAATCGCCTATTTGAAAATACAGAATGGTTTCATTTTCTGTATATAGTTAATTGTTATAGTACGCTGGTCGTATTGAAAAATTTTCTACAAGGAGTCAACTTTAAGAGATTTCCGATTTTAATAGTTTTTACTTTTGTTTTCGACGAGCTAAATCGTCAAATCTGTATGTGTAAGTAGTTTTTTTTTTTTATAAATACTTGTTGAGCAAGTAGCTGAGATACAGAAATTTAAGAGACGTAAAATCATCTGGGAAACCACTAGATTGTCGATGTTGCTGATACCAAAATAGTAGGTAGTACATCACTAGTTGAACGTAGAAGGTATTTCCAAATATTCAGTACCATTAATTAAGTAGAATAAGGGCGGAGGCAATCGAGTACAATAAATACGGTTATTCAAAACAAATAATTCATGACTTCTAGACAGGTAAACATACCACGAAAATATCACGTGTAATGTTTTTGCGTGCGATAATCAGGTTTTTTTTTCAGTTAATTATCCCGGTTACATTATGGGATGCACATACTATTTTGTTATTCTTGAATCGTAAAAGGTATTATGATAGGCTTTAATGCTTCCTGTTGACGGGTATATTTCAAGAGTGGGCCTACAAGAATGGTTCTTGATAACTCGAGAGTGAGGAATTTTCCACTGATTTGGGTGCTTCTCAAATGAAAAGCTTCCTTGCAGATAAACTAAAAAATACAGATTACTTCTGACTAGTGAGTTTTGCTTTAAAATTAAGAACGACATACAGTTAAAATCAGTTTCGAGGAGCTTGTCGAAGGGAGATGTGATTTGCACAGAGAAGCACTTGTCGTAAGTGAGGTGGTGCGCGTTGCATGCTGGGTGTGCCCGCTATAACGAGAGCGGCTCGCTCGTTAGCGGAGGTCTGCGCCACGCCTGCCTGCATCAGACGCTCCGCTGCATCCGCATACGTGATTTGCAGAACTCAGCATCGAGAGCGCATACTCATAAACGACCACGCTGCCTCCACTCCAAAACCACTTTAAAACTTTTCCCGCCCTAGTTCTTTTTAAGCCAGCAGCAGATGTGAAAAAGAAGGACAATTTCAAATTCGGATGCAGCATAGGTCACTTTTCTCTTATAAGTGGTCAAGAAGATCGACGGAACTCAAAATTCGTCTCAATTTCCAGACGACATTACCCTCGTTGTTCGTGATTCACGGAGGTACAGAGCATATAGCGAATTATTTTGGTTTTGAAACACCGGTTGCATATAGGACGTCTTTCAAACTGTGGTATATGTTAACTGCCGTTTGCGGCTGAGGATCAGGTCTCAGGCGAAATAAGACTCTGAATTTCAATAAACCTTCTTCACTTTCCGTGACTCGATTAATATAGTGCAGCATTTCTGGACCTTTTTTAATCGGAGGACCAGTAAATTGTCAAAAATAACGCAGTGGACCACTGACTTACGTGGGCCTACTATTTGAACTATGTGTTCACTGTTAACATCAGGGACATATTTTACTGTACTATTATAATAGACACGATAAATCTAAAAGCATGTTTTGAATCCCTACGGAAAGGCATTAATGAATACGGACCACTCTTAATATTTAATAACGAAATGAATAATAATGTTACTGTAGGCTATACCACAGACTTCCACGCATGAAGTAAATTAAATGACTGCAGCTAGACCTTACACCTTTGATTTTTGTTTACCTCACCACTCTAATGTTACCAGTCTTACCAAGTGCCTCGGTCTCTCACATCTTCTACAAGACCCACGAAAACGGTCATTTATGTAATCCTTAAACGAACTACGGTTTCCATTTTGTTGATGTCGAATGGAAATGAATAGACTGTTGCAGGAACAATCCCGTTCTTTGCTCATCCTGGAAATGCTAGATTATTGCCCGGTTATTGAAATGTTCGTAGCTTTTAAAAAGTAGGACTTATACAGTACGATAAAGTATCTAAATTTATAAGTATCTACTTGCAGACCACCTGAGCCATTTTCGTGGACTACTTTTTTTTTTAACTGCTTTACGTCTCTCAACAGCGAGGTCTTTAGAGACAGGAAAAAGGGGGGGGGGGCAAGGATGGGGGCATGGAATGGGAAGGAATTCGGCCATGGCCTTTTGGAGGAAGCATCCCGGCATTTGCCTGGAGTGATTTGGGAAACCAAATTCGTGGACTACTAGTGCTCTGCGGACCACAGTTTAAGAAACAATGATACAGTGTGTTCATATCAGAACTAACTTTTCCTTACGGCTATGTTTGCGTGGAGAGCATTATTATTTTTTTATGTATTTCGTTTTCTGTGAAGTAATTTTTTCTTTGTGAAATTAGTTAAAACAAACTTATCGAAGCATCAATTACCTTCAACATAATTTCTTACTGTTGTATTAAATTTTTGACTGCGAGTTGGAAGAATGTACCAGCATTAATTAAGACAAAGTGCATAGTACTACCAATATACAGAATTAAAAAAAAAAAACCTTGTCTGGAAGGCAAGGAGGCAAGGAGTCAGTAGCAATGAGGTAAAATCGAACGTGGATTAGTCATTAAATTTCACTTGACTTACAAATCTATCAGATACATTTCAAACCTTCTAAAAGCTGACCAAGTCGACTGTTGATATTGTGAAGCGAAAACGCCAGTGAACAACCACAACTAAACCAAGACCAGGCATACGTCATTTCATGATGGATAGGGACCGTCGAACATTGCGGCAGGTGGATGCAAAGAATCCAAGAAATCAGCGGAAGGAATCACTCGTGAGTTTCCATGTGCTACCAGCAGTACAGCCAAGCACAGTGACTGTGCGTCTTCAGTTAAAAAGAATGGGCCACCAAGGTCGAGCTGCTGCTCAGCATCCAAACAGTTTTGCAGTCAGCGCCAAGTGACGCTTCACGTAAAGCGCAACGCCAATGGACAGTGCATGACTGGAAATGAGTTATTTTGAGTGATAAATCACGCTATGCTCTGTGGAATCTGGTGGAAGCTTTTGGGTTTGGCGAATGCCTGGGGATTGTTACACCCCATTTTGTGTATAACGATTAACGACATTTTATCAACAATGTTCTCTTATTGGAAGACGCTAGCAACACCCATTCACTCGTCATACGCCTCCAGAATCTGTCTTGTATTTTATTGGAAAGACCATTTGTGACATCACGTGACACCTCTGTCTCTCTCTGTAGTCTTTCCTCTCTCTTGCAGAAAAACATCTATTTCGGCGAGCGACATTGACGTATCTACAGCAAACACGTCCTTAGGAGGGTCGCTCCTGTTCTTTCAGGAGGCACATCCGGCGTCTCTTGACTAACAAACAAAAACATCTGCAGAATGCTCTTGGCTTGGAAATACGACCAGTTTTTGTCGTCGTGTTGGGTCATTATTAAAGGAAGCCCGATCAAACATGTCTTCCCACATTTATTCCCCGTCAAGCTCCACATCTGCTTGGGAACGAAAATCTTGAGCCTCACCACTGCTTAAAACACATTCAGTGCCGTCCGCTTCCTTCATTTTAAATTACATATTACAATATGTAGGATATGCATTGTGTGATAATAGAATCGCAATGTAGAATTAGCTTTACCAAAGACCGATGCTATGAAGACAGAACTTGAATGATTCCAGATGTTGGGTAACATTTAGATACAGAACATCTGCATAAGGATGAAGAGAATGGCAGTCATTAAAGAGGAGTGGAAAAAATTTGTAGAAGACATGCCATGTAAAGAGCAATCTTGTGGCAGAATCGTTAGTATTATTTGAATTATAGCTACAGCGCAGAATAAAATTCATACGATACCAACAAAAATTAAAGACACGCCGTAGCAGACTCCTTCATACGATATTTTATTATCATCAAAAGTTTTAAAAATAACAACGGCATATTTCTTATTTAAACAACATTCGGCTAATTGTTTTGCATTTTATGCATTGCGTATTACTTTCAATACTTTCACTATTAATTTATTTACTGCACCTAAATATCTTTAAAACACATTCTCCTTATATAGTATTAATTAGCTTAGTCACTACGGACGCATTTGCCATTCAGTGATGTTTGTAGTGCTGCTGTTCACGTTGCTTCCGGGGGATTCCATTATTCGAGCAGCTTGATTGGCTAGTTCCATTTTCAAGTAGACTTCTTATGACGTACTTCTAATGATTTAGGCTTCGTATATCAAGAAAGCATCCATCACAACGGGTTTTTATTTTCGATCTACTTAAGCAAAACATACACTCAAAAAAAATATTTTATCTACCGCACTAAAATATTCTTTGAAATGTCACCGCGTAGTAAACTACAAAATAAACTGCTTGCAAATTTAGCTGTCAGTGTTTCTGCTGTTTATCAACAAACATATGATATAGTATATAGTCAGATAATTAGTTGCGACATGTAATCTATTCTCAATACCCTCCTGTGTGTTATTTTATTAATTAGTTTCGATCTTTGACTTTTCTCATACTGATAGCTACAAGGCACTGCGAGATATTTCAAGCTAAATGGAACAATAGTATGTGCAAAATTTCACATGTCCGTACGCCAACCATTAAATTCAGAAGGCGAGCTGTTATTTCAGAAGTGACATTTATGATGCGGCACGAAGTAACAGTTTACTTCATTTTAGAAAAATATTGTTTGATGCGCTAACTTCGAGGTAAATAATTACAGACAGGTCCTAAGTCACTCAGCCAAGGAACTGAAATAACCTGTCTGTTAGCAAAGGATTCTGTTCATTAGTTTTCAGAGTCCCATCACAACGTTTCCTCTCAGCTCCATCAAACTTTTTGGTATACACGTTTATGAATACATCAAGGCACGTCGAAATATTTTCTACAGCTTACATACTGCAGACGTGTAATTAATGGAAAGTGTTTCCCCAGAACTTGACTTTATTTTTTTGAAACTTTTTGTGTGGCGTAGACTGTACACAAGACTGGCACAGGATTTGAAACTCAGTGCCAAGGAGATGTGCTGATCAGACTTGTACATGCATTGTGGCATCAGATTTCAATTTTGATAGGGGAATAACTAAAATATTTAAACTATAACTATGTCTTATTGCTACACTACCTAATCGGGAACTATTTTTTTTATGGCTTTACGCCTCGTCGAGGTCATTAGAGGCGGGATGCTACTGGGGACAAGGAACGGGAAGGAAATCGGCCATTTAATTTTGAAGGGAGCATCCCGGCATCCGCCTGGAGTGATTTGGTGAAACCATGGAAAACCCAAATCTGGATGCCTGGTCTGGGATTCGAACCGGCGTCCTCCCGAATGCAAGGCCAGAGCGTTAACCACTCACACACTACGCTCTATCTTTTTTCTTTCTCTTATACTAGATTGTACAATAAACCTCCGATTTTTACCGTCCCTTATATATAAACGGAGAAATACTTATTACGGACCCATATTCCATTTTTGCCCCGCTGCGTTGGCTTATGTGGTTGCGGTGGTTGATGGCGTCCGGCGCTTGACATGGTTTAGTTGGTTCGATTCCTGGTGCTGCAAGAAATTTTCATCATCACGACTTGGCTGGCAGAATGCGGAAATTCTAATGACCAAATTGTATATCTGAGTCCTAGACCAAATCCCAAACCTCTTCGCAGTGCGTATGCAATGAGGCCACACGACATTGTCGATGCTGATTCGTGCTTTTAAATAGGTTTGTCGGGTCATAGTGTCTTTCGGAAGAGAAGGCCTGAATAGACCATCACCGGATTTCTCCCTTTCTCGAACTTTCTTTTATTAGCACTACTCTGAACCTACACATCTCACAATCATCCGTAACAAAACAGCAACACTTCCATCATTGGGCACGGGGAAACCACTTTAGCTAATTTTTCCAGGATAGTAACCGAGAAGGAGTAACTCAGTTGAGGGCAAGCCTGGTTCACACATTTATGAAGATTATCGCCAATCGTTTTTACGTATTTTTCTTAGGTTTTATATCAAAATACCTGAAACAACATTCTAAGGCCAAATGGCTATGAGTAACTTTGGATGAAGTCATTATTTGCGTTCAGTTAATAAAATTTGTTGTAAGTTTCCTACCAACTCTCTTGTAGTATCCTTCTGAGGACACCTATTCATATCGGTTCCCAGACTATACTTACCGTGATTATTCTGGTGTTGGTTGAACGTATATGTGGTGGATAAGATTTAGTGATAGTAGAATATCTGGAAAGGGAACTACAAAGGAGGCGTGTGAAATAAAATCGTTTATCACTACATATAGCAAACCTTCTTTAGTAGGAAAGGCTCGTTAATTAAGGTAAAATTAATCTCTTTTTCACGTTTAGCTCCAAAGCAATATATTCTCTGTTGATAAGTTTGAAATGTGAAATTAATACCTGCCAAGAGAGTCTAAACCCTACGACAGTACTTGCACTGCGGTACTGGCAAGTTTGTTGTTTTAGACCCATGAAAATTTCCTCTCACACTTTTTCTCCTTTTATTTGAGATCACACACTAAACAAAAAACAGATTTATTATAAGGCGATTAGGAGATGCTGATAAGTTTTTAGTTTCGTTCCTTTTTTGTCTACAAGAACTACACTGAGGTGGATTTAGAATAAAAGTACCAATGCATTGCTAAATGAATAAAAAAATTTAACTAATGAATGTCTTTTCTTCCCAGTTCTTGACCAACACCGCGAATGAGAAACTTATTTTTCAGTACACCTGAATATTCAACAGTAGAGTTTCTCCATAAACGGGTCTCTGAATAAAGTAGCAAAAATCTTAAAGCCATTTCGTGCCTTGCATTTAAATCTAACAAGATTAAAGTCAAGACTTGTGTAGTTTCTCTCCCCCGCATTACGCGCGAGTCATTAGTCTTACGGATGAACACATAAAAGGCGCAAGGAGTGGTTCCTCAGGAAGCGGCGCCGCAAAGTGTTTCTGACAACTCGGTTCCTCGGCGCGCACTTCCGCCTAATGAAAAGCTCTCCCACGTGGGACTCACCTCGGCTCCCAGGCTCCGCGCCACCCAACGCCTCGCGCCTCGTAATTGAGTGCTGTTTCACTTGAATGCGAAATTATGAATTCATCAAGTTCACAAAGCAAAAACTTAATTTGACAGAAACCGTTGGTGAATGTCGACCTGGCAAATTATTTGATTGAATAAAGTTCCATTCCGTCCTCCTTCATCTGACATAGCCATTGTAAATAATTTTCCATTAAAACAGCGATTAACAAACACTAAGAAAAACGACTTTACTGTTGTGTATGTGTGTGTGTTTTTTATTAATACATTGAATCAGTTTGTCATTATTGTCTTAACTGAAGGAACCAACAAATTCTATAACGAGTAATTTAAGAGACGTGCTTAACCATAGTTAAAGTGTACAAGTTTTTGAAGATACTCTAAAACATAATTAAGCATTTTTAAGTTGTCAAACAGGATCTAATTTATATAATTTCATGCATTACAGCATACTAATGACAATCCACATAAGTGATTCACACATAAATTGCATAATACATGTATAAATTTCATTACCAAAACCGCTGAAAGAATTTGAAATTAACATCCTTAGAAGGCAACAGTACGAGGGTAGAAGAAACGAGAAAATGTTTTTGTAGGGAAATTGCCAACGGGGATGCTCTCCAAAGAAATTAATTAAATGAAATTAAACTAAATTAGACATTAACTTCATCAAGGCGAATGACTTTTTCATGATACCTTGTTAACTGTCGTATTCAAACTATGCTTTTGAGTCAGTCCACATCAGAGGAATGTTGTAGTCAAGGTGGCAACACAACTGTGATTTATTCAGGCGTTGTCATGGCTTATGATAGTCGAATTGCAGTTATGTAGCGTTAACGTCAAACAATGTGCAACCATTGACAGCTTTAGTTAAGTAGTTATGCAAAAATTTTATAAAGTCGGCTTTTTTCTTGTGCTTTTACGTTTTCTTCGTCTCTTTAATATTTCCGGCTCTTCTGCTTCTGTTAAAGTTTCCACTGTATTTTCATCTCTGTATGACATTATTTATTTATTAGTGTAAGCCCGTGACCTTTTTTTGCGTATCATCACGGGTCTAGAACAGTTCTACTTTTAGGGCTCAAAGATTATGTATGATACGAACTTGTCCTATGTCTCATCCTTAGGGCGAATAAAATATCTTGGGATTGAAGAACTCAGAAGTGTTAATAGACATATTAATCACGGACACGGACAATCATGCTATCGTAAAATAGTTTCAATGGTCCTAGACTCGAGCTTGCTGAAATATGAACTTGTATTTGACCCTAAAAGTTCATTCTGTAAAATTTGAAGAATATCTGTTTGCTTCGAAAGAATCACGTTGTTTTATTATTGAGGCTGGATAAATA
>JARYHS010008075.1:21026362-21060360 GCA_031002005.1 Vandiemenella viatica | reverse complement strand
CTTATAAAGTCAGCTTCATGGATTGAAGGTGACAATTCTATGAGAGTCTTAATTTGACTACGTTAAACAACTTTCTACGTCCAAAATGACACGGAAGGTGATGCATGCAACAGAGATGAATTCTAGAATTTATCAAAGTTCTGCCAGTTTATGATTATGAATATACGTTACTAGTAAAGTAGAGAGCTAAGTTTGTAAGTTTGCGGCCGTGGTCAAACATAAGGATTTGCGTGCTGGGAGGAGGTGGATGGCCGCTATTACAGTCCCAATCTTCAAGAAACATGGAAGAAAAATGAAATCGAACATGTCTCAAGAGATATTATGATGGAGACTTTTAAATTTATTACGTCAGAGTCAATTATCAGAAAGCAATTGAATATAATCGCATTTTCTATCCATGAAAGAATTATTACAACTTTTACACCACATGTCCTTTTTTCTCCAAGATGGTGATAGTAGCAAAGATTCTACTGACTTTTTTAAACTCATAAATTAATAACACAAATGCGGCTAGTTATATCATTCATTTTCAAATATTTATCACTACCACAGTGCAGATAACAACAAGAAAACAAACTTACGAACCAACGACTCTGGATATGTGTATTTGAAGTCAGCCAGGAAAATACTGTAACCTACCACCGAAAGGCACGTGTTTAATGCACGAGCACTGACTGAGCAGGAAACTAATTGTCTCCAAATTCGCAGATCTTACACTTTAGTGACCACGATAGGGTGTGGCTACAAGTGTTGTTGACCTTAAATAAAGGCTAATTATTGTGTGGGTGAAGAAAGAGTTCGAACATTTCATCATCATCGAAAATAAAATTAACGCAAGTAAAACAAGTTATGCGAATCTCTTATGCTGCTGGGTTATATAAACGCTTACAATAATCAATAAATGATTTCATAGTCTACTCCGTATAGCTTTCTACTCAGCTTCCTCCCTTTATCATAATCTTAATAATGTTACTGGACTAATTAGCAAAGGTTGCGGTTAGGTTCGAATGCAGCCTGGACCAGAATGTCTACAAATATTTCACGATGCTTAGTGGATTTTAAGTGAAGAAAGTGGCTTCCATGCAGAATTCTTACAATAATGACGTCGGAGGCCGCTCGAGACGTCTGTTACCGTCAGTAATGTTCATAACAGTCTTTCCAAGATTTCGCCAAATCTCTCCAAGTGAAGGTCATGGCCGAATTCCTTCCCGTTCCTTGTCCCCTATCCTATCACACCTCAAATGACCTCGACGTCGACAAGACGTAAAGCAAAAAAAAAACTATCTTTCTGTTCGCATTAAACCTTTTTCTTTGATGAGTAGAAACCAAGGAAACATTTAACCATATTTTCAACGGCCGTAGTTTGATCAGTAACCAAAACTCTTATACTATAACACACTTTCAAGGGAACAAGTAGCGAGTAACTGCTAGTGCATTTCAGTATATGTCTAGAACGACTTTTGAGTGCCTTGGAATGTAGGAAGATTGTTGAGAAATGGTACAATTCCACTCAAAATTGTCACTAACAGGCAAGTCTCTACTCTGCTTGTGAGTGAGAAACTTTCGGAGTTCGCAATTAGATGCAAACTTAATATAAAGCATGGTAAACCTCGTGTAATTCGGTGCGTAACAAACCCTAATGATTTCTGGTAACAATTGTAAGACCTTTACATCTGTTTGGGAAGGGACAACTTACCTATCTATTATATAATTTCCTAAGCTCATACATTCACTCAACTCTATAGCTATTGGACGGAAAACGGTGGCGTCACTCGCAAATTAACAGCGACCAGAGATATATTTAAGTTAGAGGTTAAGTGCACAGTTTAATAGCTAAGCAACTACTATGAAATTGATTGCCAGAACACATTAATTAAGTTTGATTTTCGTAGAATGTCATTTCTGAAAAATACTGAAAAACTTTATGGCTGAAAAAACGTGGGACTACCAGGGCTACGTGAGAGGGAGGGGGGGGTTCACAGGAGGCAGATGAAGCTACGTGGTTTATGCACGCCCCCTACCTGTCGCTAATGAAGGTAACTTAAAAAACTTAAATTACTCGTGGTCTCTTTTATAACCAGGGATGCCATTTGTCATTCCGGCCTAGGCTAAATTTCAATTTAATCAAAACTTTCGCTAATGTTGCTATTCCAAACGGTACCATTACAGTTTATTTGCTTTTCACGTATTTTACTGACCACTTACGTTAGTGATCTCTGTTCATGCTCGCTTTACGTGATTGGGATTTATTAGGTTATTCAAAATGGAAATCAGACCAAATATATTACGGAATCAAGTATTCTGGCAATTCATTTCTTCGGTGTAGCTATTTTTTTTTTTTTTTTTGCTGTCATCAGTCCTTCGACCGGTTTGATGCAATCAATCCTCCATCCCTTCCTAACCTCTTCATCTCTACATATCCCCTACAACCCACGTCATCAATTATCTGCTTCATATATTCTAATCTCTGTCTTCCTCTGCAGTTCTTACCTTCGACTGTTCCCTCCACCAGCAGATTAACTAATCCAGCATGTCTCACAATATTACCTACCAGCCTGTCTCTTCTTTCTGTAAGCTTCTTACACAAACTTCTTTCCTCACCCATCATTTCCAAAACTTGTTCGTTTCTAACTTTGTCCATTTAATTTTCAGCATTCTTCTGTAGCACCATATTTCAATATTGCTTAACAATCTGGAATTTGTATCAAGTTCTCTGGCCAAAGATTTCGAAGCAATTGCTCACTCCCTTTAAACAGAAATTCTTCAAATTTTGAATAGTGGACTTTTAGGGCCAAATACGACTCAAGTTTGTATTTCAGCACATTCAAGTCTAGCAACCACGACCTTTGAAATAATTATATGATAACTTGATTGTCTCTGTCCGTGTTTAATATGTCCATCAATACTTCTGAATTCTTCTATCTCAATAGATATTATTCTCCCTAAGAGTGAAACACAGATCAAGTTTGTATTTGGCCAGACCAGGTCAGCCTTTCATAATCTTTGACCCTAAAATCTGGAACTAGACCCTTGACGATACGCAAAAGAAAAGGTCACGGGCTTAAATTAGTAATGCATCTGTGGTGGCTCAAGAACACATAACGCGTGTTGGCAGTCTCACTGCTTCGAGCAAGTATGGTTTAATATGACACACACAGATTCTGGCAAAAATAAAAAATTAAACCGGCTATGAAATATACTGAATTCACTGAAGATATACAAGAATTACTAAGAACTCACATATTAATCACTGATCAAAAGTGAGATTAACTACAGATGAGACTTGGAGGATATAATCCGTATCCAGCGCTGCCAGTACAGCCAACTTATATTATACCGCTGTCTGTTTGAAATTATACAGAATGAAACCCAATTATACAAAGGGGTCATCCATTGATTACATACGTGAGTGAAAGTGCTGGGAGCAAAAAAAGTCCACGGAAAGTAAACAATGTACACACTGATAAATTTTGAATAACAAAAAGGAAATAGATATGCAGGAAGGGTTGCCAACTCAATGAAACAAAGGGCAAACACTTTCAAAAAGGTGCTGGAATGTACTTTACTTTTAAGTGCTCATTTTTGTATCCAATTATACAAGGCAATCTGTCATACAAACAAGATACAAGAGGTAACCAAATTATACAAGTTTTGTATCCAATTATACAATCTGGCAGCCCTGTCCGTATCATGGGATCTATGACTTATTATAGTGGTGGCGGTTGAGAAATAAGTAAGAGAGATGTTGCAAGAGGTAAACTTCACGCATGAGCCATCAGATATGAGAACTGATAAAGATACAAAAAAATATATATGTTAGGGAGGGAATCCATAGCGTGCTTGCAATATGAATACACAGAGTGTTTTGAAAAAATTTAATATTTTGGGATCTGTAGAGTAAAAATAGGAAGTGATTAAGATAGAAAAAGAAGATACGTTGTAGACCGTTTAATAAGAAAATAGTACCAAGGTTTCGTGTGGCGTGAAGTAAATACGACTGAAACAATCTTAAAGAGGAAAGAGAATCAATAAACTTCAGAGTAGTAAAAAGATGTAGTGTCGAAATAAAAGAAAATGTGAAGAAAGACAACTATTGTCTAGTTGTATTCTGTAGCCTCAGTTAGCATTATGACACAGTCAGCATTATCACTTTTTATTCACTAGTAGTAACGCTTATTAATGAATTAAACGCGTATTATGTATGTTGATCGAGAAACCCCTCCCCTCTCCTAGCCGTCCTGAAGCGTAAAGTCGTAAGTAAAAAAATCAATGTACGGATCGCAGAAATCACTATTTACGTCAGTAGCGGCGAGACAGTTCACATTATCCTAGTTAATTCCAAGAACAGTAGGGTTAATTTCAATTTTTTTAACTAAAGGTTTGGCATTTTGTTTTACTTCGGATAAACCATGAAGAAGAAATTCAGTTTTGAGAGAGTGGAATAAACGCATATGAAATGTGATGAATCGAATTACTTGTACAGCCATTACGTACATCATATTAACGGATGTAAACAGCACCTAGGATCGTTTAGTAAACACTTTCTAACGTTCCTTCTTTTGCATTCTTTGAACTCTGATTGAGATATTCGTCATCCTATGAAGTTTTTTTTTTTTTTGTAATTAATGGCAAATTAAACCTACCTGATATCAAAATATATAATTCTAAAAGTCGATCTTTGTTAAGTAATGAAAATTATACAAGAATGTTCACAGGTCCGAAGACGGTCGTTACTCACCGATAAAAGTTTCTTTCGTTTTTGATTAAATCCCTACATCGTTCAGTGTGCCCCAAATTTGCATCGTTTAGGTTTTGCATGACACGCATGAAGATTATTTCGGTGACTCATGCATCGTTACACGCATACTCAAAGTAACATCCGAGTCAGCGGAGGGTATCGGACATATCGTATTGCTATGACTGATCGAATAGCAAATCATTGAAGCGAATAGTCGATAACGCAAATCATTGAGGAGAGGGGAGTGTTAGCATAATGAACCGCTATTCCAAAACTAATGGGCTGAATGGCTCTGGTAATGCGTCCTATTAGGTGAAGGCACATAGTGCACTGCCAGCACATGAAGGGATCTCATTGCAATGAAATGGGAGATGAAGAAGGGAAACAGTGGAACTGGCGCCGACCCATTCAGGCCTACTCTTCTGAAATACCGCCAGGCATAACATCGCCATCCAACGGACGAATTATCATCATCAGGGCCGTACACATTGCGGAGAGGTTTGGGATTTAGCCCAGGACTTTCGAACACAATCCAGTGATTACAAATTGTGCAGCACCTCCACATCTCCTTCCCTGTCGGCCAAGTGCTGATGAAACCACCATTCCAACAAACTAACCCCGTCTCAGCGGCAGACACTATCATGGTGCCGCAGATAACAGCCAACGAGGCGGGACAGTTTGAATTGAAAAGAAATAAACATATGTGTCTAGTGTAATGCATTAATTTTGTTATATCAGTAAATGTGCAATTTTGTCATCGAATTTCACGAAAACAGTGTGAAGTAATAGTACTTCAATGTGCAACATTCCAATAAAGAGTCAAAGGATACGCGTTGTTGTCAAATTTCCGGCATTAGTGGAGAACTAACCAAACAGCATTATTTATAATATTCGTACATCTTGGCGCTACTTCCTGTTATGTAATAGCGGGTGGTTATAATTAAACTTTCTCTATTTAACACCTTATAACACGGAACTAATTACCATATACGAGTACCAAACTTGGTAGCATTAATGTCCAGAATATGGGGTGCATGATTTTCATGCGTCACAGCGCCAGCCTAAATTTCCAAATATGGCCACCAGGTGCCGTGATCTCCGAAACACATTTGGAAACGATCAGCAGTTCGTTTACAAATGCATGGCCGGCACGATCACCTGACCTCACTCCCTGTGATTTCTGGTTGTGGGGCTACCTGAAAGACAGGGTTTACCAGGGGAACATTCACACATGTGCTGATCTGAAGTGCAGCATTTCAAGAGAGGTAGCCAGCATACCTACGGACATGCTTTGTTCTGCTGTGCAGAATGCAATCCTGCGCTTTCACACTCTTCTGGACACTCATGGGCGCCATATTGAGCCCCTTTTGTAGCAGTAATGGTACCGGTATGTAATGGTATGATGCACCGCAGCAACACATTAAAAGTCTTTCAATTGAATTGATTCTGCATTATTTCTCTTCCCCATGTCCTTGACACTAATGCTACCAAGTTTGGTACTCGTACGGTAATTGGTTTCAGTGTTATAACGTATTAAGTAGGGAAAGTTTAATTATAATCACCCGGTCCAGGAAAAAGTTTAGTTTTGTTGACAGCAAACCGTCTGTGTTTTTTTTTTTTATTTTTTTTTTTTTATTAAGGTATATTTCATATTCATGCATCTTTGGGAAGCTGAAAAATAACGAAAATATTTTCCGCAGTGATCCAAAGATTAAAATAGCGTTATGTTCCTCTTTGATGTGACGTCGTAGAGCCTAAAAATGAAGATAAAAGTCTTTCCAAATTGATACTCATTCAAAGGCCAGTCTCTTTTAGGAGTCTGAGACCAGCCTCAAAGACCGTCAAAAATGACGGGTTGAACGCAGTGTTCTGGCAAGTCATGTCTTCTTAGTGCTCAACTAAAAATAATTGTTATAAAATAAATCTCAATGCAATTCTTCGTGACTTGTGCTGTAGTAAATTGTTTCAGTTGCCAACCTTATTTTGGTTGCATTTCTACCTAACCACAAACTCCGCTAAAATTGCCGCTTGAAAATGAATGTTTCAATCATATGCGAATTATTACATTCACTGTATTGCATGTTAGTGGCTATAAATGCATCGTGATGTAAACTTGATCTGAAATATTCACTGTTTCTATTACAACTTTCTTTTATGTTGACCGTGGTTCAGATAGAATTTACGTTTGAGTGGCTCACAGAGTTACATGTGGCTGAAATAATTATCTCAGTAATAAGGCATCAGTGTAAGCAAAGGAAAACAAAAATAAATCTTAAAAACTCACATTATGCCTCGTAATATTAGTTTTAATTGTAGTCTAGGATGCAAACATCGCGATCAATGTATAACTTCTTTCGTTCAAACGAAGTAATTATTTCAGTAACAGGACACTCATGAAAACAAATTAAATTACTTTAAAAATTAAATTACTGATGCCCTCTGCTGTAATGTTAAATGCCAGTTCTAATTGTGATCGAGGCTAAATAACAATCTAATCAAAACCGCTAACTTCGCTAATCGAAAAGCTTTTATCTTGCAAATCAATGGGCAAAGAATTTAATGAATTCTCCTACATGGAACGAATTAATATAAGAACTAATATTAAATATGTCGATTTAAACGAAATGCATACTTTTCTTTCAGTATTCTCACAATTAATTTATTCGCGGGTGCTTAGCTAAATAGAACTGTTATTAAATAACGCGTAAAGCTACAACATCTCTGGTCTATGTAAGCAGAGGTGAGAAGCGTGACATTATGGAGTGGCGTAATAGGGTGACGTCACCGTGTGACAGAAAATCGTGACCAAGACTGCTATTTTGTAGGTATAAATAGATACTTAACGATGGCATTATATTATACTGAATCGAAATGAAATTATTGGTAAGTGAAACCAATATTAAACTCTCGCATGCTCCGTGTTTGGATTCTGCGCTAAACTTTAGGATCCTCTTATACCGGATTAACTGAGATAGAAGACGACTAAGTACCTTAATAACTTAGTGGTAGAGTTTGTTATTGGAACAAACTCTACCACTAAGTTATTAAGGCCCAACACAAATATTATCTTTTAGTTTCAGTCATACTAAAAGACCATCAGTCCCCACCGTCGGAGGTGCAGATAAAATGTTGAGTTCTACTGACGCTTGTCTGTATCTATACTATTATAAATCTTTAAGCGTACTGCGTGTGTCTGAAGGTTTGAATGGCATCACGCAAAGACTACCACCGCAATTTTTATGGTATTTTCAAATTTTTAGGCCTTATGGTCAAGATTAAAATCTCCAGAAATAGTTTATACGAGATGTTCAGAGGAGTGGAACAATAAATTAAAGGCATTTCGAGATGGAACAAATAAAGCCACAGATCACTCTGTATTTGAGATGAGCACTTTTTTCAAGATATACCAATACCATTTGCATTCTGTTTACTATTTTGACCTTTGTTACTTAGTTTTTCAGTTTTCCGCAATGCAATAAAAATCTAGAATTTCTGAATCAAGCATAATTAATAAATAAATTTTCGGGCTTCCAGTCGCGTAAAATGCCATAACAAAGCGACGTTTCGAAGGCGTCTATCTCTGCCCTCATTTTCTACAAAAGATATACCGAATACTATACTGTTTAGTCAGTTACTCAGTAGGCCTAATATACCTTTGATTGAAAATGAGGGCACAGATAGACGCTTTCAAAACTTACCATAATTGGGACAGTTTCACGCGGCTGAAAGCCCGAGAATAGTTTATTTACTTACGACGCTGTGAAAAACTTCATTCGTACAAAGCATAATTAATGTTTAGTTTGCTGTAAATACCTATGTGCTTGAAGAGATCTGACCTAAGATGACTCTATTAAACTCTGGAATGTTTTTATGTTGTTTTATTTCTTTGGTTAGTTATTTAATCTGTTTTCTGAGTTGTGATAAATTCAAATAAATGAAATACTTTTATCAACCTGTTACTGATTATACAATAGATTAATTCTTCAATAATCGTAACGGAATAGTAAGAATTAACTTACGGTAAATAACTTTGTGTTTTATTCCATATCATGGCAGCTCTAAAATAACCATGGCACTGAAATTTGATGATGAAATCTTATCTAATTCGACAAGACAAATCAAAACTAAAATACGTTCTTGCAAGTAAAAAAAATCAGTTACAGGTATAGTTCCTTGTGATTCTGGTGATCTTTTTGATAGGTTCCAGGCTGAATTTCAACCTAACCACAACCGCTAGGAAGAAAAGAACACACTCATTGGCATGTCCAGCCTTTATTTCCCTGTGGCTTAGGCGAAATGTTTTTATAGTATAGCTCAGGTCGCATTTCAACCTAACCAATTCAATTTTGAGATTCAATATCTCGAGAACCAATCAAGATAGCAAAAAACAAACAAAAATTATTCTTCACACTTTCAATTTGTTTCATCAAGTTACATAAGAGTGCATCATCAAATTTGCAGCGCTACTCTTATCCTCCATATCATTATTTAACTTAGTTAACTGTTTTAGAAATGATATTCCTCGTTGTTAGAACCGCTGTGATGGCAAAAAAAAAAAATTATGTTTAGTGATATAATTCTTTACTTCTTCGTGGGTGAGGAAGATACTAACATACGACTATCATCTCTATGTATTATTATAGTCAATTTGGTCCAGTAAGGGCGTACAGGGAATGAACTGTCCATTTGATCTGATTTAGGCACACAGCTTCCCTACGCAGAAATATTTTACAAAATGAGCATATTAAATTCACGAAATGCATAGTAGTGAAGTAAAATAGCTCAAAATGTGGGCAGTTGGATAGAAGTTATTAAACAAGAAGTACATGTTATTACCTGTGTATTAGGAATGTATTGATTTGGTATTCCAATAACTTGTCAGCAATTTTATATCCGTTGCTGCAGATGTTATAATTGGCGACAAAGACATATTTAGAAATGGCCTCTGACTACTGCTAACATTATCGCATACGGTAACTTTCGTATTGCCTTATACAATGAGGTGACAAAAGTCATATGCAAACATATAGATGGCAGTAGTGTCGCTAACAAATTGTATAAATGGTCAGTGCCTGGGCAGGACTTTCATTTGTGTTCAAATGCTTCGTGTGAGAAGGTTGATTATGTGATTATGGCCACACGACGAGAATTAACGGATTTCGAACGCGGTATGCTAGTTGGAGCTAGACGCACGGGACATTCCATTTCGGAAATCGTTACGGAATTCAACATTCCGAGATCCACAGTGTCAAGAGTGTGCCGAGAATACCTACATTCAGGCATAACCTCCCATCATGGACAACGCAGTGGTCGACCACCGGCACTTAATGAGCGCAACCAGCAACATCTGTGAAGACCTGTCAATGTGAACAGACAAGCAACACTGCATGAACTAACCGCAGGAATGAATGTGGAACGTCCGACGGGCGTGTCCGTTAGGACAGTCCTGCGAAATTTGGCTTTAATGGGCTATGACAGCAGAAGACCGACTCGGGTGCCATTACTAACAGCACGACATCGCCAACAGCGGCGCTCCTGGGCTCGTGACCATATCAGTTGGACCGTAGGCGACTGTAAAGAAATGGCTTGGTCAGATGAGTCACGATTTCAATTGGTAAGAACTGATGGAAGGGAACGAGTGTGGTGCAGACCACATGAAGCCATGGACCCAAGTTGTCAACAAGGTACTGTGGAAGCTGGTGGTGGCTCCATAATGGTGTGGGCTGTGGTTACATGGAATGGACTGGGTCCGCTGGTCAAACTGAACCGATCGTTAACTGGAAATGATTACGTTCAGCGACTGTGGTGAGGAGAAACAAACCATCCGTCACGTGACATTTGACTGCCCACTTCGATCATTCAGGGGATCACCGATAGATTTTATTAACATTTCAAATGAAGCTTTAGATTGGCTACACCATGTTAATTTTGAATTTTAATTGTAATTTAATGTTAAATTGTATTATTTTTGTGCAATGGCCACAAGCTAAATAAATAAAACCATGGAATTTTCCAGGATGACAATGCGCCATGTCACTGGGGCATAACTGTTCGCGATTGGTTTAACGAACATTCGGGACAATTCCAGCGAATGATTTGGCCAACCGCGATCGCCCGACATGAATCGCATCGAACATTTATGGGACATAATCGAGAGATGAGTTCGTGCACAAAATCCTCCATTGGGAACACTTTCAGAATTATGAACGTCTATAGAGGCTGCATGGCTCAATATTTCTCCAGAGGACTTCCAACGACTCGTGGAGTCCATGCCACGTCGTGTTGCTGCACTTCGCCGGGCACACGGAGGACCGACACGCTATTAGCAGGGTATCCCATGACTTTTGTCACCTCAGTGTATATAAGGTGTATTTCATTTTTCTTTAATATGCACATTTCATCGAAAGGTATGTCCTCAGGAAAGTATGATGCAATTTTCTGAACACAGGGACAATTGATTTTCGGTATGCCCCTATTGGACCATTACTGATTTTATTTCACGTAGGTTCAATTTCTTATATTTCATATTGCGTTAAAATATAAGTCCAACAAACAAAGCTTACCGACATCAGTAAGAAAACTGAATCCAATGTCATAGCTAAAATACAGGAAAGATTTAAATGAAATTTACAGTTTTTGATTCTCCATATTACTATTTTGTACTAAACTAAAATGGGTAAAGCATTGCTATACACGCAAAGGTCAGCGCGCGAAGCAGCGGGCAAATGCTAGTTAGTGATAAATTGATTAGTCTATCGTTTGGACAGTCCCAGGGCATCAATTAAAATTTTTGGAGAAGGACCTTAAGATATTGTGTAGGTCACTCCGTGGTCCGAATTCCCTGCTAAACTGTAGGTCCAGGAGGCCACGGCAACAATCTCCTAGGTTACATTGTCCCTAGAGTGCAGGGAAGTTTTTGCGCTTAGCGCATCTCCTTCCAAGTCATGAAAGGTTGTCATCAGTGTAGTCATTGTTCGACTTGCCAGGTCGTATTTGTTTGCATAAGTTTAATTTGGAGTAGCATCATTTACCAGTTTTACTGGCCATCTTGTGTTTATATTGTATTGGACGTGGGTACCCAGTTGTTTTATTAGTGGGTTATCGTGATTGGGGCACTGCATGTATAACTTCTTTGCAGTGGTTCTAAAGCGTTCGAGCAAAGTTGGAAGTCCGCTGATTCTATGTAGTTCAGTTGTCGGGGTGTCCCTTGGCAGATTATATGCAAACCGTATGGCACGGTTTTGAACTCGTTGAAGTAGTTTTATGTTTGAGGGAGCGGCGTTGCCCCAAACTGGTGATGCGTATTCGAGAATTGGTTTAATTGTTGCAGTGTATAGGGTAACTGCGGTGTTTGGATGTAGAGGTGATTTTGGATTTAACACCGGATAAAGCTGCCTCATCCTGTTCATGGCTTTGGTCCGAGTGTTTTTTATGTGAGTTTTCCATGTTAGCCGTTTGTCAATCGTGACGCCTAGGTAGAGACCATTTGATACCTTCGCCGAAGAGTTTCACTGTTTGAAGAGGAGGTACGAATCTTCTGGTCACCATGACTGCTTGGCTCTTTGCCGCATTAAAAGCCAAGCGCCATTTCATTGCCCACTTCTCTATATTGTTGCAGCCTCTTTGCAGTTTTGTGACGACATGTGTTGCCCTGATGCTCTTCGTGAAGAGGGAGGTGTCGTCAGCGTATAAGCCGGTTTCAATTTGGTCGGTTCTTGGTATATCAGCCGTGTATAAGTTATATAACACAGGTCCAATGACTGAGCCTTGTGGTACCCCGGCTTTTATATTCTTGACTGAGGAGATGGCGTCTTCAGTGGTGACGCGAAAGGTTCGGTCAGCCAGGTAGTTGCGAATCAAGCGTACGTGTGGTAGCGGGACCCCTTGTACGAGCAATTTATAAAGGAGGCCCTCGTGCCAAACAGAATCAAAGGCACGGGATACATCTAGAAATACTGCACCAAAAAACTCCCGTTTCTCAAAGGCGCTCATAGCATGTTCTACAAGGCGAAGAAGTTGTTGTGGGGTAGAATGTTTTTGTCGGAAACCGAACTGTTCGTTGGGTAACAGTCGTTCTTCATCAATGTGTCGCTGGAGCCTCTTGAGGTAGATCCTCTCGAAGACTTTTGATGTGGTAGGTAGGAGGCTAATAGGCCTGCAGGATTTTGGGGAGCGTTTATCTTTGCCAGGTTTTGGGACTGGAACTATTTCGGCATGTTTCCAAATTTTTGGGTATTCGCTGGTTGCTAAAATTTTGTTGAAGACTGCTGTGAGGTATTGTATTGCGGCTGGTGGTAGATGTCTGAGTAGAGGACCTCCAATGTTATCGTGACCGCTGGCTTTGTGCAGGGCGACATGGCTTAGCATGTCGGCGACTTCCTCAACACTGGTTTCTTCAATGGCTCCTTCATCTGGAGTGTCTGATTTTAGGAATGCGTCGAGTCTTTGCCACACAAGGTTGATATGTGCATCGTCACAGTGTTCGTCGACTGGCTGGAAGTTGGCCTCGAAGGTGTCAGCGATAGCGTCTGCCTTGGCTGCCGGTTCGATAACAGTTTTGTTACCATCGATCAGTGGTGGCATTTTGTGTCTTTGTCGAAGGATGCGTTTAGCGGTGTGCCAGATAGACCCGTCCTCTGCAGTGAGTATCGCTACTAGGCCTTCCCATTCACGAGTTCGGTGTTTTTGAATATCAGCTTTAATTTCTCTCTGAAGTCGGTTGATGGTGCGTTTGGTGGTCGGATCTCACGTTATATGCCATTCCCTTGTCAGCTGATTTTGAGGGTAATGGTCTGTCGGATGTCTGGGGGTAGTTGTCTTGATTTATCCGGCTGATGATTTACCGGCTGTGTTGCTTGGTCTGCAGCAGCATTGACTAGTTCAGTGAACACAGTCATAGCAGCACAGGCTCCGATTTCGTCAGGGGACTGTGCATTGTTGAGCTGTTCAGCAAGGAGGGTCTGATAGAGGTTCCAATTGATGTTCTTCGTGTTTCTGGTGGGTTTACTCTTCGTGGAGGAAGCTTCGGTTGCCATATAGAAGATGACAGGTAAGTGGTCCGACGATAAGGCTGTTTTAGTGGTGACGGCGATATAGTGTTGCAGGCCTTTCGTGATTGCTATGTCTAACACATCTGGGGGGATCTTCCTTTATAGAAGGTGGGCTCAGTTGGTCCCCAAGTCACGGCGTCGTGTTGTTCGATGACTCGAAGTAGCTGTCGGCCGTGCATGTTGGTCAATCTTGAGTTCCAGACTGTGTTTTTGGCATTGAAGTCGCCAGCAATCAAGATGTTTCCGGGTAGGCGGAGGAGTTGTGCTATCTCTCCTTCGGCCACTGGGCCATGAGGAGGTCGGTAGGCGGAGACAAGTAGTATTTTACCCTTTGAGGTTGCGATGGAAACGCCAGTTGCTTCTACTGTGGCAAGCGGAGGTAGGATGACTTGATTGTTTTTGATGGTGCGTCTGATGAAGATGGCAGTGCCACCGCCGGCAGTCAGTCTGTCATTGCGATAAGTGACATAATTTGGAACTGAGGCTTTTATCCCTGGTTTGAGATGTGTATCGTTGACGAGGCAGATGTCGATCTGCTCGTCTCTCATGAATTCCCTGAACTCACCAATCTGCCTCCAAAGGCTGTTGGCATTCCAGGAGAAGATTGTTAAGTCGTTAATTCTGGTCCCCATGTTGGTTTCTGTGAGTGCTATTGCAAGTGGTTTGCACCACTGTCTGGACTGCGGCAGCAATCTGTCCGCGGGAGGTCTACGATCATGGCTTGCATAGTGTTAATAGTTTGAAGCATTGATTGCATCATGTTAAGTAGCAGTAACGGGTCAAACTGCTGGTGTTGTGGTTGTGACTGCAGTGATGGTTGTTGCTTCAGCTGCTGCGATATCCCTGCTTCGTTGACATGGCTGTTGGGTTGTGCTGATTATATTGGGAGCCTCTGTTACATCAGAGTGACTGTTTTGGGTTGCTTCACGGTCAGAAGTCTTCTGTCCAGAGGTAACTAAAGCATAGGCTGTGTTGTCTGCCTGATGGCCCGTTGGTTGTGGGGCAGTTAGAGGAATTGGAGGAAAGTTATCGTTCGTAGCGCTTGGTGGAGCCGGTATTCCTTTTCCTTCTTCTTTCTTCTTCTTTCTTAGTGCGGCTTGGGCGGCATTTTGCTGCTTCTGACGCTCAGCGAATTTGCTGAATGCCGGGCACTTCCTATAGCTAGCTACGTGCGGTCCGCAGCAATTTGCACATTTGGGTGCGTGCTTCCTTTTTTGGTGGCACAGTCGTTAGAGGAGTGATCCCCAGCACATTTAACACACTTTGGGGGCATGTTGCAGTGCCGTGATACATGGCCTACGGCTTGGCATTTAAAGCACTGAGGTGGGCCCCTTGTGCTTCTGACAAAGCGTTTTCTGCAGCGCTGCGGTCGAGTCGACGGTCGAGTCTATGCTACGCATGGTCCAATGTAATTCAATGGGACACAACAGACGACGCAGCGCGGCGCGTGGTTTCCCGGCGACATACACACTAGTGATGGGCAAACCTGATTCTTTTTGATGAATCGTTTGGAATCGATTCACTCCTCGCTGAGAATCGATTCTTTTAAACGACTCCCCCCCCCCGAAAATGTATTCTATATTCGCCACTGGCTTGTTTACGAGATTTTCGATACAATAAAAGAAATATAGGCGGAAGAAATTTCGGAAGGCGAAAATACGGTATTTTTTTTATTGTGATAACGATTTAGTCACTGAGATTAACTGTGGCAATGACATTGTCTCACGAACTCTTAGATACTGATGTTGAATATGGAGCTTATACACTCAGATGAGTGAAGCGAGTTATATAAAATCCTGGATACATACTCTTAAGATAATCAGAAATATACCCTAAAATTCAATGAAATAAAGCTACTGGTTTAAAAAATATTAAAATATGATCTGCAACTCGGTAAAAATCCTGCCCCCAGTGACAAATAAATACCACAAAGAATGGAGACTGATGTGCTCATTCTTGGCAGCGGATGCATTATTAATAAAGACTAGGCAAGATTATAAGTGTAAATGTAAATAATAAATACCTGAAACGTGAAACTGGACCGGTGACTTGAATATAGTGAAGCACAAAAAGCAGGCTCTCCACTAACTATTTGAGCGCCCTTGCGCAATACCGATTACGCCGCCCCCTGTCTAACTACACCAGTGGTGGATCTGGGAATTTTCCGAACCGGGTCAACAAAATGTGAGATTGCCACACTGTGAAATTTTCAAGGCTTCCAGCTAATTGTTGTCAAACCTCATTACTGATTCTAAGCCTTGTTGCAGATTGTAATTGTCGATTGAGATTGTTGATTTTGTAGGTGGCATGTTTGTTACACGTCTCGCTAGAGGGCGTCCATAAACCACGTAGATCGGTCTTGAGAGGTGGGTGGAGGGGGTTGGAAGGTGGGATTCCGAGCCAGGCCAAATAGCTTTTCATTCATATTATTTGTCACACTTAAAATGAGATACAGAACACTCAACACCATGTAAATATTTATTTCCGTCATGGTAAAAAACTACGTGGGGAGAGGGGGGTTAGAGACATCAGCCACGTCGAGTTACTTGGGGGGAGGAGGGTTCAAAAGAAGCCAAAATGGAGCTACATGGTTTATGGACGGCCCTTACATATGCTCCAATTTTACTCCATAAATTTGGCAAATTTTTTAATTTGCCGGATGGTGCTTTTCTTAAGTTAAACAGCGTATCACTAGCATTTTTACCCACAACCAATAAATCAGTGTTTGTTTAAATTGGCATAATTTAAATTTTGTATTATTTTCTTGGTTCAGTATTAGTATTTTGGGGGACGTCCAGAAATTACGTGAGGCTATTTTCCGGAAATCTATACCCCCCCCCCCTCCCCGTTGGTGAGATTTCATGAGATTTTCACGGACCCCCCTCCCCCCAGTTGTTCGACCAGGAGAAGTTTCGAGACTTTTTTTAGCTGTCGTGCTCCCCGAAAGAATGATACCCCCTCAAAAGCCGGTTTTTTTGCCTTGTAAACTGGTATTTTTTACGTTTTTTTAATTCTACACTCGTTCAAGTTCAAAATTTCACGTGAGATATCCGTCAACCCCCCCCCCTTTTGGTGAGATTTCGTGAGATTTTCCGGACCCCTTCCCCCCCCCCCCCTAAAAAGTCTCACGTAATTTCTGGACGCTCCCCTATATTCATCGACGGCACTGTTACCCAGCGTCTTTTCGTTTAACCTTTTTCCTCGTAGAAACCTCACCAGCTGGAACAGTATATATGCCGCTTCAGCACCTGCTAATTTTTGTAATGGTCCAATTCATAAACTTCGTTCATTTCTATTGCAAAATGTTTGCATTATCCACAAAATTAAGAACTGAAGAACAACTAAAACACTGATGAAGTTCGTATGATAACCGGACGCGCTCCATCGCAATTAAATTCAGTACTCGATGCATTCGCAATTTGAAAAACCCACGCAAAATGGGAATAGCAGATGGCTCTGAAATCGGTATACTTTTCCCTGTCCTCAAATAATCGGGAAATACTTTATTTGTGGTAAAATATAAAAGTTATAGGACTTATAATTCATTGATAATTTATTTGTAAATCTAAATTTGTGTTGTGGTAGCATCTATAACAGTCTGGAAGGAAACCAAAAACTTATAACTAGTTCCAAAAACACTAGAAAAATGTGTATTTAAGGAAATAAATTCCTAAATTTAAAAAAAAACTTTTTATTTCTGTAATATATTTTTAATTTTCCTGTTCCAAAGATAAATATTCTTTATTTCCTTACAAATAAGTTGCCAAACCAAGAAACACGCCGTGGGAACTAAGATTGTGAATCGAAAGGAATCACGAGTTACGCAGATATCAAGAGTTAAAAAGAGCCGAATCCATGGAAGAGTCATTAAGACAGAAGTGAGCCGAGAGCGAGTGAGCCGAGAGTCGTAAACATTGTCGAGTTAACGACTCGGAGTCGACTCAGAACCTGGACGAGTCGGTGAGCGATTGCGCAACAACGGCTCCGCTCCGGAGCTCCCTCTTAACAACTCTTGAGTGAACCGTGACTCTTCCAAGTGAGTCGATTCCGCAAACGATTCTTTTAGACGAGTCGACTCTTTGAATCGATTCACGATTCTTTTGCCCACCTCTAATACACACGGCGCCGCTTCGACTGTTTTGAACTCGCGGCGTGGAGGGGCAGACTGAAGACAGAAATATTTTTTTTCCATTTTTGTATCATAACACTTGAATGTTCAAATGTAAAACACGCAATATAAAATTTCATTAAATAAATAATTAAAATTCAATACTCTATTTTTATTTTTCTTGTAATTATTTCCCGATTTCGTATTCTGTTAATAATATACTTTTTAGACTTTATCTGTACGTTTGAACCAAAAAACACAGTTTGAGTGTCTGATTGGTTCCAAGGAATGTGACAGTCATATTTTTTATGACCTGAGTTCACATATTGTTTAGTTTACTAGATAAAAATGAATGAAATTGGTTGGGAAGCAGTAATATCTACAATTTTTTCTTCTCCTGTTCCAACTTCGGTACAGTAACCAGTCTCGTCATCAATATCCATTGTTTCACAAAGAATTGAACTATGCGCGCCATATCGACGGCCCACGTACAAGGCGGCGAGCAGCGCGCGGCACCTGCTCCACAAGTAGTGATGTTCCGATACAAGTAAATACGAGTAAGTACTCGATACTTTGTTTCGATACCGAGTACTCTTTGTATTCGAATTAATTCATTCGATACTTACTCGGTATCGGAAGAAAAGTACTTGTATCGAATCGAAAGTATCGAAACGCACCCGGTGTTGAATTTTAAATGTATCATCCTTGCTACGCCACTGTCTCACCTGCGAAATTAATTTCCCACTAATGTCAAGTTGGTAGCATTGAAAACAAAACAAAAATCAATCTTAGAATAAGCAATCTAATCACAAAGAGTTTGATTTAGGTCACTATTTCGTTGTAATGAAGTTGTACTTGGCGCGAATTTCGTTATACTTGGCCAATGGTCGCTCCCGCGCAGCCCCACACGAAACCTAAAAGATATGGTTCAGAGCAACTACGTAGCCCATGTGAATCGGAAGAAGCTGGATCAGCTAGCGTTTCACAGGAATATTACTTCTGGAAACATCACAAAGAAAAATAAAACGCACGGTAGTGACAAAGTCTCTCTCTACTTGTCAAAACCGAGCGTGGTGGGTGAACGGTTAGCGCTCTGGCCTCGCATTCGGGAGGACGTGGGTTCGAATCCCCGTCCGGGCATCCAGATTTGGGTTTTCCATGGTTTCGCTTCGTCTTTTTTAGTCCTGATTGGGCGTCCTACTTTTGGCACACTGGATTAGCACGCCAACTTCGGGCGGATCCATTCAACCTTCGAGTTCTGACCTCAGTTAAGATAATATCACTTCAAGTTCACGAAATTGCAAACGTCACGTCTCAAATACAGCCAGGAACGTTATTTACTGGTATTGCCTGCATAAACACGCTCAATTTCGTTACTGGGCTGTTAAAGTAACGATGTTTTCGTTACTGAGTAACGGGTTCTTCGCCTGACTCGAAGTCGCGAATCGTTACTCACAAATTCATTTTGTTACTCGCATGTTGCGTTACTCGCATTTGTCGTACAGATACGAACACGGCGTGTCACGCAGGAGCTGGAACGGTTCGCCCAGCGATTGAATGAGCAGATGTTTGTATGGAAATTAGTTGGTTTGAGTGTGCTGCGATTGTGATATTAGGTATTATTCTGAAGTATGTAATATTCAGTGTAGTAAATCAAATGTACGAACAATTTACCTAAATTTACTTCACTCAATGAACAATTTACTTGAACTAACGAAGTCATTCATGCGATGCTATTGCTCAATTGTATCAGAAGTAATGTGATATAGCAATCAATTTATTTTAAAAATAAAATCATTAAACAGAAACGCGGTTGAGATGGGAAATTACCACAGGTGCATGTGTTCTATCGCAATTAAAAAACGTATTTTGAATGTGAACGAAAGAATGAAGTTTGAACATCGTTCGTTGAATACACACGCGCGTATTTGTGGAAATTTTGATTTGAATTCGTTTCGTTACAAATAAAAATATTTGTGTACAAACACATTGTGAGAACAGTAATTATTATTATTTACTGTTAAGTTTTGAAATTTTTAAGGAGGTAACTAATTTTGACGACATAAAAACTAATTTTGTAGTTTTTATTTTGCTTAACATTAAAATTTACATAGCATAATTACTAAATAGAAAATTTGTATGGATAATTTGAGATAGTTACTGTTCATTGATCGTTCATTAGTGATGTTTATTGATTTCAATCATTTATTAAATTTGTTTGTTTTAAGATTTGATACCTTCTATTTTATTTTATGGTGTAATTTACAATATAAAAGTGTTGTTTAATAGTTTGTGATAAACATCTCTGCACTTGATATATTCTAATAATATTTACTTAAATTGCAATAGAGCGCACGCTCCGTTGGCAATTTCCCTACACACTAATCTTCCCCCCTTTCCTGCATTCACCTACATTTGCCCTCTACAAATTTTAACTTTAAATTCTTTCAACGTTTTTGGTAAATTATTCATAATTTCTCTTGGTAACTTATTCCAATCCCTGACACCCTTACCTAAAAAAAAGATTCTTTCTACTGACTTGTGCCTGATATCGAGTGCCAGCTTGTGGTCATAGTCACCTTTTCCTTCCAAGCATTACTTTTAATTCTCACACCTATATCCTTCCATGTCTCATCATCAATATACGCCTTGCACATTCCCATGACCCTCCCCCTGTCTTGGAATGAATCCCATTCCACCTCTTTTATCATATCTGTTACTGATTGCGTTTTGCGATAATTTCCAGAAACAAATCTAGCAGCCCTTTTTTGCAGTTCCAGAATTCCATACACAGAGAACAAAGTAAAATGACTGCCTGGTGTTAGTTATTGTATTATTACCGCAGGATCCATGTGATCAGTGCGGTACTGGATTTTATGTTGAATGTTTGTTGTAACCGCGATGCAACAACACTTACGAATCTAATCGCGTGTTTGTCCTGTACATTTGTTATTGATTTAAAAGTTTTGGATATTGATATTTTTAAAATGAAACAATTAAAGCGGAATTCAGTAGTACTCTGCCTGCAGGCCCGATTTGATGGTAGGTCCACATTTATTTTAACAAATCTATCACAAAAAGATGAAGAATTTACAAAAATAAATGAAAACAGTAAAGGAAGACAGTAGTGAAACCTTCCATTTAAAAACGAAAAACTTTTATGAGATTATAACGTTTGTTAAATACATGTCCCATTATCATATCAGGCTTGTATGCAAGTTTTTGAGTAAGCTACTTTAAAAAATAACCGTCATTAGTTATTGCCACTAGATATGTCACAGTCAGGTGAAACGTCAGGTCATTTTTTTTTTTTTTTTTTTGGTATGAAACAGATTATTGTTTTGAAATTAGATTATTCTTTTATATAATATTCAATACATTAAATCGAGTGTACATTCAGGGGTTTCCCGTAAGAGCCATGTGCTAATTACTTGACTTTAAGTTTTATCCAAACGAACAACTTGCCTAAACTTATTTTACTATATAAACAATTTACTTAAACTTTACCAAGTACGAACGAAGTCGTCCCGTATGCGACCCGACTCGATTTAAATGTGATGCTTCATGCTAGTTTGTATTGTATCAAAAGTAACGATTCGAAAGTAGCGGGTACTGATTGGCTTAGTAACGAATACATATGGGTACAGAATTTCTCGTTAATTTACAGCTCTATCGTTACGTAACATTAACAGACGGGTGCGTCTAGATTTTTTAATTTTAGTTTGGATATACCAGAACTATCTTTGCTATGTCAGCGTGACTCATAAACCTGAGATCATAGTGGTTTCCACTTCTTTCCGTCATTAACATCAAAATATACTCCACTTTATAAGAATTCCTTGAATTTACTTCGCCGGAGGGGGTGCATAGACGGGCCACTAGATCTGTCACTAGAAACATAACGCAGATAGTAACTGATATATAGAATCTGAAATGGGATTAACTGGAAGACAGGAGGAGAGTGAAGAGAGTGGCGGGAGTGTACAAGGCATAAATTGGTGATGAGAATTACGAGAGGAGCGTGGAAGGGTAAAGATGACCATGACACTCGATTTCTGGCACAAGGGTGTGGGAAAACTTTATATGGATGGCAAGAGAGTCAGGGATTGGAATAAACTGCCAAGTAAAATGATGAATAATTTACCAAAAAAAAGCGCTGAAAGAATTTAAAATTAACATTCGCGGAGAGCAAAAGGGTACGGAAATTGCCATCGGGAAAGGCGCTACATTGAAGTTAAATAAACTACTATTATAAATTATTCACTCTAAATACTTCATTGATAAATGTAAATCTAACAGAATTTTAGAACACACACGTAGGTATATTAATGTTCGTACAGTCTGTTAAGATTGATATCTCTCAATTTTGTGCACTGGTCCATTTTTGAAGAAGCTCTTTTTCGGTTTCGCCTCGCGGTGGGGCCTCTTTTAATGGAGTGCGCCTAATCTGTATTATTCAATCTGGTGTGGCACCTCGCGCGGGATCGCCGGCAGCAGCCTTATTTACGAGCCGTGTCCTTGCTCTCCACACTCCCAGTGACTCGGGCGGCGGCGGTTAAAATTAAACTGCGAGAAATGCGTGCGCTCAGCACACTCCACGAAACGGCGCACTCGCTCCGGAAATTTTACGCCACTTTGCTCCCCCGCGGCCATTCCACTGTGCTGAAATGAGTTTTCGTATCTTCCTCATGAATTTCATGAACGCCCCCCCGCGTCATCATTTCATTTTGAACGCGGGCGCCCTGCTGGAAAAAGGAATAACGGCCGAGTTACTTATAAAAAGTTTGTCGAGTGATACAGCGGCGGTCTTATTTCAGGTTTACGGGGCCGGCCGGGTAATATTTCGGCGTTATCGTAGCCACCAGGGGCTGCGCGCTGGCGCTCGGAAAACTTGCTGAGGCGACAGATTCACCATCTCAGATCCTCCTGTCTGATCCGCTATTCGTAGCTTCTCGCTTCTTCCAATCGAAGGCCGTATTGGTCTCAGAACAGACACGAAATGTTATTGCCAGTGACGTCACGGAGGGAAAGTCTGAAACTAAAGATTTCTGCTTTTTAAGGCAACAAATAGGCACCTACTTGAAGTTGAATTCTACCAGCACAAAATAATGGCTGTATTCATGGCCCTTAAAATTGCCTTAAACACAATACAATTATATGAAGAGAAGTCAAGCATACTATAACCAAAAGAATAAAATGCTCACGACAGGAATAAATAACCACTCAAATGGCATATCTAGACAGTAATTCGTACACAGTTCTAAACGAAAACAAATAGCTTGAACGTCATCAGCATAGTGTTCGTTTAAATCTTCTTGCTTTTAATGCTACATACACGAGTGTTCTCATTATAATAGCTTTATTGTTTGTCTTTGAGGGTAAAGTCACCTGCACTGCGACAGTTCTGAGTCAGCGGTAACGCATTCGGGAGGACGCAGGTTTGAATTCCTCCGACCATCCAGACACTCCAGGCGAATGGTTCCTTCAAAAGGGTAAGTCGAATTCCTCCCCATTCCTTTCTCCAACCCGTCCTTTTCCGCATGTAACGACCTCGACGTCGACGAATCGAAAAGCCAAGAAATAAAAAATCGAACTGCGCTGTTATAAAGTAGGAGGTAGTTGTTTGTAAACAACGTCACACCATCGAACTTAAGCACTTTGTTGACGCTAAGGTATGTATGGGTGAATTTTGCTATATGTCACTATTATAGAGGACGCTAAAAACGACTGAAGTACTCAATTGCATGGGCACCTACAGGATTACTTTAAGGGAGGTTTTTTTATACATTATAAATAACACTTATTATTTATTAAGTAAGGATAATGAATTTATTGACAAGGTGTTGAACAAATTTGGACAACACCTAGACGCCTTAAGTTATTGTTCAAACATAGAATTTAATAATAAATGTGTTGTTTCTTAATCTTTTTCTGTGTATTTTCTTTCATAGCAGGGGAGTCCCACTACTCAGGGGGGTGCAAGTGCATCCCTTTGTACCCCTCTCCCGGCGCCCATGCTCAATTTTGTTTGTTTACGAGGGCTGGAAATTCAAACGAAATCGTTCTGGACGCCAGTGATTTCAATTGTGCACCAGCAAGTGTGGTTTTTGTTGCTGTTGAAGATACTTAACGCTTGCTGACCTCCTCGCGAAATAAATCCAATTATAGATAAATTTAGTTCTATACTTCTAAACTGGAAGGTTCTGTGCCAAATTATTTTTTCGCTCGTCATACAAAAAGGAAGAGATAACTCGACCTTGTTCACTACGGTATTTGCTTCGTGATTGCTCTGAAATCCCTCCTTTAAAAACTTCTAAATTTACTTAAGTCACAAACTTATTGTGACATCACAGTCACTTTCCGCCGATCTGCCAATAGTACCTGGGTAAGCGGACGAATACACTGTTTGAAGTCAGTCGTGACCTGACTATGGTAGCGGACGGCTCGCGTCGTGTACCGTGAGACGCTGTAGTAATAGTGCGGTGTACTAAGCACCATGAAGAGAACTGAATGTGTTTAGCCGGGACAATGCGTGTGTTACATAAGGTTTGAACAGTACGGGAATTCCGAAGTATGTTAATTGTAAAATTAAAAGCAACTTGATGTAAAGTTGACAAGATTGTTAATTGCCTTTTATCTTTAAGAATTCTGCAATCTACGGTTGACGAAGTTTCGATTAGCCTAATATTCAAAACGTGGTGGTGGTCAAGCGGTTAGATGTTCTAAGCTATTGCAATAAACGTGTGGTGGACTTAAGTTTGTGGTACAGTACTTGACTTTTTTCATTATTTATCCTCCTCCTGTTTCGAGCTGGTTTGGAACGTCACCTGGCGACCTGACGTCAATAACGAACTATTTAAAAATTAAATTAACCTGCTTATAGAACTGCGTATGAATAACTTGTCAATTTTAATAAGCACTGAGTTCTAGTTGAGAGAACAGATTTCGTGACGTACAATACATACCACATAAATGCCTTACACTATCCTTGTGTATTCAGTTATTCGTTTTTTCATGTTTAGTCCCCGGTATGAAAGCACATTATTCTGATTCCGATTTCAAGCTATTGATTCCATTTGCTAAAAAGGGACAATGAGACAGCAAGGAAGTGCAAAGTCTGGTATATATCTGATCTTTGGCTGGATGACTGCGGACTGGAATTAATTGTTTGCTTTTTAAAATTGTCTATTGCAGGTTATAGGGCTACACGATAGTACTACTATGTACACGTGCAGGAAGTATGCTAAGCCCCCATACAGCTCATGTGGATCAATTTGCTCTTCGATTTCGGGCGCATGTGGCTTCTCTGCAATTTTGTAGGCGTTCAAAGTGGCTCTTATAGTTAAGCGTTCTCAGCGCAGATACGAGTCAATCATCTTCCAGGTCAATATATGGGCTCTTACAGTTAAACATTTTAGATGTTGGAACAGTCGCCTAGATTGCTTATTAAATTCTTGTAATAAATATCTTTTGTATGATTAAATAATTTATCAAACCTTATTTTTATTAATGAGTTGGAAGATATTTTAAAAATGAAAGATTTCAAACAGAACTGATAATTAAACTTCATTTAATCTCATATTGAAAGTATTCAAACCAAAATAAATCAGAACAGTTGTTACATGGTAATTTTCTTTCCTTAATTTTATCAAAGCAGAATTTACAGTCATTTAAAATAGAAACATTCTGAAATTTATTCATTCATCCCAGCATTATAAAAACACATAGTCACACAAATTCTTGAAACAATATTATTTCGTTTGGTGGGTACAATTATGAAACACGACGATGTTATTACTTCGGCAATCTAATCATTGAGCATTAATACTCTTAACGGGTGTGTTATGGTTCCAAATGTCTGTTGTAGTAATTACAAAGTTGACTTGTCGTAACTATTTGATGTGTTTGCTGCGGCTTTATCGTTTGCTGGAATGTAGTGGCTCCAGCATTGCGCTGGTACCTGCGCTAGATCTTATCTTCCATTCGCGCGATCAACCTGGTCCAGTATTGTTCACAACGTCTCATCCCAATCGATGTGCATATGCAAACTCCAACAAGGTACATTCACATATCATTTATGGGGCCAACAACGGCCGACAAATTATTCTTCAAGTATCACACTGATTTCCTATTTGCGTGAGAACTCAAATCAGAATGCCTGCTCGTGGCCGTGTCTCCTGCATTCCTGCACATTTGGGATTTTTTTCATTGGCTGGCAGATCTTGTGGCGGGGTGTGCAAACTCAAGTGTCCTTGAGCAGCTTAGCAATCTTACTAGCCGTAGAAACCACCGTTATCGGGCTACACTGTGTCGGCATCCCAGCGCGCTCGCCAAAACCGCCTCACACTCACATACGAACGGAAAATTCCGTCATCTCCGTACTCTCACCCTTCACCACCCGCGGCATGAATCATGCGCCAAAATTATATTACACATAAATACTATGTTCCATCGTCCACTTATAAAATAAAACCATTATTATTATCCTATTATTTATGACCTAGTTGTGGGAATCGCATATGTACCATTACACTGTTAACTTACATACTTCCATGCAAATTAGAACTTTTAAATAGTGATTTTTGGTGAATTATACATAATTATTTAGATGATTTTATGGTATAATGCCTCGTCTACGTCGAGGTCATTAGAGACCGAAAAGGATGGGAACTTGGATGCCCGGACTTGGATTCGAGCCCGCGTCTTCCCGAATGCGAGGCCAGAGCGTTACCGCTCACCTGCCTCGTGCTCTAATTATTTAGAAACAAAGAAGATTTTTTTATATATATTCTGTTCCGAAAGCTTTAGCACAATAATAGAGATCATATAAAAGTAGTATTATAACATTGTGAAATGCATAGTTCCACGTTCGGGCGTCAGTTATAATGCATATGATTTCAGGACTAAGAATATAGATGGAGCTACTCGTTCTAAAAAGGAATTGCACCACCAAATTAACAATATTGTTAAACACTTATACTTTAGGATAAGGACGGGTTCTTATTACCAGACTAATCATTAAAAAAGAACTGTTAAACATTGTTTTATCAGACACACGTGATTCAAACAATCACACATGATATGAATTATTTTGGGTGCCGTAACAAAGTGCATTACAGTTGGTCTGTATGGAGAACACATTTACATAGAATGAGAGCATGAGTTGAAATTGATCTTCATTAAAAAAAAAAAAAAAAAAAAAAAAAAAAAAAAAAAAAAAAAAAAAAAAAAAACTCCATTGAGAAGTGCCACGCTTTTGCTAGCACAGTTATGCGTAAATAGGACGCATTTAACGCATCTACAAGTCAGAAAACATAAGCACTCTCGCTACGCCGAAAATAATCCGTTTCAGAATTTCACAGGAAAGGTCACAACTGTCCCCGAGCGTAGAACAGGGTCGTAGACCAGGAGAAAGGAAAAGTAACGGCAGTGGCGATGCAATGTGAATAATATTATCAGCACAGTGATAGTGTGAGAAGATGGTTGAACGCCTGAGCTTACCTTCGGCGTCGTGAACGCGCAGCTGCGAAACGCGAGGGAATAAGCAAGGACTTGACCCATTGCGGTACGCCACAACCAGTGATACGTTGTATAAAACGAACTGCCCTATCACTTCACATGCTGACATGGGATAGAAAGCCCTCCTAACACTGCAATATTACCTTTTCTCTACAAAACACAATAAAAGGCGATTGACCAAACGTATCCCCTCAAAAATTCACACTAAGACAAACTCAGAAAACAGCAGTTCACTCTCACTTTCCTATTTTAACGAATTTAAATACACGAACACGTACGCCCCTTCGCTGACAAATGACGAAATAGCTCACACACGCGCGTACTGAAAGAATCCTTAAGTTCGCGCGTATACTCCACTGATGACAGAATCCCGTCACACTTTGATCCTGTATATATACTCTCTACCTCAATTATTCCTTCTGATGCAATTTATCTACGCGGTTCTACGAGGCGCTTCTCACAAGAGAGGCCTTCTGGTGCAATCTTTTCTCCTTCCTTGGATCTTAATATTGCGCTATGCGCTTCCACCACTAAACGTACTGTCAAAAAGCCTAAATAATCTACTAGTTTCACTAAATAAAGGCGTAAAACCGTCCAAGCTCTATTGAGCAGGGAAGGTTGTAGACGAAGAAAGTGTTCAATGAAATCCGTCAAGTGTTAGTTATGTAAATCTCAGACGGATCAAATGGAGAGGCGTGTGCCGCTTGATTGTGTGGCATTGTGTTTTTGAAAGGTCTGTGAAGGCTGATTTACACAATAGTAGCAACGAAGATAGGGAAAGTTCTGGTGGATCATGAGCTGAATATTTCCTTCCAGAGATCCCTAAAAGTAGGAAGCTGGAAAGGAGGATGAGAAATCTGGAGAACCTTCTGAGTCCACTTATGTTTACAATAGTCGTTATATTGGTTGTGACTTTTAAATCTGATGTTAGACTGTTTACTGATTAAAGCGTCACTTCAGTTGAAGATTTGGCGCGCTGTAAGACGACTTCAAAAATTACTTACCAGAATAATATACAGAAGGATGGAAATTGTAGTAGAAGAGATAGTAGGTGGAGATCAGTTTCGGTTTAGGAAAAATCGCGGTACAAGGGAAGCAATTCTGTCTTTAAGATTAATCCTTGAAGGGCGGATCAAGAAAAACAAAGATACTTTAAGGCATTTGTTGATTTAGAAAAAGCTTTTGATAATGTTAAGTGGGACAAGATGTTAAAAATTTTAGAGAAGTCAGGTCTAAAGTATCGAGATAGAAGAATACTCAATAAACTATATAAGAATCAAGTAGCTATAATAAAAGTAGAGAATCACGAGAGACATGCATCAGTTAAAAAGGGTGTAAGAAAAGGTTGTAGTCTATCCCCGTTAATATTCAACTTGTATGCAGAAGAAGCAATGAAGAAATTCAAAGAAAAATTTCCATAAGGCATAAGTTTTCAGGGAGAAAAAAAATCAGTATGCTACGATTTGCTGATGACATTGTCTTGTTACGAGAGAAGGCTGAGGATATTCAGAAGTTACTGAATGGCTTGAACAAAATACTGAAGGAAGTTTTTGGACTGAATATAAATCAAAGCAAGACAAAAGTGATGAAATGTAGCAGAAATGATACCAATACTAGTAGATTAAATATAAAAATACGAAGGATTGGATGCAATAGGAAAATTAAGTGAGTTCTGTTACTTGGGAAGCAAAATTACAACCGATGGCCGAAGCAAGAATGATGTTAAAAGCAGAATAGCACTAGCAAAAAGAGCCTTCATGAAAAAGAGAAACCTTTTAGTTTCAAATATTGATCTAGGAATTAGAAAGAACTTTTTAAAACTCTTTGTGTGGAGCACAACACTTTATGGTAGCGAAACGTGGACTTCAGGAATACCGGAAATAAAGAAAATTGAAGCATTTGAAATGTGGTGCTACAGAAGAATGCTGAAAATTAAGTGGACTGAAAAAGTAAGAAATAACGAGTTTTGGAAATGATGGGTGAGGAAAGAAGTTTGTGGAAGAAGCTTACAGAAAGAAGAGACAGGCTTGTAGGTCATATTTTGAGACATGCTGGATTGGTTAATTTGTTAGTGGAGGGAACAGTCGAAGGTAAGAACTGTAGAGGAAGACAGAGATTAGAATATATGAATCAGATAATTGAGGACGTGGGTTGTAAGGGGTATGTAGAAATGAAGAGGTTAGCACAGGATAGGAAGGGATGGAGGATTGCACCAAACCAGTCGAAAGACTGATGACAGCAAGAAGAAAGACGACTAAGAATTGAACTGAGGGCAGTAACATAAACAAAAAACTGAAAAAAACTAACTACTGAATAAAATCCTATTACTTTCAATGAAGTCTTCATTGCATGCATACGCCGGGAAAGTCTCCTTCGTTACATCCTATTACTCTGTCCATTTTTTTTTTTTTTTTTTTTTTTTTTTTTTTTGGCGAACGTACGGGGTCCATACAGCCAAGAAAAGATAAAATTGTTTTACATATTATGTCAAGGAAGTTCCAACATTTCTTACGTGTTTCATACTTAGAAGTACAACCTTTAAATTACAGCTATTTTTCACAAGTTATGGTTATGATGATAAATTATTCCTGAGTGACAGTGGTTCTGTTATTATACATACTTTGTCCAGTTGGTAAATCGAGAAGACGTCAGACACTTCAAGCGTTGTAAATTAACATGATATGCATAACATATTTACTATACCGAATTAAGTCAAAATGGTAACACTTCCGAAAAGAAACCCTAAGAGAAACATAAGGTCTAAATAAGGAGGCATCGTATTACGAATTAAATTACAATTAATTGTAGGTGATGAGTGTTCCTTACAATATCCTAGAGGAAGAAGGGAAAATGACTTTCTTTTTTACACAAAATATAATCACGGTTAAATACAAAATTATAAGTCGACAGCAGAAGGAAACATGTTTTATCGGCATCCTTGGCATATACAGTATGAGTTCACATTGGATCGCTCAAATCCTGAAGGACCAGAAGAATGGTAAGAGCAATTGTCCTCTTTTTTCCAGGCCCCTTCTTGTACTCACCATTACAGCATTCTGGTAGGAATTCATCTGCGAAAGAAGGCGGGATAAGAATAAGATTCTATTTGATGAGTTTTTTTAATGCGTGCTAAACACAGTGCACATTACATAGCTGCAATAGCTGAGAAAGCTTCATTTCTTTTTCCGTTGGGCTATACACCTCGTCGACGTCATTAGAGACGGGAGAGGATAGGGAACGGGAAGGAATTCAGCGATGGTTTCTGAAAGCACCATCCCATCACTCATTTGGAGTGATTTAGAGAAACCTTGCAAAACCGAAATCTCGATGATAGCCGGTCGGGAATGTCAGTTCCCAGAGAGCATTAGGGGAGACGGGGGATGGTTGGCACCGGTTTTCACATTTTTATTTTTACAGGTGATTCTGTAAACAACGTCCCAATTTTGAATATATCACTGTAATCTGCATCTGTTAAGTTACATTTCTGTATTTTTTAACAATCAGAATATTAAATTGAGTGACTGCAGGAAATCACCATACAGTGCAAGTCGTGGGCTTAGTTGGCGTAGCCCTCGTCAAACATTTGAAGAAATGAGTTCTACATCTACATCCATACTTTGCAAATCACAAATATTGTGTGTGGCAGAAGGTGCTAAGCACCAATCCTAATTCTGAGCATTCCAATCCCGAAAAGTACGAGGAAAGAAGGAATACATAAAAGCATCAGTACGGTATCTTATTTCTCGTATCTTATCCCTCCGGTTATTGTGACCTAAATAGGTTGGCGGAAGAAGTATTTCATTGCACTCGTAATTTAATGATTTTCGCATATCCTCCAATAAATTCAAACGCAAACGATCTCGTCTGTCTTCCAAATTATCCCAGCCCAATCTATGTATCAATTCTGTGACGCTTTCATAAGGGCTGTAGCGACCAGTCACGAATCGAGCGGCCCTCCTCTGCACCCTCTCCACTGAGTCAATCAGGCCCTTGCGATACGGATCCCAAACTCCACAACAGTAATCCAGATGCGGACGCACTAGTGTTTTATACGCTATTTTCTTTGTATGAGCAATACAATTCCTCAGAATACGACCTATGAATCGTAATTTTGAATTAGCCTTGCCTACGACGGAAGTTATGTGCAAATACCATTTCATGTTGTTTTGTATTATCACCCCCAGATGCTTCAGGGAACCAACCACGTAAACAGCCGAATTGTTTACTTTGTACTCGTGAGGAAGCTGATTCTTTTTGTTGAGAGTGAGAGAGAAAACAATAATGAACCCGGAATTCGTGAAAATAGTAAGTAAATAAATATAGGTTATTATGTCTGATTAGCATATATTTTTATTTAAAACAGTAGAAAATACAAGGCAGAAAGCAAGCCTGAGAGAAACTAAAAGAAATAAAAGACCGTGAATATTGGAATTAAAGCACATAGACTTGCTGTTGACAAGTACGGTTGTTGAACTTGACTCATTAGTTGTGGCTCACTAGCTTTTCTCACATTTTCATATTTGAACCAAATTTCGCCTACTGTTTTTAGGCCACATCCAAAACTTACCAAGCTTTATCATTGTTTAACTAGACTGTCAGTTTTTTTTCAATGATGTTACGATCCCTGTATACTGAGCACCATCGCAGGTGACCACTACCAGTTATTCTTGAGCTGAGTCTTCTTTAGCTCTTCGGCTTTCCATCTCACCATTATCATCTTCTGGAGAGATGTTAACTGGGCTAGATAGCCCTTCTCCTACCCACGGCGTGTCTAGCTCACTTGTGTTACTGTCATGTAAAAGTAAACGTTCATCAAAGATATCATTTCTGTTAGTTTATCTCACAATTAGGCTTTCCTCTTCACTTGAAATCAAAAAGTAGTTTTTCCAATTTGCATTTAGTTTCTTGGTTTTCCCCACATTTATCTATGCACCAACCAACCCCGAACACAGGTGGCCAACCTGCCCCAAACGTGTTGTATGGCAGCAGTAAAAACTAACAGCCACCATACTGACAATGACTGTTTAAACCAGGGTTGGCCAACCCAAAAAATCTTACGGGCCACTTTGGAAATGCATTATAACTCCGCGGGCCGCATATAAAATTATATATTCGCAAGAATATTATTTTAAAATCAAAGTTAATTTTTTCTCAAAATTTCTACAGTTAATTTTCGAATATATGGCTGCACAAATAATGTATTTCTTTTAATACATTGGTTTTCACTACTTTTGTCATTATAAAATAAATATATTTTGTAAAACCGTGATGAATATCGCGGGCCGGGAAAATGTCGAAGGTGGGTCGCGGGTTGGCCACCCCTGATTTAAACAATGAAAAACATAGCCCTTAGTTCGAAAATTCAAATGTACTACCCAGTTAAGTCTTTCTCATGCAGCCTGTGGTACAGAAAACAAATAAGATACGGTACTTTAGAAAAATTAGTTACTGAATGAAATTTAATACAATCTCCCCTCCTTCCCTCACAACTAGAGAACTCATAGTGTTGTTTTGTTAGGAAGCAATTGAGGCTATGAAAGTCACGGGGTAAGCAGGTGGCGCTTCCATATACTCTACAGAGAATTTTAGAAGCTGATGGCCAACCTGCCCCATCCCCAACCAGCCCGTCTTCAGACCTCTTCACTCGACCTGCTCACATCTAACAGCTTTCAGGTCCTCTCACTAGCGTGTCAGACGAGAGGCCTCTTCATCAGTATCGTCTGTACCATGTCACCACTTATACGAGATCTCTATGACAAATCTAATTTTTTTCCTGCCTACATTTTGAGCTGTATTGCTGAATTAAATCCTGATTGAACATTTCTGATTGTATTTAAATGTATTTTGTATAGCATTTTTCTAGCTTTGGTCATATTACGATATTATTTATGGTCATATTTTCGGGAAAAATCTGGTAATTTTTCAATAGTAACCTGAAATTCACTAGAAGTAGTAGATGATATGAAAAGTATGAGAAATTAAACTGACTCCAGCTAAGCGAATTAAAATTTAATTTCCCAACTGTGCAGTTAGTGCACGGAAGCAAATCAAGAGATACTACTAGTTAAAAGAAACTATGTATAACTGAGCTTGTTTTGACATATAGTAAATTTAAATGTTGGGGCCTGCTCTTTAACTAAACTACACAGAAGAGCCAAAGAAACTGGTACACCTGCCTAATATCGTGTAGGGCCTCTGCGAGCACGCAAAAGTGCCGCAACACGACGTGGCATGGACTCGACTAATGTCTGAAGTAGTGCCGGAGAGAATTGACACCATGCATCCTACAGGGCTGTCCATAAATCTGTAAGAGTACGAGGAGGTTGAGATCTCTTCTGAACTACACGTTGAATGGCATCCCAGATGTGCTCAATAATGTTCATGTCTGGGAAGTTTGGTGGCCAGCGGAGGTGTTTAAACTCAGAAGAGTGTTCCTGGATCGACTCTGTAGCAAGTCTAGACGTGTGGTCTGTCGCATTGTCCTGCTAGAATTGCCCAAGTCCGTCGGAATGCACAATGGACATGAATGGATGCAGGTGATCAGCCAGGATGCGTCCGTACGTGTCACCAGAGTCGTATCTAG
>JARYHS010008075.1:20733642-21025362 GCA_031002005.1 Vandiemenella viatica | reverse complement strand
ATTAGTTTTCCTGCAGATATTTGTGAAATATCTCCGGGGTTGTGCTAAGAACATAAACGTTTCTCTCGTTACGTACAAAAATATAACGTTGATGTACTGGAATATTGATACTATATTGGATAATACTTTGCCCCGGTCTCAGATATTATAAAGCTTGAGGAGCGAGGGATTAATGCTCCGATGTTTTCTGAAAGTCGCTGGTTCGATCTTCACTGCGGCCATCCAGATTTGGGTTTTCCAAGGTTTCCCGATATCACTATAGATCACGTTCCTTGTCCTTGCTCCTATCCGCTCTCTAAATAACTCTACATTGATGAAGCGTAAAGCTTTAAGAAAAAAAAAAAAAATCTGCTTTCAGAATGCTACCGATTTTTATGAATAAAAAAAAGTAAAGAGGCATTTTAGATACCAAGACTTTTTGTCTTCAGGTGTATTGTTTTAGGTTTTATGTATATACACGCAAGTTGCTATGTTAGGACAGATCATGTAATGTCTTTAAGGCAAAGTACATGTTTCGCCATTCTTTCAGTGCAATGCCACAATTTGGATGAAAACTTAAGGTTCTTCCAATTCTATCCAGTTATGTGTAACATTATTTTTATCTAGTTGTAACTATTTTTACGTAAGAACTGTAAGTTTTGAAAAATTAAAGTTACATGAAATGTTATTTAAAGAAATAAAAGAAATTTAGCTTAGATCAATTTTTCGAAAGAGCAATTATGTTTACTCAAACCATTTCGACGGAAATGTGTTGACTGATAACATGATAACATGATAATATGCTTGGCACAATCGAATCTAGGTACACAGCAGCTTAATGAACAGGAATTTTCTTTGTACAAATATGGCTGAACGACTCATCACGGTCAAGGTCATTACAGCCTGGAAAGAATTTGGAATCAGAAGCAGTAAGAAATACAACCATCACTGCATTCGCTTGGAGTTACACCGGAAAACCGTTTGTAAACTAAATGTGGACTGCCGAACCTGAGATAAATATATTTTTGTTATGGCTTTACGCTTCGTCGACATGGAGAGATGGGACGGCTCAAGGAATGGGAAGGGATTCTTCACCCGCATACCAGATCTGACCTATCCGCATCTGCGAGTAACGTACCACTGAGGAGCCATTATCAACATACACTATTTCATTTCAAAGTAGAAAGAGAGGCGGCAATGCACGTAAGTACGTCGCATTTTTTACGGCAGCAGTGTATGTTTACAGTTGGACATAATACCCGCTATGTGACCATTTACTTAATCCCAGACTAATACGAACACAAAAGGAATCTAAAATTTCCTTCTTCCGCAAAACACTGTTAACATATGCAGTTACAACGGAAACCAAACGTAGCCTGGTACCGCAGACCTACCAGTCGAGATTTAAAAGCAAGTGGTGGAAGGCCTGTTTTTGTATTGTAACGACTTGGTTCTTGTGACTGTTTTAATTGATCATCTTCTTCATTTGATTTTGGCCTACTTTGGATGGCGGGAAAAACTCATATATTGGTTTCCTCCTTATTTCTTCAGACCTGGTGTTTTAAACAATATTTTATTATTGTAAACTTATATTTCAAGGAAATGCCTGGGACGGTGTACCTCAGGAAGAAATACGTCTAATTGCAGTTGTAGCGTCGCCCTTATTGGAAGGTGACAGAATATTGCCTCTATGACTTATTTTCTGGACTTCGGCGTTTCTACTATAATTTCATACTGGTGAGGAAAGTGCCAGAAGATTTAAAGGGCTCGTAGTTGGAGAGACGGAGGGAGGACGCTCACCTTGACCAAGCTGAAACGACCTGTCACTTCATGTTTTCCAGCCTTTTCCGTGGTGGCTGGATGTTAGTCTGCACGACTCAGGACTTCAAATCCGGCAAACACAGGGGGTTGCAAGTCATTCTGAAGACAGGCAGAACTGCTTCCCTTTTTGTGAGCTATCAAAGCATCATGCAACGAGGGCATGATACCACGATGCACGTCAAGGATTTGCCGTGAACATGAGCAGCAATAATATTTCAGAACGAAAAGTAAACGATAATTCCTAGATGCCAGTAATCGACCGTGAGAACAATCGCCTATTTGAAAATACAGAATGGTTTCATTTTCTGTATATAGTTAATTGTTATAGTACGCTGGGCGTATTGAAAAATTTTCTACAAGGAGTCAACTTTAAGAGATTTCCGATTTTAATAGTTTTTACTTTTGTTTTCGACGAGCTAAATCGTCAAATTTGTATGTGTAAGTAGTTTTTTTTTTTTTATAAATACTTGTTGAGGAAGTAGCTGAGATACAGAAATTTAGAGACGTAAAATCATCTGGGAAACCACTAGATTGTCGATGTTGCTGATACCAAAATAGTAGGTAGTACATCACTAGTTGAACGTAGAAGGTATTCACAAATATTCAGTACCATTAATTAAGTAGAATAAGGGCGGAGGCAATCGAGTACAATAAATACGGTTATTCAAAACAAATAATTCATGACTTCTAGACAGGTAAACATACCGCGAAAATATCACGTGTAATATTTTTTGCGTGCGATAATCAGGTTTTTTTTTTCAGTTAATTATCCCGGTTACGTTATGGGATGCACATACTATTTTGTTATTATTGAATCGTAAAAGGTATTATGATAAACTTTAATGCTTCCTGTTGACGAGTATATTTCAAGAGTGGGCCTACAAAAATGGTTCTTGATAACTTGAGAGTGAGGAATTTTCCACTGATTTGGGTGCTTCTCAAATGAAAAGCTTCCTTGCAGATAAACTAAAAAAATACAGATTACTTCTGACTAGTGAGTTTTGCTTTAAAATTAAGAACGACATATAGTTAAAATCAGTTTCGAGGAACTTGTCGAAGGGAGATGTGATTTGCACAGAGAAGCACTTGTCGTAAGTGAGGTGGCGCGCGTTGCATGCTGGGTGTGCCCGCTATAACGAGAGCGCGGCTCGCTCGTTAGCGGAGGTCTGCGCCACGCCTGCCTGCATCAGACGCTCCGCTGCATCCGCATACGTGATTTGTAGAACTCAGCATCGAGAGCGCATACTCATAAACGACCACGCTGCCCCCACTCCAAAACCACTTTAAAACTTTTCCCGCCCTAGTTCTTTTTAAGCCAGCAGCAGATGTGAAAAAGAAGGACAATTTTAAATTCGGATGCAGCATAGGTCACTTTTCTCTTATAAGTGGTCCAGAAGATCAACGGAACTCAAAATTCGTCTCAATTTTCAGACGACATTACCCTCGTTGTTCGTGATTCACGGAGGTACAGAGCATATAGCGAATTATTTTGGTTTTGAACACAGGTTGCATATAGGACGACTTTCAAACTGTGGTATATGTTAACTGCCGTTTGCGGCTGAGGATTTCAATAAACCTTCTTCACTTTCCGTGACTCGATTAATATAGTGCAGCATTTCTGGACCTTTTTTAATCGGAGGACCAGTAAATTGTCAAAAATAACGCAGTGGACCACTGACTTACGTGGACCGACTATTTGAACTATGTGTTCACTGTTAACATCAGGGACATATTTTACTGTACTATTATAATACACACGATAAATCTAAAAGCATGTTTTGAATCCCTACGGAAAGGCATTAATGAATACGGACCACTCTTAATATTTAATAACGAAATGAATAATAATGTTACTGTAGGCTATACCACAGACTTCCACGCATAAAGTAAATTAAATGACTCTGCAGCTAGACCTTACACCTTTGATTTTTGTTTACCTCACCACTCTAATGTTACCAGTCTTACCAAGTGCCTCGGTCTCTCACATCTTCTACAAGACCCACGAAAACGGTCATTTATGTAATCCTTAAACGAACTACGGTTTCCATTTTGTTGATGTCGAATGAAAATGAATAGACTGTTGCAGGAACAATCCCGTTCTTTGCTCATCCTGGAAATGCTAGATTATTGCCCGGTTATTGAAATGTTCGTAGCTTTTAAAAAGTAGGACTTATACAGTACGATTAAAGTATCTAAATTTATAAGTATCTACTTGCAGACCACCTGAGCCTTTTCGTGGACTACTTTTTTTTTAACTGCTTTACGTCTCTCAACAGCGAGGTCTTTAGAGACAGGAAAAGGGGGGGGGGCAAGGATGGGGGCATGGAATGGGAAGGAATTCGGCCATGGCCTTTTGGAGGAAGCATCCCGGCATTTGCCTGGAGTGATTTGGGAAACCAAATTCGTGGACTACTAGTGCTCTGCGGACCACAGTTTAAGAAACAATGAAACAGTGTGTTCATATCAGAACTAACTTTCCCTTACGGCTATGTTTGCGTGGAGAGCATTATTATTTTTTTATGTATTTCGTTTTCTGTGAAGTAATTTTTTCTTTGTGAAATTAGTTAAAACAAACTTATCGAAGCATCAATTACCTTCAACATAATTTCTTACTGTTGTATTAAATTTTTGACTGCGAGTGGGAAGAATGTACCAGCATTAATTAAGACAAAGTGCATAGTACTACCAATATACAGAATTTAAAAAAAAAAACCTTGTCTGGAAGGCAAGGAGTCAGTAGCAATGAGGTAAAATCGAACGTGGATTAGTCATTAAATTTCACTTGACTTACAAATCTATCAGATACATTTCAAACCTTCTTAAGCTGACCAAGTCGACTGTTGATATTGTGAAGCGGAAACGCCAGTGAACAACCACAACTAAACCAAGACCAGGCATACGTCATTTCATGATGGATAGGGACCGTCGAACATTGCGGCAGGTGGATGCAAAGAATCCAAGAAATCAGCGGAAGGAATCACTCGTGAGTTTCCATGTGCTACCAGCAGTACAGCCAAGCACAGTGACTGTGCGTCTTCATTTAAAAAGAATGGGCTACCAAGGTCGAGCTGCTGCTCAGCATCCAAACAGTTTTGCAGTCAGCGCCAAGTGACGCTTCACGTAAAGGGTAACGCCAATGGACAGTGCATGACTGGAAATGAGTTATTTTGAGTGATAAATCACGCTATGCTCTGTGCAATCTGATGGAAGCTTATGGGTTTGGCGAATGCCTGGGGATTGTTACACGACATTTTGTGTATAACGACTAACGACATTTTAACAACAATATTCTCTTATTGGACGACGCTAGCAACACCCATTCACTCGTCATACGCCTCCAGAATCTCTCTTGTATTTTATTGGACGAGACCATTTGTGACATCACGTGACACCTCTGTCTCTCTCTGTAGTCTTTCCTCTCTCTTGCAGAAAAACATCTATTTCGGCGAGCACATTGACGTATCTTACAGCAAACACGTCCTTAGGAGGGTCGCTCCTATTCTTTCAGGAGGCACATCCGGCGTCTCTTGACTAACAAACAAAAACATCTGCAGAATGCTCTTGGCTTGGTAAGTGACCCGTTTTTGTCGTCCTGTTGGGTCATTATTAAAGGAAGCCCGATCAAACATGTCTTCCCACACTTATTCCCTGTCAAGCTCCACATCTGCTTGGGAACGAAAATCTTGAGCCTCACCACTGCTTGAAACACATGCAGTGCCGTCCGCTTCCTTCATTTTAAATTACATATTACAATATGTAGGATATGCATTGTGTGATAATACAATTGCAATGTAGAATTAGCTTTACCAAAGACCGATGCTATGAAGGCAGAACTTGAATGATTCCAGATGTTGGGTAACATTTAGATACAGAACATCTGCATAAGGATGAAGAGAATGGCAGTCATTAAAGAGGAGTGGAGAAAATTTGTAGAAGACATGCCATGTAAAGAGCAATCTTGTGGCAGAATCGTTAGTATTATTTGAATTATAGCTACAGCGCAGAATAAAATTCATACGATACCAACAAAAATTAAAGACACGCCGTAGCAGACTCCTTCATACGATATTTTATTATCATCAAAAGTTTTAAAAATAACAACGGCATATTTCTTATTTAAACAACATTCGGCTAATTGTTTTGGATTTTATGCATTGCGTATTACTTTCAATACTTTCACTATTAATTTATTTACTGCACCTAAATATCTTTAAAACACATTCTCCTTGTATAGTATTAATTAGCTTAGTCACTAAGGACGCATTTGCGATTCAGTGATGTTTGTAGTGCTGCTGTTCACGTTGCTTCCGGGGGATTCCATTATTCGAGCAGCTTGATTGGCTAGTTCCATTTTCAAGTAGACTTCTTATGACGTACTTCTAATGATTTAGGCTGCGTATATCAAGAAAGCATCCATCACAACGGTTTTTTATTTTCGATCTACTTGAGCAAAACATACACTCATAAAAAAAATATTTTATCTATCGCACTAAAATATTCTTTGAAATGTCACCGCGTAGTAAACTACAAAATAAACTGCTTGCAAATTTGGCTGTCAGTGTTTCTGCTGTTTATCAACAAACATATGATATAGTATATAGGCAGATAATTAGTTGCGACATGTAATCTATTCTCAATACCCACCTCTGTGTTATTTTACTAATTAGTTACGATCTTTGACTTTTCTCATACTGATAGCTACAAGGCACTGCGAGATATTTCAAGCTAAATGGAACAGTAGCATGTGCAAAATTTCACATGTCCGTGTGCCATCCATTAAATTCAGAAGGCGAGTTGTTATTTCAGAAGTGACATTTATGATGCGGCACAAAGTAACAGTTTACTTCATTTTAGAAAAATATTGTTTGATGCGCTAACTTCGAGGTAAATAATTACAGACAGGTCCTAAGTCACTCAGCCAAGGAACTGTAATAACCTATCTGTTAGCAAAGGATTCTGTTAATTAGTTTTCAGAGTCCCATCACAACGTTTCCTCTCAGCTCCATCAAACTTTTTGGTATACACGTTTATGAATACATGATGGCACGTCGAAATATTTTCTACAGCTTACAGACTGCAGACGTGTAATCAATGGAAAGTGTTTCCCCAGAACTTGACTTTATTTTTTTGAAACTTTTTGTGTGGCGTAGACTGTACACAAGACTGGCACAGGATTTGAAACTCAGTGCCAAGAAGATGTGCTGATCAGACTTGTACATGCATTGTGGAATCAGATTTCAATTTTGATAGGGGAATAACTAAAATATTTAAACTATAACTATGTCTTATTGCTACACTACCTAATCGGGAACTATTTTTTTTTATGGCATTACGCCTCGTCGAGGTCATTAGAGGCGGGATGCTACTGGGGACAAGGAACGAGAAGGAAATCGGCCATTTAATTTTGAAGGGAGCATCCCGGCATCCTCCTGGAGTGATTTGGAGAAACCATGGAAAACCCAAATCTGGATGCCTGGTCTGGGATTCGAACCGGCGTCCTCCCGAATGCAAGGCCAGAGCGTTAACCACTCACACACTACGCTCTGTCTTTTTTCTTTCTCTTATACTAGATTGTACAATAAACCTCCGATTTTTACCGTCCCTTATATATAAACGGATAAATACTTATTACGGACCCATATTCCATTTTTGCCCCGCTGCGTTGGCTTAAGTGGTTGCGGTGGTTGATGGCATCCGACGCTTGACATGGTTTAGTTGGTTCGATTCCTGGTGCTGCAAGAAATTTTCATCATCACGACTTGGCTGGCAGAATACGGAAATTCTAATGACCAAATTGTACATCTGAGTCCTAGACCAAATCCCAAACCTCTTCGCAGTGCGTATGCAATGAGGGCACACGACATTGTCGATGCTGATTCGTGCTTTTAAATAGGTTTGTCGGGTCATAGTGTCTTTCGGAAGAGAAGGCCTGAATAGACCATCACCGGATTTCTCCCTTTCTCGAACTTTTATTTATTAGCATTACTCTGAATCTCCACATCTCACAATCATCCGTAACAAAACAGCAACACTTCCATCATTGGGCACTGCAAGGGGAAACCACTTCAGATAATTTTTCCAGGATAGTAACCGAGAAGGAGTAACTCAGTTGAGGGCAAGCCTGGTTCACACATTTATGAAGATTATCGCCAATCGTTTTTACGTATTTTTCTTAGGTTTTATATCAAAATACCTGAAACAACATTCTAAGGCCAAATGGCTATGAGTAACTTTGGATGAAGTCATTATTTGCGTTCAGTTAATAAAATTTGTTGTAAGTACCAACTCTCTTGTAGTCTACTTCTGAGGACACCTGTTCATATCGGTTCCCAGACTATACTTACCGTGATTATTCTGGTGTTGGTTGAACGTATATGTGGTGGATAAGTTTTAGTGACAGTAGAATATCTGGAAAGGGAACTACAAAGCAGGCGTGTGAAATAGAATCGTTTATCACTACATATAGCAAACCTTCTTTAGTAGGAAAGGCTCGTAAAATTAATCTCTTTTTCACGTTTAGCTCCAAAGCAATATATTCTCTGTTGATAAGTTTGAAATGTGAAATTAATACCTGCCAAGAGAGTCTAAACCCTACGACAGTACTTGCACTGCGGTACTGGCAAGTTTGTTGTTTTAGACCCATGAAAATTTCCTTTTTTATCATTTATTTGAGATCACACACTAAACAAAAAAGATTTATTTTAAGGTGATTAGGAGATGCTGATAAGTTTCAAGTTTCGTTCATTTTTGTCTACAAGAACTACACTGAGGTGGATTTAGAATAAAAGTACCAATCCATTGCTAAATAAATAAAAAATTTAACTAATGAATGTCTTTTCTTCCCATGCACTACCTTGACCAACACCGCGAATGATAAACTTCTTTTTCAGTACACCTGAATATTCAACAGTAGAGTTTCTCCATAAACGGGTCTCTGAATAAAGTAGCAAAAATCTTAAAGCAATTTCGTGCCTTGCATTTAAATCTAACAAGATTAAAGTCAAGACTTGTGTAGTTTCTCTCCCCCGCATTACGCGCGAGTCATTAGTCTTACGGATGAACACATAAAAGGCGCAAGGAGTGGTTCCTCAGGAAGCGGCGCCGCAAAGTGTTTCTGACAACTCGGTTCCTCGGCGCGCACTTCCGCCTAATGAAAAGCTCTCCCACGTGGGACTCACCTCAGCTCCCAGACGCCGCCCAACGCCTCGCGCCTCGTAATTTAGTGCTGTTGCACTTGAATACGAAATTATGAATTCATCAAGTTCACAAAGCAAAAACTTAATTTGACAGAAACCGTTGGTGAATGTCGACCTGTGCAAATTATTTGATTGAATAAAGTTTCATTCCGTCCTCCTTCATCTGACATAGCCATTGTAAATAATTTTCCATTAAAACAGCGATTAACAAACACTAAGAAAAACGACTTTACTGTTGTCTATGTGTGTGTGTGTGTTTTTTTTATGAATACATCGAATCAGTTTGTCATTTTTGTCTTAACTGAAGGAACCAACAAATATTAAAGTTCTATAGCGAGTAATTTAAGAGACGTGCTTAACGATAGTTAAAGTGTACAAGTTTTTTAAGATACTCTAAAATATAATTAAGCATTTTTAAGTTGTCAAACAGGATCTAATTTATATAATTTCATGCATTACAGCATACTAATGACAATCCACATAAGTGATTCACACATAAATTGCATAATACATGTATAAATTTCATTACCAAAACCGCTGAAAGAATTTGAAATTAACATTCTTAGAAGGCAACAGTACGAGGATAGAAGAAACGAGAAAATGTTTTTGTAGGGAAATTGCCAACGGGGGATGCTCTCCAAAGAAATTAATTAAATGAAATTAAACTAAATTAGACATTAACTTCATCAAGGCGAATGACTTTTTCATGATATCTTGTTAACTGCCGTATTCAAACTATGCTTTTGAGTCAATCCACATCAGAGGAATGTTGTAGTCAAGGTGGCAACACAACTGTGATTTATTCAGGTGTTGTCATGGCTTATGATAGTCGAATTGCAGTTATGTAGCGTTAACGTCAAACAATGTGCAACCATTGACAGCTTTAGTTAAGTAGTTATACAAAATTTTTATAAAGTCGGCTTTTTACTTGTGCTTTTACGTTTTCTTCGTCTCTTTAATATTTCCGGCTCTTCTGCTTCTGTTAACGTTTCCACTGTATTTTCATCTCTGTATGACATTATTTATTTATTAGTGTAAGCCCGTGACCTTTTTTTGCGTATCATCACGGGTCTAGAAGAGTTCTAGTTTTAGGGCTCAAAGATTATGTATGATACGAACTTCTCCTATGTCTCATCCTTAGGGCGAATAAAATATCTTGGGATTGAAGAACTCAGAAGTATTAATAGACATATTAATCACGGACAGGGACGATCATGCTATCGTAAAATAGTTTCAATGGTCCTAGACTCGAACTTGCTGAAATACGAACTTGTATTTGACCCTAAAAGTTCATTCTGTAAAATTTGAAGAATAGGCCTATCTGTTTGCTTCGAAAGAATCACGTTGTTTTATTATTGAGGCTGGATAAATATTCATAATATAATCGTTGGTCATAGTAACTGTAATGTCCAGAGAACTTAATACAGATTATTAAATCGTTGAAGCTAAAGACATGATCTGCAAAAAACATATTTGGTTTGATGTTCGGTTTAAATAACCTAATAACTCACGTACAGCGAACATGAACAAAGGCTACTAACCAAAGTCATTAAAATAAGTAAAAAGTAAATAAACCGTAATATATTAACTTTGATCTCGAGCAACGTTAGAGAAAGATTTAATTAAATTGAGATTTAGAGTATGCTGGCGTGGAAATTGGAATTCGTAGTTACAGCAGAGATTATGAGTAATTTAAACCTTTTAAAGTTTTTTATGTTTCTTTAATTAGCGACATATTACTAAAAAGCAGTTCGACGTTTTTTTTCAGCCGTAAAGGTTATCTATTTTTTTAATTATGAAATGCTACGAAAAGCAAGCTTAATTCTTATATTATGAGAGTTAATTTGGCAGAGGTTGCTTTAGCTATTAAGGTGTGGACATAACCTTGAATTTCTTCTATGACATGTCTGGTTGTTGTTGCTCTCTGTTTGTGAGTGAAGGCTGACTCGTGACGTCACCGTTCTCCAGTCAATAGGTATCGAGGTGAATGGATGACCTTACGGAATTATATAGTAGATTTCGAATGGCAGAAGAACACAAAAACATTAATTAAATTGAATCACAATTGACAGAACCAAACAAGGGTGTTACTACAGACTGATGTCCAAGGATTGCAGCCATTCAATTGCTTCTGTGGTTGCTTCATGAATCTGATGCTTTGTGCCACTGAATCTCCTACGAGGGCATTCCATGGCGATGTGGTGAATGGTTTTCTGGTGGTTACTGCAGTCGCAAGAAGGGTTCTCTATCATTCAACACTTGTACATCCAGTAGTTGTATCTACCATGGCCTGTTCTCACTCGGTTCAGTGCCGTCCAGGTTTTCCTAGGAAGGTAAAATCCAAGAGGCTGTCGTGTAGGGTCTCGGATTAGCGCATGTTTGTCAGGGTTGGAATTTTCCAGTCAGCGCACCATGCTTCGCCTATGTTGAAGTTATTTTGGACCAGCACTTGACCAAACTTCCACGTTGAATACCTAGATTTTAGTCTATTTGTAGTATTATGTGTGCAGTCCTGATGAATTGGAAGGTGTAGCTATCTTAAGAATTTCTGCCATTCCTTTTTTAAAGCCGCTTATCTTCGGAGACTTGGTGCGTGCATGTTGGAGAGTACAGGCAGCTAGTGTGCGGGTATAGATTTAAAGGTCCAGATATTGTTCTCATTGTGTCATTTAGTTGAATGTCGATCTTTTTTGTGTGACTGCTATTTGGCCATACTGGACTGTAGCATTCAGCAGCTGAGTATACCAAAGCAAGAGCTGATTTCTGAGAGCTGTGGTATGTGCTCCCCAACCCGTTTCTGAAAGTTTGTGAAGGATGTTATTTCGAGTTTTTACTTTTGCTGCTGTTTTATGGATATGCTCCTTATATGTCAGTGACCGGTCCAGAAACACGCCTAGATATTTTGGATGAGGACTGAACTTCAGTAATTGGTCTCTGAATTTTATTTGAGGTGTATAATGGGCTTCTCTACTGTTTAGGTCAAAAGAGCTGGCCTCTGTCTTAGTTTCAGGCGTCAAGTGTTGAAATACTCTTTCAGTTTGTGAAGGTCACCTGCGAGAATTTTTTCAGATGTTTTGAAGTCGCTAGATTGTGCTGTCATGACTGTCATCAGCGCATATAAACTTCCTAGAGGAAGTGGATGCAAAGTCTGCGGTGTAGATGTTGAAAAGTCGTATGCTGCCAACGTCTTTTTTACGATCTTGGGATCCCTCTTCGATATGGCTGGTCAGCGCCATTACTTGGTCGCAGCAACTCCGGTTTGGTCGAAATCCTGCCTACTCTGTTGGTATGTAGTCAAGAATTTTTCTGAGATTCTATTGTAGATGGATCTTTCGAGAAACTTGTAACATGAACTCAGAAGGGCTATTGGTCTATAATGCTCTCGGCTGCAGCCAGTTTTGCCTGGTTTCAGTATAGCTATTAACTTAGTTCTTTTAAGGAAGTTTGGAACTTTACTGCGTTGTAGGATATTGCTGAAAAATTTGGCAATCCAATCTAATGCTCGTGGACCACAATGTCAAAAGCCGCGTATACACTTGAGCTTTTGCCCCGAATGAGCATGCGTTCGGCCCGTTTTGCTCAGATGTATACGGGGCGAGCAGAATAGGTCCGCATGCCTCAGCCCGATCCGAGGGTTGTCGGTACTTCAAAGTGAGCACGTGCTCTGTTCGTGCTCAGTGGGTACGCGATTTGTGTATGCGGTCGAACCGAACAATATGAGCCGACTGCCCCCTCCAGTTTCAGTGAATCCTCTGCTGTAGACACACGTGTCTCGTGCCTAATTTGACAGGTTTCAGGTATGATTCTGCCAATTGCTTGTTTTGAAATTTTAAAGAAGTACTGGAAACTCGAGTACGAATCTCCTGCAGCCAGAAATCGTAGTGTCACAGCTAGGCGTTCTTCGGCAGTTATGGATTTTCCAAATGTTGTGTCTTGCCTCTCAATTGTAGTCCTGACACTATTCAATATAAACTGAAAATCCTCGGGTGACATTCTTGTAAAATTTTTAAAGTTTTCATTTGTTTCGTGTCCTATTGTTTTTAATAGTAAAGCGTTGAACCTCTCTTGAAACAGTTTTCTTCTCCACCACCGCTTTCTCGATTTCTTGTTCGAACACTGCAACAAATACATGTAACAATAACTGCTAACAAATTCCGGTTAATCATTGCAGTGTACTCAGCACTTGCGCAAAGCAGACTGGGTTCCCTGTTCGGGCCGCATGGGGTCCGAACACAGTGGCCCACTGCTATGCGGGGGGTGGCCGTGCGCACCCCCTCCTCTCAACCCGTATGCTCATTCGGGGCAAATGCTCAAGTGTATACGCGGCTTTAGAAATTCTGGATATATTCCATCAATCTCTGCAATCTTACCAGATTTGGTTTCTTTCAGTGCCATAGAAATCTCTGAGACTGTGAAATCTGCTACAAATGGTGAGTTCCTGTCAGCTTGAAGTAATCTGAGCTTCAGTTCATTTCCGATTCCTTTAGACTTGTTGCTTAAAGTGTTAGTTGGTTTTCTAGTTAGGTGAACAATTCTTTGTGCTACTTGATCTGTTTTTAGCTTTGAGCTCTTGCTAGTGGTATCTACAGCCTTACTTCCTGGTTTGCGCAGAAGCGACAATGATTTTCTACTTGTATGCTGGAAATTGACATTTTGCATTAATTCTGCTCAATTCTCTTTCCTCGCAGAGTCTAAAGATCGTAGGAGTTCGTCTGCAATGTCCGGGTCATTACTGAATTCGTATTCCCTGTACAGCTCCTCACATTTCAGGCTCCAGGCGGGGATGTATTCCTTCTGTATCCTCTAGGGATACGCTTTTTAGCTATAGCAGGAAACAGTCATGAGAAGCGATGGAAATTTTTAATATTTGGTGGAATCCATTGTATGTTACGTTCTATTTCTCTGGTGACTTCCTTCCAGTTTGCTTTGGTAAAGTTCCAGCGTGGAACTGGATTAGATCTTACGATCGGAATCTCAAGACCGACTTTCAAAAGTACAGGTCTGTGCTGCCTTCGAGGAAAGTCACTCAAGACTTTTCTTGTGCAGTGCAGAGGTCTTCCAGAAAGGTCTTTAGTAACAAAACAAAGGTCAGGGTTATACTCCTGATTCCATTTAGCAGAATGGAACGTACCTTTTTCTTTAGCATCATATACGAGAAACAGGTCTTCAGCATCGGCCAAGTCTGTCACAAGCTGGCCATCAGCGTTAATGTTTCTGTAGCCCCAGGTAGTATGTTGGCTGTTGAAATCACATAGAATAATAGTTGGATGTTGCAGGTGCTGAACTGATTCATTTGTAGTCCAAGGTTGGTTAGGCGGTTTATAAATATTAACAATTTCAGTGTCTCATATGTTATCTCTAGTGATGTAGATATTACCATCACTGTTGTGCCAATTATTTTAGCCTGCTGAATGTTATTCTTGACAAATGTCGCAGTGCCGTTGCTTTAATGATATGTTGCTGACAGGAGTGTATATCCTGGTAAATGGCATTTAGATTGTAGATGGTGTTTGTCTTTGCAGTGGGTTTCTTGAAGGAGAAGAACATCTATCTTGTCGTTCCCAAGTAACTTTAACAGTAGTCACTTTTCGACCTGCTTTTTCCTTCAATATTTAGTTGTAAAATTTCCATGGAGTGCGTGTCGAAGTTCTTTCGTTGCGATAGTAGTTACTGGGCTCTAAGAAGAGCCATTCGAAGTTGATAACATTGTTCCGTGTCCTCTAATTGTTGGGATATCCACAAGATAAAGCTCTAGGTTCAGCAGCCTATTGAGATGTAGACTATTCAGCCGCGGCTTTGCCACGTTGCCCATGGTGCACCACGAGGAGGCTAGTCTACTTTTGCCCCCTTTTCAGAAAAGAAAACCACATCGAAACCTCTTCCTGTAACAAATAACGTAACCATTACTGCTCTAACTTTCACGTCTCGTAACACACTTTTTGAAACAGTGATTCGATAGCACCCCTCTTAGGTGAATATATCATACAGATAAACAAGGACAAATTTCTAAAATTGATGTAGCTTTATGCTTCGTCGACTTCTTGGTCATTAGAGGCGGGATGGGACTGGGGAAAAGGAAATAGAAAGAATTCGGCCATGGCTTTTTGAAGGAAGCATCCTGGCATTTGCCCGGAGTGATTTGGTGAAACAAAACCCAAATCTGGATGCCCGGACAGGGGATTCGAACTGGCGTCCTCCAGAATGTGAGACCGGAGCGTTAATCGCACACCCACCACGCTCGCTAACAATATTGGTGTTTTCTACATAGCTTGACTAATAAATAAATATTATGGAGGTTTGAACGTACTTCCTCATGTATTGTCGGAAACGTCTTGCGGCAACACATCTTGAGATAACGCCATTCATTCGTTAATCCAAAAGATAAATAATTTACATTAAATTGTTGCTGAATAAATTCGGGACTTCTGATGTTTACGGACAAGTTGCAAATAAAGAAGCTATATTTTGTTACAGAAACGCAGGAAGCCAGCAGTATTCCAGTGAGACGCCTCGTGGACTGCGAACGGGACCACTGAACCGAGAGAAGGCGAGGATTTCACTCGCGGCTGCTCCACTGGCAGTCAGATGGCGAGGCGTTGTTCTGCATGGAGTGCCCATCCACGCGGAATGAACTCACGAATCGCGGGACAAGTGTCAACGACGGCTTTTTGCTGCGTGTCCAAAGCTACTGCCTTTTCCCAGAACCAATAAAAGTTTTTTATAGCCCAAACCTGCCCAGGTTTTAACGTGGCGATGTTCTCACTCCTTTAAATGCCGGCGTGTGCGAAATATTGCACAGTGAAAAAAAAAAGAGAGATAGAGATTAAGAACAACACGATTCTGTGAACAGGCAAAGTACTTGCGTCGTAGCCATCTGAGACGTTTTATCACCCTTTCACTTCTTACTCACTAGTGTGTGAAAGCTAGAATTCAAAGCTTTCTTTATTTTGTCACTTCTCAGAGTGGATTCCCATCAATATCTACCGATTCACATCGCAACAAAAAAGTTTTACACTGGTGAGTAATAACAGCATACTATACACTATATATGGGTTATAATAAATGGCTGATTTTTACTGTAGCTATATTATCAAACATATTGTCATATAACTTTACATTAATACTAGACGACCCGTGCGAAAATTTCGCGAATAAAATGCGATGAATGTTTGTAATATAATGAAAAGTAGAAACGTACTTTTGTAGCATATATTTTTTTCTTTAGTGTAATAGGTTCGCATCAAAATACTTACAACATATTACGAAACAGTTAGGAAAATTTAAAAGACTCTGTATTTACGGCAAACTGTCACTGACCTTAACAGAATACAACCAACCTGAACAAAATGCACACAACATCAACATCTCTGTGATATTTGTTGCTGTGCGAATAAAATGTTTACATTGGAATGTATAGCAAAACGAAAGTGTTTCGATAACAGAAAAAAATATCCGAAAAGCTACTTATTGCATAAAATAGTTTCTTGACATCTCTGTGATATCTGCTGCTGCAATCTTGGGACTTGGCTCTGAACTTTCTCATGCGCGCTACCACTTAAAGCACCAAATTCCGAAAAATTCCTTCTTAATTTATGATTTTACCTAACTGGAGAACTTAATCTTTAAAACGATATGATATTTATCGATTTCGGCTAGGTATCGAAGAAGATTTAATTTAATTTAATTGCAATGAAGCACAGGCTCCGGTGGCAATTTCCCTACACACCCATCTTCCCCCTATCCTGCACCCACCTACATTTGCCCTCTACAAATTTTATCTTTAAATTATTTCAAAGTTTTCGGTAAATAATTCATAATTTCTCTTGGTAACTCATTCCAATCCCTGACACCCTTACCTAAAAACGAGAATCTTCCCACACCCTTGTGCCTGAAATCGAGTGCCAGCTTGTGGTCATGGTCATCTTTTCCCTTCCATGCACTACTTTTTATACCTATTGCAATATCTTTCCATGTCTCATCGCCAGTATATGCCCTGTACACTCCCATGACCCTCCTCATCCTCCTCCTGTCTTGCAATGAATCCCATTTCAGCTCCTTTATCATATCCGTCACTGATTGCATTCTGCGATAATTTCCAGAAACAAATCTAGCAGCCCTTCTTTGCACCCTCTCCAACTCCTGTATTTGATACGTAAAATGAGGGTCCCATACTACACTACCATATTCGAGCAATGGTCTCACCAAAGTTTTGTAACCCAGTTCCAAAGCACGCTGTAGAAGTAATAGTGATACTTTTGCCCTTTAAGGGTCAAATTCTACAAAATTTCTTTTATAAAATATGGTGTGACTAAAGCAGCCACCTTGGTCATTAAAATGATACCTCATTTATCGATTTCGGTTAGTTATCAAGCGAGATAAAAAACAAAGTTCTAGAAATGATGATATTTTTGCCCCTTAAGGGTTGAAATTGGAGAAAGATTTTTCGTAAAATATGATGTGACCAAAGCGGATAATTTAATATTTAAAACGATACCTCATTTATTAATTTCTGTTAGATATCAAGAGAAATAAATAGCTTCTAACAGAAAAATGCGTTGTAGAAATATTAATACTTTTGCCCTCAAAGGTTAGAATTTTGAAAACTTTCCTTCTTAAAATGTATTGCAATGGAACCTAAGACCTTACGAAGATATCAGTCTTTAAAATGATACCTCGTTTATCAATTTTATTTAATTATAAAGGGAGACTCGAGACACAAAAAACACATTTTAGAAATACTGATATATATACCGTTTAAGAGTTCAATTCAGAAAAATTCATTTCTTAAAATGCGATGTTACCACAGCAGAAACCTTAAGAGTTGAAATTGGAGAAAGATTTTTCGTAAAATATGATGTGACCAAAGCGGATAATTTAATATTTAAAACGATACCTCATTTATTAATTTCTGTTAGATATCAAGAGAAATAAATAGCTTCTAACAGAAAAATGCGTTGTAGAAATATTAATACTTTTGCCCTCAAAGGTTAGAATTTTGAAAACTTTCCTTCTTAAAATGTATTGCAATGGAACCTAAGACCTTACGAAGATATCAGTCTTTAAAATGATACCTCGTTTATCAATTTTATTTAATTATAAAGGGAGACTCGAGACACAAAAAACACATTTTAGAAATACTGATATATATACCGTTTAAGAGTTCAATTCAGAAAAATTCATTTCTTAAAATGCGATGTTACCACAGCAGAAACCTTAATTTTTAGAATGACGCCCCATTTATTTATTTAGGTTTATATATTAATGGAAATAAATTACTCGTGACAGAAAAATGAGTTGTAGAAAACGATTTATACTTTTTCCCATTAAGGGTTAAATTCCAAAAAAAAAACTTTCTTAATATATGATGTCACCAAAGCTGAGTCATTACTCTTCATACTCCTACTTCATTTATCGATTTTGGTTAGATATCCAGGGAGATAAATGGCTCGAGACACAAAAACGCATTTTAGAAAAATTGACATTTTTGCCCTTTAAGGGTCAAATTACGAAAAATTCCTTTCATGAAATATAATGTTGCCACGTCGGAGACCTTATTCTTTAATATATCATCTCATTTATCTGTATCGGTTAGATATCAAGGGAGATAAATAGCTCGTGACACAAAAATGCGTTATAGAAAAAATTTATACTTATTCCCTTTAAGGGTTGAATTCTAAAAACAATCTTTCTTAAAGTATGATTTCACAAAGCTGAGACATTACTGCTTATAATCCAACTTCATTTCTCGATTTTGGTTAAATATCCAGGGAGATAAATGGCTCGAGATACAAAAAACGCATTTTAGAAAAATTGACAAAAATGTCTTTTTGAATATATGACCTCACTAAAGCGGAGATCTTAATCTTTAAAATGATACTTCATTAAACGATTTCAGATAGGTATCCAGGGAGATAAATGACTCTGACACAGAAAACAGCATTTTGGTAATACTGACATTTTAGCCCTTTAAGGGTTGAATTCCGAAAACTTCATTTCTTAAAATATTATGTGACCAAAGTGAAGACCATAAGCTTTAAAATGACACCTCATTCATTGATTTCGGTTAAGTCTGAAGGAAGATACAGGCTTGTGAGTAAAAAATACCTTAAAGAAATAATATATATGATAGAAAAACTTTAAAACATTTTTTGGCTTATTAAAAATGCTCTATATGCGTTCCCTTACTGATTCTCCATATATCAAGTTGATAATTGTGTTCTTACCTCACTTGGTAATACATGTCCCGAACAATCTATTCAAAAGTACTGGTGATGCCATATCGCAGTTCTGGTAGGGTTGTTGCTAGAGGAGGCTTAGACAGTGAATCTTTCACATAACCCCTCCACACACTGTACAATATACCCTCACTGCCATCAAAATTAGGGTACCCACAAAGAATAAACTTGCAACAGATTATAGGAACAATGAAACTGAAATGAGATTGCTTCCCACTCATGTTCTGGTGGCGACAGAACTTCGATTTTGTCCAGTTCCCCTACACACCTGTGTAAGGAGGTCATCCGAGTCCATACAAAACCTGTTTTTGTCACTAAAGAAAATACATTGCCATTAAACAGCCGTCTACGTCAACCACTGACGACAAAAGTCCAATCTTCTTTTGCAAGTCTCATTGCACTAGTGCGGCCTCTACTAAGGCATCTGCACGTTGCTGATGATGGAAGGAGACATCATTGGCTGAGCCGGCGCTTGTCATATGTTGAAACGATTCCTCTTCTGATGTTCTCCTATAATCGTCCAGGGCCTTCCCACCAAGTCTGGTTCCTTGTTGCTCCCAACAACGTCGAACCGCACGGTCCAAGTTGACGGAATGAACGACCGTAGTGCTTGAATTCACGGCCTGTCTTTTGTGAAACTCTGTGTTTTATGTACTGTATACCCAGGTCGAATACATCGCTGAGACGTGCAACCTGTTCACTAATATTCATGCTGAAAATACACTGGGTATACTGCACACATATTTGTCGTATGGAGACTGACGTTATGTACAGTAAATTATATTACTCGCGGGTTGCTGTTCCATACGTATGTAGCAACCAAACTAAAATCAGTTGTAATTCTACCGTGTTGACAACGCGTTCCAACTTTTGTCCCCTTTGGGATCATTCGATCTGGGTGCGTCTGGTTTTGTGGCAGTAAGAGTAAAAAATAATACAGCAATGTGCTGTACTAGCAAGGGACAGTACAAACAGCTAAATGCCTTCAAAATAGTCGCTAATCTTACCTTCGACTCTTTGTCAATCATCACGCACAGTCAACGGCATTCCTATCGCTGGCTGAGAGCTGAGGATCACCTGGGCGATTGCTGTTTGCACTGCTGGTAGTATGCACGCCTCGCTGGCCGACGTCGCAGAGTAGCCACTAGCCGTGGCTCCACACGGGGTTTGCTGCTTCGCGTCACGAGGGGGAAGAAAACGGCGTCTGTTACTTTTGGACAGCTGAATAGGGGTGCCGTGAAGATTGCACCAAAATAGCTGGGATAAATCACGATACCTCTCCCGTAGCGGTTACGGAATAATTGCAGACTTCAATGATGATTCGGCTCGTAAAACTTGGCTGACCTTTTAATCTATACAAAATCTTTGTTAAGATGGTCATAATAAATTCAAATTTGTCGATAGAAATTTGAAAACAGTTTTAGTCCGTTAATTTCGGCATAAATGTTTGAAGTCTGCTACATTCTGCGGGCTACATACACAGGCCAACAAGAGCTTAGATCTGATGGTCCCTTGTCTAAAACTCATTTCCAAGGGGTGTACTTAACAACTAAGTTCTCCCAGCCTTTTATTCAATCGGTGTGGTTCGTCATCATCATTAGGGACCATCTCCACTTTCCTGGGTGTGGTTTACGGGTCTCCCAGTGTTTGCTGTTAATACAAGAAACCCAATTCCATACTCTTCTCTCTGTATCCTTCTTCAGTCGGTACATTCACCTTCTTCTTGGTCTTCTAACTAGTCTCTTGCCCGCTATCCAGTTTCCCAAATAAGCTTTCAGTAATCTTGTGCTATTGATTCTTATAACATGCGCAAATCGTCTAGGTCCAGATGAACTTTATAACAGTGGAAATAGAAAAAAAAACATTTATTCTATTCTGCGGATGCGTTAACGACTGTAGCTCAGATGATTCACGCTAGCCAAGGCCGATCAACAACTAATAATAAACTTTTGAAATTTGTAAGAAAAATCTTCGACAAAATAGAATGGTAGCTCAGTAGTAAGGTACCCAAATGACGATTAAAAAATCTTGTATTGAAATAGAAATTCATGTCGAAATTTTTATAAATCTTTAACGCTCAGTCTGGGTAATTTGGTTCTGCGTATGTGAAATACGCTAACAACATCGTTTAGAGAGAGATTTACTGTCTACCATGTTGTACTCTAGCTGACCCGAGCGAGTTGTATCGTGGCCAATCACCGAATGGTAATATAATAATTCGGAAATAAGTAAATGCAAGTATTTATTAATAAAAGGTATTTTATTTTGAAGAGTAGTTATAAATATCAATTTTATTGTAAAAAGTCGTTATCATTAAATACTAGATGTTTAATTGTAAAACATTTAAAAATTAGATGTTTAAAACATATTGGCTTTGTCAGCTGTCCTTTTTTAAATGTTCTTTACTTTACAAAACTTCTTTTAAAACAATATTAGCAGTTATAACGAGGTCATCGTTGACATTTTGACCGTATTTGTCTACAAACTCGTGAAAAAGCCGCGTACGGATGTCTATACGAAAAACGAGGCTCTAATAAATACAATCCTGCCTTTTGAAGCCTCTGACCTTGTACTTTATTAATGTTCATAACGAAGGTTACTTCTTTTGGAAATTGTTTTCTTATTATCTGGTTGATCAAGAGATGTTAGGTTACTGCGAGGTATGAGCATAGGTTTATCGGAGGGAATGAATTTACCACTGATGATGTTCTCGTCTAAGTGAACTACCACAAATCTTGCACCATTAATTAATCCCTGATTAGCATTAAGATTTTTGTTTAACATAATAATAACATTTTTCTTTAAAAGCAATATACGAGGTGGTAAACCAGACGATTTCGAAAATGGCTCTATCGATCTGGATAAAATTTCATATGTCGATAACGTTTTGCTTGTCAGCGTCAAAAAGAGGATCAATTCTTGTATTTGGTATCTAGGAAACGCTCTAACCTCATCTCGTAGAAGTTTCAGGTACCAGTAAGCCTATTGATGTTAGTTAAGCTTCTCTTTGGTTAGAATAAGGAACTAGAAATCGAAAGATGCCGAGTGAAGATCGATCACCCAGATATATATCTTTAAAAGAGCGATTCTTATATATATATATATATATATATATATATATATATATATATATGTATATATATATAAAAGATATCTCGGAAACAGCTCTAACGATTTCATATTGAGATAACGTTTTGCTTTTCGAGTTTACCTAAATAGGTGTCTTGGAAAATCGCGATTTTACAAAAAGAAAACAAGCAATCCTTGCATTTGGTATCTCGGAAATGACATTAACGCCATTTCGTAGAAGTTTCATGTATCGCTAAGCCTACTGATGTTAGTTACGTTTCTATTTGGTTCGAGCAAGGAACTCTTATATCTTTAACCCAACAATTCTTGTATACTGCGAATATTTGTTATTTACAAATGAAAAGTATTTTATTTTGAAGAGTAATAAATAACATTTATATAATAAAAAGTCGTTATTATCAAATACTGTATATTTAATTATAAAATATTTAATAAACAGATATTTAAAATATAGGTATTGTTTTTATCAGATGTGAATGTTTCAAATTTGTTTACTTTACAAAACTTCTCTGAAACAATATTAGCAGTTATAATGTAATCATCATTTACTTTTTGAGCGTTTGTGTCTTTAACAAACATAAATATTACTCTATGGATAAAGTCGGCCATTTCCTCAATTGCGATAGAACCAATTTTTATGAATAAAAATTGATAAATATTACTGAATCTACGAACTCGTGAAAAAGCCACGAGCATAGTGTTATAAGAGTGAATGAATTTAGAAATAATGATGTACTCGTTTAAGCGAATCACCATTAATCTCGCACCATTAATTAATCCATGATTAGCTTTACCATTTCTATTTAACATGATAATAGCATTTTTTTTTTTTTTAAGAAATTTGTGAGGTGGTAAACTGGGCGATCTCGGATATGGCTCTAGCGATTTCTATGAAATTTCATATGTAGATAACGTTTTGCTTTTCAAGTTTGCATCACAATTTTACAACAACAGAAGAGCATATTTGTATTTGGCATCTCGGAAACGGCCCAAACTTCATCTCGTAGAAGATTCAGGTACCAGTAAGCCTACAGATGTTAGTTAAAATTCTCTTTGATTAGAGCAAGGAACTGTGGCCTTCAAGAAAATCTTGCATATTGAAAAGAAATCGAAAGATGGCGAGTGATGATCGGTCACCCAGGTACTAATAATGATTATACGACGATGAAGCAAAACTAAAATACAAAAGAAATATTTGCTGTGGACGATACGATGCGCTCAATTTAATGTGTCTCTCATCAAGAAGAGTAATAAAGCGTAACGAATATCATGGTATTTCAGGCCGACATTTGAGACCTGTGTTATGGCCACCCGTCAACCCGCCAGTAATGCAGACAGGCACGCTGTGGCAAATATCAACTGCTTCATACATATTTAAATGGCACGCAGTGTTTGTCACATGAGCTAAAATGGCAGAATCCGGTTAGCGACATCTGGGCCGACATGTTGGGTGGCGCCATGTTCGATGTCCCGCTTCAGGGATAAGAAACGCTACGAGTTTGAAACAGCCATATCTTACTATACGCAAGGCCAAAACGAAAAGCTTTTACTAACAAAACATATTTATACGTATAGGAGCGAACAGAAAAATAATTACTTAATAGTTTTCATTTATGAAATCATAATAATTGAACTGATTTCTTTCCAGGGTCAAGTTTTCGAATATGTGTTTTACAAATGATACAGTTTTCCTTACAGTTTTCCTGCAACATCAAATACCTCCATTAGAAGGAATTTCTTGTGGATTAGTTTATGCTTTATATTTTTTTCTGAGTTTTGGAAATTTATATCCTCGTTTTCTTTTTTCATTTAACCTATGATCTGTAAAACATTGAAGGAGGGTGAAGAGAGTGCACAAGACGTATGTTGATGATGCAGCTTGGAAGGATATTAGTCAAAGAATTAGGAAAGAGAAAAGATGACCAAGGGCACAAGCTGGCACTCCATTTTATGCATAAGGTAGTGGAAAAATTTTCTTTTGTAGGTAAGGGTGTCAGAGAATGGAATAAGTTACTAGGGGAAGTGATGAATAGTTTACCAAAAACGCCTACGGAATTTAAAGATTAAACTCGTAAATCGAAAAATCGAGAGGAGAGGAATTTTACAGTGAAAGTGTATAGGATAATAATAATATAATAAAATGAAATAGAATAATAAAAGGAAGACGAAACTCGCTGCCAAATGCACAAAGGCTTAACGTGGTCCTAGTTGGCCTCAACGAATAAATAATAAAAGAAATACTAATAAACGAGTTATTAGATGATTAGGGAATCGCCACTAGAGCGTGCGCTTCATTGCAGTTTAATTCAATTCAATTCAACAAACTTGCTGATCGTAGCGAACGGTAAAATGAGTATGGTATACATTTTACTGAAGGAAATTGGGGATGGCAGTACACCTGATTTTCAATCTGGGAATATCTGCTTACCCTCTCTTGCCTTCGATACTCTCCCCACTTTAGCCACCAAGACTTCAACTAGCCTTTAGGCTCTAAGATTTTGTATATTTTTTTTTTTTTTTTTTTTTTTAAATGGAAAAGCATGTAAACAGAATCTATGTGGTCATTTTGTAATGTATCAACACATCCTAGCAACCAGCATATTTAACTACTACAATTCAACTTGTACGGTATTATTTCAAATGTGGTCTGATGTAATGATTCTTCTCAAGTCAAGTTTGCTATGACAGTAGGTATGAAAAATTAAGTTCAATGTTTAATGCAGAGTATTGGAAAATTCACCAGTGATGCCTAGTGTAGATTAGCACGAAACAGCGATAAAGTTACCATAGAAATAACCCACACGACCGGAATCGCTAAAATACCATGACATTGTTTGGTGAATGATACGGGTTTCACGGGTTCGACCCATCGCCATTCGGTACAGGGCCAGAAAGGAAGGAGAGGCGGTCGCGCACTATTCCCAACCTCTTCGCAGGACATTCTACACTGTTAAAGGTAACTCTTCCGTCGGAGGGGACCATCAATCACGGCAGCCCCCTTAATCTCTTTTTTTATCTCTCTTGCAGAACACACTAGACTCAGCTCTCACGCTATCACAATCATTCACAGAGGTAATATTAGCAATATGATGGAGGCCAGGAAAATTGAACGGAAACCACCCACTGAAAATAGCGAAGTTGTTAGTGTGGAGGGATAAATTTCTCTATTTCAGTCGTAACGCGTTTTTAGTGGGTGTGGTTTGCATCATAGTCGTTATCTAAACGAACACAAAATGAAGAAATTCGACCGATGGTAATGAGTGGAACACCCGAGGAGCAGTTCTGGACAGGAGCCATTCAACAAAACTTTCTTTTCGTCGGACAGACTGCAGTGATACGCCGTGATGTGAGTAGTTCGCCAGCGTAAACTTTGACGTGGAACAATCTCACTACATAGAGTATGCCTCCACCGCTTCACCAACGTTTAGGCTCCCTAAACATAAAGTATTCAAAATATCACCCTCCTAATGGTATTATTACAATATAAATATAACAATCATTTGTACAATTTTTGGCTATTTTGTTCGATTGAAATGAGTCAAACATAATCATTTGAATTTAAGCCAATAACTGTGCAGCAAATTTATTCAACAAAAAAAGAAAGAAAAGAGACATTTAATGTTGGCAGTACATGAAGTACATGACTTATCCAACATCTTATCGTATTTTTGGTATGTTGAGAATACTCTCGTCCCAGCAAACAAATTCAAATAGTAATAAAAATAGAAAGTCAGTTCACCGGAAGGAGGTTTAAGGCTTTATTTTAAAAATTGACCAATATTTCACTTCTGAAATTCGACATATCTTAGCGGTTGTGAATGCAATAATCAAGGAAACTCCAGCAACGTAGTTCATACACATAAAATCCAAAATCCGTTTATTTGAAAATTCTGAATGCTATCGACATGTCTGAAATTTTATGGTTATCACCTTAAATATGGCGTTCCTGAAAAGCAATATTTATCAAATAACCTATACACTGTCTGCAACACCTAAGTACTAAATTAAGGGTAATACTATATTATTTTTCTAGTGTTATTGAATAAGATATTTAGAACAAAACATCAAAGTAAAGACTAAAAATATATTAAGGAGAAACAGCAAGCTTCATTAATCTGCGATAAATTGGTCATATTTTTACAAGGAATTGAAGGTATTTGTAAACTTTAGCAAAAACGAAGTAATGTATGTATGTAAAAGCAATATTTTCCGTCGGAATTTAAATTTGATGTTTACGAAAACTATTACGAGAATTAGAGTTGTAATTACAAGAAATGGGCATACTACTTTCCTTCATCAATATTTGTATTATTCAAATTACTTTTTGAGAAACGCAATATTTTCTTTATTAATAGTCTAATGAACTTAACGTGGTCACACTATACAGGCTGACCTAGGAATACGCGAAATTGCTATAAAATGTGTATTATTTTGCAGCGTCATCTTTTCTTTTCACTTGGAAGAAAGGTAATGGTTCTGGTATTTCAGTGGTGATTTTGCGATGCAACTTACCGCCTGAAGTTGCCGCCCTGGGCAAGTGCCACGGCTTTTTAGATCCCCCCTCCCCCCTCGCCAGACCCGTTACTGTTTGGTTATGTGTGCATGATTTGAAGTAAACAAATCAAGATAGCGCTAACGGTACTTATTCTTCTGCTATACGACATTTAGTTGGTTTATGATATTCTCCTGAAAGAATTTTGAGGTTAAAAAGACTGAAATGCGAAGTAAGTATGCAGGTAAATTTCTAACGGGACATACACTTCAACGAAATTAAATTAAAATCAAATCTCCACTTTACGCATCACGTCATCCACCTACCAAACTAATAAATGTTTAATGGCTAGTACTTAACCACTTTTTTTTAAAACGCCACTTTCATTTAGATGGGGCTATAATCAGAGGCGGCCCTAGCAAGTTTTCCAGGTGGTGCGAGATCTCATTGTGGCGCCCCAAATGAGCAATCGCTTATTCGGAATTAAGGTGTCCATATAGATAGACTGAAGATAACATACAGTTTTTACATCCTACCAATATTATAAATTAAAAAGTTTGTTTGCTTAGATGTTTTTACTGTTTCACGTCGAAAAGACTGAACTGCATTTGGAATAATGTAGGCCTATTGACCATCTACTTTTATCCCAAACAGCAGTTCCCGTGGGATTCGGATACGAATATGTATATGAATGCTTTATGAATTCCACGTGAGCAAACCCGCGGGCAAAAGATAAACATTATAAATGATAACTCTAACCTTGGAAAGATTAGTATCGATAGCAGCGGTATGAATGAGAAACAACAATAGAAAGGAATACTATATGTTTGAAAAGGTTTATTTAAGGTACTATGGCGAACACAATGCTCACTTCACTTAAACGTCAAATTCACAGCTTTTAATATTTTTTAAAAATATATAAAAATAGAAAATATATGAAAATAAAAATTTCCATTTTTAATACCGAAAAATAAACTTTGCCAGAACCCTCGCAGACTAATGCTTATACAGGTTAAATGCATGTAATTTTTTCCCCAGGTAAAACCATTTTCAACAAGTATTTTTCATTGTTTTTGCCCCACTCTGAAGCTAATCCTGCTTAGGCCTATACCTTTGGAAAGTTGTACAAATGTAATGATCAACGCATTCTCAAATTTAACGATCATATGCTAAAACACTTCATTGTAAACAATTCTTCTGGATTTGTTGCTATCTCATTTACAGCTCATACTCAAAAAATCTTTACTTTCTTCGGCATCTGACTGGGTTAATAATAGGAAATGTTCCAGTCTGAGAATCAATTTCTCTAGCTGTCGGTTTTCAGAGCCGTTACTCTTTCTCAAATTCCGAACTGTTTTTCAGCAACTATGAAGAGTTTCATAAATCCACTTTCAGTCTGCATATCCTTTGCTTACAATGTTTACTTGAAAAAATGTATTATACCAAGTCACCACTGTAATTATGAACTCAAATTTAATTTAATTGCAATGGAGCACAGGCTCCGGTGGCAATTTCCCTACACACCCATCTTCCCCCTATCCTGCACCCACCTACATTTGCCCTCTACAAATTTTATCTTTAAATTCTTTCAAAGTTTTCGGTAAATTATTCATCATTTCTCTTGGTAACTCATTCCAATCCGCTCCACGATCTGGCTAAGTGACAAGACATCTGCTGCTGCAACTGAATAATTCGTTTCAGAAGGGCGTAATGAACTGAAGAGTAGTGATGAACTGTAGCGATTATCACAGGATCCTATTTTCATAGCAGTTGCAATATACCCAGGAAGTTACCATCATTAGAAGCATTTAGTTTTTCAGATCCAAAGCTTCCTCTGAACAAGATATCATTCATTAGAGGATAGCAACCCACTGTGATTTTTCGTTTTCAGATTGTATTTACAAATGCTTGTCTAGTACATTGAAGTTATTTAATGGAATCAACGCTTCTATCCAACTGAGCATGGTGTGATTGTGATCTGAGAAAGATTCGTGAGTTTTGAGACGCTCTGATTCGTAACTCGAGTCATCGAATCCTTCTTTTCCCAAATAAAAATGAGACCTTCTGTTGAATAAACAACTTATAAACAATATACTTTATCTGCAGATTTAGAATAAACTAGCTATCTACTTTTATAACTTTCTCCATTTGGTGTTACTCTTTGAAATTGCATATTTGAAAAATGACGTCTATGATTTTTATTTTTCGTTGCTCGATTAATTATTCCATCTCTGCAGCAGGGTGAATGAGCGACAATTTTGAAATATCTCGTAATTTGTACTTTGATAAAGCGGCGGTGGTGGTATGTCTTGTATACCCATTTGTAATCTTTTGAACAGCAGACGACGTTCCAGCCATAGATAAATTTTCTCGCACATGCTGCTCTTTGTCATGAAGCTCGTCTGAATAACTTCCATTAAAAGTTTTCTTCCGCCTCATGTTGAACTAGTTCTGGTGACGAAGATTCAGACGACTACTAAAAAAAAAAATTTGCTTGTAATTTTGAAGCCTTTTCAGTTTCTTCTTGCTTTTGTTTTCTATCGACCTGTGTTGTTTGTAAAAGAAAGATAAGCTTAGTAAATATTTACGAAACCAACGTTAATTGTAATCACCGAGGATGTGATATGGTAGAAAGAGATAAATAGGTTGAATCTCGCCCCATGCACATGTACCAGCATGCATTAACTTCAAGTCTACAGCCGAAAAGGCAGAAAACAGGTGCCGGAGGCGCGACGCGGCATCGGAAGGTGCTAACTTTGGAACGAGTTGTGATTTTCATGATTTGAATAACTAATTTACTCTATTCTATGATACCATACGTCTATGCACTAAGCTGAAACTCTTACTTTTATAAACTCTTCTGGATGATGTGTGTTACAATAATATGTGAACAGCAAGCTGGGTTATTATAGAATTTATTTTTCATTTTTTGCGCACACGATCTGTCGATGTAGTTTTGGCGCCCCCCATATGACGGCGCCCGGTGCGGTCGCACCGCTCGCACCGCCCTAGGGCCGCCCCTGGCTATAATAACAGCGTAGACGGAACAGAAAGTCGAGACAGACAAAGGGAAAACGACGGGAAGCCATCCAACACTTTCTCCGCTGCAGCGACTGTACCGGAACAGGTGGGCCGTTATCCAAAAACAATATACTTTAATATGACTTTCCAACAAGGTTAATAAGACATTATTGCAACCATCGCTTAATCAGCTGAAGTAGAGACGCAGGAAAATATATGTTGCGTCCTCGGAAATAGCTTTCGTTTCCCCCGATCGTCCTTTCCGGGAGCAGGGAAACAGAAGAGCCATTTAATCAACGGTAAGGCTTATGTACTGCCGCCAGAGGGTGCATATATAATAATTCATATTAATGCAGCAGATGCTGCGTGCCCCTGCACGACGCCGTGGAATTTTACCCCCATTATGTTAACGGGCAAAAGATTATACAGAGGGCGCCTTAATCGCGCAAGGTCAGAGTTCGTTAGGAGAAGCTCAAGCGTAGGTGTTCTGGCGAGTCTAATTTATTATCTTCCACTAAGCTGCTTCTAGTAGCGATTAGCAATAAATGACTAACACTCATTGCTCTTTATAAGCGCTCCGTACCCTCAAAAACCGTTACGGGATCATTTATTTGTCCATCAGTTACAACTCATAACTACACAAACCAGTGACTTAGAAAACTGTAACTGCACACTAGTCTAGAGCCTGGTTACCTTTAAAGGATTATAAAGAAAAATTCTGAATAATTATGGAAGTGAAATTGTAGGGGAGTTGGTGTGGAGGAATTTTTCTTCCTTAGATAATCTTCACACGTGTTAACTGAGCGTTTTTCAACCTTTTTCAACCACTGAGGACTAGTAAATCATCAAATATAATTCTACGGAGCACTAACTTGGACCGCCTCTGGTAGTAACTGCTCAGGCCTCGCATTCGGGAGGACGCGCATTCGAATCCCCGTCCAGCCATCCAGATTTGGGTTTTCCACGGTTTCCGCAAATCAGTCCAGTCGAATGACAGTGACCATGACCTAATTCCTTCCCATTCTTTGATCCCAAGTCGCTTCCCGCCTCTAATGACCAATGACGTCGGCGTCGACAAGGCGTAAAGCCATAAGTAAAAAAAGCTAACTTAGCTGGACCTAATTATTAACCTGTGCGTATACCATTAACAAAATAACAGTTATCGGATCGTAACGCAGTTCCTTAAGACTTAACATCCATGATAAGGTCCTCGTAAAGCGATCATAACTTAACTCTTAAAAGAACGCCACTCTCTCTGATGCCAGCTGGAAATATATTTTTAGCAACAATGCAGTCGTATTCTCATTTCCTAAAAACACCAGAAACATTTATGACCTTTGCGAAGTTTCATTTATAAGCATATGACTTATCGCCTCTTATATCCTTAAACAGTAGGAGTAATGTACTGGTGACATTTTATCTGAAAATTTTTAATAAACTTATTTTTTGTTGTGATATAATTAATTCAGATAGAATTAAGCTTTTAGGTGTATAAACAGACGAGGCGTCTTGCACCGCGCGGCGGTCGAGTCGACGCATGGTCCAATGTAATTAAGTGGTGCAAAACAGACGATTTTATCTTAATCTGTACTTTCGAACCGTAAAATACAGTTTGAGTTTCTGATTGTTTCCAAAGAATGTGGCAATCATAATTTTATGACTAGAGTACTCATATTTTTCATTATACTAGGCAAAAATGAATTCAGAAGCACTGATATACCACCTTCGTTACAGCTGGCGCTCGATTTCATCCATAAGGGAGTGGGAAAGTTTTCTTTTGATGGTAAGGGTGTCAGGGATTGGAACAAATCACCAAGTGAAGTGATAATAATTTTAAAAAAACGCTTAAGGAATTTAAAATTAAATTTTTTAAATCGGAAAAGTAAATGGGGGAGGAATTTAACGCTGTAACAATAAAAGAACATTTTAAAAAAACTAATATAAATTGGGGTAATTAGATGACTAGAGGAATTGCCACCGGGGCGTTAGCTCCATGACAATTAAATTAATAATAATAATGGTAATTATGGAAGCATTTCCCTCTCGTCTTTAGTATCAATTGTTTAACAAAGAACTGAGTCAAACGCGCCAAATCGACGATCCACGCTTCGGTCATGGCTAGGGTTGACAAACGTACTATAAAATACAATATTGTAGGACTGTATTTCGGGTCTGCATCAAACAAATGATTGCTCGTACAGCTGTATCTGCTTCGTTTCTGTTGTGTTAATTATTTTCTTCCTTTCGATATTAAATTAAAATGGCGAAAGTGTGTCAATTTCAACTGAATTGAAAGTCACTGAGTGATTGTTTTATTAGTTCAGGAGAGGATTGTCCTACACATATTCAAATTTTTTTAACGATGATTGAAACTAATGGGGACACTAAATTCATTTTAAATTCCGTGAGCCATTTTATATTTAACGTTCACAAAACTGTTAAAAAACTTGATGGTAATAGCATCATAGTCTTAGATGTGTATAATATTATGTAAACTTTAAAATCAGCGCTAGAACGACGAGAAAAAGAATGTTTCTTTGATTAAAAAAGTGATAATATTAAAAAGAAATTTTTAATATTCGTTGATAAATGTTTTAGCATATCTTAGTGATTTTCTTATATAAAAATTAAATTTTAAACATGAGATTTCATTCGATGACTGTAAAACAATATTCGAAGTTGTAAATTTACCAGAAAAAAATGAATATCGAAATGGACGAGCTGTACTCTGAATTAACAATATTAAAGGAAATCTAGGTAAAATTAAGAGATTGTAGTAAGTTTACCGACAGAACGACAGGCCAAAAATTTAAGCATATTTTAAAATTTACGAGAGATTATTTCAGTCCTGCTCTCAATTCCCGCCACTTCGGCATTCACAGAAAAGATATTTTCAACTATGAAATTGAAATGGGGAGAAGAGAGAAGCAGAGAGAGTATCTCTTTAATTTTAAAATTGAATGCGATAAAGAATATAACACTTTTGCTGTAGACAAAAAAAAAAAAAAAAAAGAAATGTTAAAAAGTGCAAGAAATGAAAAAATAAAGTTTTTATAATAATGAATAACTAAAAATATAATTTTTTGTCCTTATTTTATTGCTTCCATAAAATACTATATTTCATGAAGTGTTCCATATTTTTATAGCTTATTCTATAAAGTACTATAATCAGTCAAAAACATGTTGGTAACCGTTGTCGAGGAGGCGGCCGCGCGGCGGGAAGCAGCTTCGTCTGTTTTGGGCCTTAATAATCTGCCTGCGGACCAGCTGTGCTCTGTCCGAACCCCAGGTGGTCCGCGGTTCACAGGGTAAGAAGCAATGTATTAAGTGAAAGCTGCCACTAGTACGACTCTAAAAAAATGTTTGAATTTTTCTTTTTATTACTTAATTTGTACACTTTTTTTATAACAAACTATTTAAAAAATATTCCGTAAGAACCGATACAAAAATTCTTTCAATATACCGGTATAAGTGACTTGCAGCATCCTAAAGATTACAGGATAACTGCGATTATTCTGAGTACCAAAATTTTAATAAATCTTACTATAATTTTTCCAACAGAAATTTTTTAGTGTTTGATTTACGTACACCACCTGAAAGACAATTTGGTAAAACGAAAGACGATCTCAATGAATTAAATAACTCGTTACTGATTTCTTAAAAAATTTTAACCAATTTTTTTAGAGTAATTAGTTTAGTACACAAACTCTGCGAAATGGAATGGCTCACACTTCATCAACCTATTTTTTGGTGGAATACAGTAAACCACATTCGAGTTACTAGTCGCCAACCAACCTTATACTTCACACTTGACGACATTAAAGCAATAATACTCACTTCGTCAAGACAGCCAATTTACCAGAAATCTTTTAGTACGAAGTCATTTCAAGAAAGATTTTGTTTACGACAGCATGTGCATTGTTTTATTAATGTGCGTTTCTTTTACATAAAGCTTGACGCCTTGCCGAAATCGAAATCATTAGGGGGACGAAAGGAACGGGAAGGAATTCGGTCATGGCCTTTGGAAAGAACTATCGCGTAATTCCCCTAGAGTTATTACGGAAAACCGAAATGGGAATGTCGGATCCAGGAATCGAACCCACGTCCTCTCGAATCCAAGGCCAGCTCACACATCGGACTCAGGAGTGTGGCGATGCTGTAAGACTCAGCGGTTTGGTTATGCATGAAAATACACGTACGAAAATGAAGCTGCTCTCAGAACACAGTACAAATACATTCTTAAGTCTTCTTTCCGTGTGCACTGAAAGGAAGCCTGCATTAGGGTCTGTATCTACTCTCTCTGCGGCCAGCAACCCTGTCGAGAGTTACGCACGCACTTGCTTCAAGGAGACGGACTTCCTGTTTCTATTGGTGACGAGTCTGTACGTGCTGTCGTGACTGGTGGCGCCACCATCATACTAATTGTCCTTTAATAACTCGTATCCTTCAAACTGTAATGAGAGAAGGCATTAATCTTACACGGCGAGACAGAATGCACAGTTTTCGATTGTTCCATGCGGTGTGTGGTTGTTTCCTGAGCGAGTATGGCGGGCAGCGGGAGCAGTTTAAGGAAACGAGATCGGTTCGGTGTCTGGAGTGTATTGGGAAAGTTAGATTACCGGAATTAAATTCCAGGCAAAAACGGTCGTTGTTGAAGGCGGGTTTCATTAGTGTGGGGAGAGATGGAGGGGGGAGGGGCAGCAGGTGTTGCGCCCCCCTCTGCGCACGAGGCAATTGGGGACAAAGAGCTTCTACCGCTTACAGAATTGTTTCCCCAAGTGGATTGGGGCGCGGTGGAATTGGCGGTACTGTTTTAATGTCGATACAATTAAAAAGCACGCAGATGTAAAATCGGATATCAAAAACGTTCTCCTGTAATATACCTGTAACAATCTGTAAGTTTGGTAGTATCTTATGTAATTGCAGTTGTCTCGGTAGGGTTAACCAACTGTGTTCTACTATTAGAGTTGGGCCATGTAAGGGCCATGAAAAGTAATCCTGTGCATTCATCTCAACGCTTCTTTCCTTAACTTCCAGAAGTTATTCATCCTTTCATTCTGCTGTTTCCTCCTTTCACTCTGCTGTTTCCTCCTTTCTTGGGTAGAGATGTTATTACCTTTCCTCCTCTCCTTCTTCTTCTCCTACCGAGCGTTCTGGGATAAGCGATAACGCTCTCGTCTCACATTCGGAAGGTCACAGGTTCTTTTCCATGGTTTACCCAAATCACTTTAGCTAAATGCTGGGATGATTGATTTAAAATACCATGTCCGAAATCCTTCCCGTTCCTTGCCACCAGTACTTTCCCGCCTTTAATGATCTCAATGTCGCGAGGCGTAAAAAAAAGCTCCTTCTCCCTTGAAATTTTGTGTCAGTCTCCTGTAGGTTCTGTTATTCCGATCGTTGTCATATCTTTCTTTTCTCCTTGGTTGTATTGTATCTTACTCTTGAAGACGTTGTTAAAAAACCAACTGTATTGATTTTCAGTTTTTCTGCCGGTCTGAAGCCTGCGTTAAAAATGGCCATCGAAGACAGCAACCAAGAGCGTATCCAGGATCAGAACTAGGGGGAGGGGGCGGCAAGCATTGAGCTGGGGGGGGGGGGGCAACTCAAGTTGGTTTTGAGGATGTGGGGTCGATTTCTTATAAAATGAAACTCAAATCTATTGAGGAAATTTCTTTTATTTTTGATTAATCTAAGAACCTACTATATAGTTAACTAAGATCGTAACTCAGTTATAGTTTTTTTGTGTAAACATTAATCGTCTCGGATTCTCAGAAAATTTTGTATATATATATATATATATATATTGTCAATATCTCAAGGCGTTCTTTCACGAAATTTCGATGCACACTCATCAAGCATAAGCTAGTGCTCCTGAGCCAGTTCTTCACTCGTCGAAGCGTACTGAAGGCAACTTTGATTTTTCTTCTGAGGATGGGGGGAGGGGTTTAGAAGCCCCCCCCCTTATCCTCGCTGGATACGCCCATGACAGAAACCACCAATATTTCAAACAGATAAATCAAACTGCAAGATAAACATTCTACACAAATATGGAATACTTTTATGGATTACACCAATTTTTTAATATCATTGGTTCTGATACGCTTAGCAACAACAACATTCATCTGTCTCAAATGTAAAGAATCTGTTTGCATATGCATTTCAAGGATCATAAACATCGCAAGAAAAAAGATATGATCACAGAAAACTTTGAAAAAAAATTCGCAACGTAGTAACTACTCTAACATGTTTACATAGACCTCTTTCTTTTATCAACTGGTAAGTTTCAAATGACTATAAACTTTATATTGTTCTTTTATTACTAGTTACAGAATTATATTTAATCATTGTTATTTATTGCTGCCAAATTAAATGCGAAGTTCTCGTTAATAACTGTCTGTTGTGGGACGCTTCCTCAATTAAAAGTTAATCAATTTTTATAAAGATTAATAATACGCCAATGCAAGTGATTTTTTTTAAATTTTTTTTCCGCACGCTCTTCACTTCGTTTTTCAAAACATCTTTAGCGGTTGTAATGAATTAAAAAGTACAGTGCCGTTAGGCACTAAGTGATCCCACGGTATGTGTGAATATTGCCGATGCGTCGTGTCAACGAACAGAAACGTGACGGAACTAAAGCGTCCGGATTTACACGCACCTTGGGGGGGGGGGGGTGCTGACAACGTTCCACTCAACGTGGACATTAAGCGGATTTATAACCCCCATAAATAACTGAGACCCGCTTTCTATTTTCGCACGTTTCGGAAAGTTCCCGCCGAAAACTGGCGCAGACTAGCAAAAATAAACCTTAGTGACGTTTCCTAGTAAATGAGTGCTTTATGAGAGTAGGGGAAGACGATCCAGCCAATAGAGAAGCCGCCTCAATTTATTGCCGTGTTGGTGTTTTTTCTTGTCTGTTCTGGGCCAATGTGGTGCTGGTCCTTTGGCGCGGATTGCGGTGATTCGCCAAGGGCCCGACCCGACATCGCATTACGACAAGTACAGAGTCTTGCTCGGGGGAGAAGGACGGACGACGAGACACTCTGGTTCAGATCTTCATCTAGTACAGCCGTTCAACGACGCCGGACCTGGACGACCCCATGTGGCGCTGGTCTTGCCTGGTCGCTGACCTGGGCTGTGAACAATGGTAAAAGCTACGACCCGGACGGAAACTCATGCAATCGTTCCACCCAGTAATGACCCTGAGATTTTGCTCTAGCTGTTTGATATTCAATGATATGTAATTGTTAACCTCAGAATAAAAACAAACTTCATGTTTTACTAATTTCACAATAATAAATTGTACACCCAATTTTCAATTTTCCAATTCATTACAATAATATTTCATGTGATTAGCTGAAGATTAAGTATGATTTTTGATATTCCAAATTGATAATTTTGCTAATAATAAAACAGTATGACCCAAAAGTAAACGTCCGCAAGGTAGACGTTACAACATGGCACCCTTTAACGTGGGGCTATCGAAATATGAATGATTGCAAGAGTTTCTATGAAGCATTGATATTAAAAAAATGATGAAATATTATTTCAGTGGAAACCAGATGAGCCAGCAGAAAATTTTATTTTATGTTATATGTGATATGTTAATGCTATGCCATTGAATTATTTTATTTTAGTCCTGCAACGGAGACGGATGCAGTTTGAAAATCATACTATATGATGTATTGTGTTGATACATGTTCAAATCGACGTTGAAAAATGATTTTGTTTATCAATGGTGGAAATATAATGTGACGATTGTCTTTCATTTGATATGTTGTTGTGTTGTTGAAATATGATTTTGGTTTTCTTTCGATTGTGATGTGGTTTTGTCGAATTTTGATAGTGAATGGTAATGGATGTGTTGAGACGATTTCTCGAGACTGGTGTGTAATGGTAAGATTGTTTCGTCGGTTCAGCGTTGAAAAACGGCATGATTGATTTTTGAATGTCTTCTGTGGCAGTTGTTTTTTTTTTAATTTTTGTAATGAGCATTCAAGTTTTTGTTTAACGTGTGTTGACGATCCTAGTACTTGTCAAATGTGTTCTGTTCGTCTTGTTTGTATTTTGTGGGATAATCCGTCGTGAGATATCGGGAATCAAAATATTATTGTTGTCGATCAGATTTAATGGGACGTTGATCTAAAAATTATCTTCCTTTTGAAGTTAAATAAACTCAGTAGGAATTTTGTCACTTTTGAGTCATTCTACATCCTTTGAAAAGAAAAATGGAGCGTTTTGTTTGTTTCTCGCACTTTTATTTATTTCCGGCGTTCCAGATGATATACCCGTGAGACCGTATCGCATTTTGGTTGTAGGTATCATGACTGTTATCGGGTATATATACAAAAAAGGATTTAGCCTGAGTGTTGATTGCACAGCTACGAACTTTATGCTAAAATTTAATTATGGGCTTGAGATTCCAAAATCGGTTAAGAATCAGACTGAAGCTATCTCAGTACACGGATCCAGTGGTAATTGTGCAATCATGGCAAATAACAGAGTAGAATATTTGGAATTGCGAAACGATAGCACAGTGACGCTACCAAGTCAGACACACAATACAGACGCGGATGTTCCGGAATGTAACATTAAGCTCAATAAACACCAACAGAACGTTGATAGCGATCAGTTCCTACAAGAATCAGTACTTGTAATTTTACAAAAGGTATTAACAGAACAAATAGAACAGATTCACTCTAAAATTGGCTCTCAACAAGCTCAAATTCGCGAACAAAACACACAGATTCATAAAAATTTTAAAGCACTAAGTGGTCAGTTAGAAACCCAGTTTGATGGTTTTTGTACAGAAACTAACAATAAATTTGAAGGCTTTCGAACAAACATACAACAAGAAATGTCTGTAGTTCAGTGCACATCGAATCTACTGATTACAAGATGTGATAAACTGAAAGAAGATAATTCAAAACACGAAACACGTATTTTACACACTGAACAGGTAGTTTCAGAGTTGGTGACTAGCACGGATCAAAAATTTTCAACAGTCAATGAAAGAATGAGGTAATCTGATAGATCACTAAATTTATTACTAGAGCTATACAAAGAATCGCATCAAGTTCAGAAGACTTTTCGGGCTGACATTATCGCCAAAAGTAAGGAAATTGAAGCGAAAGTCGATGAGAGAAGGGTATCAATTGGATCTGAAGCAATAAAATACAATCAAGAGGAATTGGCGCTGCCAAAATTCAAAGTTCGACGGAAAATTAATCCACGGAGATTTATAAATGATTTAGAGTACTATTTTGATCTAAAGAATACGCCGGAAGCTCTAAAGACACATGTAGCCAGATTAGCTCTTGGTCCTGAGGAGAAAGACTGGTGTACAGTGTTCTGCCCACCAGAGTTTACTTACCCACAATTTAAAAGTGTATTTTTAAGTACATTCTGGTCGAAAGACGAACAAATACAAACCCGAAGACGGATAGGCCGGGGTCAATTTAATCCAAGCAGAAGTAATTCTATGTTTGGATATGCAATGAGATTATCAGTATTGTCAGGATATTTAGATGAGCCTATGAGTGACATGGAACTAAATGCCGCGCTCATTACGCATTTCCCTCCAGAAATGCAATTAAATTTGCACCCAGCCGTGATCACCACGCGAAAGCAATTTTTGGACACATTAAGATACTTCGATCAGATGAAAAAAAGCCAATACCACGATTGTCTCGCAAGGGCCGATCGAAATCCTTATAGTCAAAACCAACACTTGAAACAAAAACAAGGTCAGAGAAGAGATTTTAACAGGCAGTGGTATCCAAAGGAGAATAACCAGCGTCGGTACCAAAATAAACACATACGTGAAAAACAGTCAGACCGAAACGCCATGGTAAATTTGATTGCAGAGAACACAAAGGCAGGCTCATTCCAGAATCAGGAATATACAGGGCGTTCGCCGGGAAACGCAACCCACTGTTAGCGCTACAAGGAAGAAACTGCTCCCGGCGAGCGAGCGCTCATCTTCCGGCATTGTTCGACCGTCGGCCGCGGACTATTTCATAATAATTACGCTTCATAAACTTCATAAACTTGTATGTGCTAAGCATTTAAATGTGACGTAATTCATTAGCTTACCTTATAAAAGATGCTGGAAGTGTTGACCCTCTTGTGTAATGCACATTTCACATCTTCTGAACATTTTTCGAGACACACGCTGCCCTAACTGACTTAATGATTTTTTGGGTGACTGTTCTAGTCGAAAAGCGATATCGTCAATTTTCTCCTCTGTGAGAATACGGTTGACCGACAGTCTCTTTTTGTTAAAAAATGAACCCGTTTCTCTTACTTTTTTAACCAGACGCAGAATTGTTGATTTAGCTGGCAGTAAAGCGCCAGGAAATTCGCGACGAAATTTACTGCGACACTTTTTAAACGACTTCTTCTTCACATATGTATCGTAGAGAAATATTCTTTGTTGCAAACTGTAACGTACCATAATTTTACTCACACTCAAACACGGTACAGATTAGTAAGAGTATGAAGCCCCAAACCGCGAAGAAACGTTTATTCACAACACTGATTAATAAGAGACTGAAGTCACAAACTAGCTACAATGCAAAGAAACCGTTCTTAACAATGTAAGGGTCCCAATATACTGCGTCACTGCACTGTTGGGGCAGCGGAGGTGTTAAACAGTGCGGTGATTCACGGCGCCGTGTGGCGGGAGCTGCTGGCACGACTGACCGAGCAAGTTGCCGACGGCAACAGACTGGGAGGGTTGCGTTTCCCGGCGAACGCCCTGTACTATCGACATGCCATGCCTGCAGTAAGATTGAAATAGGGAATTTTTAGTGAAGATTTAAGGAATATACCTGAGGAGGTAGTAAATTAGATAAAAATATTGTTTTTGAAGTTTGTGTAGTGTTGATTGCAAGTATACTCATTAGTTTTATAGAATACAAACATTATTAACGGGCGTAATTGAAAGCAAATTAATTATGCGTCTACAGCATCGAACGAAGGGACAAGAGATTTGTAAATTATTGATGCCTGAGTTACGAGATTTTGTTGGACTCGTTTGGAGAAAGCTTAACAGAGGGTAGCGGAATTCTAGAATGTTACCTGGGTCCAGGGTCGTCTATTGTATTTCGCTGAACGGGCAACCCTCGGTCAAAGAGACGTGCTTCAATGAATGAAACCTGTCCACCCTCAAAAGATGCTAGCAACGATTTGCTATTTGTATTGCTACATGCGTTTCGGGCGAGAAGACTATTTTGTACAGTAATATTCTTGTTCAACTTAAGACTAAAGAAGAATTGCCGTCATAATTACGGTAACCCAACAGTGAGCGTTGTGGATCACTGTGAAAAAAATCCTGTAAATCTAAATAAATTCTCGTGGCTTGGAAAGAAATCGGTCCGTTATCGAAAAATAGTAAAATGAGTGGTTTCATCAAAGAAAATATGCTTAATGCATCATTAAAAGGGGGGAGACCCACGAATAATCACTGCGTCAAAGTCATAGAAGTAAATATGCGGAAAAATCTATAAATAATCCGTTATCTGTGGGACATGGTAAAAGAAGAAAAGTAATTTGGTCCGATAGACAAATTCTAGATTTTAGAAGAAAATGAGAAGATCATAATATGAGGTGATTAACGATCGCTATGTGAAGTCAGATGAGTGTAAAAGTTAACCATCAGACACAGTTACGATTAATGAAATTCAATTAATATTAAAAACTTTGTGGATTCATAGAATAAACAGATGGAGTTTGTTGGGTTGTTAAAAATCAAGAAATGATTAAAATAAAGATAATAGGAGAGCATCTATTTATATATTATTGTGTAGGCCTGTGAAGAAATAAAATGGAATAATTTGAAGAAGTACTTTCGTGGTGAATCATTAATAAAGAGATGATGAAATAAAAGACGTTTCACGGAAAAAAGAAAAAATGCTGTTCTGAGTTGTCCTAGGAACTCAAAAAGAGAAGGAAACGCGAGAAGAAAGCCGTGTTAGATGCAGTTGTTGAGAAATACTAAAAGAAAAACGAAGGGTTCATGATTTCAGGAAGAAATCGATAGTTTACCACGATTTAAAGATTATAAAACGTACCAGGTCATGAAAGAAATGGAGATGCTTTTTAATATGAACACCCACATTCCCTTAGAAGAGGAGATAAATTGTATGAATTTACACAAACTGGAAAGATAAGTGTCGGTTAACACGTAAATGCGCGCTGGTCTACGAAGAAATGAAAAGATAAAGATTAATGTAGAATGAAGGAGCAGTTTCATAACGTCGATGACGATTGTGTATCGGACAATACCAAAATAAAGCACGTGAAAAGTAATGGATTACTAAAGAAAAATATAAATGTTCCTTTTCCCTAAGCAGTCTAAAGTTTTGTCTGAGGTAGAAAATGATGTCCCGAGATAATCTGTTATCGAAATGAAGAATTAAGCTAACGAATTAGTAAATGTTTAAGTCATTTGTCGGTTATTTAAGACCTTGTTCAGAAATGAAATACAAGTGAATTATATTTAGTTTGACGGAATGTAGCCGAAACCAAACTGTAAGCTGGTGTGAAGTAACAGTTAGCTCAACACACAATAGGGAGCTGGGTATTCTGTTGTGAGACCGAGTCTTATACCTGCCCCTTAGAAAGTGAAAGCGTTCGCGGAATCGCAGTGGGGTTTGTTTACTCGAGTCAGCTGGCCTGTCAAAGATGACCAGAGACGCTGTTAATGCCTCTGATGTTAATGGCAAACATTCAATAAAATAGTATCTATTTTAAATAAATAAATGGAAAAAGATACCAGTCTGGGAAATTATTTCAACAGAGGTTGTTAAAAAAAGGAGGCTGTAATAAAATTTTGTAATTAATTACAAGCATTAGGATTTAAAATGCTAGTTAATATCATGTATATATTAGACAAATATAACTGTTAGGATACTTTTGTGATGAAAAAGTGAATTAATAAGTAATTATAAGAATAATTGTTAAAAAAATTATAGATAATAAATAATTTTGCATATTATAACAATAAAATGATGTAATTTTATTTTAATTGAATATTTTTTTAAAAAAAGGGCAATCTAAGAAAGATTTAAATTAGTTGTATAGAGAATGATATATGTAACATGCTACTCATAAGATATGTAATATGTAGTTATAAGACATGCTGGATTGTCTCGAGAGTTCACTGAGGAATCAAGTAGGGCACAAGAGTAATTCGTGAAGTACAAAGCTATCACATGTTGTATTAAAATAGAGAACTGAAGATGGGTATATCTTAAGAAGTTTGGTGATGTAACTATTAACAAAGATCACAAACAGTTAGAGAATATTAGAACGAACTAAGCTCACTCACAAGGAACATTAACCCAATGATCAGAAATAAGTGAAGTTATAGTGAAAAACTGAATTGAAAATTATCCCATAGAATAATTTTCAATTGTACGGGTGATGGAGTAGTTGTAATGAATTAAAAAGTACAGTGCCATTAGGCACTAAGTGATCCCACGGTATGTGTGAATATTGCCGATGCGTCGTGTCAACGAACAGAAACGTGACGGAACTAAAGCGTCCGGATTTACACGCACCTTGGGGGGTGCTGACAACGTCCCACTCAACGTGGACATTAAGCGGATTTATAACCCCCATAAATAACTGAGACCCGCTTTCTATTTTCGCACGTTTCGGAAAGTTCCCGCCGAAAACTGGCGCAGACTAGCAAAAATAAACCTTAGTGACGTTTCCTAGTAAATGAGTGCTTTATGAGAGTAGGGGAAGACGATCCAGCCAATAGAGAAGCCGCCTCAATTTATTGCCGTGTTGGTGTTTTTTCTTGTCTGTTCTGGGCCAATGTGGTGCTGGTACTTTGGCGCGGATTGCGGTGATTCGCCAAGGGCCCGACCCGACATCGCATTACGACAAGTACAGAGTCTTGCTCGGGGGAGAAGGACGGACGACGAGACACTCTGGTTCAGATCTTCATCTAGTACAGCCGAAGTGACCTTCAACGACGCCGGACGACCCCATGTGGCGCTGGTCTTGCCTGGTCGCTGACCTGGGCTGTGAACAATGGTAAAAGCTACGACCCGGACGGAAACTCATGCAATCGTTCCACCCAGTAATGACCCTGAGATTTTGCTCTAGCTGTTTGATATTCAATGATATGTAATTGTTAACCTCAGAATAAAAACAAACTTCATGTTTTACTAATTTCACAATAATAAATTGTACACCCAATTTTCAATTTTCCAATTCATTACAATAATATTTCATGTGATTAGCTGAAGATTAAGTATGATTTTTGATATTCCAAATTGATAATTTGCTAATGATAAAACAGTATGACCCAAAAGTAAACGTCCGCAAGGTAGACGTTACACGGTATATGTGATTCTTTTTCATGTTCTCAGAGCCAGGGTTTTCTTTGTCGGGTAGTTTTAACAGGAATCTTTGGGAATTTTTCCAAGATTTCTCTTCAATATGAAATACGATTACACAACACCACATTGACTTCACAACACATTATCACCATTAATTTTAGTATTAGTAACGAGTTCTAAACTACATGCGAGTATAACATCACATTATAATTTTCACTATTCCATAGAATGAATATCCTCTATAGGCTCTGTTCTAATACTAATACTAAAATTAATGGTAGTCAGGTAATTGTAATGTTGTTATCACATTCCACTTTGAAGGGAAATCTTTGAAAAATTCACCAAGATTCGAGTTAAAACTAACCAACAAAGCAAACCATGAGTCTGAGAGCATGAAATAGAATCATTAATGCCTTTCAAGATGCTCTGATAAACGGAGTGCATCGTGTACTGCAAAAAAAAGTAAAGTGAAATTCAATTGCAAGTTTTGACTGTTATTAAAACTGATACGTACAATCATTTTTTAATAAAAATTCTAATTTCGCTGTCATTCACGTACCTGTAGAAATACTGGTAAGCTTCAAAATATTTTTGGTAATAGGAAACTAGATTATTTATGTATAATATATTCAGCCGAACATACACGTTGAGAGTAGCTTGTTGCGAGTGACATATGCAAGCTTGAAGTTTTAGTTCATACGCGTGCAGCCTTTAAGCCATTGACCTGGCCGTGATATACTCGCAGAATACAATAAGAACCTCGGTAGCTATCTTTGATATCCTCAGTCGGAGCCGGAAGGTGGCGAGGACAATATGTATCAGAAGTAAAAAGTGTGATTTGGTCTGCTGCCACATGCGGCAGCTGCCTCTTGGCTGCTTGGTTGGGTCGTTCTGCTGTAAATTAGTATTGCATAATTTCATATTGTTACAACTTATACATTCAGAGACTCATATAGTCCTTACTCTGTAATGCTCCGATGATTCGCAATTGTATTAACTTCACGGTCATTCAGTTATTGTCCATATCACAAGCCGTGTAGAATTGTTCTAGTTAACTTAATATAGTACGTTTGTAGAAGAATCTTAGTTTGATTAATTATCTTTATCATGTTGGTACACCTGTTAAGCTAAGAGTGTGGCATTTCCTACCAGCTTAATATTATTAGAGAACGAGGATAAATGTATGTTAGGGTTTTATAAACAAACAGGGTTTAAACAAGATTAACTTCAGGGTGGGCCAAAACATGAAAAATTAATACAAAATACTTGTTGAAAATGGTTTTACTTCAACAAAACTTATTTGGGCTCTTGTCCGCGAGGGTTCGGACTAAATTTTGGCAAAATGTCTTTTTCAAATTTATTTTGCAGTGTTTGTTAACTCAGATGAAAACAATCATCAACTCGTCAGAGTATGCATAACCTCTGACCGTGACCTAATGCGCTGTGCGTCAGTTTCAAATAGAAAATTAAAAAATATTAAAAATAGGAGTTTTTATTTTCATATATTTTTCGATTGCATGAGGGAGTGAGTCAGAGTGAGGCAAGCGCCCATCCCACTCCACCCTGACTACGCCCATTGTTTAAATGTATTCAGTGGTGATCACAAAGAGCTTTATTTCTCAGTCTAGAATAAGAAACAGGTGTTGATATTTCATATCATATAAGTATGTAAGACGGATTATGCACTCACTGGTACGCCGTATCTTAACTCGCTTAAGGTAAACTATGATATAATTTATGTGAAGATCACGCGAATCTTAAAACGAATAGTTAAATAATACGCATTCTGCTAATCCTGCTGTAGGAAAGATTATCTGGTATCAGCATAAAAATGTTTCATTTCTATGAAATTTAATTTGACAAACTATAACTAGACAGAATTTATCAACTATATAATTTCCTAAACTCACGCACTCACTCACTAATCTCGCGTCACGGTGACGACACGAACCGGCTTCTCTCGCAAATTAACAGCGACCAGAGATATTTTTGAAAATGGAGGTTAAGTGCACAGTTTAATAGCTAAAAAAGACCATTAACGAAAGTGGTCAGTAAAATACGTAAAAAGCAAATAAACCGTAAGCTATAAACATTGGTCAAATAACAAACATTAGCGAAAGTTTTAATCAAAATGAAATTTAACCTAGGCACACACTCACTAACCTCTACAGTTATTGGCTGGAGAACGGTGACGTCACGAACCGGCTTCTCTCACAAATTAACAGCAACCAGCGATATTTTTGAAATTGCAACTAACAACTTCTATGAAATTAATTGCCAGAATACTTTCATTATGTTTGTTGTTCGTAACGTCTCATTCCTTAAAAAATATTGAAAAACTTTAGACTGAAAAAACGTAGAACTACGAGCATTTTAGTAACATGTCGCTAATGAAAGTAATATAAAAAACTTAATTACACATGTTCTCTGCTGTAACAACGAATGTCAATTGTCATTCCGGCCTAGGTTAAATTTCAATTTGATTAAAACTTTCGATAATGTTGTTACTTGACCAAAGTTTATAGCTTACTGTTTATTTGCCTTTTATGTATTTTACTGACCATTTTTTTTAATGGTCTTAGCTCACGTCAGCTGTACGTGAGTTATTAGGATGTTTAAAGCGAACATCAGACCAGATATCTTACCAGATCGAGTATTCTGGCAGTTGATTTCTTCCGAGGATATTAACTATTTAATAAATTGGCATCTGTATTAGGTTCTCTTGCTGTTACGGAAACTATGACCAAAGATTACATTAGGAATGCTTACCCAGACTCAATCAAAAACAACGTGTTGCTTTCGAAGCAATTGCGCACTTCCTGCAAACAAAAATTCTTCAACTTTAGCAGAGTGACCTTTTAGGGTCAAACAAAAGTCAAGTTTGTATTTCAGCAAGTTCTAATGTAGCAACCACGACCTTTGAAACAATTATACGACAGCGCGATCGTCTCCGTCGGTGTTTAACGTGTCAATCAATACTTTCGAGTTCTTTCGGCTGAAGAGATTTTATTCACCTATAGGGTGAAACACAGGTCAAGTTCGTATCTGGCCAGTCACGTCAAGCTGTCATAAGCTGGAACTATTACAGTCCCGTGACGATATGCAAAAAGCAGTCACGGGATAACACTAGTTAAATAATGAAATCAAACATCCGCCCACAATTAATTACTTTTTTTTTTTACGCCTCGTTGACGGCTAAGGTTATTAGAGGCGGGATGGGACTGGGGACAAGGAACGGGAAGGAATTCAGCAATCGCCTTTTTGAAGAAAGCATCTCGGCATTCGCCAGGAGTGATTTGGGGAAACCATGGAAAACCCAAATCTGGATGCTTGGACGGAGATTCGAACCCGCGTCCTCCCGTATGCGAGGCCAGGAAGTTAACGGGTCACCCACCACGATCGGTGACTAACTACATACTGAAGAAAAATTTAATCCTACTGTCCCAATTAGAAAGTTTTCTTGATGATTCACAGCTTTCAGCTAAGATGGTGATTTGTGCAGAACTTAGCATAACTGAAAAATAGAAACATGGACAAACCCACGACCCTTGCCAGTGATTGGCTACGAATTCTACAGGTCCTTGATGAAGACTTGCTTGTTCGTTCATCACGAAATGGATTTTCACCATGAAATTTTCCAATGAAGAAGAACTTTGTGGCAAATTCCCGCTGGGATTAATGTTCCACGATCAAGTGGTGAAAAGGTTGGTGGGAATAAAACTGAACACACACGTTGTATCTGGAGCGTAGGCTGGCTGCTGTTTCTTCGCAATCCAAATTTTATACACTTTATTGTTTACAATTTTATCTTCAACTTTTTGTTTTTTTAAAATAATTTTTAAAAACCCTGACTGCCACAAATAGAGTCTACCAGATCCTTTAATTTTCAACATCCTTCTGTAGAACCGCATTTCAAATGGTTTGGGCTTTCTTTTTTCAAGTAATTCTTTGCTCTAGATATTGACTTTGACGAAAGAGAACTTTCTTTTTGAATAAAGCTATATTCTTTTGGCCTATGTTACTTTTATTGTCTTCATTGTTGAATTTATCTGTTGTGATTTTACTTCCTACACTGTTGAATTCTAAATGTGACACATAATTCCCAATGTACTAGTAACTAATTAGTCTTAAGCAAATCATTTCACTCACTAGCATTTTAATTTCACTGGATGATGGTGCCTTCAAAACTATTTTCCTTTCTGACATAAGAACGATATCATCTGCGAATCTTGTCATCTTTTCCACTTATGCTTCTATTTTTCCTGAAAACTTTTCTGTCAGTTCCTTCATGACTTTTTCAACATTTATATTCAATAACTAATTTAATAAGCTGCAAGCCATTTTATAATAAGCGGTTGTGTTTTTTTTTTATTTTTTTATTTTTTTTTTTAAATTGTATTATGGCCAGCTGATGCTTGTAAATGGCTCTTTAATTTCTGTACTGGCATTCTTCATGATTCCGAAAACTTTATTCCCTTTTACGTTATTAAAATCTTTCTCGAGAGCCAACAATGTCATAAATGCATCTTGCATTGTTTTTATTCTACTTAAAATCAAACGCAACCCAAAAATTGTTCTGCGAGTCTGATTGTCTCACATTTATCAGCCAATACTTTCTGGGAACTTTGGTGATAGTGGCTTGTCTGGAAAACTGATGGCACATCAAATTTCTGGAAGATTCTTTTCTCTTAACGCTTTACGTATCGTCGACATCAGGATATTTACAGCCGGGTGAGATCTGGAAATGAAGAACGGGGAGGTTCTTTGACTGAACCATCCGGGTATTCACCTCGAGGGATTCCGAGAAACTAAGATAAACCAAAACCTGTATAGCCGGACAGGGACTTGAACTAACATCCTACCAAATGTCAGCCACTCCCCTAACAGGCGCGGTCGTAGATTTTGATCACCAAACTGAATAGCTTTCTAGATCTCACTTCTCTAATAGATTTTTGAATATAAACCATCTGTAGCTACTGCTTTATTTGTACTTAAAATCTTTCAACGCTCATTCAATCTCAGATTGAACTATGTTTAAATAATTTTTATATTCGCTTCAAGAAGAGTAAGATGTTCGAAATGATGAAAACAAAGTAGGCTGATGTTCAGAAACAGAATTGTTTTTGGCAAAACGTGACACAATTACATTATTATTTCACAAGTGTTGTAGTAAACGAATCAGGGGCTTATTTTCTTTTTGAAACGGTTACTCAGTAACAGGACAATTACAGAAAATCGATTTGAGTATTTACTCTTCATTAATCTGGTAAACTGTTATTATTTTTTTAATTGTTCCATATCGTAAATTCTGCCATACAGAGGCCAAAAAATTTAAAACGTCTCATCTGATATTATGTGTAGATATTGTTCTATAAAGTCTCTTTCGTTATTGCGGACCAACCATTATGTTAAATAGATTTAAAAATGACTTTTTCTTGTTATTTTTTAAGCAACGGTCTTAATTTTTTTGCTTATGGTTTTACGGCACGTCGAGAAGATTAAAGGGGGTAAAAGACTGAGGGCAAGGAACGGGAAGGAATTCAGCCATGGCCGTTTAATGGAATAATAGTAGCATTCGACTGGAAAACCCATGTCTGGATGGCCGCACGGGATTTGGAACCCGTATCTTCCCGAATTCGAGGCCAGAGCGTTACCGCTCACCCACGACGCTCGGTTTACGGAACATCGTTCACTTTACAACAGGCCCGCTCAGCCCGCTGCCCGTTAAGTGATTAAGTATCGGGGAACAAACAGCACGGGGAAGGCAAAGTCCCTCAGTGCCACAGGAAGCTCTACCTCAGCGAATACCAACCTCGCGGTCCTCACGGGCTGATCGGGATCTTAATCAATACCATCACGCGAGTTTCCAGTGGCATATACACTTTGGAGAGCGAGGACGGTGGGTGAGCGGTAACTGGCCTTCCGGACCACATGGGTTCAAATCAACGTCCAGCCATCCAGATTTCGGTTTTATATGGTTTCCGTAAATTTGTCGATATATCCTTTGTATTGTGTATGTATCTTATGTAAAACGAGGCCTCCACGTTGAGTAGATTGTTAAATAGGCAATATATGATTTGATGTTAGCGGTTGGTATTGCTGCGGCAGTAGTTGCTAGATAGTCGGCAGGCAACTAAGCCGGGGAGATGATAAAGAGTTGTAGGAATGAGTGATTGTTGGCAGTATCGCCACGAGATGCGACTGCTGAAATGTATTTGGTAATTTTTTGTGTTCTTGTGGATTTTAAAGAGTATTTACCGGAAGGTTATGATTGTAAACGTTTGAGAAAGAAACGACCGACAGTGATTAATGTTGAAAGTGGATGTTTTTTGTTTGATCGTTTTCTTTTGAATGTCCTCCCATCAGTAAATGGAATTTCATGTTTTAACTATTTAAACTTTGTGTAACGTGGGCTATTGTCAAGATACCATGGAAATATGGTCTATTTTAAAACCTACGATGGGCCCGTCCTTGCAGTAATATGCGGAGTAGCTCGTAAACGGCTCCGCAAATGTCTTCTGCATTAAACGGCTCAGAAAATACTGTCCATCTACGAAGACACCAAGGGTTTTACGTTACACGTTTGTTGCCCCCATAATCTCCGGCCTCTGATGACCTCGACGCCTAGGAGGCGCAAATCAAGAAGAGGGAAAAAAAATGGAAACAGTGGACGGAGTTTTTTCTGGAAAAGCTTGGTACAGGGTTAGGGGTCTTAAGAAACACTGTTGTAAACTAATCGCTAACAGGGAGAAGTACGCAGCAAGTGTCGACTGGTTGTTTTTCTTGTGTCATGTGTATTTTTAATCTGAAGAGATATGGTTCTGTATTTGGAGCTCCTACGGTGATCAGCAGCCCATAAAGACAGGGCGTGCGGAAATCTGAGCTGGTGCAAGATGTGGAGCCCCCGGACTCTCTCATGCATATGGAGCGCACAGCTGCGACACGCATCGGATTCGGATAACGGTGCAATTACGAAGGCCCCGCTGTGCCGCGCTCTTATTGGTTTTGGTAATGCGCCGCACAATGCATATTCTTCACTAAATACTGTCACAGACCTGCCCCGCGCTTCGTTTTAATATTCAGGGAGGCTTCAAACTTATTCCAGCCTCCCTCCCGCCCTCATTTTTTTTCTCCCCTGCTTACATTTTTCGATCTCAAGAGGAAAAGAAACTGCCCCTGAATTGAATTTATGCAAAAAAATTCTGCATATTAAAGTAAGTGTCTTCACAAAGGATTGGACAAAGATTCATACAATTGCAAATTGACGAAAACTAAAACATTGCGAATGTAAAGCCTGTCTCTCTTCGGAATAATAAGAAGCAGACCATTCTCCAAGGTTTGAAGCTGTTTTGAAATTGCCAAATTGTGCCACAGCAAAACAAAACAAAAAATTGTTAAAGATGAAACATCACGTAGGGCGATAAAGAAAAGGGGTGTTTAGGTGGCTACGTGTGAGCGATACATAATGTATAAACTTTCAGCGGCTTCCTTATCTAAATTTCATTATATAGATATATAAACTGTTTCCACTACTTCAAACAATAAATATTAACTGTTGCTGACAGGTTTAGTACTAGATTACTTGTAAAAAATCAGTTTAAATATTATTATCTGTTGCCAATGACATCATCCACGTGGTGAAGGGAAGCTAACGGTTATTTTTTCATGGGTTTGTCAAAAATTTTAAATCTCTTCTGAGAATCGATAAGTTAGTTATCAGTTTAACTCAGTGGCTTGGTTACATTATTACCATCTCTGGAGTTAAGAGTTTGACATTTGCAGGACGCTTCCAGATAAAACCATCTTTTAAAAATGAGCTTACCCACTAGTGTATCCTGCAGTCACCGAATCTACCTCACACTCTTCTAGTAGTGAGCATTCCACGCGACGAGTCGGTCAGGTAAGTTTTCTGGGTCTCTCCCCATCCTGCCCTCGATCTTATACGAGGCTTGTGCGCTCGTATATTTATTAGTTACCTTATAAGACTGCTAAATGATAGACAGCATTTTAACTGATATGTAGATATTACCACCTGTATCGTATTTAATATGAAAAATCCCCCTAACCTACGATCAAATTATTAAAATCATCAATACCAAATTACTGCAAAGTTAGATAAATTACTTGACATCACTATAACGAAAAAAGAAGCATTATACTTCTACAAAATATCCTGACTTTGATTATATTCCAACCATTTAAACAACAGTAACGGGAAGCTAGCATATCAGGAGTACTTTCCCCATATTTGTCTCTCCTTTAGTTTATTTATCTCAGTTTACTGATTCTACTCTAGAAATCAAATAATTTGTCTAATGTTCAAAGCCAATACATAACTTTTTCAACCGCTATTTATAAGTTGTGATCCAACAAACAATTTTTATTGCTTATTGAAACGTAAGTCATTGTCAAGTATCGAATGGCTTCAGTGTAAAGAAATATTTTGATTGGTTAGCAGCCAAGGGATTTTTGGTTGTTTTTTGTTTGTTTATTGTGTTTTTCTTGTTGTGTTTTTGTTGAAAAAATCTTCTGTTCCATACGATTACCTGCATCGTGGATCGAGGTCAATCGAAGGGTCTCATTTTGAAATATAACCAACTTGCAATAGTCGTCTTTTAGTCTGCTCGTCTCATTCTGAAATGTACCCACTCGCAAGAGTCTATCATTCGAACGAGCTCCTTTTCAAACGCAATCATCATGGAAGGGTCAGGTATGCAGGTTATAAAGAAGTATGTTTCTAGATTTGTTTTAATTTTAACATATTATTGCGGTATTTTTAAACTGAAATCTGATGTAACGCAGTCTTTTTTTTTTTTTTTAATGGCATTTGGCAACGGAGGCAATACAGCCAGCTCAAGGTAATTATAATTGCTTTCAGTGTATGGACGCCACAGGACGGACAGGACATTCACACAGACACACAACACTTAACATCCATGCCCGCGGCCGGATTCGAACCGGCGGCCTTCGGCACGTGGAGCTAGCACTCTAGCCCCTACGCTACCGAGGCCGACAAAAACGCAGTCTTCTTTAAGTTTGTAAGAAGATTTATATTTACCCGTCTAGTACGCATTTTTGATGGTGTAGAAACCTGTCATTTGAAGTGACTGAAAGTAATCGTTTCCATACTTTGGCGAATCTATAAATCGGCTGGCCACCAAATCAACCAACAGTAAGATTTCTGCAACCATTGCAGACACACAATAGACCAAACACACATTGAGCATTAAGGTACCAATTTAACCGCCCAAACAGAACATAGTTATCTGAATATTGGTTACAAAATACACTATAGCACAACTAAATTAAAATTTTTAAAAAAATTTGATTGGTCGAGCTGAAAAGCGCTGCAGACAGGCTGTTGCGTGGCGTGTTGCTGGTTAATATGCAGCGCGCCAGCCGGGTCGTCCTCGTTAGCCGATAGACTTCAAAGTGCCGGGATTAACATGCGTAGTTAACGTGCCAAGCCGGTCGACCGTACGGCTAACGCGAATTTAAATGCTAATACAAATAACGCAGTTAGGGGCGCGGCGGCGGCGGCGGCGGCTGGTCGGCGAGCCGCGACACGCGCGTGCCTGGGGCTCTATGTGGCGTGTCTCAGGTTTGCATGTCACTACAGGACCTGGCATAAGGCACTCTCCAACATACGTTGCAGGAGACATTTCCGGGAACTACTATATTCACTCTGCCGAGTTTGCGTCTATTAACAAAGACATTGTTCAGTTTTTGATAGGACATTCCATGCAGGTAGGTTTCGGGCATATAATCTAACAGACAAATTTCAATCTTCAACTACATCACTAAAATAAAGCTGACAACAATATGGGTTTAGCATACGAGAAAATATATGGAAAATGTTGGGATCCATACAGATGACGTTGAGAATCAAAGATTGTTTCAAACTAAAATTGATAAATTCACAGAATCCCTGGAACAGTGTACAAAGGTCAAGACCACCTGGTCTGAAGAAAGACAGAGGAATCTCAGTGAAAGAATGAACAAATTCTGGGAGGAGAAAAAAAAGGCGAATCAGTTGTTTCCTGTGGTTCAAAGTAGGCCAAAATCGAAGGAAGAAGAACATAAATTTCTGTTTGCAACATTGCTCAGCCGTGCTGACGCCACTGCACCTAATTTGAGCCCTGTGCTTCGATAGAAGCTGCATCTCATTTTTAATTATTGTATTTAACCTATCACTGCGGTTGTGTCAGCGCCTTGACTCTAGTTCTGCCCTAGAACAAGACCTCAGAAGGCTGCACGCATCATGACGCGGCGTCACTCGGACATCTAAGAAGCAACTGACTCTACCCGAGGAAGCCTACGATTACACTGGTATTCTACTCACCATGACAAGCAGTTTTGTCAGGGTGAAGTCCAAGTACAGGCGCAAGGGATAGTCTATGAAATTTTTGGTGGCTTTCCATATTCCGTAAGTCGTCTCACAATGGCACGTACAAGTACACGGACAATGCCAACTCATCTGGCTGTATTCCCTAAAAGTAAGTTGGTTTGATATTTCGTTGAGCTTGATGATTCCTATCAGGGTTGCATATTCGCATTATTATAAGAATGTCCTAATCTAACTAGTAACAAACTATAAATCGACAAAGCTTAAATATTGGACTTTCGTTAATTTGAGGTGTAAAGATCTCTCTTATTCTGCCAGATCCCTTCTTATTAAAGCTCTAAAACACATTTGGTTCCACTTTGTGATCTGGCCTAATTCTTCAACTATTTTTTAAAAGTTTCCTTTACTGAAAGTTCGCCTTACCTGTCTTAAGAGATAATAAAATTAATATTTAGTACCTTCCCTTTATTGCTTGTTTACATACAAACGTGTTTGCGATTTGTCTTGTGCTGTTGATCACTGGTTTTTTGTTTTCTTCAGTTTGTTGCATGTCTCATACATGATATAATTCAATTTACTTTCATGGCATTTTTATTTAATTATTTCGTCGCTTGGCACAGATAAAGCCATTGTAGTGGAGGAAATATCAATTTATCAGTAAAGTAAAATAGTTTTGTTGTATTGCAACTTGAAAAATAATAGACATTTATAAATAGTTACAATGGTGTCATAATCATACTTATAGGATATAATATGGAACAGACCAATATATTTTTTGTAACGTCTCTGAATTAATTCTACTGACTAATTGCACTTGTCTGCTCTTAGAATCCTTTTTTGAAAATGAAGGGACGCATTGAAAATATTACTGAAAAGCATTTAAAACACTAGTCTACTGTTCCCAGACAGTCAAAGAAACGTATGTGTGCTTTATGATTCTACCCCTCGTCGATATTGCGGTCATTAGAAGCGGGGAAGGTCTGGGAGGAAGTAATTTGTCCATGACCTTTTAAAGTAACCGTCCCGGCATTCACCTGGAATGATTTGGGGAAACCATGGAAAACCCAAATCTTGATAGCCGGACGGGAATTCGAACCCGCGTCTTCTCGAATGTGAGGTCAGAGCGTTGCCGCTCATCCACCTCACTCGGTACGAAAGAAAAAATATATCCATTACCACTTCAGTTAAGAAGTTCCAGACTTAAGTCGCAAATCAGACATGACACCAGTAAGAAAAATGAACGAGTATTCAGATTGGTATATTAATTTTTTTTTTACGGTGGTGGCTTGTAGCTGCAGGCGGGGCGTTTCACCCCAGGGCGGAGCAGTCTGTGCCTCCGACTTTACGATCGGAGCCCCGGTCACGTCTGGTTGGCAGTCTCCGCGGCTTCCCAGCAGAATTCAATACCACCAGCGCGCAAGGCACAGACTCGCAAGATGAACTGTCTACCTGCTTCATTACAGCGAACTCAACAGTCACCTTACTGAAGAAAATAAAATAGCTTCCTTCACCAAGATGGAAAGCTAAAATAATAACAACGTGATATACGGAAAAAGAGATTTAACCAGACGAGAACATGCGACCTGCTTCGTTTTATTGTTTTGAACACATTAGTGAATCCCAACCGTGTACGATTCAAAGTAACGCATTTCACGAAATTAACAACACAATTAACAAATTTATGCTATATAAATGCCTTTTAGATAAGATATCATAAATAAAATTAGTCATGATTTCTAAACCGAAGTCGAATATCTGAGCGAAAACTTAAAACGTTTATCACACCTCCTGAAATGAAAATTTAAAGAATTAGTTTCACAGATACACAAGAATTTAGTATTCTTTAAAATTGTAAAGACGCATGGAGATAAAAACTATTCAAGATTATTGTATGAAATGCCTCCAGTTGAAATATTTCAAAATAATGCGTTTGTTGAAGGCACACTACGAAGCATTTATGACGTTGCGTGGCTAGCAAGCGAAAAGGAATTTTTCCGTTAAAATGAATACAACGAAGGATACCTACCTTCAAAAGACAAAACTCCACAATGTTTCAAGGTAATTTTACCAGCAATTACTCCAAAGTTTTCTCATATATATATATTTGCCACATAAAATTGAATCACTTAGTTGAACCACCAGACATGATCGGATGTCTATGTATCTTTGTACAAATACACACCATCGGTAGGCTGAAAGTGATCAATGTTCCAATTCTCTGCGACGGGTAGAACGGCCACCAGGTTTAGTGTAGGCTATGTAAGGGGTGTGAACAGCGTCAGATGTTGAGTGATCTCTGGATGCCGCGTACTCGTTTGAGACAGTGTTATCAGCACCTTACAGAGCTTAAAAGTGGCCTCATTGTGGGCTTTCCATTTGGCCGACAGATCGAATCGTGCAGTATCCAGATCTGTGGGGTATTTGGATGTGACAGTGGCCCGATGTTGGACTGGACGCGTACTCGTCGTCAAGGTTCCGATCGACTACATCTGACCACCATAAGGAAGGTGCACCAATCACGTCGTAATTCTTTCACGTCTGCGACTGAAATTCTAATAGAAGCAATTGACTCTCTGCATTATTCTTTGTCATTCAACACCTTTGATCGGATACAAGCAGCAGCCGGACTAGGGAATTACCGTCCAAAGCGCAGGCTGCTGTTAACACCACAAACAAACGGTTGCATCTGGAGAGCTGCGTAATGGTGTAGGGGTATGACTTCAGGTAGTCATTGAAGCAACACTGACGGCAACGGTACGTTACAGACATCCTGCGTGCCTATGTGTTATCTCTCAAGCAGCAGTATCGTGGTGCCATTTTTTCAAAATAACAATGCTCATTCACACACAGCACGTGTCTCTATGAACTGTCTGCGTGATATTGGTTACTCCTGTGACCATCAAGTTTCCCAAATCTGATCCTGATAGAGCATGTGTGGGACCAGCTCAGGTATCAACTCAGTTTCGGTGCTAATATCCAGGATATCAAAGACCAGGTACAACAGTTCTGGGCCAACTTGTCTTAGATGAGGATGCAATTGCTTTATGACTCTCTTACCAACAGAATCAGTGCATGCATCTGAGCGAAAGGGAGTCATACTGATAAGTGGGCTTATACTGCCAAGTTCTTTGGAAGTTTGAGTCGATTTTGTAATCACTGAAATAAATTCATATACTCTTCCAACCTGTGAAGTTTCCCCTCCGCTTCCGGTTGCTCCACTTTTTACTGTCTGGCAGTGTACATGGAGCTGCTAAATTTGTCAACTGAATGGTCAAAGAAGTGAAGAACGTATTAAATATTTTAGTATGAACTATTCGCAACTGAGAAGAGTTGTATGTTTGAAAAAAAAATATACTAGGAATAGTATGGCTCGTTTGAAGCCTTGATTTCGAGTCACTATATAAACAACTGTATAGCATGTATCAATATTATTATAAATCTATAAGCAAGTTGCGTGTGTCTGATGGTTTGAAACGCTATCACCTAGAAACTACCGCAGCAGTTTGGATGATGTTTTCAATTTTCTAGAGCTAATGGGTTCAAATTAACATCTGCGGAAACAGCTAATAACCTAAATGTAACGAGGGACGGAGCAAGTAATTAAAATCATTTCTAGACAGAATAAATATGGGCCATGGATCACTCTGTATTTGAGATGAGCACTCTTTTCACGAGAAATTGACAAAACATCACACAACTTAACGTGAAGTTTGGTACACACTTTCTCTTAGGCAACAATTTTTAGAAAATGTGCATATTAAAGCTGTGAAATACATACTAATGAAGTAATTGCTTTTATTATTTTTGGCGTTGTTTCCAAATACCCACATCGGGGTTGATTTGCAGCTTGGACTAGACCGAAAAATCACACACTGTGATTTATTATATCATCAATCATCAAGGGTTTCCTGCTATTCAGCAGGTCCACGCACAGTGACAGCCTTCAACGTCTCTCTCTGTTCCGTCATTCTCTTAGTCTCTATATATTTCCCATTCACCATGATGTCATCAATCATTTTCTTTCTTCGCCGACCTCTTCTTTTCCCTCCGTTTACAATCCCCTCCAGAGCTATTTCAAGCAGGCACTCATTCCTCAACACATGACCAATCCAGTTCCTTTTACTGTTCCTTATTGTTTTAATAACGGACCTTTCCTCTCCTACTCGCTCCAGCACTTCATCATTCCTTACTTTGTCTTTCCAACTTATTTTCTCCATCCTCCTACATAACTACATTTCGAAAGCTTCCAACCTCTTTAGATCTTCTTTGCGTAGACTCCATGTTTCTGCTCCATATAGTCCTACACTCCATACAAAATATTTAGCTAGTTTTTTCCTCAGGTTTTTATCCAGCGTTCCGCATAATAAATTTTTATTTCTATTGAAAGCTTGCTTTTCTATTGCTATTCTAGTTTTAACCTCCTTCTTGCAACTCGTATCACCACTCACAATACTCCTGAGATATTTGAAGGACTCGACTTGCTCAATTATTTTTCCTTGTAGCGTTACCATCATTTCTTTCTTACTCCTTCCCACCATCATACATTTAGTTTTATTCCTATTTATTCTCATTCCTAATTCCTTACACGCTTTGTCTAAAGCCTCTAACATTCTTCTGAGTATCTTGACACTTTCCGACAGCAAAACCATGTCATCAGCAAACCTTACGCATCTAATCCTACATCCACCCATGCATTCACCTCCTTTACCTCTTAAACTTCTTTTTATAATTTCCTCCAAATGTAAGTTAAATAATATGGGTGACAAACCACATCCTTGACTTACACCTCTTCCAATCTTTCCCTCTTCTGTAAGATCATTCCCCACTCTCATTCTCACTTCTTGTTCGATGTATAATCTACTTATTAGCCTTCTTTCCTTCCAATCAATGCCTTTTAGAATTTCTATTAACTTCGCCCATTGCACTCTATCAAAAGCCTTTTCCAGGACTATGAATCCCATGTAACACAATCTCTTTCCCTTTCAATATATCTTTCCCCTATTGTTCTCAGCAAACCAATAGCGTCATTTGCACTTCTTCCATTTTGAAATCCAAACTGCTCTTCAGCAATTGACATCGACAGTTAGCTGGATATTCGTCTATTTAGCACTCTTAGTAATATCTTAACAGCGTGGCATAAGAGGTTAATGGTTCTGAAATCTTCACATTTCACTGCATTCTTTTTCTTTTCAATTGGTATCAACACTGTTGTTAAAAAGTCGTTTGACCATTCTGCTCTTTCATATATCTCATTACACAAATATAGTGTTTCTCTTCTTCCCCCATGTTTCAAATTTTTCAGAATTTCTATAGCTACCTCATCGATCCCATGGGCTTTCGTGTTATTCATCTCCGCCAAAGCCTTCTCCACTTCCACCTCCAGGATATGGCCTCCCATCTCCTCCTTGCAGACTCTTCTTCTTCTAATACCAAAGCCTTGGGACGGTGTTACAGATGATACAGCTCTCCTGTATATTCTTTCCATCTTTACTGTATTTCATGAGCCTCTCTGGCATCCTTGTTTTGAACTTCCAGTCCCGCTGTTCTTCTTTTTTCTTGAGAGCATATATGCACGGCCTCCTTGTACATCAAGTCAAATTTTCCTTCTCTTTCTAATTGCTCTATCTGTTCACATTTACTTCTTCTTCAGTTCTCTCTTACTTTATCAACTTCTCTGTTCAATTCATTATTTAATTTTCTGTATTTCCTTCTCTCCATCTCAGTGCCTGTGTTTTTCCACTTCCTTCTCTCTTTCATCTTCTGTAGCATTTCTTCAGTCACCCATTCTTTCTTTATTCTACTGCTTTTCTTAAATCATATTACTTCTGCAGCATCCCTTTCAGACTCCTTCATCCTTACCCATTTTTCATCCCCGCCCTCATTTACATTTCCTCTGTCCATTTGTTTATAAAGTTTTTTCTATTTCTCTACCTTGTCCTTCCTCTTTATTATGTATCCCTTTCTTAATACTTTTCAATCTCGTTTCTATTTCTGCTACAAGATTATGATTAGAATTAACATCAGCTCCTGGGTAAGTTTTTGCATTAATAACCAATTCTTATACCTGTTCTGAATTAGTATATAGTCAATCTGTACCACTTTCCTTAAAAGGGAGAGATCCAAGTGTACCTTCTTCTTTTATGGTTTTCAAAAAGAGTGTTTCCCACTACCATCTCATTTCTTTACAGAAGCTTACCAGCCTCTCTCCTCGCTCATTTCGCGTACCAAGTCCATACTTGCCAGTTGTTCCCTCATCCTTTCCCTCTCCAACCACTGCATTCCAATCCCCCATCATCCTAAAACAAGCATTTCTCTTTTCTTTGTCTTAATTTCCTCTAGAACATTATAGCATCTTTCCACTCCCTCATCCGAGTGTTGGCTTGTCCGCGTGTACACCTGAATCAAAACTACATCGTTCTTTTCTCCTCTCAGTATCATATACATAATTCTACCGTTTATACATTCCACTTTCAATACTTAACTCTTCATAGCTTTCCTGATTACAATGGCAACTCCTAAATTCCCACTCCTCTCCTCTCCCGAATAATAACATTAATACTCTCCACTTTCAAACTCTCTATTCCCACCCCATCTAACTTCACATATTCCTCAAATATCCAAATTATTTGTCTTCATCTCCTGTTTCAAATTCTCTAATTTTCCCGCTTGCAGGAGATTTCTAACATTCCATGTTCCTATCCTCATTCTCTCCCTTCTCTGTACCCCATTCCCACGCTTCAATGTATTTCCTTCCCGGAGATCCGAAAGAGGGGATATTACTCCGGAACATTTTACTTGAAGCACCATCACCATGCTCTTTCTAGGGAATCATTTAGGATCTTTAATGCGGTGGTTTCTCGTTGCCTTCCACATTCTCATGCCGTTGACCATCTACAGGTTCCTCCGCCTTTTGGAATGATTTCTCCTCCCTAGGGCAAGAGATTCCCTGGTTCTTTACCCACTCATCCGCCCCGCAAGAGGCCGTTGGAACATGGTAGAGGGTGTCTCCTTATCCCGGGAGCTACTCGGCAGGCTGCTTGCCTTGCTATTGCAGGCGCTAGTTTTGGTCCGCCCCTGGTATTTCATTTCCGCGGTACCACCCACATCTGGGAGGCATTCCCCGATCCGCCACCTGGGGAGGCGCCTGATGGGGGACTAGCAACCCCCCACGGGCTGTTTTATCATAAGGCACGAGGAATTAAGTTTTCATTGTTAACTTAAGTTCACTTGGTTTTCAGGCAGCAATATATTGGCGGTTAGGTTGGAATGCAGCCTGGATCAGAATGAAGAGTGCTCTTGGAATCATTCATGAATTCATGAAAACTTGGCCGCTGCATTAAATTCGTTGTAACGGCATAGGAATATCTTCATATGATACCACGAAAACTTAACAGCGATTGTACATTCATTGCCGTAGATGCTATGGTTGGCGTCAAATGTGTGTTTAGAAATGGCCCCTACTGTACTGCAGACGCATAAAGTAAATTTCGAGTGGCATTATGTCTATGGTACGTTTCTTTTTGCTTTAATATAAACTTTTTCTCGAAAGATATGTCATCAGGAAAGAAAAAATTTCTGGCCAAAAGGACAATTTCTTTTCGGAACACCCTTAATGTGCCGATAGTTTTGACGTATCATTATTTTTTTGTTTCCTATATTATATTACGTTAAAATGTAAGTTAAACACAAAAAACACTCGGACAATGGTATGAACCGAAGCGAAGGTAATAAATAAAAGAAGGGAATTTCTAATTGAAACCTTTTTTTTCGGCCGGAACAAACCATTTCAACACACACCACGGTCCAGGTGCATGAAGCAGCGGGTAAATACTAGTAGAACAATAATGCAGTGGTAAACCGGGCACTCCCTCGTCCCAACAGAATACCACGAGGCAAATCTGTGACTAATTACGGTAGCACGCTGAGATAGAGAATAATAGAGAGGAACACATTCATCTCGATTCCTCGGGATTAACTCTGAAGTTCCTAATTTTTTATCAATCAAGTTATGATTTTTGCAGCAATCTGATCACAAAATTTTGTAATTATTAGAATTATATTTTGTGTGAATTATGTATTTTACTGAATACTGACACTTTAATTACACCAGCTTTATTAGAGGAATGAAAGTATTATTATAATATTACAAGACCTAAACAAACGTTAATTGTTGAAATATTACGTCAAATAAGATTGCGACTAATAACTCGATTGATAAATTCGAATTGTGAATAATTGGGCCATTATAATGACTATGAAATTAAACTAATAACTCAAAGTTCAATTATGGTTCTCACAAAACTCACGAACCTCTAATGCACAATTCTAAGTGTAAACAAACAATTAAATCCTTGATTAAAATAATGAAGAGCCACGGTCACAATACAGTGTCTTCTGGAGCTCCTGTTTTCCTCTTCATCTCCCCTCACGTTACATTTCATACCTTGACTCTTTGTTTCTCACCTCTTAACAATTCCCCCACGCAGCTAGGAACGTTATAAAGCAGCCGGGATAAATCAGTGCCACAGTGTTAACTTCGCCTCGTTTGTCCATTTTGATCATACAACTGGGAGTCAAGTGAATAATCTCTTCTAAACCTATACTGCTTATTTTTTAAGCACTTTGTTTTCTCATAAAGATTCGTAATCTTATAATACAACTTTCCTACCGCTAAGGTAAAACTAATCGGTCTGCAGTTCTCAACTCCTCTCGTTCATCAGCCGTTACTATAATGGAGCATTATAGTCGTATGGTGTGCAGCAAGCGTTCAGACAATGTGATTCATGTTTACGCGTGGTAAAATGTCATCAACTCCAGTCAATGCTGGTTGCGTCAACCATAAATCCACTCCCATTCTTTTTAAATGGGAGTTTGGGTACATGGAAAATACAATGTTGTACTGACTTACCTATTTGTTAAGACGACACAACCTTGATTTCTACTTACGAAGGACTTGTAAATAAAGGCACTGAACAGTCAACGAAATTCTTGTTTGTTTTCAGTACATTGACCTTCTACATGTGATTGACAATAAATCAGTGGTTGGCAGCCAGACGGTATCTGGCTTGAATTGGCACAAAGTAATTTCGGAATAAGTTATCTTTAGTTTGTTACTATATTTAACTCGTATAGATCACAAAGAATATTCTATTAAGACTGGAATCTTGAAAAATTATCGTAATAAAAACTAGCTCTGTCCCTTAAATGTTCCATTGTGTTATTTCTGTTGGCAGCACGCCATTTTCTCAATTAATTCAAAGCCTACATCAATCAGTCAGGTATCAGTGAATGTGATATTCTTACAGAATTCCGACATAGAATGGTTAGTTTACGTTGAAACACGCTGTTTGCTCAAGACTGACGTCGATAGTGGGTCGACCGTCGCGTCGGCCAGGACACAGTTTACACCCGCTGCATGGGCGAGACGCAACCCGCAGCGCACACCAGCCTTCTGTTAACGACAACCTCAGGGGTTAGCAGGAATATCTCTGAAAGTTACCTTTGAAAACCTTTGACTCTGTGCCACACAACCGCCTTTTAGCGAAGCTTCGAGCGTACGGTATATCGGATCAGCTTTGTGAATGGATCAAGCATTTTTTAACTGGTCGGTCGCAGTATGTCGTCGTTGAAGGAGAAAGTTCTTCTAATGTAGATGTTACATCGGGGGTACCTCAAGGAAGTGTAATAGGACCACTTCTTTTCTTAATTTTTATAAACGATCTTTTTAGATTGTTTGCTGATGATGCGGTTATTTATAGGGAAGTAAGAAATTTGGCCCATTGTTTAGTAATTCAGCGTTTTTCTAGATATTATTTTGGCTTGGTGCTCTGAGTGGCAACTTATGCTAAATTGTAAAGGGTGTAAGACAATGAGCATAACTAACAAAAAGAATCCAATTGTTCAGAAATACGAGTTAAACAATTCAGTTATTGATATGGTTGATTCTATGGCATATTTGGGAGTAACAGTACAAAGGAACACGAAATGGGACTTACACATTAATTCGGTAGTAGGTAGAGCTAATTCTAGGCTGCGATTCATAGGTCGAATCTTGAAAAATTGTAATGAGTAAACAAAGGAGATAGCGTACAAATCTCCTGTGCGTCCACATTTGGACTATTGTTGTGCCATTTGGGATCCGTTTCGTAAGGGGTTGATCGAAAGTATAGAGAAAGTACATAGAAGAGCCGCTCGATTCGTGACGACTTGCTGTAGTCCTTATGAAAGGGTCACAGAACTGATTAGTAGACTAGGCTGGGAGTCTTTGGCAGATAGACGACGCACTTATTGGTAAACATGTGTACTACAACATTCACTTACGAGTGTAGTGAAATACTTCGTCCACCAACCTATTTGAGCCGGAATGACAGGAAAGACAAGATTAGAGAAATAAGATGCCGCAATGATTCTTATATGAATTCTTTTTTCCCTCGTTCCATTAGGGATTGGAATGCACAACAAAGAGATTAGCTTTGGTGCTGAGCACCCTCTGCCACCCACAATTTTGTGAATTGCAGAGTATATATATAGCTGTAGATGCAGAAATGAGTAGCAGGGGCAAACGCTTCTAAGACTGGACTATACTCGCAAAATGCTGTATTTAGCCACGGACAACTTCATTCAAGATCATTTCATTCTGGCATCAAATATTGTGTACAAAGGGGTATTGCAAATAAGCTCACATTAACAAAACTATCTTTGCAATTTTGTATAAACACTTTGTGGAGGTTAGTAGGGGCATTTTGAATGTGTGAAAAGTTTCAGTCAGGTTTACTTGTATTTTTAATTTTTAAATGAACAGAGTGATTAAATGTGAGACAGAAATATGGAATAGAGTAATAACTTGAAAGCTAAATAATGTACCATCTCCAAACAAGATAGTCACATGAAAACCATCATTATTAGAAATAGTCGATGGAACTACTGTAAGACATTGTGGTTGCTTGAGGTATACCCGAGATACAACAGTGTATTCAGAGCTCCCGATGGTCAGCAGTATTTACGCCGATACTTTTTTTTTGTAGAGTGATTTGCCGCCTGCAGTGTCATCAATTGAAAAAGCGACGCTGTCGCCTTAGTGCTGAGCACCGTGTCTCCCACAATGCACCGCTCTTTACGCTGACAGCGTGTCTGATTGGTCAGCTAGCCTCTGCAAGGCCCACCGGACAGGTATTCGGCGCTGGCGAGCACGGAGTCTGGCTGACACACTTTTTGCGTCAGCACCGATTGCTGAGAAGAGAACAACGCTCATTTCGTAAGATTCAGTGGTTTATAATAATTACCTCACAAATTAACTTTATTTAGCAGTTAAATACATTATTTTTTTTTAGTTGATGTCCTTACAAATCGAAATTATATTCGTTTCTTCTTCTACAAAATGGTCCTTGTAAAGTGGTTGGACTGTTTATAGATTACATTAAGAATGTTTTACCGAATATTGAATGTTTCTTTGATACATGATTATACCAGATTTTTTCTAAAGATTTATAGCGCCGTAACGATCATAGATGAAACAAGTGATGGATTACTTTTTCTAAAAGTAACTCCCATCAACAACTTGGTATTCTTTTAATAAAAAACTTGTCTTGCAACTAATATTATCTCTGACTTTATACTGTTCAGTCCTTCGATCAGTCCTTCATCAATGGGAAATAGACCTAAGTATAAAATCATATTTTTCATTTTAAATTTCATACCTTATCCATTCCAACTAAACAAATAATTTCAAGCATTTTTGAATCAGCAGGACTGTTTTGTGATACGTATTCGGTTTTAGTGGCCGTTCAGATGGCTTCTACAGTTTCTGTTTTAGTCTCCTCAAAGTATTGCAGAGGAAATTAAAGATTCCCTAAGGCACAACATACCCAGCATCGACGCTCCACTCCGAGTTCGAAGAGGCAACTCTTCCAACGAGAGGCCAGCGCACTAGACGCTACGATGCCGGGGCAAACTTCGTTTAACTTTACAGTGTGACAAGTTTCATTTTGTACATTCAGTTTCGGTTTTCTCCTTCTATACGATTTCTCATGTCATCAATAAAGGGCACGTATCAAATCACTGGCAGTTCGGAGTTGCTTTTAAAAAAAAAAAAAAAAAAAAAAAAATCACTTTTAATTTTTCTGGATCTAGTATATTGGATCAGAAATTTCGTTGAGAATTCGTACAAAATGAATTGGTGTTCATTTGTGCATTCTGACATAAAAAAGTACAGGGTGTCCCAGATTAATCTTTACAACTTTAACATTGTATAAATTATGTTTGAAACGAGATATCACAATGCAGTTATTTGCATGTTACAGAGTATCTCTAAAAGTTTTTTTCTGTTTCATTTCATGTGCGGTTTGGTGACAAGTAAGTAGTTACATCACATTTATTGAAAATGTACACCCCATAGGAAAAAGCTCAGTGTGTTTCCTGGTTTATAGAGACACGATCGAAGTGCAAACGCAATTTCCGGAAAGAACCGCCAACAAGACCATCAATTCGTCAGTGGCATCGGCAGTACATGGAAATAGGTAGTATCCTCCATCAGAAAGGTGCTGGTCGACCATGCACAAGTGACGAGAATGTTGAATGGGTTCGTGAGGCATTGACTCGTAGTCCCAAAAAATCCCTCCGCACCGCCGCCAAAGAGTTGCAACTGGAAGTCCTTCAACCGATAGTCATCTTCCAGCAGGATGGTACACCTCCGCATTGGGCTCATGATGATCGTGATATTAAACAACTTCCTGGTCGGTGGGTTGGAAGAGGGGGTCCAAATGACTGGCCGCCTCGTTCATCTGACATAACCCCTTTGGATTTCATTATTTAGGAATATGTAAAATACATCGTGTATCAAACCCCAGTTATAAATTTGGCAGATCTTAGGCAGAGGATTTCTTCAGCAATTACGACAATTGATCAAGGGATGTTCTAAAGAATTTGGGAAGAAATTGAATATTGTACGGGTAATTAATGGTGCACACGTTGAAGTGTTCTAGAGACAGAAACAAAACCTTGAGAGATACTCTTCAAAATGCAAAAAACTGCATTGTGGTATCTCGTTCCAAACATAATTTATTCAATGTCAAAGCTGTAAAGATAATTCTGGGACACCCTGTATCATCATGGTATATAATAATGTTGCGCGTATTGTATCTTTTCAGCAAAGAAGCTAGCTGAATTCCTGTTACAGGGCAAAAGATTAAGTAAATGCAGCTTGTAACGTTTAAGTTCGTTTAGCTGATTACTTTTTTCGTAATTTTCCGTCTCGAGACTTTATTCGTGGGCTGGCGCCGGAAGAGAGTCCCTCCGGCGTTATTGGCTTTAGGCGAGTGCGCACTCATGAAGTGGAAAATGAAATGTGCGCGGCCGCTGATTTATGAGCAAGGCGGCTGCCACGAGGGCGCCAACGCTACCCACGTCAGCGCCACTGCTCTGCCGGAGACCCCAGGAAAAAAGAAAGTAAAGCTGCGTGGAGTATCAGTGACTGCACAACCTCATATTAGTGTCAGCATTGCGTCTAGGTAGCTTTCTAACAGCGTAATACCGATGGATGGTGGAAGCAGTGCAGAGTTCATCGAGAACTCTAAGAACAATTATCAAGAATCGAGTTTATTGTTATTATATACACGCGGGATAAATTACTTTGTTATACCTACCACCAGAAAAATAATTATTCATATTAAGTAATGATTTTATTTAACAAATAAGAATCATAAATGTGTCTAATGACTTTTGCTATGTCTGTTTGTAATGTTGGTCTGTTGGTTCATGAAATAAAAATCACGCGCGATAATGGTTCCCACCAACAAAACTCGTTGATCACATTGGACTGAGAGAAGTCGAAACATACAACATTCAATAATCAGCCAAACATTCATGGAGGGAATGTCGCTTCACAAGTGTAATAGTGGTACAGAATATATATGTATGATACCTACTGAACTTCATAGATACAAAACTTAAGAATAATTGTGAAAAACATATTAAAATCAAAATTACTTGTGTTTCAGGACATTTTATTAAAGTATTTATCCAACCGATCCAATTAATTGCGAGGCGCACACTTGATAGTTTTTTTAAAATTTTTAATTAAAATTTCAGTGACATTTCCCCCTTCCAGTTTTCTGCTTGATCAGATTTTTGCATCTTTACCTTTTCTTCTCTTAAAAGTAATGCTCATATTTTGCTGCAGGGTAACGATTTTGCATGACTTCACGTCATCAGCTCATTAAAACTACTGGTTTTTCGTCACTCTCCGCGGTTTTTATGTTGTTTTTCGCAACCATCAAGGGAGATGCCGTTATGGTCTCAAATCTCCGCCTTATGAAGCAGACATTTAACCAACAAAAAAATACAGAAATAATACACAGCTACACATTTTGCAGGCAGAAGGTAACACTTCGCTTGTCCCGTAGTACGTAGAACGACCTGGAATTGCCGACCCCGGCAGCGTAGGGGCAGCGTGCTTGCTTCTCGTTGCAGGGGTCGCCGGTTCAAACACATTGAGCTGGCTGAATGGCTAACACGGCCGAATGCCATTTAAAAAAAAAAAAAAAAACAAAAAAAAACAAAAAAAAAAAATGACCTGGAAGTAGGTATAAAATGACTGGCGCAGGTTGAGGGAGAGAGAGAGAGAGAGAGAAATTGCCATGCCAGTGATGAGTAAATTTCATCAAAGGCAGCAGATCTAAAACGCTGGTGATGAAGAAAAAGGAAGCTTATGCTATAGCTCTGTTACGTCTAATGTCTTGGCGAACATCGTCAACCGCCAGTAAGAAAGTTTGTTCCGAATTACGTGAACGTAATGCGTCCGATATAAGCTCTGTTCATTTCAGTTAAAGTGAATCATAACTTTTTACATTTTGGCGGCGGCAATGCTGTAGATAAATGTCCCCGGTTTCAAACCACGCCAAAGTTGAATCGTCTGGCGACGTTTCGGAAGCCCCGCTTAATACCACTGGCGAACTAAGTACTAGTTTGGCCTTCTTAAGGCGCAACTTCTTGAAATGTTTAACACCGCGCGACATACCCTCTCCGTATTGGTATGTTAGATACATATGTACTTTTTACCTGATGTTAAGCGGGGCTTAACAAAGGAAACGGTGCAAGGTTCCGAAACTTCGCCAGGCGATTCAATTTTTGCGCGGCTTGAAACCTGAGTAGTTTTTCTAAAGTGAACCATGTTTGGAAGCATTCTGAGACGACTTTTTTTGTTATTTAAAATGCTAATCATTGTATAAGTTATCTATGCATATTTTTCATTGTACCATAAAAAATCATGACATTCAATCATAAGTTATGACAAAATGCCATTTTTTTAATTAAATTCCTGCCAAATTATATGGCAGGCGTCAACACACTCGATTCCAACGGTTTCTCTAGGAAAAGATGCTCAAGTACACTAAAAATTTGGTATAAAACATGATGCGTAGAATATTTCCTGGTGCGTGAAATTCTGGATGGATGTAGTCAGTGCTGTATCCTGCCGGCGTGGGATAAATGTATTTCGAGTGAATGCAACTAATGATATTGACACGCAACTCTGTACCAGAGATACGAGACCAATATGGACGAGACAAAACACAGCTAATAAGCTCAAATGATTTGCAAAATAACAGCGGATCCCAGTCAGATTTGAATATTCGCTGAATTAGCTGTAATCAGTATTTACAATTAGAAGAATACGCTTAGGAAGTTGAAATATACGCGTCTGTTTAAACGAGGGAGCGTTTTTATTTGATTTTATGTTGTTTTTGTTTAAGTTTACACTCGCGCGAACTCCAAAGTTGTTTCAAACACGAACACCAATTACTGATTATAGGGAAATAACAACAAATCCGAATATCTTCCGCCATACTGTTGGGATGATGAGAATAATTCCCTATTTTAGGCCTTTGCGATAAATAATCACACTATTTTGTTTTGATTTATCTCCGTACCTGCATACGCCATTTCTTTTGACAGCGTCCTCTACAAAACTTAGCTTGCCGAATAAATTGGATAAAAACGGTAGAAGACTGTGAACAGCTGCAGGGTGATCTGTAAAAGAAAGGGTAGGTCAATATTGTAAGAAGATAAATGCAAAGAAGAGTACGTTTTATTACATACACTGTCCAAAACTGAAGGTTGATTACGACTAAGATGGGGAAGGAATTGCTTCTGAAAGACTTGAAATGTAAATACCTTGGCATAACATTTGATAGCAAACTCAACTGGGCTGGAAACATTGTACAGATAGTAGGAAAGGCTTTCAAAATCCTGTATCTGTTGGCGACAGTGATGAGAGAATGTATCAGAGAAGGAAGGGAATTTAATTACAAACCTTTGGTCAGAGCATTGTTTCAACATGGTGGTGCAATGTGGGATCCATATTCTGCGTATCAAATACAGGAGTTGAAGGGAGTGCAAAGAAGGGCTGCAAGATTTGTTTCTGAAAATTAACGCGGAACACAATCGGTAGGCGGTAACTGATCTGGGTTTTCCATGGTTTCCCCAGATCGCTCCAGGCGAATGCTGGGATGGTTCCTCACAATAGCCCATGGGCGCCTCCTGCCATATCCCGTATATCCCTTCCAAACCATTACCTTTCCTGATAGGTGCAATGCACCCTCCGCCACACTCTTTTAGTGAATCGCGGAGTAATAGTAATAGTAATAAAGGAACTGGAATGGGCTTCATTGGTAGACAGGAGTAGTTGGCTAAATAACGCTTATGTTGGTGATGAGGTGCGGAAAAATATTGGTGGAAGAATTGAAAGAGATGCATGGTAGGAAGAAGATAACCCTACCCACAAGCTGACACTCAATTTCGGGCATAAGGGTATGGGAAAATTTTCTTTCGTTTGTAAGAGGGTCAGGAATTGGAATAAATTACCAAGGGAATTAATGAATAATTTATCAAATTTTAAGAATTAAAATCAACATTCGTAGAGAAGAAAAGTAGACGGGTACAAAAAGGGTTGAAAATGGGTGTGTAAGGCAATTTCCTCCCGAGCTGATGCTCCTTTGAAATTAAATTAAATTACGTTGAGGTTTAAGAGTGGTTTACATAAAGATTCTACGAAACAAGAACGAGGGTTCCGACCTTATCCTCTTGTGTTGCATGTTAATAGTATTCCTCCGTTCCATAGAAGGAGATGGGTAATAAGAAATGTTTCCACTATACACACATTTTGCAGAAAATGTGTGAACAGTCTATGAAGTTAATAATTTTACAGCTTTGCACATTACTGATATATCAATAACTCGTGTCTATACCAAGCCGACACAAGTGAACCGTGTAAATTTTGTGTAAATGTGTCTTTCTGATACTCTGTAGCTTCGGAAGCATACATTTGGCACCTTTCGCAGTTATGTCTTACATAGCAGGTACTCACTAGACGGAATTCAAACATGTGTTGATGTTACTGTCTTTTTTCTTTTTTTTTTATTGGCACTTGGTTACAAGACCATACAGCCAGCACAAAGTTACATAATTATTACATTGTACTACTAAAGCTGATGAGTTTCATATAACACCATCTTCAAAACAATTTATAAATATACATCTAGAGATCATATTTTTTTTTTTAAAACACTTTGAAGTTATAACAAAATAGTATATTATAGACAATAAAAGTTTTTTTTTTTTACCATACAGCCATTTAACAGTTTAACAAAGGTTCTTACATCCATTTACGTAACTTATCTATTTACACTTTTCCTTATCTCTATTAAGTTAAATTATTACAATCTTATTGAATCTAGGATACTGTTAATTTTGCCATGCTGGTTATTGTGCTTGCGCGGATATGGGGTTGTGCTGTGGATTTGGGCTTTGGGTTTGAAGTATAGTCATTTCCTGTTTTAACTTCCAGGGTTGGCTAGAATTCTATCCCTCCATCTTTTAAGTATCTGGCAAGGATGTTAAGTACTACTCTGTTGTTGCTGGAAAGAAGGAGGGTTACGTTTGTCGGCAGGGGGAAGCCATTCTTGGAAAGATCTATCATCATTTGGTCCTGAAGTTGTTGGTACTTATTGCATGAAAATATTGTGTGATTGATGTCTCCTATTGCCTGGTCTGAGCAGTCGCAATATGGGGAATCTCTCAACCCTATTCTATGTAGGTGGCTGGGGAAGTTACCGTGGTTAAAGCGGGCTCTTGATATCGTGGTGATTAATCGTCTGCTACTGTTCCAGTTGTAAAACCAAGGTTTTGGAGATATGATCGGTTGAATGATTGCATAATATGAGGCTTTGATTTTTGAGGAGATCGTCCATTCCTCTTGCCATTTTTCCTTGGCTCTTACTTTGATGCTATGTGTTATATCCGAGATCGGGAGTTGCATGTCGATTACCTCTCCTTCATGGATAGCTTGTTTTGCCAGGGCGTCCACCCGTTCGTTATGCTCGATGCCGCAGTGAGATGGGATCCACATCAGAGTCGTCGTAATGCCAAGTTCCCTGTTCCGTTTTAACTGTTGAAGAATTTCCAATACAATAGTTTGAGTATGGCTATTCCACGTAGTATTTTGTAAGCTCTTTAGTACGCTGAGGGAGTCCGACAGGATGACGACTTTGTCCATGAAGGTACTTTGACTATATCTGATGGCTTCCAGCAGGGCTTTTGCTTCAGCTGTGTAGATGGATGCCTCTTCGGGTAGCGAAAATTGAGACGATTTACCTGTGTTGGGACAGAAGTATGCCGCTCCTACTCTATTATTTCCAGTGGTTTTCGATCCGTCTGTGAATATTTTAAGAGTGCTATTGTCTGATTTTGATAGGAATCTGGATACCTTGTGGACCAAATTTCCGGATTTGTCTTCCTCCCAGAGGATTGTATGGACTCTTTCTAGCCGAAGCTCGAAAGGTTCTTGAAAGATCGGTAGCATGTTATACGAGGATAATTTGTCTTTGTATTTTAGCCAAAATTTGTAGGCATTTAATAGGGGAAGACGAGCTCGACTTTTCCCTCTATTTGCTATTGTTGATAGTCTCTCGAGACGTTCATGAATTGGGTGGTTATTGAGTGATAGTCTTTCAGTTAAAAACTTTTCAGATAGGTATGCTCGTCGAATGTGGAGCGGAGGTTCGCCTGATTCAACTAGTAATGCAGTTTGTGGGAGTGGACCGAACGGCTCCTAAGCAGGCTCTTAGGCAGCGTGATTGTAGCCTCTCCAGTTTGTTCAGGGCATCTTTTCTAGCGTTTTGATAAAACATGCTGCCGTAGTCGATTAGTGGTCTGATCAGAGATCGATATATGAGGAGTAAGCTTTGGGGGTGGGCGCCCCACCAGACACCTGATACCGTTTTTATTATGTTGAGGCGGGAGATGGCTTTTGTTATCAGTTGATCTATGTGTTGGGCCCAGTTGAGGCGGTGATCCAGTATCATCCCGAGGAATCGGCCTTGTCTTTTCAAAGCTAGACTATATGGCCCCAACTGTAGGTTGCTGGAGTTGTAGAGGATTTTCCTTTTGGAGAAGAAGACCACTGATGACTTTGCGCTTGATAGATCTAGTCCGTTGTTATGTAGCCAAATAGTAAGGGCTGAGATAGCTTCGCTCAAAAGAGTGAGGACTTCATCCTGAGTATCGCTAATGGCGTAGATCACCACGTCGTCTGCGAATTGTAAAGAAATGATTCTGGTCGGAAGATGGGAATTAATGTCCATTGAGTATATCAAGTATAGAAGCGGGCTTAATATAGCTCCCTGAGGCAGTCCTTGGATGACTATGCGAGGACCTAGTTTGTTCTTCTTCGATCTGACGTATATTATTCTCTCTGACAGGAGGGAGAAAAGTCCTGCCACAAATTTCTTCGGGATTCCTAGCATTTGCAATTTGTGCATGAGGATGGATATGTTAACATTGTCGTATGCGGATTGTATGTCTAGGAAGATCGCTCCGAGGTATTGTTTATTAAGAAATGTGAGGTTGATGTCTGAGGTCAATATAGCAAGGTTGTCTGTTGTGTTTTTCCCTTTTCTGAATCCGGTTTGGGAGTTAGGTATCAAGTTCTTCGTTTCCACCCACCATTCTAATCTATTTTTTATTAGTCGTTCTAGCGTTTTTCCTACGCAAGGACATAAGAGATATGGGTCTGTATGAAGTTGCTGCCAGGGGGTCTTTGTTTTGTTTTAGCACAGGAATTATGACTTGCGTTCTCCATTCTAGTGGAATTGGTTCATTCATCCAAATCCGGTTGAAAGTATTTAGAAGTAGCTGCAGGCCAGATTGGGGCATGTTTGATATCATCGAATAGTGGATACCATCTATCCCAGGGGAGGTGTCAGATGATCGCTTGAGGACTTGATTGTAGTTCTTTCATGTCGAACGGCCTGCACAAAAATGGTCGGAAGGCTCGTCAGGGGTTAATCTGAAGTTTGGTTCTTCCCTCGGTACTGTCGCAGGGGCGATTCTGTCCAAGATCTCTTCCAAAATCGATGCGTTGATAGCAGGGGCGCCCGTGTTGAATTTATTATTCTTGAGGCTTCTCACTGTGGCCCAGATAGAGGAAACGTTTGAGTTCTTTCCCATGGTTTCGCAGTAACTGATCCAGCTTAGGCGTTTTTGGTTTTTTAAAATCTTTTTGGTCCTGGCATTGGTCTGTAGGAATGCTATGTAGTGGTGCAGATCAGAATTCTTTCTGTATGCGGATAGTGCGAGACGTCTTTGGGCCACTGCTTTGGAGCATAATGGATTCCACCATAAAGGTGGACGGTTTTTCCTAGTGTTGTCAAAATTTTTCCGACGAATTGCTATATCAGCTGCTTCTGAAATTATATTTTCCAGATTTCTGTAAGTTTCGGTGCCCGTGGAGTATTCATTGGTTTGGCTTATTTTTTCCTCCATTAGTCTCCTGTAATGGGTCCAGTCCGCTCTATTTATGTTCCATTGGATAGTTGGGTGGCTTGCGATATCCTTCGTGTATGAGCAGCCAATTGTTAATAAAATAGGGAAATGGTCTGATCCCATTGGGTCTCTCTGAACTTCCCAGTTAGAAATAGAGGCCAGGTTAGGTGAACATAAGGTTAAGTCCACAGCCGAAGGAAATTTACCTGGTTTGCGGAGCATGGTAGGGTTACCGTCGTTTACGATTATCAGGTTGTAATCTTCCGCCATATCGGTAATTATCGTACCACGTGGGTCGTTGTAATGGCACCCCCAACTCTTATTGTGTGCGTTGAAGTCTCCGGCCAGAATCAATGGTGGGTTTATTTGTCCGTTCAGTTTTGACCAATCGTTCGGTCTGATTACTGAGCTAGGGCTGCAGTAAATAGACACTATAGTGAATGATAATTGGTTGGCTCGGACCCGTACAGCCACTGCTTGGAAAGGTAAATTGTCCGTGTTGAGTTGGACTGGGTCGTGAGGCACGGTGTTGTGTACCATTATGGCCACTCCTCCTTTTCCGTCTGCTCTATCATTTCTGTAGAGGGTGTATGAGTTGAACGTGATTTTTGTGTTTGGTTTAAACCATGTTTCAGATAACACCGCTATATCTATTCTGCTACGTATTAATTCTGTAATAAGGCTCTCTCTATTTGACCATACCGACCTCCCATTCCATTGAAGTATGTTTAGCTGCTGAGAGGTTAAAGAATTGCTTGTGTTGCTGTCCATAGTTGGGTGGTTTAGGTTCCGTTGTTGGTTAGTATTTCCTGTAGTTGATTGCCGATGGAAATCGGGTCGATTGGGCCCCCTGATCTGGCCACTTCGATCATGGAAGTGATAAAAAACAGAAGATTTTCAATTAGTGGAGAGGATTTGCTAGTTGGAGTAGTAGTTACTGTACTCCCTAGAGTTTGAGTTGAATCTAAAGTTGGAGAATGGGTTATTGGTTCCCGGAGGTTATTGATTATGGGGTTTATTGGGCCATCACTCCTCCAGAAAAGATGACTGGGGATATTGACTCTGTTTCCCGCTGCTTTGGGAGGGACCGGGTTTGCTTTTGTCCGGCGGCGTGAGATAGTATTTCGGATATTATCATGAATATGGGATTGATATACTTGGCCGCTGTTACCGTCATGCGCTATAGAGGAAGTGGGAAGGGCAGTTGGCGGGGGCGGTTGGCTGGGTACTGCAAGAGTAGGAGCTTCCTTTAGGAATTGATTGCCTATTTCGACTGGATGTGGGGTGGGTGCTGCTATGTTAGCAAATGATCGTGGATTCACGGGTGGAAACCAGAAATGAGTACTGTTATTTACCATTTTTTGCTTTCTCTCCACTCGCTGTTTATATTCTGGGCACACCCGGTCTGTAGATAGGTGGTTTCCTTGGCAATATATACAGTGTGGCTGGACATCTGCCGTACAGTTTTTTAAGATATGGGGCCCTGCACATCTGCTACATCGGGGTTGGCTTTTGCATTGGGTTTGGGTATGATTATATCTAAGGCACTGGTAGCACTGGATGACAGGTGGTACATACGGTTGCACTTCGCATCGCATTCCGAACAGGTAGACAAATTGGGGAAGTGTTTGTGACTGGAAAGTTAGCATGCACACTGGAAGAGGGCGGATCTGGCTACCATTTTCAACTATGGCTTTTTTTGTGAATCTCCTAACCTTTAAAACTGGGAAGGGAGAGGCTATTTCGCTTAGGATTTCATCTGGGGATAAAGTGGTATCAATATTACGAATTACTCCCTGCTTCCTGGTCATATAAAAAGGGATGTATGCGTCTAAAAGGTTGTCCTTAAGTATCTTCAGATCAACTATTGAGTTAGCGGAGGCACTGGAGTATGTTTCAATCCTAATTCTGTTGCGACCGGTAGATGTAATATTAATAATTTCTGATCTAAGTTGGTTGTTAAGTTGAAAAAGTATTTTCCCTACTGCCATGGGGTGGAGTCTGCCTAAATTATTATTCCTGCTTTCCACTATCACCAAGTAGGGCCCATTGTCTGTAGGTGAATACCTATTGCTTTGATTGTTTTGAATTAAAAGGTTATTAGGACTAGCTTGGTTACTAGTTGAAGCCGGCTGCGGCTGAGATGTTAGTACTGGGGTTGAGCTTGAATCGTAAGTGGGTGTACTTTCCGTAGTTGGTGGAACTATTACAACACTAGGCTGCGTCATTGCTTCTAAAGTTTCTACCTGTTGCACTTTTAAGTCAAATTGCTTCGCTCGTTTACTCACTGGATTTGGCTGGTTGATTTCCTGCGGAGAGCGTGAACGTGGGCGAGTGTGGAGTCGCCCTTTTGGAGTCTGTCGAGTTTGTTGAAGAGTAGTTGGAACTTCCAACTGGTCAAGTTGCATCTCTTCGGTGGCTGAGTGCGGGTGGAGTTCAGGGTATGCTGGTTCTTGTCCGTGTTGCGGTAGCTGAGCTGCTGGAAATTGACTGTTGTCTTGAGGTGAGAGAGGGGCTTGGAGTTCTTCGTTGACCCAGGCTGTCTCTTCCACTGCATTCTCCATTCTGTAATACGAATGTAACGCCGCGCCCACTGCCTGACTGATTGAAGGTGAATGTTCGGAGTTTTCTGCCATAGTGTTCCGAGACTAAGTCTCTGGAACACTATGGTGCTGACGAGCGTAATATTAAGATTTCTTTGTACTGTTTACTTGCTGCTTCTATACCACTTCTAATAAACAGGCGGTAGAAACACTGTTGCACTGTAAACGAAACGTGGAGACCGACTTAACCCGTATGAGGAAGTTGTCTCCTCGGCTGCTCGAGTGGAACTGTGTTTACTGTCTTTTATGGAGATGACGTATCGCTCAAGCAAACTGCTGTATTCTGAGCAGCTAGAAGACTCCATACCCTAATAATAATTCTGAAAGGTATCAACTGAAATCAAACCACTTTAGACTGTTTTAAACCTATCCTAAATCTTTGGGAATGGATATTCAACAACTGGAAAGTGCCGAAGATACTACCACTACTTAAAAAATAAACCATAAGGGCCTATAAAATTATACGCCTCCTTGTATTCTGTATGTTTTATCAATATGGTTAACATGCTACGAAATTCTTAGACCAAAAATTAATTTTCTAACCACGGATATAAAAATTGCAGTGAAGGTATGGTGTAAAAGTACAGTGAATCGTTGGTTCTAGTACAAAAAGAATATGTTTTGTACTTGCAGGCAGAATAGAAGATATTAAAAATTTCTAAAGAATCGACTCCAATTTAACAGATGGCTGCACCAGCTCGTATGGTGCTTAATAGAATAAATAAACGACCTGAAGTGGGCGTTGTTAACGAAATGCTGTGCATGTACCCACCAGAGAACGAATGTTGAAGACGAAATTCCTGATTCCCTTTCACCACATGAGTGATCACTGCACAGGGGTGATATCGTCAACACCACGCCTCCCGCAGTTAATCGGTACTACACTGAAGAGCCAAAGAAACTGGTATAGGCATGCGTATGCAAACACAGAGATATGTAAACACTCGGAGTAAGGCGCTGCGGTCGGCAACGCCTATATGAGAACAGGTGTCTGGCGCAGGCGTTACATCGGTTACTGCTGCTACAATGGCATGTTATCACGATTTAAGTGAGTTTGAACGTGGTGTTATAGTCGGCGCACGAGAGATGGGACACAGCGTCTCCGAGGTAGCGATGAGGTGGGGATTTTCCAGTACGGCCATTTCACGAGTGCACCGTGAATATCGGGAATCGGGTAAAACATCAAATCTTCGACATCGCTGCGGCAAGAAAAAGATCCTGCAAGAATGGGACCAACGACTACTATTAAAGAGAATCGTTAAACGGGACAGAAGTGCAACCCTTCCGCAAATTACTGCGGATTTCAATGCTGGGCCATCAATAAGTGTCAGAGTGCGAACCATTCTACGAAAGATCATCGATATGGGCTTTCGAAGCCGAAGGCCCATTTGTGTACACTTGCTGAGTGCACAACACAAAGATTTACGCCTCACCTGGACCCTTTTAGCACCGACAGTGGACTGTTGATGATTGGAAACATGTTGCCTGGTCTGACGAGTCTCGTTTCCAATTGTATTGAGCGGATGGGCGTGTACGACTATGGAAACAACCTAACGAATTCATGTCAGCAGGGGACTGTTCAAGCTGGTGGAGGCTCTGTAATTGTGTGGGGCGTGTGCAGTTGGTGACATGAGACCCCAGGTACGTGTAGATACGACTCTGGTGACACGTACGGACGCATCCTGGCTGATCACCTGCATCCATTCATGTCCATTGTGCATTCCGACGGACTTGGGCAATTCTAGCAGGACAATGCGACAGACCACACGTCTAGACTTGCTACAGAGTCGATCCAGGAACACTCTTCTGAGTTTAAACACCTCCGCTGGCCACCAAACTTCCCAGACATGAACATTATTGAGCACATCTGGGATGCCATTCAACGTGTCGTTCAGAAGAGATCTCAACCTCCTCGTACTCTTACAGATTTATGGACAGCCCTGTAGGATGCATGGTGTCAATTCTCTCCGGCACTACTTCAGACATTAGTCGAGTCCATGCCATGTCGTGTTGCGGCACTTTTGCGTGCTCGCGGAGGCCCTACACGATATTAGGCAGGTGTACTAGTTTCTTTGGCTCTTCTGTGTAGTTTAGTTTAAGAGCAGGCCCCAACATTTAAATTTACTATATTTCAAAACAAGCTCAGTTATACATAGTTTATTTTAACTAGTAGTATCTCTTGATTTGCTTCCGTGCACTAACTGCACAGTTAGGAAATTAAATTTTAATTCGCTTAGTTGGAGTCAGTTTAATTTCTCATACTTTTCATATCATCTACTACTTCTAGTGAATTTCAGGTTACTATTGAAAAATTACCAGATTTTTCCCGAAAATATGACCATAAATAATATCGTAATATGACCAAAGCTAGAAAAATGCTATACAAAATACATTTAAATACAATCAGAAATGTTCAATCAGGATTTAATTCAGCAATACAGCTCAAAATATAGGCAGGAAAAAAAATTAGATTTGTCATAGAGATCTCGTATAAGTGGTGACATGGTACAGACGATACTGATGAAGAGGCCTCTCGTTTGACACGTTAGTGAGAGGACCTGAAAGCTGTTAGATGTGAGCAGGTCAAGTGAAGAGGTCTGAAGACGGGCTGGTTGGGGATGGGGCAGGTTGGCCATCAGCTTCTAAAATTCTCTGTAGAGTATATGGAAGCGCCACCTGCTTACCCCGTGACTTTCATAGCCTCAATTGCTTCCTAACAAAACAACACTATGAGTTCTCTAGTTGTGAGGGAAGGAGGGGCGATTGTATTAAATTTCATTCAGTAACTAATTTTTCTAAAGTACCGTATCTTATTTGTTTTCTGTACCACAGGCTGCATGAGAAAGACTTAACTGGGTAGTACATTTGAATTTTCGAACTAAGGGCTATGTTTTTCATTGTTTAAACCAGGGGTGGCCAACCCGCGGTCCGCGGGCCGCATGCGACCCACCTTCGACATTTTCCCGGCCCGCGATATTCATCACAGTTTTACAAAATATATTTATTTTATAATGACAAAAGTAGTGAAAACCAATGTATTAAAAGAAATACATTATTTGTGCAGCCATATATTCGAAAATTAACTGTAGAAATTTTGAGAAAAAATTAACTTTGATTTTCAAATAATATTCTTGCGAATATATAATTTTATATGCGGCCCGCGGAGTTATAATGCATTTCCAAAGTGACCTGTAAGATTTTTTGGGTTGGCCACCCCTGGTTTAAACAGTAATTGTCAGTATTGTGGCTGTTAGTTTTTACTGCTGCCATACAACGCGTTTGGGGCAGGTTGGCCACCTGTGTTCGGGGTTGGTTGGTGCATAGATAAATGTGGGGAAAACCAAGAAACTAAATGCAAATTGGAAAAACTACTTTTTGATTTCAAGTGAAGAGGAAAGCCTAATTGTGAGATAAACTAACAGAAATGATATCTTTGATGAACGTTTACTTTTACATGACAGTAACACAAGTGAGCTAGACACGCCGTGGGCAGGAAGAAGGGCTATCTAGCCCAGTTAACATCTCTCCAGAAGATGATAATGGTGAGGGCACAAGTCGAAGAGCTAAAGAAGTCTCAGCTCAAGAATAACTGGTAGTGGTCACCTGCGATGGTGCTCAGTATACAGGTATCGTAACATCATTGAAAAAAAACTGACGTTCTAGTTAAAACAATGATAAAGCTTGGTAAGTTTTGGATGTGGCCTAAAAAGTAGGCGAAATTTGGTTCAAATATGAAAATGTGAGAAAAGCTAGTGAGCCACAACTAATGAGTCAAGTTCAACAACCGTACTTGTCGACAGCAAGTCTATGTGATTTAATTCCAATATTCACGGTCTTTTATTTATTTTAGTTTCTCTCAGACTTGCTTTCTGCCTTGTATTTTCTACTGTTTTAAATAAAAATATATGCTAATCAGACATAATAACCTATATTTATTTACTTACTATTTTCACGAATTCCGGGTTTATTATTTTTTTCTCTCTCACTCTCAACAAAAAAAATCAGCTTTCTCACGAGTACAAAGTAAACAATTCGGCTGTTTACGTGGTTGGTTCCCTGAAGCATCTGGGGGTGATAATACAAAAAAACATGAAATGGTATTTGCACATAACTTCCGTCGTAGGCAAGGCTAATTCTAAATTACGATTCATAGGTCGTATTCTGAGGAATTGTAATGCTCATACAAAGGAAATAGCGTATAAAACACTAGTGTGTCCGCATCTGGATTCCTGTTGTGGAGTCTGGGATCCACATGACTCAGTGGAGAGGGTGCAGAGGAGGGCCGCTCGATTCGTGACTGGTCGCTACAGCCCTTATGAAAGCGTCACAGAATTGATATATAGATTGGGCTGGGATAGTTTGGAAGACAGACGACATCGTTTGCGTTTGAATTTATTGGAGGATATGCGAAAATCATTAAATTACGAGTGCAATGAAATACTTCTTCCGCCAACCTATTTAGGTCACAATAACCGGAGGGATAAGATACGAGAAATAAGATACCGTACTGATGCTTTTATGTATTCCTTCTTTCCTCGTACTTTTCGGGATTGGAATGCTCAGAATTAGAATTGGTGCTTAGCACCTTCTGCCACCCACAATGTTTGTGATTTGCAAAGTATGGATGTAGATGAAGAACTCATTTCTTCAAATGTTTGACGAGGGCTACGCCAACTAAGCCCACGACTTGCACTGTATGGTGATTTCCTGCAGTCACTCAATTTAATATTCTGATTGTTAAAAAATACAGAAATGTAACTTAACAGATGCAGATTACAGTGATATATTCAAAATTGGGACGTTGTTTACAGAATCAGCTGTAAAAATAAAAATGTGAAAACCGGTGCCAACCATCCCCCGTCTCCCCTAATGCTCTCCGCGGAACTGACATTCCCGACCGGTTATCGAGATTTCGGTTTTGCAAGGTTTCTCTAAATCACTCCAAATGAGTGATGGGATGGTGCTTTCAGAAACCATCGCTGAATTCCTTCCCGTTCCCTATTCTCTCCCGTCTCTAATGACGTCGACGAGGTGTATAGCCCAAAGGAAAAAGAAATGAAGCTTTCTCAGCTATTGCAGCTATGTAATGTGCAGTGTATAGCACGCATTAAAAAAACTCATCAAATAGAATCTTATTCGTATCCCGCCTTCTTTCGCAGATGAATTCCTACCAGAATGCTGTAATGGTGAGTACAAGAAGGGGCCTGGAAAAAAGAGGACAATTGCTCTTACCATTCTTCTGGTCCTTCAGGATTTGAGCGATCCAATGTGAACTCATACTGTATATGCCAAGGATGCCGATAAAACATGTTTCCTTCTGCTGTCGACTTATAATTTTGTATTTAACAGTGATTATATTTTGTGTAAAAAAGAAAGTCATTTTCCCTTCTTCCTATAGGATATTGTAAGGAACACTCATCACCTACAATTAATTGTAATTTAATTCGTAATACGATGCCTCCTTATTTAGACCTCGTGTTTCTCTTAGGGTTTCTTTTCGGAAGTGTTACCATTTTGACTTAATTCGGTACAGTAAATATGTTATGCATATCATGTTAATTTACAACGCTTGAAGTGTCTGACGTCTTCTCGATTTACCAGCTGGATAAAGTATGTATAATAACAGAACCACTGTCACTCAGGAATAATTTATCATCATAACCATAACTTGTGAAAAATAGCTGTAATTTAAGGGTTGTACTTCTAACTTTGAAACACGTAAGAAATGTTGGAACTTCCTTGACATAATATGTAAAACAATTGTATCTTTTCTTGGCTGTATGGACCCCATCCGTTCGCAAAAAAAAAAAAAAAAAAAAAAAAAAAAATGGACAGAGTAATAGGATGTAACAAAGGAGACTTTCCCGGCGTATGCATGCAATGAAGACTTCATTGAAAGTAATAGGATTTTATTCAGTAGTTAGTTTTTTTCGGTTTTTTGTTTATGTTACTGCCCTCAGTTCAATTCTTAGTCGTCTTTCTTCTTGCTGTCGTCAGTCTTTCGACTGGTTTGATGCAATCCTCCATCCCTTCCTATCCTGTGCTAACCTCTTCATTTCTACATACCCCTTACAACCCACGTCCTCAATTATCTGATTCATATATTCTAATCTCTGTCTTCCTCTACAGTTCTTACCTTCGACTGTTCCCTCCACTAACAAATTAACCAATCCAGCATGTCTCAGAATATGACCTATCAGCCTGTCTCTTCTTTCTGTAAGCTTCTTCCACAAACTTCTTTCCTCACCCATCATTTCCAAAACTCGTTCATTTCTTACTTTTTCAGTCCACTTAATTTTCAGCATTCTTCTGTAACACCACATTTCAAATGCTTCAATTTTCTTTATTTCTGGTATTCCTAAAGTCCACGTTTCGCTACCATAAAGTGTTGTGTGCTAGTGCTATTCTGCTTTTAACATCATTCTTGCTTCGGCCATCGGTTGTAATTTTGCTTCCCAAGTAACAGAACTCACTTACTTTTCCTATTGCATCCAATCCTATTTTTATATTTAATCTACTAGTATTGGTATCATTTCTGCTACATTTCATCACTTTTGTCTTGCTTTGATTTATATTCAGTCCAAATATTTCCTTCAGTATTTTGTTCAAGCCATTCAATAACTTCTGAATATCCTCAGCCTTCTCTGGTAACTAGAAAATGTCATCAGCAAATCGTAGCATACTGATTGTTTTCTCCCTGAAAACTTATGCCACATGGAAATTTTTCTTTGACTTTCTTCATTGCTTCTTCTGCATACAAGTTGAATATTCTTACACCCTTTTTAACTGATGCATGTCTCTCGTGATTCTCTACTTTTATTATAACCATTTGATTCTTATATAGTTTATTGAGTATTCTTCTATCTCTATACTTTAGACCTGACTTCTTTAAAATTTTGAATATCTTGTCCCACCTAACATTATCAAAAGCTTTTTCTAAATCAACAAATGCCTTAAAAGTATCTTTGTTTTTCTTGATCCGCCCTTCAAGTAATAATCTTAAAGACAGAATTGCTTCGCATGTACAGCGATTTTTCCTAAACCGAAACTGATCTCCACCTACTATCTCTTCTAATACAATTTCCATCCTTCTGTATATTATTCTGGTCAGTAATTTTTGAAGTCGTCTTACAGCGCGCCAAATCTTCAACTGAAGTGACGCTTTAATCAGTAAAGAGTCGAACATCAGATTTAAAAGTCACAACCAATATAACGACTATTGTAAACATAAGTGGACTCATAAGGTTCTCCAGATTTCTCATCCTCCTTTCCAACTTCCTACTTTTAGGGATCTCTGGAAGGAAATATTCAGCTCATGATCCACCAGAACTTTCCCTATCTTCGTTGCTACTATTGTGTAAATCAGCCTTCACAGACCTTTCAAACACACAATGCCACACAATCAAGCGGCACACGCCTCTCCATTTGATCCGTCTGAGATTTACATAACTAACACTTGACGGATTGCATTGAACACTTTCTTCGTCTACAACCTTCCGTGCTCAATAGAGCTTGGACGGTTTTACGCCTTTATTTAGTGAAACTAGTAGATTATTTAGGCTTTTTAACAGTACGTTTAGTGGTGGAAGCGCATAGCGCAATATTAAGATCCAAGGAAGGAGAAAAGATTGCACCAGAAGGCCTTTCTTGTGAGAAGCGCCTCGTAGAACCGTGTCGATAAATTGCATCAGAAGGAATAATTGAGGTAGAGAGTATATTTACAGGATCAAAGTGTGACGGGATTCTGTCATCAGTGGAGTATACGCGCGGACTTAAGGATTCTTTCAGTACGTCCGTGTGTGAGCTATTTCGTCATTTGTCAACGAAGGGGCGTACGTGTTCGTGTATTTAAATTCTTTAAAATAGGAAAGTGAGAGTGAACTGCTGTTTTCTGAGTTTGTCTTAGTGTGAATTTTTGAGGGGATACGTTTGGTCAATCGCCTTTTATTGTGTTTTGTAGAGAAAAGGTAATATTGCAGTGTTAGGAGGGCTTTCTATCCCATGTCAGCATGTCAAGTGATAGGGCAGTTCGTTTATACAACTTATCACTGGTTGTGGCGTACCGCAATGGAGTCAAGTCCTTGCTTATTCCCTCGCGCTTCGCAGCTGCGCGTTCACGACGCCGAAGGTAAGCTCTGGCGTTCAACCATCTTGTCCCATTATCACTGTGCTGATTATATTATTCACATTGCATCGCCACTGCCGTTACTTTTCCTTTTTCCTGGTCTACGACCCTGTTCTACGCTCGGGGACAGTTGTGACCTTTCCTGTGAAATTCTGAAACGGATTATTTTCGGCGTAGCGAGAGTGCTTATGTTTTCTGACTTGTAGATGCGTTAAATGCGTCCTATTTACGCATAACTGTGCTAGCAAAAGCGTGGCTCTTCTCAATGGAAAGAGTTTTTTTTTTTTTTTTTTTTAATGAAGATCAATTTCAACTCATGCTCTCATTCTATGTAAATGTGTTCTCGATACAGACCAACTATAATGCACTTTGTTACGGCACCCAAAATAATTCATATCATGTGTGATTGTTTGAATCACGTGTGTCTGATAAAACAATGTTTAACAGTTCTTTTTTAATGATTAGTCTGGTAATAAGAATCCGTCCTTATGCTAGTGTATAAGTGTTTAACAATATTGTTAATTTGGTGGTGCAATTCCTTTTTAGAACGAGTAGCTCCATCTATATTCTTAGTCCTGAAATCATATGCATTATAACTGACGCCCGAACGTGGAACTATGCATTTCACAAAGTTATAATACTACTTTTATATGATTTCTATAATTGTGCTAAAGCTTTCGGAACAGAATATAAAAAAAAAATCTTCTTTGTTTGTAAATAATTAGAGCACGAGGTAGGTGAGCGGTAACGCTCTGGCCTCGCATTCGGGAAGACGCGGGCTCGAATCCAAGTCCGGGCATCCAAGTTCCCATTCTTTCCGGTCTCTAATGACCTCGACGTAGACGAGGCATTATACCATAAAATCATCTAAATAATTATGTATAATTCACCAAAAATCACTATTTAAAAGTTCTAATTTGCATGGAAGTATGTAAGTTAACAGTGTAATGGTACATATGCGATCCCCACAACTAGGTCATAAATAATAGGATAATAATAATGGTTTTATTTTATAAGTGGACGATGGAACATAGTATTTATGTGTAATATAATTTTGGCGCATGATTCATGCCGCAGGTGGTGAAGGGTGAGAGTACGGAATTTTCCGTTCGTATGTGAGTGTGAGGCGGAGTTGGCGAGCGCGCTGGGATGCCGACACAGTGTAGCCCGATAACGGTGGTTTCTACGGCTAGTAAGATTGCTAAGCTGCTCAAGGACACTTGAGTCTGCACACCCCGCCACAAGATCTGCCAGCCAATGAAAAATCCCAAATGTGCAGGAATGCAGGAGACACGGCCACGAGCAAGCATTCTGATTTGAGTTCTCACGCAAATAGGAAATCAGTGTGATACTTGAAGAATAATTTGTCGGCCGTTGTTGGCCCGATAAATGTTATGTGAATGTACCTTGTTGGAGTTTGCATATGCACGTCGATTGGAATGAGACGTTGTGAACAATACTGGACCAGGTTGATCGCGCGAATGGAAGATAAGATCTAGCGCAGGTACCAGCGCAATGCTGCAGCCACTACATTCCAGCAAACGATAAAGCCGCAGCAAACACATCAAATAGTTACGACAAGTCAACTTTGTAATTACTACAACAGACATTTGGAACCATAACACACCCGTTAAGAGTATTAATGCTCAATGATTAGATTGCCGAAGTAATGACATCGTCGTGTTTCATAATCGTACCCACCAAACGAAATAATATTGTTTCAAGAATTTGTGTGACAATGTGTTTTTATAATGCTGGGATGAATGAATAAATTTCAGAATGTTTCTATTTTAAATGACTGTAAATTCTGCTTTGATAAAATTAAGGAAAGAAAATTACCATGTAACAACTGTTCTGATTTATTTTGGTTTGAATACTTTCAATATGAGATTAAATGAAGTTTAATTATCAGTTCTGTTTGAAATCTTTCATTTTTAAAATATCTTCCAACTCATTAATAAAAATAAGGTTTGCTAAATCATTTAATCATACAAAAGATATTTATTACAAGAATTTAATAAGCAATCTAGGCGACTGTTCCAACATCTAAAATGTTTAACTGTAAGAGCCCATATATTGACCTGGGAAGATGATTGACTCGTATCTGCGCTGAGAACGCTTAACTATAAGAGTCACTTTGAACGCCTACAACATTGCAGAGAAGCCACATGCGCCCGAAATCGAAGAGCAAATTGATCCACACGAGCTGTATGGGGGCTTAACGTACTTTCTGCACATGTACATAGTAGTAGTATCGTGTAGCCCTATAACCTGCAATAGACAATTTTAAAAAGCAAACAATTAATTCCAGTCCGCAGTCATATAGCCAAAGATCAGATATATACCAGACTTTGCACTTCCTTGCTGTCTCATTGTCCCTTTTTAGCAAATGGTATCAATAGCTTGAAATCGGAATCAGAATAATGTGCTTTCATACCGGGGACTAAACATGAAAAAACGAATAGCTGAATACATAAGGATAGTGTAAGACATTTATGTGGTATGTATTGTACTTCGCGAAATCTGTTCTCTCAACTAGAACTCAGTGCTTATTAAAATTGACAAGTTATTCATAGCCAGTCTACGCGGTGACTGCCAGCTTTCGTCAGCCTGTAGACACCGGAAACCTGATGAAGACAACCGAGCTGGTTGTCGAAACGTCGTGTTTTCAAAACACCATCCGGCTGCACACCCGTGAAGACTACATTGCTTCAGTACGCCGGGAAAATCTCCACGCACACAAGTTATTCATACGCAGTTCTATAAGCAGGTTAATTTAATTTTTAAATAGTTCGTTATTGCCGTCAGGTCACCAGGTGACGTTCCAAACCAGCTCGAAACAGGAGGAGGATAAATAATGAAAAAAAGTAATCAAGTACTGTACCACAAACTTAAGTCCACCACACGTTTATTGCAATAGCTTAGAACATCGAACCGCTTGACCACCACCACGTTTTGAATATTAAGGCTAATCGAAACTTCGTCAACCGTAGATTGCAGAATTCTTAAAGATAAAAGGCAATCAACAATCTTGTCAGCTTTACATCAAGTTGCTTTTAATTTTACAATTAACATACTTCGGAATTCCCGCACTGTTCAAACCTTATACAACACACGCATTGTCCCGGCTAAACACACTCAGTTCTCTTCATGATGCTTAATACACCGCAGTATTACTACAGCGTCTCACGGTACACGACGCGAGTCGTCCGCTACCATAGTTAAGTCACAACTGACTTCAAACAATGTATTCGTCCGCTTACCCAGGTACTATTTGCAGATCGGCGGAAAGTGACTGTGATGTCACAATAAGTTTGTGACTTAAGTAAATTTAGAAGTTTTTAAAGGAGGGATTTCAGAGCAATCACGAAGCAAATACCGTAGTGAACAAGGTCGAGTTATCTCTTCCTTTTTGTATGACGAGCGAAAAAATAATTTGGCACAGAACCTTCCAGTTTAGAAGTATAGAACTAAATTTATCTATAATTGGATTTATTTCGCGAGGAGGTCAGCAAGCGTCAAGTATCTTCAACAGCAACAAAAACCACACTTGCTGGTGCACAATTGAAATCACTGGCGATTTCGTTTGAATTTCCAGCCCTCGTAAACAAACAAAATTGAGCATGGGCGCCGGGAGGGGGGTACAAAGGGATGCACTTGCACCCCCCTGAGTAGTGGGACTCCCCTGCTATGAAAGAAAATACACAGAAAAAGATTAAGAAACAACACATTTATTATTAAATTCTATGTTTGAACAATAACTTAAGGCGTCTAGGTGTTGTCCAAATTTGTTCAACACCTTGTCAATAAATTCAGTATCCTTACTTAATAAATAATAAGTGTTATTTATAATGTATAAAAAAACCTCCCTTAAAGTAATCCTGTAGGTGCCCATGCAATTGAGTACTTCAGTCGTTTTTAGCGTCCTCTATAATAGTGACATATAGCAAAATTCACCCATACATACCTTAGCGTCAACAAAGTGCTTAAGTTCGATGGTGTGACGTTGTTTACAAACAAGTACCTCCTACTTTATAACAGCGCAGTTCGATTTTTTATTTCATGGCTTTTCGATTCGTCGACGTCGAGGTCGTTACATGCGGAAAAGGACGGGTTGGAGAAAGGAATGGGGAGGAATTCGACTTACCCTTTTGAAGGAACCATTCGCCTGGAGTGTCTGGATGGTCGGAGGAATTCAAACCTGCTTCCTCCCGAATGCGTTACCGCTGACTCAGAACTGTTGCAGTGCAGGTGACTTTACCCTCAAAGACAAACCATAAAGCTATTATAATAAGAACACTCGTGTATGTAGCATTAAAAGCAAGAAGATTTAAACGAACACTATGCTGATGACGTTCAAGCTATTTGTTTTCGTTTAGAACTGTGTACGAGTTACTGTCTAGATATGCCATTTGAGTGGTTATTTATTCCTGTCGTGAGCATTTTATTCTTTTGGTTATAGTATGCTTGACTTCTCTTCATATAATTGTATTGTGTTTAAGGCAATTTTAAGGGCTATGGATACAGCCATTATTTTCTGCTGGTAGAATTCAACTTCAAGGAGGTGCCTATTTGTTGCCTTAAAAAGCAGAAATCTTTAGTTTCAGACTTTCCCTCCGTGACGTCACTGGCAATAACATTTCGTGTCTGTTCTGAGACCAATACGGCCTTCGATTGGAAGAAACGAGAAGCTACGAATAGCGGATCAGACAGGAGGATCTGAGATGGTGAATCTGTCGCCTCAGCAAGTTTTCCGAGCGCCAGCGCGCAGCCCCTGGTGGCTACGATAACGCCGAAATATTACCCGGCCGGCCCCGTAAACCTGAAATAAGACCGCCGCTGTATCACTCGACAAACTTTTTATAAGTAACTCGGCCGTTATTCCTTTTTCCAGCAGGGCGCCCGCGTTCAAAATGAAATGATGACGCGGGGGGCGTTCATGAAATTCATGAGGAAGATACGAAAACTCATTTCAGCACAGTGGAATGGCCGCGGGGGAGCAAAGTGGCGTAAAATTTCCGGAGCGAGTGCGCCGTTTCGTGGAGTGTGCTGAGCGCACGCATTTCTCGCAGTTTAATTTTAACCGCCGCCTGAGTCACTGGGAGTTTGGAGAGCGCGCACCCGCACTCCATTTACAAGGACACGGCTCGTAAATAAGGCTGCTGCCTGCGATCCCCGTCGCGAGATACCGTGTGAGGTGCCACACCAGATTGAATAATACAGATTAGGCGCACTCCATTAAAAGAGGCCCCACCGCGAGGCGAAACCGAAAAAGAGCTTCTTCAAAAATGGACCAGTGCACAAAATTGAGAGATATCAATCTTAACAGACTGTACGAACATTAATATACCTACGTGTGTGTTCTAAAATTCTGTTAGATTTGCATTTATCAATGAAGCATTTAGAGTGAATAATTTATAATAGTAGTTTATTTAACTTCAATGTAGCGCCTTTCCCGATGGCAATTTCCCTACCCTTTTGCTCTCCGCGAATGTTAATTTTAAATTCTTTCAGCGCTTTTTTTGGTAAATTATTCATCATTTAACTTGGCAATTTATTCCAATCCCTGACTCTCTTGCCATCCATATAAAGTTTTCCCACACCCTTGTGCCAGAAATCGAGTGTCATGGTCATCTTTACCCTTCCACGCTCCTCTCGTAATTCTCATCACCAATTTATGCCTTGTACACTCCCGCCACTCTCTTCACTCTTCTCCTATCTTCCAGTTAGTCCCATTTCAGATTCTATATATCAGTTACTATCTGCGTTATGTTTCTAGTGACAGATCTAGCGGCCCGTCTATGCACCCCCTCCGGCGAAGTAAATTCAAGGAATTCTTATAAAGTGGAGTATATTTTGATGTTAATGACGGAAAGAAGTGGAAACCACTATGATCTCAGGTTTATGAGTCACGCTGACATAGCAAAGATAGTCCTGGTATATCCAAACTAAAATTAAAAAATCTAGACGCACCCGTCTGTTAATGTTACGTAACGATAGAGCTGTAAATTAACGAGAAATTCTGTACCCATATGTATTCGTTACTAAGCCAATCAGTACCCGTTACTTTCGAATCGTTACTCGTTACTTTTGATATAATACAAACTAGCATGAAGCATCACATTCGCATCGAGTCGGGTCGCATACGGGACGACTTCGTTCCTACTTGGTAAAGTTTAAGTAAATTGTTTATATAGTAAAATAAGTTTAGGCAAGTTGTTCGTTTGGATAAAACTTAAAGTCAAGTAATTAGCACATGGCTCTTACGGGAAACCCCTGAATGAACACTTGATTTAATGTATTGAATATTATATACAAAAGAATAATCTAATTTCAAAACAATAATCTGTTTCATACAAAAAAAAAGACCTGACGTTTCACCTGACTGTGACATATCTAGTGGCAATAACTAATGACGGTTATTTTTTTAACAGTAGCTTACTCAAAAACTTGCATACAAGCCTGATATGATAATGGGACATGTATTTAACAAACGTTATAATCTCATAAAAGTTTTTCGTTTTTAAATGGAAGGTTTCACTACTGTCTTCCTTTACTGTTTTCATTTATTTTTGTAAATTCTTCATCTTTTTGTGATAGATTTGTTAAAATAAACGTGGACCTACCATCAAATCGGGCCTGCAGGCAGAGTACTACTGAATTCCGCTTTAATTGTTTCATTTTAAAAATATCAATATCCAAAACTTTTAAATCAATAACAAATGTACAGGACAAACACGCGATTAGATTCGTAAGTGTTGTTGCATCGCGGTTACAACAAACATTCAACATAAAATCCAGTACCGCACTGATCACATGGATCCTGCGGTAATAATACAATAACTAACATCAGGCAGTCATTTTACTTTGTTCTCTGTGTATGGAATTCTGGAACTGCAAAAAAGGGCTGCTAGATTTGTTTCTGGATATTATCGCAAAACGCAATCAGTAACAGATATGATAAAAGAGGTGGAATGGGATTCACTCCAAGACAGGGGGAGGGTCATGGGAATGTGCAAGGCGTATATTGATGATGAGACATGGAAGGATATAGGTGTGAGAATTAAAAGTAATGCTTGGAAGGAAAAGGTGACTATGACCACAAGCTGGCACTCGATATCAGGCACAAGTGAGTAGAAAGAATCTTTTTTTTAGGTAAGGGTGTCAGGGATTGGAATAAGTTACCAAGAGAAATTATGAATAATTTACCAAAAACGTTGAAAGAATTTAAAGTTAAAATTTGTAGAGGGCAAATGTAGGTGAATGCAGGAAAGGGGGGAAGATTAGTGTGTAGGGAAATTGCCAACGGAGCGTGCGCTCTATTGCAATTTAAGTAAATATTATTAGAATATATCAAGTGCAGAGATGTTTATCACAAACTATTAAACAACACTTTTATATTGTAAATTACACCATAAAATAAAATAGAAGGTATCAAATCTTAAAACAAACAAATTTAATAAATGATTGAAATCAATAAACATCACTAATGAACGATCAATGAACAGTAACTATCTCAAATTATCCATACAAATTTTCTATTTAGTAATTATGCTATGTAAATTTTAATGTTAAGCAAAATAAAAACTACAAAATTAGTTTTTATGTCGTCAAAATTAGTTACCTCCTTAAAAATTTCAAAACTTAACAGTAAATAATAATAATTACATTAAAATAATGTTCTCACAATGTGTTTGTACACAAATATTTTTAGTTGTAACGAAACGAATTCAAATCAAAATTTCCACAAATACGCGCGTGTGTATTCAACGAACGATGTTCAAACTTCATTCTTTCGTTCACATTCAAAATACGTTTTATTAATTGCGATAGAACACATGCACCTGTGGTAATTTCCCATCTCAACCGCGTTTCTGTTTAATGATTTTATTTTTAAAATAAATTGATTGCTATATCACATTACTTCTGATACAATTGAGCACTAGCATCGCATGAATGACTTCGTTAGTTCAAGTAAATTGTTCATTGAGTGAAGTAAATTTAGGTAAATTGTTCGTACATTTGATTTACTACACTGAATATTACATACTTCAGAATAATACCTAATATCACAATCGCAGCACACTCAAACCAACTAATTTCCATACAAACATCTGCTCATTCAATCGCTGGGCGAACCGTTCCAGCTCCTGCGTGACACGCCGTGTTCGTATCTGTACGACAAATGCGAGTAACGCAACATGCGAGTAACAAAATGAATTTGTGAGTAACGATTCGCGACTTCGAGTCAGGCGAAGAACCCGTTACTCAGTAACGAAAACATCGTTACTTTAACAGCCCAGTAACGAAATTGAGCGTGTTTATGCAGGCAATACCAGTAAATAACGTTCCTGGCTGTATTTGAGACGTGACGTTTGCAATTTCGTGAACTTGAAGTGATATTATCTTAACTGAGGTCAGAACTCGAAGGTTGAATGGATCCGCCCGAAGTTGGCGTGCTAATCCAGTGTGCCAAAAGTAGGACGCCCAATCAGGACTAAAAGAGACGAAGCGACTTCCCGCCGCCCCACCTGTTCACACGAGGCGACTTGTGGATAGTGATGTTCCGATACCACCAAAGTATCGATACTTACTTATATGAGTAGTACTCAAATTGTCTTACGATACTTACTCATATGAGTACTGCAAAAGTATCGATACTTACTCATATCGATACTTTTTTAAAAATTAATGTCGAAATATAAAAATATGCGTGACATGTTGCTAAATTATTTATTTTATTTGCTTAGTGTGATAAAATCAAATAACACTCGGTAAACATTTTTATTTATTTATTAAGATTATAATAAAGCAGACTTTGAAGGTTTTGTCTTATCTTTAAATATTTATTTATTATAGTTTTAACACTTTTAAACAATGAAAGTCCGCTTTTGGAAGGTTTCCCAAAAAAATCAATTCTTCCAAATATTTTGGGGACAGCTTGTTTCTTTTGTTTGTCATTGTTTCACCCGTATTAGAAAACAAACATTGACTCAACACTGACGTTGCTACAACAATAGGATACAGTTGAGCGTATTTATAAAGACAAGGAAATATAAATTTCATTTCTTCCCATTCTGTAATTGCTGGATTGCTTTTGGAGACATTACAGTGTTTGACAAATATTAGTATTTTTTTTTTTTTTTACTTATTGCTTTACGCCTCGTCGACGGCTAAGGTCATTAGAGGTGGGATGGGACTGGGGACATGGAACGGGAAGGAATTCGGCCATGGCCTTTTTGAAGGAAGCATCACGGCCTTCGCCTGGAATGATTTGGGAAACCATGGAAAACCCAAATCTGGATGCCCGGACGGGGATTCGAACCCACGTCCTCCCGAATGCGAGGCCAGAGCGCTAACCGTTCACCCACCACGCTCGGTTTTGACAAGTAGAGAGAGACTTTGTCACTACCGTGCGTTTTATTTTTCTTTGTGATGTTTCCAGAAGTGATATTCCTGTGAAACGCTAGCTGATCCAGCTTCTTCCGATTCACATGGGCTACGTAGTTGCTCTGAACCATATCTTTTAGGTTTCGTGTGGGGCTGCGCGGGAGCGACCATTGGCCAAGTATAACGAAATTCGCGCCAAGTACAACTTCATTACAACGAAATAGTGACCTAAATCAAACTCTTTGTGATTAGATTGCTTATTCTAAGATTGATTTTTGTTTTGCTTTCAATGCTACCTACTTGACATTAGTGGGAAATTAATTTCGCAGGTGAGACAGTGGCGTAGCAAGGATGATACATTTAAAATTCAACACCGGGTGCGTTTCGATACTTTCGATTCGATACAAGTACTTTTCTTCCGATACCGAGTAAGTATCGAATGAATTAATTCGAATACAAAAAGTACTCGGTATCGAAACAAAGTATCGAGTACTTACTCGTATTTACTTGTATCGGAACATCACTACTTGTGGAGCAGGAGCCGCGCGCTGCTCGCCGCCTTGTACGTGGACCGTCGATATGGCGCGCATAGTTCAATTCTTTGTGAAACAATGGATATTGATGACGAGACTGGTTACTGTACCGAAGTTGGAACAGGAGAAGAAAAAATTGTAGATATTACTGCTTCCCAACCAATTTCATTCATTTTTATCTAGTAAACTAAACAATATGTAAACTCAGGTCATAAAAAATATGACTGTCACATTCCTTGGAACCAATCAGACACTCAAACTGTGTTTTTTTGGTTCAAACGTACAGATTAAGATAAAGTCTAGAAAGTATATTATTAACAGAATACGAAATCGGGAAATAATTACAAGAAAAATAAAAAATTAAGTTTGAATTTTAATTATTTATTTAATGAAATTTTATATTGCGTGTTTTACATTTGAACATTCAAGTGTTATGATACAAAAATGGAAAAAAAATATTTCTGTCTTCAGTCTGCCCCTCCACGCCGCGAGTTCAAAACAGTCGAAGCGGCGCCGTGTGTATGTCGCCGGCAAACCACGCGCCGCGCTGCGTCGTCTGTTGTGTCCCATTGAATTACATTGGACCATGCGTAGCATAGACTCGACCGTCGACTCGACCGCAGCGCTGCAGAAAACGCCTTGTCAGAAGCACAAGGGGCCCACCTCAGTGCTTTAAATGCCAAGCCGTAGGCCATGTATCACGGCACTGCAACATGCCCCCAAAGTGTGTTAAATGTGCTGGGGATCACTCCTCTAACGACTGTGCCACCAAAAAAGGAGAGCACGCACCCAAATGTGCAAATTGCTGCGGACCGCACGTAGCTAGTTATAGGAAGTGCCCGGCATTCAGCAAATTCACTGAGCGTCAGAAGCAGCAAAATGCCGCCCAAGCCGCACTAAGAAAGAAGAAGAAAGAAGAAGGAAAAGGAATACCGGCTCCACCAAGCGCTACGAACGATAACTTTCCTCCAATTCCTCTAACTGCCCCACAACCAACGGGCCATCAGGCAGACAACACAGCCTATGCTTTAGTTACATCTGGACAGAAGACTTCTGACCGTGAAGCAACCCAAAACAGTCACTCTGATGTAACAGAGGCTCCCAATATATCAGCACAACCCAACAGCCATGTCAACGAAGCAGGGATATCGCAGCAGCTGAAGCAACAACCACCACTGCAGTCACAACCACAACACCAGCAGTTTGACCCGTTACTGCTACTTAACATGATGCAATCAATGCTTCAAACTATTAACACTATGCAAGCCATGATCGTAGACCTCCCGCGACAGATTGCTGCCGCAGTCCAGACAGTGGTGCAAACCACTTGCAATAGCACTCACAGAAACCAACATGGGGACCAGAATTAACGACTTAACAATCTGCTCCTGGAATTCCAACAGCCTTTGGAGGCAGATTGGTGAGTTCAGGGAATTCATGAGAGACGAGCAGATCGACATCTGCCTCGTCAACGATACACATCTCAAACCAGGGATAAAAGCCTTAGTTCCAAATTATGTCACTTATCGCAATGACAGACTGACTGCCGGCGGTGGCACTGCCATCTTCATCAGACGCACCATCAAACACAATCAAGTCATCCTACCTCAGCTTGCCACAGTAGAAGCAACTGGCGTTTCCATCGCAACCTCAAAGGGTAAAATACTACTTGTCTCCGCTTACCGACCTCCTCATGGCCCAGTGGCCGAAGGAGAGATAGCACAACTCCTCCGCCTACCCGGAAACATCTTGATTGCTGGCGACTTCAATGCCAAAAACACAGTCTGGAACTCAAGATTGACCAACATGCACGGCCGACAGCTACTTCGAGTCATCGAACAACACGACGCCGTGACTTGGGGACCAACTGAGCCCACCTTCTATAAAGGAAGATCCCCCCCAGATGTGTTAGACATAGCAATCACGAAAGGCCTGCAACACTATATCGCCGTCACCACTAAAACAGCCTTATCGTCGGACCACTTACCTGTCATCTTCTATATGGCAACCGAAGCTTCCTCCACGAAGAGTAAACCCACCAGAAACACGAAGAACATCAATTGGAACCTCTATCAGACCCTCCTTGCTGAACAGCTCAACAATTCACAGTCCCCTGACGAAATCGGAGCCTGTGCCGCTATGACTGTGTTCACTGAGCTAGTCAATGCTGCTGCAGACCAAGCAACACAGCCGGTAAATCATCAGCCGGATAAATCAAGATAACTACCCCCAGACATCCGACAGACCATTACCCTCAAATATCAGCTGACAAGGGAATGGCATATAACGAGTGATCCGACCACCAAACGCACCATCAACCGACTTCAGAGAGAAATTAAAGCTGATATTCAAAAACACCGAACTCGTGAATGGGAAGGCCTAGTAGCGACACTCACTGCAGAGGACGGGTCTATCTGGCACACCGCTAAACGCATCCTTAGACAAAGACACAAAATGCCACCACTGATCGATGGTAACAAAACTGTTATCGAACCGGCAGCCAAGGCAGACGCTATCGCTGACACCTTCGAGGCCAACTTCCAGCCAGTCGACGAACACTGTGACGATGCACATATCAACCTTGTGAGGCAAAGACTCGACGCATTCCTAATATCAGACACTCCCGATGAAGGAGCCATTGAAGAAACCAGTGTTGAGGAAGTCGCCGACATGCTAAGCCATGTCGCCCTGCACAAAGCCAGCGGTCACGATAACATTGGAGGTCCTCTACTCAGACATCTACCACCAGCCGCAATACAATACCTCACAGCAGTCTTCAACAAAATTTTAGCAACCAGCGAATACCCAAAAATTTGGAAACATGCCGAAATAGTTCCAATCCCAAAACCTGGCAAAGATAAACGCTCCCCAAAATCCTACAGGCCTATTAGCCTCCTACCTACCACATCAAAAGTCTTCGAGAGGATCTACTTCAAGAGGCTCCAGCGACACATTGATGAAGAACGACTGTTACCCAACGAATAGTTCGGTTTCCGACAAAAACATTCTACCCCACAACAACTTCTTCGCCTTGTAGAACATGCTATGAGCGCCTTTGAGAAACGGGAGTTTTTTGGTGCAGTATTTCTAGATGTATCCCGTGCCTTTGATTCTGTTTGGCACGAGGGCCTCCTTTATAAATTGCTCGTACAAGGGGTCCCGCTACCACACGTACGCTTGATTCGCAACTACCTGGCTGACCGAACCTTTCGCGTCACCACTGAAGACGCCATCTCCTCAGTCAAGAATATAAAAGCCGGGGTACCACAAGGCTCAGTCATTGGACCTGTGTTATATAACTTATACACGGCTGATATACCAAGAACCGACCAAATTGAAACCGGTTTATATGCTGATGACACCTCCCTCTTCACGAAGAGCATCAGGGCAACACATGTCACAAAACTGCAAAGAGGCTGCAACAATATAGAGAAGTGGGCAATGAAATGGCGCTTGGCTTTTAATGCGGCAAAGAGCCAAGCAGTCATGGTGACCAGAAGATTCATACCTCCTCTTCAAACAGTGAAACTCTTCGGCGAAGGTATCAAATGGTCACCCACGGGTCTCTACCTAGGCGTCACGATTGACAAACGGCTAACATGGAAAACTCACATAAAAAACACTCGGACCAAAGCCATGAACAGGATGAGGCAGCTTTTTCCGGTGTTAAATCCAAAATCTCCTCTACATCCAAACACCGCAGTTACCCTATACACTGCAACAATTAAACCAATTCTCGAATACGCATCACCAGTTTGGGGCAACACCGCTCCCTCAAACATAAAACTACTTCAACGAGTTCAAAACCGTGCCATACGGTTTGCATATAATCTGCCAAGGGACACCCCGACAACTGAACTACATAGAATCAGCGGACTTCCAACTTTGCTCGAACGCTTTAGAACCACTGCAAAGAAGTTATACATGCAGTGCCCCAATCACGATAACCCACTAATAAAACAACTGGGTACCCACGTCCAATACAATATAAACACAAGATGGCCAGTAAAACTGGTAAATGATGCTACTCCAAATTAAACTTATGCAAACAAATACGACCTGGCAAGTCGAACAATGACTACACTGATGACAACCTTTCATGACTTGGAAGGAGATGCGCTAAGCGCAAAAACTTCCCTGCACTCTAGTGACAATGTAACCTAGGAGATTGTTGCCGTGGCCGTGGCCTCCTGGACCTACAGTTTAGCAGGGAATTCGGACCACGGAGTGACCTACACAATATCTTAAGGTCCTTCTCCAAAAATTTTAATTGATGCCCTGGGACTGTCCAAACGATAGACCAATTTATCACTAACTAGCATTTGCCCGCTGCTTCGCGCGCTGGCCTTTGCGTGTATAGCAATGCTTTACCCATTTTAGTTTAGTACAAAATAGTAATATGGAGAATCAAAAACTGTAAATTTCATTTAAATCTTTCCTGTATTTTAGCTATGACATTGGATTCAGTTTTCTTACTGATGTCGGTAAGCTTTGTTTGTTGGACTTATATTTTAATGCAATATGAAATATAAGAAATTGAACCTACGTGAAATAAAATCAGTAATGGTCCAATAGGGGCATACCGAAAATCAATTGTCCCTGTGTTCAGAAAATTGCATCATACTTTCCTGAGGACATACCTTTCGATGAAATGTGCATATTAAAGAAAAATGAAATACACCTTATATACACTGAGGTGACAAAAGTCATGGGATACCCTGCTAATAGCGTGTCGGTCCTCCGTGTGCCCGGCGAAGTGCAGCAACACGACGTGGCATGGACTCCACGAGTCGTTGGAAGTCCTCTGGAGAAATATTGAGCCATGCAGCCTCTATAGACGTTCATAATTCTGAAAGTGTTCCCAATGGAGGATATTGTGCACGAACTCATCTCTCGATTATGTCCCATAAATGTTCGATGCGATTCATGTCGGGCGATCGCGGTTGGCCAAATCATTCGCTGGAATTGTCCCGAATGTTCGTTAAACCAATCGCGAACAGTTATGCCCCAGTGACATGGCGCATTGTCATCCTGGAAAATTCCATGGTTTTATTTATTTAGCTTGTGGCCATTGCACAAAAATAATACAATTTAACATTAAATTACAATTAAAATTCAAAATTAACATGGTGTAGCCAATCTAAAGCTTCATTTGAAATGTTAATAAAATCTATCGGTGATCCCCTGAATGATCGAAGTGGGCAGTCAAATGTCACGTGACGGATGGTTTGTTTCTCCTCACCACAGTCGCTGAACGTAATCATTTCCAGTTAACGATCGGTTCAGTTTCACCAGCGGACCCAGTCCATTCCATGTAACCACAGCCCACACCATTATGGAGCCACCACCAGCTTCCACAGTACCTTGTTGACAACTTGGGTCCATGGCTTCATGTGGTCTGCACCACACTCGTTCCCTTCCATCAGTTCTTACCAACTGAAATCGTGACTCATCTGACCAAGCCATTTCTTTACAGTCGCCTACGGTCCAACTGATATGGTCACGAGCCCAGGAGCGCCGCTGTTGGCGATGTCCTGCTGTTAGTAATGGCACCCGAGTCGGTCTTCTGCTGTCATAGCCCATTAAAGCCAAATTTCGCAGGACTGTCCTAACGGACACGCCCGTCGGACGTTCCACATTCATTCCTGCGGTTAGTTCATGCAGTGTTGCTTGTCTGTTCACATTGACAGGTCTTCACAGATGTTGCTGGTTGCGCTCATTAAGTGCCGGTGGTCGACCACTGCGTTGTCCATGATGGGAGGTTATGCCTGAATGTAGGTATTCTCGGCACACTCTTGACACTGTGGATCTCGGAATGTTGAATTCCGTAACGATTTCCGAAATGGAATGTCCCGTGCGTCTAGCTCCAACTAGCATACCGCGTTCGAAATCCGTTAATTCTCGTCGTGTGGCCATAATCACATAATCAACCTTCTCACACGAAGCATTTGTACACAAATGAAAGTCCTGCCCAGGCACTGACCATTTATACAATTTGTTAGCGACACTACTGCCATCTATATGTTTGCATATGACTTTTGTCACCTCATTGTATAAGGCAATACGAAAGTTACCGTATGCGATAATGTTAGCAGTAGTCAGAGGCCATTTCTAAATACGTCTTTGCCGCCAATTATAACATCTGCAGCAACGGATATAAAATTGCTGACAAGTTATTGGAATACCATATCAATACATTCCTAATACACAGGTAATAACATGTACTTCTTGTTTAATAACTTCTATCCAACTGCCCACATTTTGAGCTATTTTACTTCACTACTATGCATTTCGTGAATTTAATATGCTCATTTTGTAAAATATTTCTGCGTAGGGAAGCTGTGTGCCTAAATCAGATCAAATGGACAGTTCATTCCCTGTACGCCCTTACTGGACCAAATTGACTATAATAATACATAGAGATGATAGTCGTATGTTAGTATCTTCCTCACCCACGAAGAAGTAAAGAATTATATCACTAAACATAAATTTTTTTTGCCATCACAGCGGTTCTAACAACGAGGAATATCATTTCTAAAACAGTTAACTAAGTTAAATAATGATATGGAGGATAAGAGTAGCGCTGCAAATTTGATGATGCACTCTTATGTAACTTGATGAAACAAATTGAAAGTGTGAAGAATAATTTTTTGTTTGTTTTTTGCTATCTTGATTGGTTCTCGAGATATTGAATCTCAAAATTGAATTGGTTAGGTTGAAATGCGACCTGAGCTATACTAAAAAAACATTTCGCCTAAGCCACAGGGAAATAAAGGCTGGACATGCCAATGAGTGTGTTCTTTTCTTCCTAGCGGTTGTGGTTAGGTTGAAATTCAGCCTGGAACCTATCAAAAAGATCACCAGACTCACAAGGAACTATACCTGTAACTGATTTTTTTACTTGCAAGAACGTATTTTAGTTTTGATTTGTCTTGTCGAATTAGATAAGATTTCATCATCAAATTTCAGTGCCATGGTTATTTTAGAGCTGCCATGATATGGAATAAAACACAAAGTTATTTACCGTAAGTTAATTCTTACTATTCCGTTACGATTATTGAAGAATTAATCTATTGTATAATCAGTAACAGGTTGATTAAAGTATTTCATTTATTTGAATTTATCACAACTCAGAAAACGGATTAAATAACTAACCAAAGAAATAAAACAACATAAAAACATTCGAGATATTAATAGAGTCATCTTAGGTCAGATCTCTTCAAGCACATAGGTATTTGCAGCAAACTAAACATTAATTATGCTTTGTACGAATGAAGTTTTTCACAGCGTCGTAAGTAAATAAACTATTCTCGGGCTTTCAGCCGCGTGAAACTGTACCAATTATGGTAAGCTTTGAAAGCGTCTATCTGTGCCCTCATTTTCAATCAAAGGTATAATAGGCCTACTGAGTAACTGACTAAACAGTATAGTATTCGGTATATCTTTTGTAGAAAATGAGGGCAGAGATAGACGCCTTCGAAACGTCGCATTGTTATGGCAGTTTACGCGACTGGAAGCCCGAAAATTTATTTATTAATTATGCTTGATTCAGAAATTCTGGATTTTTATTGCATTGTGGAAAACTGAAAAACTAAGTAACCAAGGTCAAAATAGTAAACAGAATGCAAATGGTATTGGTGTATCTTGGAAAAAGTGCTCATCTCAAATACAGAGTGATCTGTGGCTTTATTTGTTCCATCTCGAAATGCCTTTAATTTATTGCTCCACTCCTCTGAACATCTCGTATAAACTATTTCTGGAGATTTTAATCTTGACCACAAGGTCTAAAAATTTGAAAATACCATAAAAATTGCGGTGGTAGTCTTTGCGTAATGCCATTCAAACCTTCAGACACACGCAGTACGCTTAAAGATTTATAATAGTACTAGCCACAAAGCCCGTCAAAAATGACGGGTTTGGAGTATTCTGGCAATTAATTTCTGTTTACTTGCATACCTAATCAGAATTGTTTTGAAATAAATGTGCTGTAATTCCTCGTCCATTGTGATGTAGTGAAACGTTTCAGTTGTCTACTTGATGCAGGTCGCATTTCAGTCTAACCACAATCTTCGCTAATAATGCGATGAAGATCGATGTGTTAACGGATGATATAGGTTACATACAGTCAGTGGCGTAGCTAGGTCAATAAGGGCCCCGGTGCAAAAAGTTTATTTTGGGCCCTCAGGCCAGACGGGCGACGTTATTTTTGCTTTGTGTGCTGGTAGGGGCCCCCTGAACTGAGGATGGGGGCCCTTGAATTGTTCTTTAGGGGCCCCTGAGCTGTGGTTGGGCCCACCCTCAGCACAGCGAGGGTCCTTAGTGAGGGGTTCCTGTGATCTCAGGGGCCCCTTAGACGACAGTAGAGCTAAAAAAAAAAGGTCGCCAGTTTGCTGTGAAGGCTCGTGGGCCCTCTAAACTGCGCTTAGGGGCCCCTTGAGGTATGCTCGGGGGCCCCCTGAGCGTGAGGGCCCCGGTGCACTGCACCGCCTAACCGCCTAGCCCCATAGTAGCTAGGCCCCTGCATACAGTTGAAATAATGACCACAGTGAAAACGAAGGATGCTAAATTAAATCATAACAAATTCAGTGTTCTGGCAAATCATTTCTTAGCAACCGCTTAAATAAACACAAAAATAAAACATAATATAATTCCTATTGCCTTGCGCAATAACAAAATGTTTCTGTTGCTATCCTAATCCAGGTTGCATTTCAATCTAACAAAAGGCAGTTCTATCATTACCGTGGCGCCACAATCTGATGATGAATTCTTGTAGAACTCGACGAAACAAATCGAAAATAAAGTTAAATTTTTTGATATTTTTCTTGGTTTTCGAGATATAGCATGTTGAAAATCAATTATAACTGTGATTTTGGTGAAGTTTCCTCTGCTCCAGGACGTATTTCAACCTAACAACAACCACCAGGAAGAAAATAAACCACATATAGTGTATTTCCACCGTGTACATATAGCGGTTTTGGTAATTTGTTTTTTTCTGGTCCAGGCCAGATTACACCCAAACCACCTAAATTTTGAGATACAATATCTCGAGAACTAAGCGAGATATGGAAAGAAAATATATTCTTTGTTTTCGATTTGTCTCTTCGAGTTACATACGACATCATCATCAAATTTGGTAATGTAGAAATTTTTCTTCTCTTCCAGGCCGCATTTCAACTTAACCACGTCAATTTTGAGATACAATATCTCGAGAATTAAGTGAGATATCAAAACATTTTATTCTCTACTTTCAGTTTTTTTCGTCGAGTTACATAAGAATCCATCAACAAATTGCGTCTTCACGGTTATCATAGAATCCCCTAACGACATACAGTACTACGCTTAACCATGGAGGTAATATTTCCTTCCTCCAGGCGCTAAACATGCCGCCAGAGAAACAATACTTCCGTTACACGCATATTAATACATATACTTATCACATTTTAATGGTCACATTGCATGGCGAAATAAAACAAATAAAAAATCTATAAGGGTTCTTCAATCTTAATTTTTTATATTCGTTATTCAGAATTATACTAACACATTTGAATAGCTGACACAGTTACATGCGGCTGAAATAAGGCATCAGTAAAACCAAAGAAAATCTTATATATATATAAAAAAATAGACGTGTTTTTTCCTATATTTAACTTTTCAGCCACCACTACCTAGCACAGATCACTGATGTTTGTGGGTGGAAGTAGCATGGAGTTTCCTGTCGTGCACAACGTTGGCCGAATGCCGATAGCTGTGGGGATGTGGGAGATATAATGATTAAAGTTGGTCAGTGCAGGGCGTTTTCATATTTCGACCAAAAATTCGTATCTCGGTATACTTCTCTTTCCTGCCACAACTACATAACATAGACTTTGGTGTTTGTGTGTGGTAGTAGAATCGTCTTTCCTGTCGTTCACTATGGTTGTTAGATGTCGGTAGCTATGGGGATGTGGGAGATATGGGGGTTGAAAGTGGTCGACTTGTGGCAGTTTCATACTTCTGCCAAAGACAAAAGTGTCATGGTGTATCACCTTTCAGCGAAAACCATAGATCACAGATAACTGGCGTTTGTGTGTAGTAGTAGCACAGAGTCACCTTTCGATCACAACAGCGGCCGAATTTCAGAAACTGTGGTACTGTGGTAGATATGGTGGTTGTTAGTGGCAGACCAAGTATATTTTCGTATTTCGACTGTCTCCGCATATGTCACTTTTCTGCCACAACTACATAGCATAGAGCATTGGTGTTTGTGTTTGGTAGTAGAATCGTATCTCATGTAGTGCACTATGGTTGTTAGATGTCGGTAACTATGGGGGTGTGGGAGAAATGGGGGTTGAAAGTGGTCGACCTGTGGCAGTTTCATACTTCTGCCAAAGACAAAAGTGTCATGGTGTATCACTTTTCAGCGAAAACTATAGATCACAGATAACTGGCGTTTGTGTGTAGTAGTAGCACAGAGTCACCTTTCGATCACAACAGCGGCCGAATTTCAGATACTGTGGTACTGTGGTAGATATGGTGGTTGTTAGTGGCAGACCAAGTATATTTTCGTATTTCGACTGTCTCCGCATATGTCACTTTTCTGCCACAACTACATAGCATAGAGCATTGGTGTTTGTGTTTGGTAGTAGAATCGTATCTCATGTAGTGCACTATGGTTGTTAGATGTCGGTAGCTATGGGGGTGTGGGAGAAAAGAGGGTTGAAAGTGGTCGACCTGTGGCAGTTTCATACTTCTGCCAAAGACAAAAGTGTCATGGTGTATCACTTTTCAGCGAAAACTATAGATCACAGATAACTGGCGTTTGTGTGTAGTAGTAGCACAGAGTCACCTTTCGATCACAACAGCGGCCGAATTTCAGAAACTGTGGTACTGTGGTAGATATGGTGGTTGTAAGTGGCCGCCCAAGAATATTTTCGCATTTCGACTGTCTCCGCATATGTCACTTTTCTGCCACAACTACATAGCATAGAGCATTGGTGTTTGTGTTTGGTAGTAGAATCGTATCTCATGTAGTGCACTATGGTTGTTAGATGTCGGTAGCTATGGGGGTTTGGGATATATGGGGGTTGAAAGTGATCGACCTGTGGCAATTTCATACTTCTGCCAAAGACAAAAGTGTCATGGTGTATCACTTTTCAGCGAAAACTATAGATCACAGATAACTGGTGTTTGTGTGTAGTAGTAGCACAGAGTCACCTTTCGATCACAACAGCGGCCGAATTTCAGATACTGTGGTACTGTGGTAGATATGGTGGTTGTTAGTGGCAGACCAAGTATATTTTCGTATGTCGACTGTCTCCGCATATGTCACTTTTCTGCCACAACTACATAGCATAGAGCATTGGTGTTTGTGTTTGGTAATAGAATCGTATCTCATGTAGTGCACTATGGTTGTTAGATGTCGGTAACTATGGGGGTGTGGGAGAAATGGGTGTTGAAAGTGGTCGACCTGTGGCAGTTTCATACTTCTGCCAAAGACAAAAGTGTCATGGTGTATCACTTTTCAGCGAAAACTATAGATCACAGATAACTGGCGTTTGTGTGTAGTAGTAGCACAGAGTCATCTTTCGATCACAACAGCGGCCGAATTTCAGAAACTGTGGTACTGTGGTAGATATGGTGGTTGTAAGTGGCCGACCAAGGATATTTTCGCATTTCGACTGTCTCTGCATATGTCACTTTTCTGCCACAACTACGTAGCATAGAACATTGGTGTTTGTGTTTGGTAGTAGAATTGTATCTCATGTAGTGCACTATGGTTGTTAGATGTCGGTATCTATGGGGGTGTGGGAGAAAAGAGGGTTGAAATTGGTCGACCTGTGGCAGTTTCATACTTCTGCCAAAGACAAAAGTGTCATGGTGTATCACTTTTCAGCGAAAACTATAGATCACAGATAACTGGCGTTTGTGTGTAGTAGTAGCACAGAGTCACCTTTCGATCACAACAGCGGCCGAATTTCAGAAACTGTGGTACTGTGGTAGATATGGTGGTTGTAAGTGGCCGACCAAGAATATTTTCGCATTTCGACTGTCTCCGCATATGTCACTTTTCTGCCACAACTACATAGCATAGAGCATTGGTGTTTGTGTTTGGTAGTAGAATCGTATCTCATGTAGTGCACTATGGTTGTTAGATGTCGGTAGCTATGGGGGTTTGGGATATATGGGGGTTGAAAGTGATCGACCTGTGGCAATTTCATACTTCTGCCAAAGACAAAAGTGTCATGGTGTATCACTTTTCAGCGAAAACTATAGATCACAGATAACTGGCGTTTGTGTGTAGTAGTAGCACAGAGTCACCTTTCGATCACAACAGCGGCCGAATTTCAGAAACTGTGGTAATGTGGTAGATATGGTGGTTGTAAGTGGCCGACCAAGGATATTTTCGTATTTCGACTGTCTCCGCATTTGTCACTTTTCTGCCACAACTACATAGCATAGAGCATTGGTGTTTGTGTTTGGTAGTAGAATCGTATCTCATGTAGTGCACTATGGTTGTTAGATGTCGGTAGCTATAGGGGTGTGGGAGAAATGTGAGTTGAAAGTGGTCGACCTGTGGCAATTTCATACTTCTGCCAAAGACAAGAGTGTCATGGTGTATCACTTTTCAGCGAAAACTACAGATCACAGATAACTGGCGTTTGTGTGTAGTAGTAGCACAGAGTCACATTTCGATCACAACAGCGGCCGAATTTCACAAACTGTTGTACTGTGGTAGATATGGTGGTTGTAAGTCGCCGACCAAGGATATGTTCGTATTTTGACGAAAGCATGTGTCTCCGCAGATTTCACTTTTCTACCACGACTACATAGCATAGAGCATTGGTGTTTATGTGTGGTAGTAGAATCGTGTGTGTTGTCATGCACTATGGTTGTTAGATGTCTGTAGCTATGGGGGTGTGGGAGATATGGGGGATGATAATGGTCGACCTGCGGCAATTTCATATTTCTGCCAAAGATGCATGTTTCACGGTGTATTGCTTTTAAGTGAAAACTATCAATCGCAGATCACTGGCGTTTGTGTGTGGTAGTAACACAGAGTTTCCCATCGATCACAACGTTGGCCGACATTCGGTAACTGTGGGAGTGTGTGAGATATGGTGTTTGAAATTGGTCGATCATAAATATTTTCGTGTTTCATCCAAAGACTTGTGTGTATCCGTAAATTTTACCTTGCTGACGGAACTACATAGCGCAGAAGACTGGTACTTGTGTGTGGTAATAGTATCGCGTCTCCCATCGTGCACTAGGGTGGTTAGATGTCTATAGCTGTCAATATGAATTCTTTACAATCACGAACGAAGTCGTGGGTACCAGCTAGTTAAAAATAAATCTTAACAACTTACGTCATTCCAACGTAATATTAGTTTTAATGGTTGGAAGGTGATATTTTCCACCGGCCGTAAACTGGTATCTACTGCCCTGTTGAAATTTGTATCAATTGCTTCGTTATAATGGCATCTTCTTCACATTTGCACCCTCCTTTTTTCGGAAAAGTCGCCATGAATTAAATTAAAAAATCGGAAATGTAAAACGCTCCGCAACCGAAAAATGTTAGCAACACTTTCGTTAGAACGAAGTAATGATTTAAGTAACAGAAAAAAAACTAATAATTATCTATCAAAACTGCCGCTAACATTGCGAAAATTAACTTACATATATGTGATTTCAACGAATACTTCTACATAAACTAATATTAAATAAATCAAGCAACTAATAAGTATGTACTGTCAGTTAATTTATTCGTGGATGCCTAAAAATGTTATTAAATAACGTGGGTATTTCTCTGCAGTTGCTTAACTAATCAGAATTGTTACAGAATAAAGCTCATTGTAATTTATCGTTCATTGTGCTTTAGCAAAAAGCTTCAGTTGTCAACTTGGTCCAGGTTGCATTTCAACTTAACCATAATATCCACTAAAATTTCTGATAGAAAAGCAAAGCTTCAATCACGCGCAAATTAATACATTCCTTGCATCGCGATATAAACTTGATCCCAAATCTTCACAGGTTCTGACACATTTCTTTCTTAATACCTATGATGAAGATCGATATTTTAACGGCTAAGAAAGCTTACAGCGGCTGAAATAATGACTCCAGCAAGAACGAAGGATGCTATAAATAAACCTTAACATCTTAAGCTATGCCATGTAATATTTCATTGTGGTTTAGGCCGTATATATCACGAACATTTGCAACTTCTTTCATTTGAACCATGTAATGTTTCAGTAAAAAAAAACAAAAACAAAAAACGGATAATTAATATGCCAATTTAAACGCACACAGTTTAAATTAAAAAAACTAAATTATTCATGCCTTCTGCGTTAACGTCAAATGCCACTTGTAATTCTGATCCATGCTAGTTACACTCTAACCAAACTTTTCGCAGCACTGATGCTCGAAATACAAAGCTTTTATCTTACAATATCTATGGACAAAGAATTTAAGGAATACTTCAATATATCAAGAGAATATTACGTAAATATAAGCATCTAATGATTGATATATCGATTTTAACGCAATACATACTTTTATTTCAGTGTTATGTGAGTTAATTTATTCACTGTTGCTTGGAAATGATATTAAATAACGCGCACTCCCACAAATAATATCGTAAAGCGTGACGTCATAGCGCAACGTCATAGGTTGACGTCACCGCGTGACATGACGTAGGTGCGACAACGCTACATCTTGTGTATTATACTAATAGATAGATACAGACAAGCGTCAGTAGAACTCAACATTTATCTGCACCTCCGACGGTGGGGACTGATGGTCTTTTAGTATGACTGAAACTAAAAGATAATATTTGTGTTGGGCCTTAATAACTTAGTGGTAGAGTTTGTTCCAATAACAAACTCTACCACTAAGTTATTAAGGTACTTAGTCGTCTTCTATCTCAGTTAATCCGGTATAAGAGGATCCTAAAGTTTAGCGCAGAATCCAAACACGGAACATGCGAGAGTTTAATATTGGTTTCACTTACCAATAATTTCATTTCGATTCAGTATAATATAATGCCATCGTTAAGTATCTATTTATACCTACAAAATAGCAGTCTTGGTCACGATTTTCTGTCACACGGTGACGTCACCCTATTACGCCACTCCATAATGTCACGCTTCTCACCTCTGCTTACATAGACCAGAGATGTTGTAGCTTTACGCGTTATTTAATAACAGTTCTATTTAGCTAAGCACCCGCGAATAAATTAATTGTGAGAATACTGAAAGAAAAGTATGCATTTCGTTTAAATCGACATATTTAATATTAGTTCTTATATTAATTCGTTCCACGTAGGAGAATTCATTAAATTCTTTGCCCATTGATATGCAAGATAAAAGCGTTTCGATTAGCGAAGTTAGCGGTTTTGATTAGATTGTTATTTAGCCTCGATCACAATTAGAACTGGCATTTAACATTACAGCAGAGGGCAGTAATTTAATTTTTAAAGAATAATTTGTTTTCATGAGTGTCCTGTTACTGAAATAATTACTTCGTTTGAACGAAAGAAGTTATACATTGATCGCGATGTTTGCATCCTAGACTACAATTAAAACTAATATTACGAGGCATAATGTGAGTTTTTAAGATTTATTTTTGTTTTCCTTTGCTTACACTGATGCCTTATTACTGAGATAATTATTTCAGCCACATGTAACTCTGTGAGCCACTCAAACGTAAATTCTGTCTGAACCACGGTCAACATAAAAGAAAGTTGTAAGAGAAACAGTGAATATTTCAGATCAAGTTTACATCACGATGCATTTATAGCCACTAACATGCAATACAGTGAATGTAATAATTCGCATATGATTGAAACATTCATTTTCAAGCGGCAATTTTAGCGGAGTTTGTGGTTAGGTAGAAATGCAACCAAAATAAGGTTGGCAACTGAAACAATTTACTACAGCACAAGTCACGAAGAATTGCATTGAGATTTATTTTATAACAATTATTTTTAGTTGAGCACTAAGAAGACATGACTTGCCAGAACACTGCGTTCAACCCGTCATTTTTGACGGTCTTTGAGGCTGGTCTCAGACTCCTAAAAGAGACTGGCCTTTGAATGAGTATTAATTTGGAAAGACTTTTATCTTCATTTTTAGGCTCTACGACGTCACATCAAAGAGGAACATAACGCTATTTTAATCTTTGGATCACTGCGGAAAATATTTTCGTTATTTTTCAGCTTCCCAAAGATGCATGAATATGAAATATACCTTAATCAAAAAAAAAAAAAAAACACACACAGACGGTTTGCTTGAATCGCTGTCAACAAAACTAAACTTTTTCCTGGACCGGGTGATTATAATTAAACTTTCCCTACTTAATACGTTATAACACGGAAACCAATTACCGTATGAGTACCAAACTTGGTAGCATTAGTGTCAAGGACATGGGGAAGAGAAATAATGCAGAATCAATTCAATTGAAAGACTTTTAATGTGCTGCTGCGGTGCATCATACCATTACATACCGGTACCATTACTGCTACAAAAGGGGCTCAATATGGCGCCCATGAGTGTCCAGAAGAGTGTGAAAGCGCAGGATTGCATTCTGCACAGCAGAACAAAGCATGTCCGTAGGTATGCTGGCTACCTCTCGATATGCTGCGCTTCAGATCAGCACATGCGTGAATGTTCCCCTGGTAAACCCTGTCTTTCAGGTAGCCCCACAACCAGAAATCACAGGGAGTGAGGTCAGGTGATCGTGCCGGCCATGCATTTGTAAACGAACTGCTGATAAGTCGATCGTTTCCAAATGTGTTTCGGAGATCACGGCACCTGGTGGCCATATTTGGAAATTTACGCTGGCGCTGTGACGCATGAAAATCATGCACCCCATATTCTGGACATAAATGCTACCCAGTTTGGTACTCGTATGGTAATTAGTTCCGTGTTATAAGGTGTTAAATAGAGAAAGTTTAATTATAACCACCCGCTATTACATAACAGGAAGTAGCGCCAAGATGTACGAATATTATAGATAATGCTGTTTGGTTAGTTCTCCACTAATGCCGGAAATTTGACAACAACGCGTATCCTTTGACTCTTTATTGGAATGTTGCACATTGAAGTACTATTACTTCACACTGTTTTCGTGAAATTCGATGATAAAATTGCACATTTACAGATATAACAAAATTAATGCATTACACTAGACACATATGTTTATTTCTTTTCAATTCAAACTGTCCCGCCTCGTTGGCTGTTATCTGCGGCACCATGATAGTGTCTGCCGCTGAGACGGGGTTAGTTTGTTGGAATGGTGGTTTCATCAGCACTTGGCCGACAGGGAAGGAGATGTGGAGGTGCTGCACAATTTCTAATCACTGGATTGTGTTCGAAAGTCCTGGGCTAAATCCCAAACCTCTCCGCAATGTGTACGGCCCTGATGATGATAATTCGTCCGTCGGAAGGCGATGTTATGGCTGGCGGTATTTCAGAAGAGTAGGCCTGAATGGGTCGGCGCCAGTTCCACTGTTTCCCTTCTTCATCTCCCATTTCATTGCAATGAGATCCCGTCATGTGCTGGCAGTGCACTATGTGCCTTCACCTAATAGGACGCATTACCAGAGCCATTCAGCCCATTAGTTTTGGAATAGCGGTTCATTATGCTAACACTCCCCTCTCCTCAATGATTTGCGTTATCGACTATTCGCTTCAATGATTTGCTATTCGATCAGTCATAGCAATACGATATGTCCGATACCCTCCGCTGACTCGGATGTTACTTTGAGTATGCGTGTAACGATGCATGAGTCACCGAAATAATCTTCATGCGTGTCATGTAAAACCTAAACGATGCAAATTTGGGGCACACTGAACGATGTAGGGATTTAATCAAAAAACGAAAGAAACTTTTATCGGTGAGTAACGACCGTCTTCGGACCTGTGAACATTCTTGTATAATTTTCATTACTTAACAAAGATCGACTTTTAGATAGAATTATATATTTTGATATCAGGTAGGTTTAATTTGCCATTAATTACAAAAAAAAAAAAAAACTTCATAGGATGACGAATATCTCAATCAGAGTTCAAAGAATGCAAAAGAAGGAACGTTAGAAAGTGTTTACTAAACGATCCTAGGTGCTGTTTACATCCGTTAATATGATGTACGTAATGGCTGTACAAGTAATACGATTCATCACATTTCATATGCGTTTATTCCACTCTCTCAAAACTGAATTTCTTCTTCATGGTTTATCCGAAGTAAAACAAAATGCCAAACCTTTAGTTAAAAAAATTGAAATTAACCCTACTGTTCTTGGAATTAACTAGGATAATGTGAACTGTCTCGCCGCTACTGACGTAAATAGTGATTTCTGCGATCCGTACATTGAATTTTTTACTTACGACTTTACGCTTCAGGACGGCTAGGAGAGGGGAGGGGTTTCTCGATCAACATACATACTACGCGCTTAATTCATTAATAAGCGTTACTACTAGTGAATAAAAAGTGATAATGCTGACTGTGTCATAATGCTAACTGAGACCACAGAATACAACTAGACAATAGATAGGGTTCTTTCTTCACATTTTCTTTTATTTCGACACTACATCTTTTTACTACTCTGAAGTTTATTGATTCTCTTTCCTCTTTAAGATTGTTTCAGTCGTATTTACTTCACGCCACACGAAACCTTGGTAGTATTTTCTTATTAAACGGTCTACAACGTATCTTCTTTTTCTATTTTAATCACTTCCTATTTTTACTCTACAGATCCCAAAATATTAAATTTTTTCAAAACACTCTGTGTATTTATATTGCAAGCACGCTATGGATTCCCTCCCTAACATATATATTTTTTTGTATCTTTATCAGTTCTCATATCTGATGGCTCATGCGTGAAGTTTACCTCTTGCAACATCTCTCTCACTTATTTCTCAACCGCCACCACTATAATAAGTCATAGATCCCATGATACGGACAGGGCTGCCAGATTGTATAATTGGATACAAAACTTGTATAATTTGGTTACCTCTTGTATCCTGTTTGTATGACAGATTGCCTTGTATAATTGGATACAAAAATGAGCACTTAAAAGTAAAGTACATTCCAGCACCTTTTTGAAAGTGTTTGCCCTTTGTTTCATTGAGTTGGCAACCCTTCCTGCATATCTATTTCCTTTTTGTTATTCAAAATTTATCAGTGTGTACATTGTTTACTTTCCGTGGACTTTTTTTGCTCCCAGCACTTTCACTCACGTATGTAATCAATGGATGACCCCTTTGTATAATTGGGTTTCATTCTGTATAATTTCAAAGAGACAGCGGTATAATACAAGTTGGCTGTACTGGCAGCGCTGGATACGGATTATATCCTCCAAGTCTCATCTGTAGTTAATCTCACTTTTGATCAGTGATTAATATGTGAGTTCTTAGTAATTCTCGTATATCTTCAGTGAATTCAGTATATTTCATAGCCGGTTTAATTTTTTATTTTTGCCAGAATCTGTGTGTGTCATATTAAACCATACTTGCTCGAAGCAGTGAGACTGCCAACACGCGTTATGTGTTCTTGAGCCACCACAGATGCATTACTAATTTAAGCCCGTGACCTTTTCTTTTGCGTATCGTCAAGGGTCTAGTTCCAGATTTTAGGGTCAAAGATTATGAAAGGCTGACCTGGTCTGGCCAAATACAAACTTGATCTGTGTTTCACTCTTAGGGAGAATAATATCTATTGAGATAGAAGAACTTAGAAGTATTGATGGACATATTAAACACGGACAGAGACGATCAAGTTATCGTATAATTATTTCAAAGGTCGTGGTTGCTAGACTTGAATGTGCTGAAATACAAACTTGAGTCGTATTTGGCCCTAAAAGTCCACTATTCAAAATTTGAAGAATTTCTGTTTAAAGGGAGTGAGCAATTGCTTCGAAATCTTTGGCCAGAGAACTTGATACAAATTCCAGATTGTTAAGCAATATTGAAATATGGTGCTACAGAAGAATGCTGAAAATTAAATGGACAAAGTTAGAAACGAACAAGTTTTGGAAATGATGGGTGAGGAAAGAAGTTTGTGTAAGAAGCTTACAGAAAGAAGAGACAGGCTGGTAGGTAATATTGTGAGACATGCTGGATTAGTTAATCTGCTGGTGTAGGGAACAGTCGAAGGTAAGAACTGCAGAGGAAGACAGAGATTAGAATATATGAAGCAGATAATTGAGGACGTGGGTTGTAGGGGATATGTAGAGATGAAGAGGTTAGGAAGGGATGGAGGATTGATTGCATCAAACCGGTCGAAGGACTGATGACAGCAAAAAAAAAAAAAAAAAAATAGCTACACCGAAGAAATGAATTGCCAGAATACTTGATTCCGTAATATATTTGGTCTGATTTCCATTTTGAATAACCTAATAAATCCCAATCACGTAAAGCGAGCATGAACAGAGATCACTAACGTAAGTGGTCAGTAAAATACGTGAAAAGCAAATAAACTGTAATGGTACCGTTTGGAATAGCAACATTAGCGAAAGTTTTGATTAAATTGAAATTTAGCCTAGGCCGGAATGACAAATGGCATCCCTGGTTATAAAAGAGACCATGAGTAATTTAAGTTTTTTAAGTTACCTTCATTAGCGACAGGTAGGGGGCGTGCATAAACCACGTAGCTTCATCTGCCTCCTGTGAACCCCCCCTCCCTCTCACGTAGCCCTACGTGGCTTTTGCCTCTACCCCTTCCCCCCCCCCTCCCCCAATGTAGCACGTAGCTTTTTTCCCTTTTGATTCCAAAAGACATTTTGTACTGTTTTCTCTTGTCACACTATTGTAAATTACATACGGAGATAATTAACTGAGGGAAATAAATATTCACATGCTGTTATGAGTTCTATTCCTCATTTTAACTGTGAAAAATGCTATGAAAGGAAAGATACGTGGCCTGGCTCGGAACCCCCCCCCCCTCCCCCCACGTCGCCTAGCGTTGTCTTCCAGCCAACCCCTCCCTCCCTGGAGCCACGTAGTTTGTGCACGGTCCCTATTACTAAAAAGTACTGGTAGTCCCACGTTTTTTCAGCCATAAAGTTTTTCAGTATTTTTTAGAAATGACATTCTACGAAAATCAAACTTAATTAATGTGTTCTGGCAATCAATTTCATAGTAGTTGCTTAGCTATTAAACTGTGCACTTAACCTCTAACTTAAATATATCTCTGGTCGCTGTTAATTTGCGAGTGACGCCACCGTTTTCCGTCCAATAGCTATAGAGTTGAGTGAATGTATGAGCTTAGGAAATTATATAATAGATAGGTAAGTTGTCCCTTCCCAAACAGATGTAAAGGTCTTACAATTTTTACCAGAAATCATTAGGGTTTGTTACGCACCGAATTACACGAGGTTTACCATGCTTTATATAAAGTTTGCATCTAATTGCGAACTCCGAAAGTTTCTCACTCACAAGCAGAGTAGAAACTTGCCTGTTAGTGACAATTTTGAGTGGAATTGTACCATTTCTCAACAATCTTCCTACATTCCAAGGCACTCAAAAGTCGTTCTAGACATATACTGAAATGCACTAGCAGTTACTCGCTACTTGTTCCCTTGAAAGTGTGTTATAGTATAAGAGTTTTGGTTACTGATCAAACTACGGCCGTTGAAAATATGGTTAAATGTTTCCTTGGTTTCTACTCATCAAAGAAAAAGGTTTAATGCGAACAGAAAGATAGTTTTTTTTTTGCTTTACGTCTTGTCGACGTCGAGGTCATTTGAGGTGTGATAGGATAGGGGACAAGGAACGGGAAGGAATTCGGCCATGACCTTCACTTGGTGAGATTTGGCGAAATCTTGGAAAGACTGTTACGAACATTACTGACGGTAACAGACGTCTCGAGCGGCCTCCGACGTCATTATTGTAAGAATTCTGCATGGAAGCCACTTTCTTCACTTAAAATCCACTAAGCATCGTGAAATATTTGTAGACATTCTGGTCCAGGCTGCATTCGAACCTAACCGCAACCTTTGCTAATTAGTCCAGTAACATTATTAAGATTATGATAAAGGGAGGAAGCTGAGTAGAAAGCTATACGGAGTAGACTATGAAATCATTTATTGATTATTGTAAGCGTTTATATAACCCAGCAGCATAAGAGATACGCATAACTTGTTTTACTTGCGTTAATTTTATTTTCGATGATGATGAAATGTTCGAACTCTTTCTTCACCCACACAATAATTAGCCTTTATTTAAGGTCAACAACACTTGTAGCCACGCCCTATCGTGGTCACTAAAGTGTAAGATCTGCGAATTTGGAGACAGTTTCCTGCTCAGTCAGTGCTCGTGCATTAAACACGTGCCTTTCGGTGGTAGGTTACAGTATTTTCCTGGCTGACTTCAAATACACATATCCAGAGTCGTTGGTTCGTAAGTTTGTTTTCTTGTTGTTATCTGCACTGTGGTAGTTATAAATATTTGAAAATGAATGATATAACTAGCCGCATTTGTGTTATTAATTTATGAGTTTAAAAAAGTCAGTAGAATCTTTGCTACTATCACCATCTTGGAGAAAAAAGGACATGTGGTGTAAAAGTTGTAATAATTCTTTCATGGATAGAAAATGCGATTATATTCAATTGCTTTCTGATAATTGACTCTGACGTAATAAATTTAAAAGTCTCCATCATAATATCTCTTGAGACATGTTCGATTTCATTTTTCTTCCATGTTTCTTGAAGATTGGGACTGTAATAGCGGCCATCCACCTCCTCCCAGCACGCAAATCCTTATGTTTGACCACGGCCGCAACCTTACAAACTTAGCTCTCTACTTTACTAGTAACGTATATTCATAATCATAAACTGGCAGAACTTTGATAAATTCTAGAATTCATCTCTGTTGCATGCATCACCTTCCGTGTCATTTTGGACGTAGAAAGTTGTTTAACGTAGTCAAATTAAGACTCACATAGAATTGTCACCTTCAATCCATGAAGCTGACTTTATAAGCTTGAATGGATGGTATGTTAGTTATGCAGAAACTCTTTGCTATTTAGGAATGGCAAATGGTAATTTTGGAAGAATCTCAAAATTCCCACCATGTCCCATCGACAAACATGTTCAAGAATCGTAATGGAAGAACTGCTCGGAAATTGTGTGAACAATGTACCGCAAATCATTTGCTGTTTGTTAACATGCTGATATCCAGTTCGCCACCTGTTAAGGATAACTGTTTGATAAAGTCTTGCGGAAAGAATAAGGCAGAGATAAAAACATTTCTCTACTTATCCATTACATTTCATTACAACGACCTGTCGAAAACCTTCATCCTAAAAGAACCTGAAGTCTCCTAGAGATGCTTCTCATACGAGCCGTAAATAGTCAAGACTTGGCCATACAGTTAGAGTTGAGGTGGATAAGCCATTGGAAAGCAGATCTGACAACACAGAAGCTTTTTCCATAATGCAGTGCCTGCATTGCAATGCTTTCTGGAGAACGGCAGTTACAAATGTTCCAGTTCATCTTCCCTGACAAGATCCAAATATCTAATAACTAGACTTGCAACGAATATTCGGTAAATCTGCCTATTCGGCTATTTTTATCCTATTCCGCCGAATGCCGAATATCTAGCTTCTATTCGACCGAATATTTAGAATGTTTTTGGTAGTTTTAGAATTGCCGGAAATAAAAGATTGATTCATTATATGGCAATGTATTTTACAAAAATAACCGTGCTTAATCAACTTCCACAATGCCAAAGCAAAACTAACAAACATATTAAATATCTTTTCACTTGAATAAACATAAATTTAGTATTGGAATACTGTAATGCAGTAAAACTATTTTTTTCTGCATTGCCAGGCAGTAGTAGTAGTTACAAAGTGGCAGCCTGAATTTAATAAAATGTAGGCCATAATTTAAGCTTTTATTGTCAGAACTAATCTATTCAAGCAAAATACTGGAAGGCACGAATTATCCCAGTTCCCCAACTAGTCACTGACAAACGTCGATAATGATGGCATTTTGGCCTGCGTTGAACATTTAGCCTAAATACCATTCTCACAGACTTGAGGTTTTAGGATGTTTTGACTATGAAAATACCGAACTCGGATATCGATGCATATGGCGCCGATGAAGAATGGCATGTCGTACAACAAGAAGTATTGATCGAGTCACTATCGAACAACGTAAGCGCAGTTCAGCAAGTGATATTAACAGTTCGGGATTCAGAAAGATATACCTGTTGTTTATCCTGTATTATGAACAATCGCAAGAAAGCTTTTCCATCTTCACAGCCCGTGAAAGGGTTTTTAGCGCAAGTAACCAATATTCTTAAGAAAATTAAAGCAATCCGTCACAAATAACTCAATGTTGATATTTGAGGCCATACTTAAAGCATGTCAAAACAGACACATGGTGGAGGGACGTAATTATACTTGAACAAGCGCAGCGGATATCGGCGCTAAGCCGTCCGACTATTTTTGCTGAATATTCGGCCAGGAAGTTTATAGAGTATTCGGAATCCGGCGTATGGCCGAATATACTATTTGTTACAAGTCTAGTAAAAACGCACTAGTATTAAAGTTCTCACAAAATAAAACGTGAAACCAAACAGAATTTCTTAAGAGACAATATGACTAGGAAACACCATCAAAGATAAGCGATAGAATAAAGTTTTCAATGATGGCGTAGACCAGGGGTGGCCAACTCGCGGCGCGGCTTGAATATTTTTGTGGCCCGCGAGATTCATCACACTTTTACAAAATATATTTATTTTATAATGGACAAAGCAGTGAAAACCAACATATTAAAAAATACATTATTTGTGTATCCACATTTTTAAAATTTGTTTCATTTATATATCATTTTTAGCGTTAAATATTTCCTCAAAATGTGCGTTTAGTATCATTACTATTATATTATCTATGTTTACATGTAAGAATAATAGTAAACACAATAATAATAACTCATTATGTTTCAATTTTTCACTCCAAAAAAAAGTCTATAGTGGGTCTAAATCTAATATGGGAATATATAATTTTATATGCGACCCGCGGAGTTATGATGCATTTCCAAAGTGGCTTGCAAGATCATTTGGGTTGGCCACCCCTGACCTAGACGAACGGTACGTTGGGTGTCCGAAAATATTAATACCATCATTTTTTTCCGACTGAATACGTAATTAAACGGGAAAAAGCAGTGGAAACGAATGAGAATATTAAAAAAAGAGAGTTCATTATCTGTTTCATGTTACTTTCGGCATTAATTAGAATTTAAATATATGTGGTATTGTGATATGCACAGTCTCTGGAAATGTAGCTATTTTTATATATATACATAAAGGCCTGCAGCACCCCCGGTATCAAATCAAAGGCAAATCCGGCAATGCGAAGCGTGTTTAGAGTAGAGCTGGATGCTGCTCTTATACCCTCAGCGAGCTTCCGGAAATCCGATTAGCGCCTGCACGTTCGTTAAAACTCAAGAACGGCTCAACCAATTTTCCATCTCTTTTCACTTACATGTAAAACGTTCGGTCTCGGTGGTGGGTGAAAAAAAAAATTTCCTTTACGATATATATAGTTTTAAAGAAGATACCTACGAAAATCAGAAACAAGTGCACACAGACATAGACTTGGCTTTTAAAGCACTTATTATAATGTTTCAATAATAATATACCATGCTTTTAATCTTAAAGGTTACGTTTACTACGATCATCAGCGGCTTACATGAACTGACAAATTTCTTTCATCTGTTTGAGTACTAACTTGACATTTTTACCATCGTAAGTGTTCATACGGGATGGTGAAAGAATTGGACTGCTGTCTGTTGGAATATTGTACTTACCATATGGTAGTTGGCTTTAGGATCTCTTACAATGGACAACGGTAACGGGTACAACAGGTAAAGAATATGGTACCTTGGAGGGGAGAGGAATGTGTGGATTGTATTCATGAGCAATGTTGAGCAGTGCATGGTGCCTAATAAAGCGGCAGTCAAATCTGGTTATTAACTACGGTTATATGAAACAAAAGAGACCAAATAAGTTTCAGTTTATTTGTTTATGAATATTAAAGTTTTCCGTACAAATAGAGACATAAATCAAGATGAAAGCAAACTCACTGGATCGCAGCTACACTGTTTCTAGACATATGATGTAATAACTAGTTCTCAGGCGAATCATCTTATTTTACGTCTAAACTGCCGCAACATCTGGGCGGGAATACACACTCTGCAAACAGTTTGTGCGACGTCGATATAAATTAAGTGATTTCTTTTGCGAAAAAGAGCACTGGAGTGGGAAAAGCTCGGGGCTATTAGAGCTTCCTTCGTTCTCTGTCCTGTGTGAAATAACATTACAAACAAGATTAACCGTTGTCAGAGAGGTTCCAATGGATCGCAGAGCGGCGTGTTCCTTTTATTCCGCGCATACTGTCAGCTTGAGAGATCAGTTGGGATCCGTCACGAGCGAGGGACCGTTTTTTTCTTTGTAGCGGCTGGGTCCTAAGAAAACAGGTAGCAGTAGCGAGAGGTCCCACGCTGGGTGGGGCGACACGGTTAAGCACTTCCGCCCCGGCTGTCGTAAAACGGCTCAGTCAGCCGGCCGGCCCGCCATATTTCCGTACCGGCTGCAGCTCTCACCAATATTCAATGACGACGCGTGCGTGTCAAAATCGTGTTGTATTTTTTATGAAAGCGAAACGTTATGAAAAGTAGTGTAATGATAATTCTACGTGAGTTACGTAGAGAAAGCGCCCAGTCGTAGAATATTGCTGTGGTTAATATGTTATAAGTACAAGCAATGTAGGTTACCATGTCTTCGCATTGTGTCAGCTTCGTGTTATTTTGAAACGCGTTATTTGCAAGGTGGAACGTTAAAGACCAAGCTTAATTTATTCATACAGCGGAATAAAGCATGGAATCGTAATCGAGAAGGCACCTAAATAATTTTAAATATAACAAGCTCGTTCGAAAAATATTACAAACTGAAATATACTGTAGGCATTGGTGGAGGGGAATAAGAGGGGGGAGGGGAGTACAAGACTGATAGCAAATTCACAGGACTCATTGCGGTTGACTGAGTTGTTGTTGTCTTTTATTTCCCCTTCTTTCGTAGATCGTTCAATCGTTGGTCATCTATGGAGAGCGTAGCGAACGATCTTCCGAGTTAAAATTTGACTCACCTTTCATTACCATCATGTCATACTTTAACCAAATAAGACATTTGTTTTATTCGTATTTGTTCTATATCATTTAACAAGAGCTGAATTGTAAATTCTAATAGCAACGTCGATGGCCGCTACTACCAACAACATCCTAGGTGGTGTTGCCACTACTCCATTCACACGTTTGCAGCAGCGGAAAGATAGTTAGTTTCATCTTCTGTGTGAATTATTATTTTCCCGGGTCGAAAGAAACCGTAGTATTTTCAGATATCGTTTTGTTTTCATCCCTTTTATGCTTAATATTGTTGTGTTGTTATTTCCTTGGAAGTCAGTCTCATAAGACATCTTATCATAAAGAACTATGCGCTCCTCTATTCAGTTTTGTATCATTCTCATATAAATCAATTTTTGATTTCCTCAGTAGATGGTTCACAGTAAAATGAAATTCAAACAATTACTTTTGCTAAAAAATATAACTACTTCGCTCAGATTATAATCGTGTTTTTTTTTTAAATTAGACTCACTGGCCTTTTTTTCTCAAAATGGCTTTACGACGCATCGTCGACGTTATTAGGGGCGGGAAAGGACGGGGGAAAGGTACTGGAAGGAATTCGGTCATGGTCTTTTGAAGCGATTTCGGTAAACTATAGAAAATCCAAATCTGGATTACCGGACGAGGATTCGAACCTACGTCCTCCCGAATGCGACGCCAGAGCGTTACCGAGAACCACTGGTTACTACCTCATTTAAAACATCAATTTTCATTTGTATATAATTACGAAGTCTTTCTCGGCGTTGAGAATTCAAATAATGCTCTCGGGTGACTAGCCGAGTTATAGAAGTGTTATAATAAGCACACAATATTTCGGCGCACTGATTCGTCGGCGCCATCTTCTGGTGAAGATGGCGCCGACAAATCAGTGCGCCGAAATATTGTGTGCTTATTATAACACTTCTATAACTCGGCTAATCACCCGAGAGCATTATTTGAATTTTCATTTGCTTTACTTATTTTTTTCTAAAAAGTGAAACTGATGTAATTCCATCAGTCAATGAGAAAGTTTTCTAGTACTCTCTTCCATTGCGTATGTAATTGACTCATTTCATGATTACATCCATTTTTAATTTGTATTAGTTTTATAGAAGGATGCGAATAATAATTAAGCTGGTGTATAAAATACGAAATGAACTTCATAGAGGTAGCCTAAAAGAAAGAGGCGTTCTGGTGTGAGGCATTAACAGTCTACTAAAGAATTGTGGCTTAAACAGTAATAAATCATCCTGTAATGCATATTATTCAGAACGTAAGTTTAACGTCGGCGGAAATGAGGCCAATATGAATTGAGGCCCTAATTGGAGGCTTCTGAAAAACCAAAGAGGGAATAATTCTGAACTTGATCAATGGATTTAAAGCAATGAACCCCGATTAGTCTAGTTAACATATTTATACTCCTTATAACAAAGACTGTGTTTTAGACTAAACTAGTAACGTCATAAAACCGTTCATTCCAAATGACGCATTGAACTGAAAGAAGTGACATCATTGTTCGAATTTATAACAGCAACCGTTCTCTCTTTATCATATTTTCAGTGCAAATAAATTGCAGAATATACTAGACTTTGAAGTGAATTATGCTTTAAAATAAAATATTACCAATAAAAAAGACTGAACCGCCAAATATGCAATTTTGAATTAATTCAGTTTAAATTGAGCTTGAATTCCAAATAATACACATATCCATTTTTTTAAATCGGATATACAGACGTAATATTTTAACCCAATTTTTGAAAATTCTACATCATAAAGTATTTAAGCGACATGCCCGATTACAATATTACTAAAGGAGCCTCCTTCTTATAGAGAGTGTTTTAAAACAGACACGATGAGACTGGTGTCCATAAAGACCATCAAAATGTTGGCAACATGACGATATTTGTGTTTCATCAACCAGAAACAAGTTGATGGATACTCGTCTACATCGTCCAGCAAGGCAACAAAGAAATTCGTTGTGTGCTGCTTGTATCTGGAAAACATCGCTCAGTCTGGACAGTTACATGGAATCCCTGTAGTGATTCTATTATACACATCTATTAGGTACTTTATTACTGTGCATATTTCTGTTACATTTATGAAGAAATCAAATTTTATATTATTTTCAAGAAATATAATACAATTATACACAAGTACACAGATGGAAACATTCACATAAAAGCAATTAGAAAGTAAAATCGCCTAAGCCCGGCAGCGAGCCGCATCCGGCCCCTGGGCCCTATCAAAACGGCCCGCGATCGAAATGTGACACAGAAAGAAGAATCATGTATACTATACAATTAAATAAATAAAATGTTATAATAATCCAGTACATTTTTTTTTATTTGAATCTGGCCCGCCTACACATTCTAAATTTAATATACGGCCCTATGCAAAATTGAGTTTGACACCTATGGCCTAAGGTGTTGGCCCAGTGACCAAATATTACGCTCAAGATTTATTTCAGTGATCCTGCTTATTGTGGATTTGTTTATTATTACCTCTTATTTTTCTTTATTCAAACATAAAATTAATTCTGTCTTTTTTCCCCCACCCCTCTTACTTTCGAGCTAACAACGCTATATAACAGAGATTTAAACCAATAAACATACCATCAAGTTACGGAAACCTGTGTAATAAATGTTGATAACTTCGATATTTTAAACATGCACAATAATTAAACTTATAAAAGAATCGCCTGTAGCTAGATATCAATGAACAACGGTCATTATTATTGACAGCAAGGAAGTTTGTGTTCTCTTTGGAGGAATTAATAGCTACCAAAGAATGTTCTTCGAAAACAAATTTTGTTTGGCGAAATTTCAAAACGAGTTAGCGTCGTTCAGAAGTAAATCAGACATTATATTGTTGCCATGGCTTCTCCTATTCTGTAGATACTTTCTCTGTCATAATTTTCGTTTGTTGGGATGGGCAGTTAGTTCCATTTTTACTTCAAAACTGAAAATGGTTTGGACGCACAACTGATTTTGGTTTAGATACACTTTTAAAAACATGTTGCCAAATACATGTTGCTGTGTCCAACAAATACACTCCTGGAAATTGAAATAAGAACACATTGACGCAGGTGTGTAAGACCCACCATACTTGCTCCGGACACTACGAGAGGGCTGTACAAGCAATGATCAAACGCACGGCAAAGCGGACACACCAGGAACAGCAGTGTTGGCCGTCGAAGGGCGCTAGCTGCGCAGCGGTTGGGCACCGCCGCAGTCAGTGTCAGCCAGTTTGCCGTGGCATACGGAGCTCCATCTCAGCCTTTAACACTGGTAGCATGCCGCGACAGCGTGTACGTGAACGGTATGTGCAGTTGACGGACTTTGAGCGAGGGCGTATAAAGGGCATGCGGGAGGCCGGGTGGACGTACCGCCGAATTGCTCAACATGTGGGGCGCGAGGTCTCCACAGTACATCGATGTTGTCGCCAGTGGTCGGCGGAAGGTGCACGTGCCCGTCGACCTGGGTCCGGACAGCAGCGACGCACGGACGCACGCCAAGAGCGTCGCATCCTACGCAGTGCCGTAGGGGACCGCACCGCCACTTCCCGGCAAATTAGGGACACTGTTGCTCCTGGGGTATCAGAGAGGACCATTCGCAACCGTCTCCATGAAGCTGGGCTACGGTCCCGCGCACCGTTAGGTCGTCTTCCGCTCACGCCCCAACATCGTGCAGCCCGCCTCCAGTGGTGTCGCGACAGGCGTGTATGGAGGAACGAATGGAGACGTTTCATCTTCAGTGATGAGAGTCGCTTCTGCCTTGGTGCCAATGATGGTCGTATGCGTGTTTGGCGCCGTGCAGGTGAGCGCCACAATCAGGACTGCATACGCCCGAGGCACACAGGGCCAACACCCGGCATCATGGTGTGGGGAGCGATCTTCTACACTGGCCGTACACCTCTGGTGATCGTCGAGGGGACACTGAACAGTACACGGTACATTCAAACCGTCATCGAACCCATCGTTCTACCATTCCTAGACCGGCAAGGGAACATGCTGTTCCAACAGGACAATGCACGTCCACATGTATCCCGTGCCACCCAACGTGCTCTAGAAGGTGTAAGTCAACTACCCTGGCCAGCGAGATCTCCGGATCTGTCCCCCATTGAGCATGTTTCGGACTGGATGAAACGTCGTCTCACGCGGTCTGCACGTCCAGCACGAACGCTGGTCCAGCTGAGGCGCCAGGTGGAAATGGCTTGGCATGCCGTTCCACAGGACTACATCCAGCACCTCTACTATCGTCTCCATGGGAGAATTGCAGCCCGCATTGCTGCGAAAGGAGGATATACACGGTACTAGTGCCGACATTGTGCATGCTCTGTTGCCTGTGTCTATGTGCCTATGGTTCTGTCTGTGTGATCATGTGTTGTATCTGACCCCAGGAATGTGTATATAAAGTTTCCCATTCCTGGGACAATGAATTCACGGTGTTCTTATTTCAATTTCCAGGAGTGTATGTTACCAACAGTTGCCAGCATTTTGTTGTCTGGTCTTACACAGCTCAACAGTAATATGTATCGTACAGGGTGATTCAAAATGATTGTCGGGGTTTCATGAATTTTTTACCAGCTGTGTACTAAACATACAAGTATTATCTTTACATGGATGAATAGACAAACTCTCAAAGTTTTGTTTTGTAGCAGCCGCTAATCTTGTAGTTACGTTTTGTTCCGCCAGATGTCAGTGTTTGCAATATGGCAGCTAACGCTATAGAGAAGGCTTTTTGCACTCTAGATTTTCACGTGTGTCAGTCAGTTACCGTTGTCCAATGGCACTTACGAAAAAAATTTATGAAGGATGCACCTTCAGACAATTCCATTCGGAGGTGGTATACGCAGTTCGTGGAGAAGTGCTCCTTATGCAAAGGGAAAAGCAGTGGGCGTCCTTCTGTGTCGGAAGTCGACGTGAACCGCGTCAGAGAAGCTTATCAACGTAGCCCACGGAAATCAACAAGAAGAGGCAGCAGAGAACTGAACATTCCGCAAACCACAGTTTGGCGCGTGCTACGAAAACGCCTAAAAATGAAAGCCTATCGGCTAGGGCTGCTTTAGGTTTTAACACCTGACGACCATCGCAAACGTCTCACGTTTTGCAACACTATGCAAGAAAAAATGTAAGAAGATGGGTTTTGTAAGAAACTCATTTTTAGTGATGAAGCGAACTTTCACTTGTGCGGGAAAGTTAACAAGCATAATGTGCGGATTTGGGGGACAGAAAATCCCAGTGCTTTTATTGAACACCAGCGTGATTCTCCAAAAGTGTGTGTGTGTTCGCTGCTGTTTACAAGGCGAAAATGTACGCCCCGTTCTTCTTCAACAAACAGACAGTAACAGGACTAACTTACCTCGATATGGTCTCTGAGTGGTTGCTGCCTCAGCTGAAAGAGGTGGATGATTTCATATTCCAACAAGATGGTGCTCCACCTCATTTCCATGGGGAGGTCAGAACATTTCTCAACAAACAATTGCAGCAGCGATGGATAGGACGCGGAGCCGACAGTGACCAAATGCTCACGGCTTGGCCACCTAGTTCACCAGATTTTACGCCATGTGATTTTTTTCTGTGGGGGGTTACGTCAAGGATCAAGTTTATCTTCCTCCTCTACCTGCGACTTTCCCGCAACTGAGAGAAGGGATCAGGGCCGCCTTTCTAAACATTTCTGATGACATGCTGCGTCGCGTGTGTGAAATGGACTATCGCATAGATGTGTGCAGAGTGACACAGGGTGCACATATCGAACATTTGTAATGGATGTAAAAAAACTTGATGAGTTTCTTTACACATAAAAATAAGATTCAAATTCGTATCTGAATTGTGCTAAGTGTAGGAATTTTTTTAAACCCCGACAATCATTTTGAATCACCCTGTATTCACTGACTGTGGAAAGAATTGGAAAAACTACAAATAAAAATGAAGAACAACGAAATTCTTGTGGCCTCAAGGATATGAACTTTTATTGCGCATAACGTTTGTGGTTTTCCCACTAATCTGGTTTACACTCCTCTACTTCCTTCTTGAGTTCAGGAGGCCCCCAGTTCAAGTAAACCAAACCACTCTGCTTCGCCTGCAACATAAAAAAAAACAAGTCTCTTTACAGACTACACTTTTTAGTTAACGGTATTCACAAACATCATTAAATTATTTGTTGGTTCTCAAAAACTGCTTTAGCTAAGAGAAATTACAAAATAATTCAAACTGATGATTTTTTTTAATTATTATCAACCACCAGGCTCGCTTAGAAACACCAGCGATTTAAGACGCAAGAGACTTTAGTATTTAACGTCGGATTATTTTGAGCTTATTTCGCCTCAGAAATACTTTTTGAATATACAGTAGGGAGTTTCCTAACTTCACTAAAGCAGGTGGTAACTGCTATAACACATCAATAATATCAGTCACTGTTTATATTAATTAATTACGAGCGATTCGTTTGACGATGCTTTAAATTCTTAAATAATCCCCAACGCAAATTCTGAGGAGAGTGACGGTAACTAATTTCAGTGTATTCGTTCCTAAAGCAGCTTGCTGGAATACGACTACAGTACTAATACACAATATTGAATGGTGGTAAAAGGGAGCAACAAATTAATTAAAAATTACAAAATACAACATAAAATGAACAGTAATTATTTAAATTTAAAGCAACTAATGTACTTACTCAACTGATAGCTGCTGTATGACAAGCAGAATACTAAAACCAAACTACAGTACTTCGAGTCGAGCCTCTTTCAATTAAAGGTGGGCAAAGTGACTCACTAAAAAGAGCAGCGCTCATTTGATCACTCTCTGAAAAGAACTAGTTCTTTTCAACGGTTCACCAGTTCACTAGCTCAGTTTAAACAAAAAGAGCAGTTATATCTATTTTGAGTGTAGAATCTGTTCTTTTTATTTACATTTAGACTGATTTCTTGGGTTAATCTGACTTTGCTTATTTTCATTTATTTTTGTATTTATTCTGAAACCTTTTTTTTTTTTTAAAAAAAAAAAAATACTACAGGATTACTTTCACGCAGAAAAGGCCATATCAAAGCGTCAATGAAATATTGTTCGGATTGCTGGGAATATTTGTGGGATAGTTAGTTTTACATTAATTTCAATTTTAAAGAAGTTTTCGCATTAAATGAAATGAAGGTTCATAAATAAAATTTTACTTATTTGGCCATACAGCAGCCTACTTCATTTTTCAGTGCGAATTTGTCGAGCATTTGAAAATAATCTTTCACAAGGCACACTTGTAGTCGGAATACACAAAGAGGAGCGGAGCGGGACGTCAGATTCTAAAGAACTAGCTCCCCAGAGGTACTGCTCCGCGCTGTACTGAGCGCTTGGAATCGAACGACGCGAACGAACTAGCTCTTTCCGCGCCGAGCCCTTGAGATCGTAGAACGACGCGAACGAACTAGCTCTTTCCGCGCCGAGGGCTTGGGATCGGTGAACGACGCGAACGAACTAGCTCTTTCCGCGCCGAGCGCTTGGGATAGGAGAGCGACGCGAACGAACTAGGTCTTCTCGATCTTCGGGATTTCTTATTTTTTCAGAGCGGAGTGGATAAACAAGTATTGAAATCCGGTAATAGTATATGCTATGTTGTAAACCTAAGCCATGTAGTATTAAATCTGAAAAGCATGAATCCCATACAAGATGGGTATTACAAGAAAGAGTGATTTCTAACATAAATTTGCAAATTTTCTCCTTTACTAAACTTAATATGGAACATGTAAACTGGATTGTAGAATTAATATATATAAATTGTATATCTATAAGCAAATGTGAATCTTGTCTAAGGCAGTATGGTATGGCAGAAGAATCATAGATACAAACTTGTCATGTAATATGTATTAAAGTCAATTTTTTATACGTTCACTTGTAAAGACAACTCTGCATAGTATTAGAGCCACATCTGTAAGTCCAAAATGTATAAGTATACATGGTTTGGCTGTATGGTCATGAAACCCAAAGGCAATAAATAAATAATATTATAACGATGTGGAACTAAGAATTAGCATGGGTCGGGCCGCGGGCGAGAATGGCAAAGCCGAAACCCATTTATTGTTGGCACACCCTCGAATGAAGTTAAGTTCAATCGAGACCGACACACCACCGTCATTACGGCCTCCAAGAAGAACTACCCTTCGTTTTTAGTGAGCGACTGTTCACTCGCTCTTTCAAAAGAACTATTCTAAAGAACTGGTTCACTCGCGAAGGACCCATATCTACTTCCAATCATGGTTTCCTACTCCAATAATGACCTTACAGATATCTCTTACGTCGTAGATCAAAAGTAGTCGTAAGGTGCAAAAATCATGTTTGCCACGTTTATAGATTAGGCATCAGAATCGGCCCCTCTGCTCTCAGCGCCTGTTACTTTTGACGTTCATACCGCTAGTGCTACCATTAGATTCAAATAAAATTTGTTGTAGGTAGGGCCTCTATTACGCTGCAAACCAGTCAGAACTGAGAGCTGAAGGCCTGTGCCAGAGGGACGGATTGCAAGCAACAGTATACTTTCCATTTCGTCGATACTGGATACAAATGTCAAGTTCCCAGATAAAAGCATTTTTCACTCAAGACCAGAAAGAAAAAGGCACTAAACCCGAAAAATTTGCCACACAATTATCTCTTTAGAATCAAATGAAACAAAGCGGAAAAAAGATCGCTGGAAAACAATTTGTGTTATTTTGAATTCGATACTCTGTTTAGTCACAGCAGCGAGTAACAAATCCATTCCGTTTATAACCAGAGGTGTGTGACGGACGGGCAAGCAATATTATTAAAATTAACAATGAAAGTAATCGAACGCCGCGCCACAGAGTCAATTTGAACAGCGATAATGATTCCAAATGGTAAACATAGATTGTTTTGCTTACATTTATTCAAACAAAGGAAAGGATAATTAAGGGATTTAGGGCGTACTTGGCACGTAACAGTAGTGCGAGGAAAGTAGATAATACACTGAGCTAAGCTAAGTTAACAAGGGCCCTAGTGCATGATATATATATATATATATATATATATATATATATATATATATATTGTGTCCTCAGGCCAAATAGGCGACCCCTAAACTGAGCGTGGGCCCCTGAGCTGCTCTTGGGGGCCCCAGTGCACGGCACCGCTTAGCCCTCCAAAAGCTACGCCCCTAAATACATCATAGTTAACGATGGAATGAGAATCAATTAATATAACAGCCCAAACAGCAACATTTGAGGCATAAACACATTGAACCAGGAAGCACGTTTCTGACAAATAGCAGTTAGAGCTAAGTCTTACCGTTTGTGTCATACGCTGATCAATATTTCATAAAGTTCCCTAAACAAAAACTTTTTTCGTGTCTCGTTAAACATCTCTTAACAGCTCGTACTATTAAGAAACCAGTAATCCTAACTGTTACAACAGACACAAAGTCCACGCAGCACTAATGACGAAACACTATTCGATAGAGGACAAGATTTGTTGGAGACAATGTAACGGCTAGTTTCATATATTAAAAAAAAATAAAAAATAAAAAAAATGAAACTTAAAAGAGAATGCTAATTTTACATAAATAATTTGCTGCCACTCGTAGCCGCTAGTGCTTTCCTTCAGTTCTAACCATATTTATTATATCCACTAGTACAATGCACTCTGAATTAAGAGCACTTTTCGCATTCGGGAGAACGCCGTTTCGAATCCCCGTCCGGGCATCCAGATTTGGGTTTTCCATGGTTTACCCAATTCACTCCAGGGGAATGCGGGATGCTTCCCTTAAAAAAGGCCTTGGCCGAAATCCTTCCCGTTCCTTGCCCTCGGTCCCATCCCTCCTCTAACGACCTTGACGAGGCGTAAAGCCATAAGTAAAAAAGGAAAAAAAAGAAAAAAAGAAGGCACTTTTGATAAAACGGTGTTAATATACGGCAAAGTAATCTCAAAATAACAGTTTTCTGAGTTCTGTTGTTAACATATAACCTACACTGAAATGCTATCTCCAATTTCGTGATTCTTATGGGACTCCGTTTTGCCCGGCGAAGTGCAACAATTTGACTTAGCAGCTTCCTCTACGGTCGTCTATAATTGCGAAAGTGTTTTCAGTGCAGGATCACGTACCAGATATTTCCTATCGTATTCATGCGTGACGATCCAAACGACAAAATCATTCGCTGGATTTGTTCGGCATGTTCCTAAAACCAATCATGAACGATTTTGATCTGGTGACAAGGCATATTGTCGTCCTCGAAAAGTCCATCGTTGTATGGGTACAGGTCTCGTCAGCTTAACTAATTCCAGTCAATAATAGGTTCAGTTTGATTAGAGGTCCCACCCCATGCCATATAAATACAGCCCATAACTGGCTGGAGCCACCAGGCTGTACAGCACCTTCCTGAAAACCTGAGTTCATGAACTCGTGAGATATGCACACACTCGAATCTTACCACCAGTTCTTACTTATATGAACAGTAAATAATCTGACCAAACGACCTACTTCCAGTCATCTACGGTCCAACGGATGTGTTTACGAACCCAAAAGAGGCACTGTACCGATGACGCTTTATAATAGAGGTCTTCTATTGTCATTCCCCAACAACGACAGAATCTCATGCAGTGTTCACAAGGACAAGTCTGTCGTACTTCTCACACTTTATGCCGTGTTTCCTGTCTGTACAGAATTACACCTCGGCGCAGATGTCGCTGGAGTCGGTCAACCACTGCATTAACCATGGCGGGAGAAAATAATAGTGAATACTGATTACATATATACGGCGCACTCTTGACACTGAATGCTGAATTCACGAACAATTTCAGAATTGGAATGCCCCATGCGACTAAAGGTGGCCTTACACGATCGCTCCATCCGTACAAATGGAGCGATGTCACTCCATTATCGCGTCGTGTGTGCGGAAACTGATGTGGATGACGTGGACTGACAGGATTATTTGGATATCCGGTCAGTCCAATATCCATCAGTTTCGTCCGTCATGCCATCAAGCCGACTGACGGTGTATGGGAAAAGCCACGTGGAGCGACACCAAGCCATCACTCCAGTCGGCTCGTGTGTGGTGAAACCGCGGTCCAAACTCTTCTCATTCTATCACCGACCACCGATCAGACAACATCGGTGCCTTGAATGGACTATGCAACATTGTACCATTTCTTTTTTGTTTTGAATCTGCTATAGAAATATTTCTTTTGCTATTAGTTAAACATTATTTTGAATGTAGAATTGAAAATAATACAGTTTTAAATATTATTAAATAACAATCAGAACGATTATTTTCTTTTTTAAAAATAATAATAATGTCGTCTCAATAAGACTTTGTGCTGGAGATTATTAAGAAGTATAAGGACCTATCATGCTTGTAGGATCTCTAATCCTGACTACCATAACAAAATATAAATAAATGTGGCAATAGATCAATTGCTAAATTATTTAAAAATAAAGAAAAACGCCAACAGAGAAACCGTGTTGGAAAAATAAAGCTAATTCTTTGCGGTCTTCTTTTTAAAAAGATCATAGTATGATAAGATTAATTTTATATGAGCCTACTTGTTTAAATATGTTGTTTTATAACATGTGACGTACCTGTCACTATTTTCGGCCTGGTAAAGTACTTAAATTTAATAAATCTGTTTTATAATAATTTTGTAGTATTTTTAAAAGTTTTCGTAATATCACAGAGCTTATTTTTTTTTTATATAATTTCGCACTTTTTCGACGTTTATTTAATTATTAGCATTTGTATTCAGTATTCGATAGTTTGAACACCCTTTAAAATTAATTCGAGCTCATTTTATTTAGTACTTGGCAGTATAGCAAATTGACAACCTATTGTTGTTTGCTTTGCCTAGTTTTTCATTGTCGTGGCTGACTAGAGTGATGGAATGATGGTATACAGAGACTTCTGGATGTCATCCGTACGGATGACATCCAAATGGAGCGATCGTGTATGGCCACCTTTACAGCAACTACCATTCAGAGTCTGTTAAATCAGGTTGTCAGTGCCGGTTTCAGAATGGAGTGAGACGTCCATTAGTTAATGATAATGCAGTTTGTTTAAATGTATCTGTTCATTAAACTTCATTTATTGCAAACTGTAATCTTAATTAACGAAGATCCATTATTAACAATCGTATACACTCGAATATTGACAGAAGTAACGGGATGAAATTTCATATTTAGATAAAGTTTTGTTTTTCAAGTTTATCTACATAGATGTATTCCCTGAAAAACAGCGATTTTACAAAAACGAGCGATTCTTTTATTTGGAAACGGCTCTAACGCCATCTCATAGAAGTTTCAGGACCAGTACGCCTACTGATGCTAGTTAAGCTTCTCTTTGGGTACAGCTATCTTTAAACGAACAATTCTTGTAGCATATACTGGCGATGAGGCATGGAAAGATATTGCAATAGGTATGAAAAGTAGTGCATGGAAGGGAAACGATGACCATGACCACAAGCTGGCACTCGATTTCAGGCACAAGGGTGTGGGAAGATTCTCTTTTTTAGGTAAGGCTGTCAGGGATTGGAATGAGTTACCAAGAGAAATGATGAATAATTTACCGAAAACTTTGAAAGAATTTAAAGATAAAATTTGTAGAGGGCAAATGTAGGTGGGTGCAGATGGGTGTGTAGGGAAATTGCCACCGAAGCCTGTGCTCCATTGCAATTAAATAATAGGCCTAATAATAATAATACTAACTGATCCGTGTGAATATTTCACACAGTATCGTGGCCAGTAACCGAATTGTAATATAATAATGTGGAAATAAGAATATATTTATTAATGAAAGAGTAGTAATAAATATACATTTTACTGTAAAAAAGGCGTTATCATGAAATACTAAATGTCTAATTTAAAACAATTAAAAAGTATATATTTAAAAACAGATATAGGCTTTGTCAGATGTGATTTTTTAAACTTCTCTGGTTTACAAAACTTCTATGAAAACAGTTCTAATGTGATCATCGTTTACTTTTTACCGTATGTGTCTTTAACACAAATATAAATATTACTGAATCTAAGAAATCATGAAAAAGATATGTACAGAAGTCCAAACGATAACCCGGGTTCTGGTAAATACAATCCTGTGCTTTGAAGCGTCAGACCTTGTGGTTTATTAATGATCGAAGTGAAGGTTACTTTTATTGAGAATTGTTTTCATACCATTTGAAATGAGGTATGAGCATAGTTTTATCGAAGTGAATGATTTTAGTAGTGATCATGTACTCGTCTAAGTGAATTACCACTAATCTTGCGTCATTAATTAATCACTGATTAGCATTACGATTTCTATTTAACATGATAATAGCATATTTCTTTAAAAGCAATTTATGAGGCGGTAAACCGCACGTCGAAATTTCGTATGTATATAACGCTTTGTTTTGAAATTAGTAACACGATTTTACACCAAAAAAACGAACAATTCTTGTAAAAAGAAGAGAATGTCGCTTAATATATTCTGCTTGTCACCCATCGTTTTATAAATCCATAGTCACTGATTTTTTATTTTTTTTTTAATAAATTACCTTTCTGGTGCGCATTTTTTCGTACGTAGGTTCATGTTGTCATCCCGGAAAGTTAAATTTGTGACTAACTTTTCAGTAGCACAAAATCTGTATGATGACTACATGACTTTTTTTTTTTTTTTAACCAAAAGATTGTAAAGTGTGTTCGTGTTTGTCCTGACCTTCCTTTTTTTTTTTTTTTGGTAACTGCTTTACGTCTCTTTTTAACATCGAGGTCTTTAGAGACGGGAAAGTATAGGGGGCAAGGATGGGGGCAAGGAATGGGAAGGAATTCGGCCATGGCCTTTTTTGAAGGAAGCATCCCGTCATTTGCCTGGAGTGATTTGGGGAAACCATGGAAAACCCAAATCTGGATGCCCGGACGGGGATTCGAACCGCCGTCCTCCCGAATGCGAGGCGAGAACGCTAAACGTTACACCGCCCCGCTCGGTCTGACCTTCCTAACTTTCGGTTTAGTGACTAGTTATTTTCCCTATCCTACATTGTTTTTAAATTTTTATAATATTAATTCACAAAAAGAATCATTATGCCAAAAACATATTAAACGTAATGGCTGAAGATAAAAATGAACTCTGCACATTTGTTCACGCGAGAAAGAGTTTGGACAGTTGGCAGTCATGAACTTTTAAGATTTTCTCCCCCTCCCTTTTCAGGTATGCTGTCTAGTTACACAGAAGTTTGCACTTATCCCGCTATTGCTGGGTCAGCTTTGCTGGACAGTGTATATGAGATACAGGAGACTGCAAGCGACACTGGGCACTCTATATACTCCTCTCCTCTTTCCCTAGGGAAATTTTCACTCTCTAACGCTCCTTCTTTCAAACAAAATTCTACCCTTATAACTATTTTTAGATTGTGTATCACTGTCAAGTTATCAAACTATCTTATTTTGCTCATTATACTTCTCAGTTTCACAATTAGCAAGATTTTAACGAAAATAAACATGGTATTTTGTCATCATTGCTTTTCAACCTCCTTTTTATGGCATCCCTTTTAATTTTTTTTTTCAGCTTAAGCTAGTTCTCTAGTATTTATGATTTCTAGAGCTGTACTTCTGTATTCATTGTCCCCTTGGCGACGAATTATTACAGTCACCAGCATCCTCTAATTTAGATGTTGGCTATGCGCCCAGCCCACTGAATCCCCACATACCAAAGGTTTCCCTCAGGGCAGCCTTCATGACTTTTCCCATGCCACGCCTCTAACTTAATGTTCACTTTCCTCACAACGTAGTTCAGCTGAGCTCGATCATGGCGATTCTGGATCTGTAAGAATTCTGTACTAGTAAGCTGTGCCTGACGAGAGTGATGTGTATGTATATAGAGCATTGACGTGTGAATAAATATTGGATGAAGGATTAGGGAACAGAGGACCATCACCGTAAATTAATTCTTCATATTATTCATGAGAGATTAGGAAAGGTTTCATTTGTAGATAAAAGTGTCAAGGACTATAGTAAGTTATCAACTTAAAAATTCTCATAATGCTGAAGTCAGTGAGGAGGAATCATCCCGGCATTCTGTTGCACTGGTTTCTGGAAATCATAGAAAACTGAAATCTGGATGCTCCGATGTGATCGAACCCTCGTCCTCCAAAATTACTGTTCCGATCATTACCAGTAGTCCACCACACTCAGCGTGTGTTGCATTGGTGGCGATTACCGTCCTTTTAATGAATTTTAAGATACAAAAAAAAACTCGAGAAACTTTTCAGAAACTTCGTGAATAACAAACACAATGAACTAGAAATTTTGCCTAAGGTATTAAGTAATATTTGTAAATGTAATACCAGTAAGTTAGCTTTCTTTTAATCCTGTTCTTTGGTAACAATCCACATTGCAGTCAACATCGTAAATAAATTAAAAAATACCACAAAAACGCCGTTGCCATTATCTATTTTAGCTACTGTGCGGAAGTAATTGGTCCTGAACTTGTTCCCACATGTCCTATCATCCATTAAGTTATTCAACTTTTCATGTAATACAAATAATCTCAGATTAACAGCATATCTTTTGAGGTCATTACCTTCGCGGGAGAAAGTAGTACCACCGATATAATTAATGTCAAAAGAATCTCGGTTCAAATTTACATCCAGATACATGATGTCAATAACATGCGATACAATGAATGTATTTATGCCCGTGTGATTTAATCTTTGATTTTGTGGCGGCAATATTGGCGGAGATTTAGAATAGGTTGAAATGCAGCCTGGACCAGAATGACAAACAAAACATCAGCATAAGGAATCACAACACGAATAAACTCCACAACGAAACAAGTGAATAATAAAACAATTTACAACGGCAAAAATTTACTTTTCAAAATAGCCATCACATATGTATTGTTGTTTATGCCTTATAAAATCATTAGGAAAATTCTGCTAAAGAACGTAAATTATTTTCACAAATCTAGAGTGCTGAGTATCGTTATTACTTCCGCCGATCATTATAAATCATTCAAATTTGGATGAACCGATTTTATGAAGTGTGTTTTTGACAATGTTGGTCTGTAAAAATCCACCTGGGAGAAATTAAAAATTTTAAATCACACTGTTTCAGCAAGGCAACACGGCAATGCTACTTTCCAACCATTAGTGGTCTATTGTGGCCTATAGCAACGAAAACAATGTCTTACTAATATTAATCGCTAATTTGTTCCTTCAATACAGAATTGGACACAAAGATGTGAGTTCAAGATGGGAGACAATGGTTGCATGGCTTTAAGACTTTAGCATAATAGTTTCTTCTTATATAGATCAACAATTGGTAATAACAAATGTTTTAAGTTGGGACCAATAATATATGTGATTAAATAAAATTAAAAATGAGTGCTGATATTATTTCAAATAACTCTACAGATGTAATACGAATCTAACTGACGACTTCAGTGACATGACGCTCATGAAAGCAATCTATCAAAATAAACTCCTAATTCGATGGTACTTCTCCTTGATTCTACCCGCAACGTGTATTAAAACTGAAATCCTCGTATGTCGTGATGTACTGTGAAATGTCAGTTATAATTTTAACTGAGCCAGCGTAGATTGTGAAAAATACGAAAGTATATTCATTCACATGAACTACGAAGTTAGCAACATGGCGTTCATGAAAGCAAAGTAATGAAAATAAACATTAATAATTCCTGTTCCTTAGTTGTACCGTGGAATGTTAGTTGTTATTCCGATATGAGATGCATTACTACCTAATGTCAGCTAATACTGTTGCTTAAAATAAAATAAATAAAAACGATCAATGGCTCTTGAACACTTTCAGGTATCGCGATTTTAAATTTAACCAAAACAACTTTATGGATCAAGTGTAAATTAGCCTAGTCAACAATTAATAATTCAAGCTTCCCAAAAAAAAGGAAATTATATAAACTCTACTCGAAAGAATTAATGAAATTGTACTAATGACGCAATGCACTGTTACGAGCAAATAACAATTGTATATTTAATTAAAATAACAATGTTGTTTATGAAATACTCACCACAACTAAAGTAAAAAGAGTGAAGGCAACTCCAGCAAACAATGTTATGTTATTATTCATACTGCAACCGAAGTTTCAGCTTTAATGCAACTGAACAATTCGTTGTATTTCCGCAACGTACTAACACGCAGGAAGAAAACGCAATTGTTTCCAAAGATTATGAAGCACTGAGATCAATTTCGCATTATCGCTGTCTCTTTAAATAGAATCTGTGAATATGAAAGTAACTTTTATTCGCATTCTTCAGAACTGATGTTAATCATTTATGATTTAAGTTGTATTGCTAATGCATATACTTTCGTTCTTAAGTTATTACTTATCATGTTGTGATAAACCCACATCTATAACAAAGAATAAAGGTAGATCTTTGGCAGTAGAGCAGATCAGCAATATTTCTTTTGTTTAATTAGTATGATCTGTGATCAGATTTATGACTTAAAACTATAATAATTATACTGATTTATTCCCCAGTTATACCAATTTCGTTCTTAATCACCATAGAATTAAAGTAATTTATAATATTTAACATCTAAAATAGTCCTTTTATTTATTCGGATGGATGCCAACGATCCTCTACAATAAAGGTTTCCAACGATTTCTTACCGCACCCTCATCCTGTTTTTTTTTTTTTTTTTTTTTTTTTTTTTTTTTAAAAAAAAAAGCCTCCCCTTCGTCACAATTTTATTATTAAAAGGATAAATGCCTACTTATCAGTATTAACAATGACACCTCAGAGAGTATGTGATGTTAGAATAAGGTTTTCAACTCTAAGAGGCGGTGAAAGAGATATACTTGTAGTACTTCCGACGGTTAAATTTTATTTTATAAATTTGTATGCCACATATTGTACATATATTGTATGACATTTACCGATAAATGTATATGCACTTATATATAGTAAATCTGATCCTGTACTTAACTGGTGTGGGAAGATTTTCTTTTTTTAGGTAAGGGTGTCAGGGATGAGTTACCAAGGGGAATGATGAATAACTACCGAAAACGTTAAAAGAATATGTAGTATTTGATAAGATGTAATCCGCTAGCTGTATGGTACACACCAATTGCCAATAAAAATAAATAAATAAAAATACTTCCGATGGTTGAGAGGCAGGTCTAGGGTATCATTCATGCGCCGCCTCGTTGGAAACCATATATTTTCACTGTCTCTTTTCTTACCTGGTGCTGTACACCATCAGTGTGAGCAGGGGGAGGATTGTAAATTGTGTTTCTAGTCACCAAAGGAAAACAAGTTCAAAATTTATGTACCAATGCAATTATAAGCCTACTACTGTCATTTGCAGAAGTACGAGGCGTATTTTTTAAGTAAGTACCGTTTTGTCACACCGTGGCTGCAGCGCTAAGGTCGGCGTTCCGCGCATGCGCACTGGGTACCTGCATCTCTTGCTTGCGCACTGACGCCATCACGGTCTAATTCTTCCTTGTTTAAATGATTTTGTTGTTTTCGCAGGCGTCATATTGCAAATATAAATTCTTACGGGATTATCGCTGCGTTGTTATATTCTTAATTCTTCTTTTCCCGACGTTTCGGCCTAGTCTTCGGTCTTCATCAGGGGCCTTGTGCCGAATCTTGTTTACGTTCACTGAGTGTTTAAGATGCCTCCGATAATCGTGAGTCTCGCCGACTGTGAAGTACGGGCTGTTATAAGATTTCTTTGTGCTAAAGGCCTAAAACCGATCGATATTCATCGTGAAATCTGTGCAGTTTACGGGCAAAACATTATGAGTGATGGAATGGTGAGAAAGTGGGTGAAAGCATTTAAAGATGGCCGCACAAATGTGCATGATGAACAGCGGAGTGGGCGTCCTTCGGTCGTTAATGAAAATTTGGTGCAGAAGTGGACAATAAGGTGAGAGAAAACAGACGCTTTACGATTTCCTCCTTGTGTGATGACTTTCCTAATGTTTCTCGTAGTGTTTTGTATGGCATTGTGACCGAGCACTTGAAATACCGAAAATTGTGCTCACGTAGGGTACCGAAAATGTTAACGGATGTGCACAAAACCAAACGTTTAGGCAGTGCATTGACTTTCCTTGAGCGGTACCAAGACGATGGTGATGATTTCTTAAGCCAAATTTTTACGGGCGATGAGACATGGGTGGCCTACGTCACACCTGAATCAAAGCAACAGTCCATGGAATGGCGGCATTCAGATTCACCCAAAAAAGTGAAGTTCAAGCAAACGATTTCTGCCCGGAAAATCATGTGCACAGATTTTTGGGACAGAAAAGGAGTATTGCTTGTGGAATTTCTGCCTCGTAATGAGACAATCAATGCAGCAGCTTATTGTGAGACATGAATAATCTGCGCCGTTTAATCCAGAACAAAAGACGTGGCAAGTTGAGCAAGGGCATCGTTTTGCTGCATGACAATGCCCGTCCACATGTGGCTAATCAGACCAAAGATCTCATCACATCTTTTCGATGGGAAACTCTAGATCATCCTCCGTACAGCCCTGATCTGGCGCCCAGTGACTACCATCTGTTCCTGCACTTGAAGAAACACCTGGGCGGTCAGCGTCTTGAAGACGATAACGAAGTCAAAACAGTTGTGATGCAGTGGTTAACATTCAAGCGGCAGACTTCTATGCGGAGGGTTTTAAAAAACTAGTACTACGTTATGACAAGTGCCTCAATATTGAAGGGAATTATGTAGAAAAGTAGACTAAGGTACAGGCTTTCATGTAAAAATAAAATTATTGATATATATTTGCACGTCTTTTTTTACTTTCAAAACGGTGCTTCCTTAAAAAACATGCCTCCTACAAGAATTTATCACGAATTTGCTACAACTTTTTTTTAAATAATAATAATAATAATAATAACTAAATCAACCTGAATTTCAAAAGTAAGCATTCCATACAAAAGAACAAATAACTGATAATATCTCCATAGCTGTAGAAAGTAATAACTATTAACACAAATGGCATAGGGATAATCATTTGAAATACAGCAAGGTTGTTATATTCCATTATGAAATGTTAGTTATCTCCAAATCAATTTGATCCACCCAATTCTTATACCTTTCGAAGTTTCACTTTTAGCATGTTATGCTCGTCCAGTAATCAGACGTGGCAATGAAAATTACGCTATTTCAACGCTGAACATTTCTGCGTTACTATGTTTCATCCGACTATTTTGTTAGTGGAATTTCACATTAAACCGAATCCAGAATTTGGTTTGTAATAAACAGCGGTTTTCGGTTTTAGACACAGATGTGCCAAGACTACAGAAAACCGAAGAAATGTATAATGAATTGTTTGTGATGAGATTACGTGTTGGACCTTGCTATAAAAGATCTTTTCTACATCTACATCCATACTCTGCAATTCACAAACATTGTGGGTGGCAGAGGTTGCTAAGCACCAATCTTAATTCTGTGCATTCCAATCCCGAATAACACGAGGAAAGAAAGAATACATAAAAGCATCAGTACGGCATCTTGTTTCTCGAATCTTATCCCGGTCATTGCGACCTAAGTAGGTTGGCGGAAGAAGCATCTCACGGCACTCGTAGGTTATAGAATTTCGCATATTCTCCAATAAATTCAAACGCAAATGACGTCATCTGTCTTCCAAACAATCCAAGCCCAATCTATGTATCAATTTTGTGATACTTTCATAAGGGCTGTAGGAACCAGTCACGAATCATGCGGCTCTCCTCTGCACCCTCTCCACCAAGTCAATCAGACCCCTTGCGATACGGATCCCAAACTCCACAACAGTAATCCAGATGCGGACGCACTAGTGTTTTATACGCTATTTCCTTTGTATGAGCATTACAATTCCTCAGAATACGATCTATGAATCGTAATTTAGAATTATCTTTGCCTACGACGGAAGTTATGTGCAAGTCCCATTTCATTTTGCTTTGTATTATTACCTCCAGATACTTCAGGGAATCAACCGTGTCACAACTGAATTGTTTACTTTGTACTCGTTTCAAACTGATTCTTTTTGTTACTTATTCAAATTGCCTTGCACTTTTTGCAATTAAGTGTAAGCTGCCATTTACGGCACCATTCGGGAATTGCATCCAAATCGCGGTGAATTTCTAAGGAATCGTCAGAGCACCTTATTTTCCCATAGATAACTGCATCGTCGTTTTTTATTACCTTCCCGATGATATGGTTTTGTTGGCAGAAAGCGAACAAATTCTAAACAAAATGCTGAAAGATCTAAATGCAAATCAATACAGTATGGTGATTGGCAAAGGAAGAAAACTAATAAATATTGAGAAGTACTAGCTGATATCCTTCAAATACCTCGGAAGGACAATCACTGAAGACTTAAGATGTCACCAAGAGGTAGAAAGTCGCACTGCCGTAGCGAAGTAAGTATTTAATGCGAAGAGGCGACTATTAACTGGAAAAGTAGACAAAGCGCCCTAGAAAAGACTCGGTAAATGTTTTATGTGGCTGTGGCTCTTTATGGGGAAGAGAGGTGGACGCTGAGGCGAGAAGATGAAAAACGGTAAGAAGCGTTTGAGATGTGGATATGAAGGAGAATGGAGAGGATAAGCTGTATGTATAAAGTAAGTAAAGATGAAGTACTGGAAAGGGTTGGTGAAAAGAGAAAACTACTGTAGGTCATAAGAAAAAGAAAGAAGGGCTGAATGGGACATCGTTGAGAGGGGAGTGCTTGCTAGAAAACGCCTTGGAAGGACTAGTTTGTGGTAGGAGAGCGATAGGAAGGAGGTGCAACATTACAGATAACATCAAAGAAAACGGCAACTATACGGGCGTGATGAGAAGTGCAGACGACACAAGATCGTCGAGAGCAGCCATGTGAAAACGTGCTTTAGGGCAGAACACTGATGATGATGATGATGATTTATGATCTTAAGTCACTATTATATGCAAACTGTCTGATATAGCGTGCACTCACGACCTTAAGGCAAGGTTTCTATGCCAAAGTGTTATTCATTTTGTATTCAAGGAGGCAGTGTAAATTGTTTTTTTTAGATCTATAATTAAAAAAGTTATTAAATATGCTAACAGGAATGTGCTCTTGCTGCATTAGATTGCTTATAAGATTATGAAGAAGCTGTTGCGATAAAATATGGAACGATCAAGACCTTTAGAAAACGTAATTGAACGAGTGCCAGCGTGATTTGAATACTGGGTTGTAGCGTGGGTTTGTTTGTGTGCTGCAAGTGAGGCTTGGCGTGACCCAACAGGCCGTGGCCCTCACGACCAGCCGTCATAAATATTACTGTAAATTAAAACCTGTGACGCTCCGCTCTCTCCGGGGAAAAAAATGTCCCCCGCTGTTTTTGTCACTACTAGCGCTCTCGTGGGAGCCTCGTCTCCGTGGGGCGTCTATCCGCAAACTTGGACTGTGTATCAAAGGCACATCGGACAACTGGCGTTTACTACCAAAAATATTCGTTTCCCCTTCAAAATATGTCACATGTATAGATAGCGGTTCCACTGCAAGCAGGAACTAAAGAATACTGGGTCAATATTATTGGAAACCATCAACAAAATTCGAGGGCCGAATACTGACGGCAGCGTAAAGGTATGGCAAAGATACACGCCGTCCTCATAATATAGAAGATATTCCTCAATTAAAATACTCTTATTTCCTTGCTGGTCGATAAACAGTACGATATTAGCACACACATATTACCAACAGATAAACTGTGAGTCATTTACTGTGCTACTCATGCACAATCCTCTACGTTTGGTAAAATCAAGTTCCGGATTCGAAAATCGTAATTGAATTTATTGATAAAAGTAGGCAAAGTGACTGTACCATATGTCGATCAATTTAATCGTAATGTTACTTGTGTGGTTTCAGCAAGGAAGTGTTTAGAGTTCGCTGATGTGAACGTAAGATTCACATGACTTACAACTTACATCCGTCTATTGACGATTCTGTAGTCAAAATGACAAAAACGATATCTTTACAATTTCGCTACATCTTTCCTTCCGTTTGTTATTCCGCCGCATTTGTTTCATCTATACTAAAGTCTCACAGGAAGAAATGTTTTATTAACGACAAAATAAAACAGTATACAAGACTTCCAGCACTTTCCCAGAAAAGGTGGGATTGGTTTCTTTTCTCGTTTACCGCGTGCAGTGTGGTGTAGTAGAATAGCTTTCAAAAAATGCAGTAGACGTTAATCGGGGCATCTTTATTTGGAGGTGCTTTTCGTGACATATGAGTCTCCAGTCACTAATACCATGTCCACTCCCCCCCCCCCCCCCCCCCCCGCCCTTCCGCCATCCTCTCTCCAATTTATCAACTGAGAAATCTGAATTCAAGATTATGGCATTTAATAAGAATTTCTAACGAAAATTGTGTTTTATAAAATACAAAGACAAATTTTTCATTCTTTTCAATTTATTTTTTCTAATGTTACCTTTACCAAAAAAACTTAATTTTGGCTCATACGTGTTATAGAAAGATGAGTATGTAGATACGTAACGACGAGAATGAAAAAAGTTAGGTTTTGAAACATAAATCTTCATTACAAATTCACTGTTGATCTTGATTATGTATGACTGTTTACTTGCTTTTCATTTGCTCGAAGCCCCCACATGTTACATGAAATCAGAAAAAATATTCTGAAGTAACTTTTTGCGAGCTGAAACAATTCAGTCTTTATCACATACACAAAACGTCTATAATTTATTTCTTTGCAAAAAATTAAAAAAGGAGACGCTGGGTGAATTTGGGGTGCTTTTAATTAACAGTTCTTTTGAAGTATATTTTCGGTTTATTTACTATATCTGTTTTTCGGACAAGAAAACATCACGAACTACGAAACAGCAGGGGAGCACGGATATGACTTAATTAAAATTTATAAGAGTCCGTTTTTTCAAGTAGTTAATGTTAACTTACGGTAAAAGATTTCTGAATCTATTGGGATCTGGAGTAGAGATTCCGTATCAGAGAGTGACTATGGAATATTTGGATGCATGAGGTGCATAATCGCCCATATTCATTGTCTTGATTTCTGAAAGGTGAAAGTATAATTTTAAATATTTTTGTCAGCTCTAATACTGTAGTTTGCTGTACATACATAAAAATAAAAATACATACATCACATGTGGTGTAAAAAGTAGCAGTATATCTTCATTCAAGAGCGGATGCCCCTAATTAAATCCTGGTGTGTGATGTATCGCCTGGCCCCCTTATCGGCACAACGCTCGAGTGACTGCTTATCCTATGTGATTTCACTGTAATAAAGAGGAAACACCATTTCTCATTCCGTAGATTCGCACTTTCAATAGTGAAAAGTTTTAAATTTTTAGTTTTGTCCACCCTCTTGATTTTAACCATTTAACAACTTATACCCTAATGGAATAAGGAGGCGCATAAAGTAATTCTGCAACGATTGAAATATCACTTGTAACTATTACACAAATTTACTAGTTGCCTATGCAGCGACTCCTGAAAAAAAAAAAAAAAAAAAAAAAAATAAGCACGTGGAGAAATTTTGGCGTTAATATTCCTCGTCATTAATGCCTTTAATGCTTCTGGAAACTCCCTATATCATGTCGGAAGAAAATAAAAACTTCTGCTTGAAAGTAATATTTAAGTACACAAAACATGATTAGCAAAGCATAGCCTTTAACTAATTGCTAGATTATTTCCCGTGAAGCGTAAGAGCGCCAAAAAATTTATTTATAATGTTTCATTTTAAAGACTGCCAAGAATTAGTCAGCATCTGTTTATAAATCGTGATTGTATGAGAAAACAAAGCATAGTTTTCCCAGTCGGTGAAGTAACTTAGATTCGTTTTGTTGCGAAATTGTTCCTAGTCTTACTGTGAAAGATTACGAGATCGTTAGGAAATGAAGGGTTTTTAAGGAACTTTCGCAAGTTTTTTTTACCATAATATACTTATTGTTGACCGTGTGGAATATGTTCGCCATTACCATTTGTTTATAGCATATACACAGTTCAAACTTCGGTAAAGAAAACTTACATATTCGCCATCCTTATACTTAGGGAAGAGGATTTCACTACATTAACAAACACTATTTCGTGAAAGTGACATTTGTAAATGAAATTCCAAACGTTGTGGTGCATTCTTTTGAACCGTAAGATTTAATACAATTAACTTTTGGAGTCCGATACCCAACCGTATTTACACTTCCAATAAACTTGACAATCACAGTCTACAGTTCATTACACGATGGAACATATACGAGACAACAACATTCGTTCTCATACACTATAGCTGAACATCAATCGATTTTATCCCCTTATGACAGTTTCAGCACGCATCTACAAATGCTTCGTGCGCATTTTTGCTTAAAATTAATTCTAGTTCCTTCTTTCCTCAATACAAACATAAACGTCCTTACTCTCTTACGCTTAAAATCAAACGCTAATTTATGGTCGTGATTCTCTCTCACCCCTTGAATTTTTTCTGTTTACCCGCCTCCTGTCATCAAATAAAAGGCTACCAGTCCCCTTATCATCGAATTTTTTCTACGATAATTTATGAAGATACATCAAACATTCCTTCTTTGCTCCCACTTTCAACTCTTGTATTTAGTAGCGAAATTGTGGATACCGTATCATTGCTTGTGAGGTTAATAAGTTTTGCTTATTTACTACTTCATAATCCATCGTGCAGTAATGAGGGTGGCATTCGGATAACAATTTTGCATTCACAGATTACTTATTGAAATTTGAATAAACATAAGCCTATTACAAAAATTTCACAAAAAGTGGATAGGGAAAATTGAGACACATGCGATTTTCTTATCAGTTATAATTGATGCCTAGCTCTGTAGTGTCGACTAGTGTATGAGAAGGTATTGACCGTCACATGGGTCTAGACTACATTAAGGGAACGGCTCATTTCAGCTTGCCCCCGCACAGGAGATCACACGTCGTCATGGCTACATCCCTCGGAGTATCTATAGCTGATGGGTATCGTGACACGTGGAGAGGTCAGAATGTAGACTCCCAAACGCTCTCGCTGCCTTCCCATCGCCGATAGAGTAAGTTTGGCTTCCACGACAGAAATAAACAGTTTCCATGATCTCCTCTTGGCGCCGCGTCCTGTATTAAATGCCGACATTGCAAACCTTCCTGACATCCGAAGTTAGTGTGGAACACATCTTAGTGAAGTTATGCGTTAGGAGGAGGCCGAAGCAGACTGGCTGAAACATCGGCATGTAACATGAGAACGCGGCGCCCAAGAAGCACGGAGACTATCTCAATCTACACTGCATCCAACCATATATTGGTTTACATGGTTCGCTTTTCGTAATCACTCCCAACGAGTCACTCACAGTGAAGGTAAATTCACGTTTCGTTTGGACATATCATCACAAATGGAACACAATTCATTTCAAGATGGCAGTAAAGGATATTGTACGTGAAGTGGATTTAATTTGCATAAATTACATCGCGAAGAAAGTTAAAAAGAAAGAGACGCTGGTGGACAAGCAATTTTTTGTGTGGTGCAAAGGGGGTCTCAGCAATCTGGCTGTAAGAGTGGATATTGGAGGACACAATGACATTTAAAATTCTTCTTCGAATGTATCAGTCACAATTAGAATATTTGATGTTAAAAATCTCACCACTATTTACAAGACAGGATACAACAATGAGAATGTCCTCCTCTCAGATTTCTTGCAACTGATAAACTGCTTTGGAACACCTGAGGCCAGTGACGGATCTACGAATTTTCCAAGCCACGCCAAAAAACGTGAGATTGCCTCCATTTCAAACATTATTTTGTGCCCCCAATGTCACCAACTCCAGTATTGCAACCACATTCATGTCGGGGTACTACTACATCTACATATTTAAAAAAAAAAAAAAAAAAAAAAAAAATGCGGTCCCCCTGAAGTTGAAGTGCCCCGGTTTACCTGCGACAATACTTGAGGAATTTGCACCACTTTTTTAAAGATTTTAAAACCTGGTTTGTATAGTTTTAATTTTTGAATTGACGTCTCTTCTAATGTAAAAAGCGGGAGATTCAGTTCTTTAATCTTGTCCTTCGTAGCAGGATCCATTATGTTTTTATTTTTATAAATTTCACGATACTATTAAAAATAAATATGTATGGTGTTCTTTTAGTATAAAAACTATTTTGTGTTGAAAACAACAACAATCAAAAACAAACAAGTGCGACCAATGCAGGAGGAAATTTCACTTCCGTATTTTGATTGTTTACACGCGTCACTCTAGAATCTAGATGATTCGTCCGAGTGAAACACCGAAAGTGAACGTAAAGTTGAACCCGAGCCAACTTCTTTCATCCGTCATCTTGGAGGATAGCTTTGCTGGATTCGATGTTTACACAATTCACTTTCCTTCCATTACGAGTGGAAAAGTGAACTGTGTAAAACCACCTTAATTTTGTCTTAAGCTCAAGTCTGCTGTTTCAGCGTACTGGTGATCGATATGAAAGTTCCCTTTTTACTTGCTGATCTGCCTTTTCTTTGTTTTTGTAAGCTAATGGTCAGTTTTATTGGCACGGAGCACTTCAAGGTCGAAAGTATTGGCTTAACTGAAGCGAGTACTTGAGGGTACACAAGAGTTGCGAAACATCTCCCTATGCAGTTGAACACTGCAGCCTTACAGCAAAGCGGCGTAGAACCTCTAAAAACGCCTATTCCAAAGTTTTATGGTTCTTTTCTGTCAGTAAAACCTTTCTCTTGGTTCGTATGATCTTCTCACTCGCTGCCTGTCAACAATTCGTGTTTCACATCCATTAGAATTTGTCACACAACTTTACATTCATATTGGACCACCATGAGGGCACTATGGGCTTTCATGAGCCTTCTGCACTATCGACTAATAAAAGTCAGCGGTTGTGCTGGACGGGCAAACATTTTCCAGAGATTATACGTATGTACTTCGATTTGTGAATCATTGATCGCCGTTAGATATCGCCCCACATACTAACCCTTCTCGTGACGCATTTGCTGCCATTGTTGTTGCAAACATTCACCTCCACACTCATACGGGAAGTATCACCCTTTTCCCAAGTCATACGTACAACCAATGATATACAGTATTTATGTTATGGAGCAGCCTACTTGTTCGAAGAATTATAAAGCAACCTGTATTACACTTGCACAAGCCGCTGCGCAATAAAAACGAAGAAGAAAGCTGATATTGTGGCTTTCCATGTACCGCGCATAACGTGATAGCGGTTCGTGATAACCGATATCCACACTTAATGAGGGAGCGGGCAAAGAGACAAGAGCAACGAACAAGGCAGGCAGCCGATCCGGAGCCAATCTAATTGCCGGCTCCTCTAATTAAATGAGCCAGCTCAGATACTTTGACACTCAAGACGGCGAATTTCATTAAAGACGAATGAGCTTGGGGCGCTCCTTGGCCCGTGTCCCGGAAACACTTCTAGTCCTGAATTTTGTATTCAGAGCCAGAAGTTGATAATATTAATCTAAGTACAAAATTTCAGTGGTTTATCACTGTAAATCCTTGGTATAAACCATAAGTTCCCAACCTTAAATGACGTACCGTCCCATTTAAAAAAAAAAAAAAAAAAAAAAAAAAAAAGTAAATAAATAAAATAAAATAAAATAAAACGTACCGACTCCTCTTCTTGTAATAAATAATGTAACCCATAGTGCTCTAACGTTTTGCATCGTAACCTATTTTTGAAACAGTTATTCGATGGTGCTCCTCCAAGATGAAGTGTACCGTATCTTATTTTTCTTTTCCTGTCTGTATCGGATACAAGGTAGTTTTTCCGTCAATACGATGGCTTTATACAATCTAACATTATAATAAGGAACTGTTGGTCATATATGACGTCGTCTGTAACGCCATTACGTCACTATGACGTCGATCTATGACATCACGCTTTACGCCATTGTTATTGGTTATGAACGCTATTTAATAACATTTCTAAACATCCGCGAATAAATTAACTGACGAACACTGAAATAAAAGTATGTATTGCATTTAAATCGACATAATAACTATTAGTTGCTTAGATTTATTTAATATTCGTGTTATGTAAAAGTATTCATTAAAATCTTGGGTGACAGATATGTAAGATAAAAGGTTTAATTTTCGCAATGTTAGCGGCAGTATTGGTAGATTATTATTAGAACTGGCACTTGACGCTACAGCAGAGGACATGAATAATTTAATTTTTTTTTTAAATAATTTGATTTGTTTCCTTGAGTGTTCTGCTACTTTAGTCGTTACTTTGTTTTAACGAAAGTAGTTCCACATTGATCGCGATTATAAAGCATAAACTACAATTAAAACTAATACTACGTGAAATGACGTAAGTTGTTAAGATTTATGTTTAATTTCCTTCGCTTTTACTGATGCCGTATTTCAGCAGCATGTTACTGTGTCAGCCATTCAAAGGTGTTAGTATCTACCTGAATCACGAATATAAAAAAATGAAGGTGGAAGAATCTGTAAAGATTTTTCATTTAGTTTATTTCACGATGCATTATTACCACTAAAATGGGATATAGTACATGTATTAATAAGCGTGTGATTGAAGTATTGTGTCTCTGGCGGCAATTTTAGTACTTGGCTAGGTTGAAATGCAACCTGGACCAGGATAGCAACAAAAACCTTATATTACAGTGCAAGACACTAGGAATTGCTTTGAACTTTATTTTACAACAATTCTGTTTATTTAAGTAAATGCTAAGAAATGCAATGCTAGAACGGCATATTAATTATCAGTTTTTTTTTTTTTACTGAAATCATTACTTGGTTTAAATGGAAGAGGTTCCAAATTGATCGCGATCTATGTGGCCTAAGCCACAATTAAAACTAATATTACGTGGCATAAACGTAAGTTGTTAAGATTTACTTTTAGCATCCTTCGTTTTCACTGGGGTCATTATTTCAGCCGGATGTGTGTCAGGCGTTAAAACATCGATCTTCATTATAAACAATAAGAAAGATGTAAGGAACTGTGAAGATTTTTGATCAAGTTTGTATCGCGATGCATGATGACATTGACATACGATATAAGTAATATATTAATTCGAGTGTGATTAAAGCTTTGATTTTCTACCGGCGATATTGGCGGAGTTTGTGGTTTAGGCTGAAACGCAACCTGGACCAAGTCGACAACTGAAACTTTTTGCTACATCACAAGGGAAATTACAGCACATTGAGCTTTATTTTATAACAATTATATTTATGTAAGCAACTAAAAAGAAATTAATTGCCAGAACACTCAGTTAAACCTGTCATTTTTGACGGACTTTGTGGCTAGTATCATATAATAGAAATATAAGTACAGATTTCTAAACTTACTCTATTATAACATATTAACAATATTGGGACATTATTCACAGTTTGAATAACAAATACATATTATAAAAAAATATTTATTCTAGGGCTGAGTTCGGTGTAGTGACAATTTTTCAATATTTGATACATTATTTGTCATCAGGCATTTTAAATGGACGCGTTCCGCTACTGAGAATCTGTTTCTTTTCCTAGCTAATAACTTGCTGACTACGCTAAATTGTCTCTTGCCTACATATGATCACGGGAATGCAATTTAAAACAACTTTGATGCAGCCCTAAAAGCCGGATATAATAGTGGAAGGTGGCGGCGGTTGGTCCTCAATGCTCCCTAAATTTGTCTTGGGCCAGAAACGCCCCCTACTATCCCTTCAACGCTCCCGTTGAAATCCACTCGTATAAACGGGAAAATTACTGGATGTTCTACCGTTAACGGCATGTAATCAAAAATTTTAGTTTTTTTGTTTTTGCGAGTTATCAACATCCCTGATGTAATTAGGGACTGTCTAAGTTAAGATAGAGCACTCATTCCCGAGCTTGTCTGAGAACCATCTAAAGTTCGAATCACCGTCCGGGCATCCAGATTTGGGTTTTCTATGATTTCCCCAAACCAATCCAGGCGAAAGCCGGGATGCTAGCTTTAAAAGGCCGTGGCCGAATTCCTTCCCGTTCCTTTCCCTCATCCTTTCGACGAGGCGTAAGCATAAAGGCCTTATGTGAAAATGTGCAAAGACTAAATAATAAAATTATTTATGAACTAATTATTTCATGCAAAATAAACTGGTAAATTACTTTAGAAACTTAATTTTAGAAAGACTAGGAAATTCTTTAAAAAGGTGTTAAGCAAGAGTAAAATTTTAATGGAGATGAAACTAACTGTACGGCGGCACAGTTTCAACCAAATATAGTATTTTTTAGTTACTGCTTTACGTCTTGTCGATGTCAAGGTCATCAGAGGCGTGAAAGGAGTTTGGAACTGGAAACGATTCGGCCATAATATTTAAAAGGAACCATCTCGGCATTTGCTTGAATTGATTTGGAAAACCCATGACTGGAAGGCTGGAAGGGAAATCGAACCCTTGTCCTCTTGAATGCGAGAGCAGAGAGTTGCCACTCACCAACCAAGCTCGGTGTAAATATAGTTGCCAGAGGATTCACAACATTTTCAGTAAGATTTCGCGCACAGTACGTGAAATGAAGTTAATGATGGTGACCTGAGAATTTACTTGCCGACTCCAAGTCTCAGCAACGCTCGATACGAACAGAGATCAGTAGCTGGGAGAGGTCCCTGGAATGCGACGTGCAGTGCCGGTGACAGCCCATTGATTGCACGTTATCTACCGGACAATGCCTGCCGCCGCCACACAATAGCCGGGCCGTCACACGCACAGCGTCCACTCACAAAGAACTCCATCTGCGACCACCGGAAGTCACATTTTCTTCCGCTAGATCAAACATCGATAGCGCATTCGACTATCTAACGCGTAAAGTGTGATGGTCCGGAGACGTCGTTTAGTGTCGTGAAAGCGTTAAGAGTATTCTCGAAACACATCTTTGGTCTTATTCTAAACGGACAACATCTGACAGGAGGAGCAAACGCAGAATTGCATGCTTCTAAATTGTCGTATTTCTCATTCCAGGTAAAATTTCATGCAGTGCGTTAAAATAATGTTCTAAGGTTTGCACATAATTCCATTGCATTTAACAACCTGTAAAATGAAATAAGGAAAATATGCAATATGTTTCCATCGATCTTATCTTCTCGCTGACACTATTGCAGCTAGGTTGCCACTGTGTGAAAACACTATTTTATCGCTCTCACAATTATTCTTTTATTTTTTGTTTAGGGCTTTACGGCTCGTAGATGAGGAACTCATTATAGTCGGGAAAGGACAGGGGGCAAGGAAAGGAAGGAATTAAGCCATGGGTTTTTGAAGGAACCATCTCGGCATTCACCTCGAGTGACTTGAGGAAACTTACGTCCTACTGAATGCCATTCCCGAGTGTTACCACATACCTCTCAGGACCAGTGTCACATTTAAAATCTTGCGAACATAACTGCCTACACAACTGTCTGTGTTATAGAGCAGTGCTTCTCACTTGCTTGGTATTTGGTCAAATAGTCGTCAGCTCAATTCTCCAACATCGTGACCTCCGACAATCTCACACATGCCCGTCACAAGTACTATCTTTTCAATGCCAATTTCTTCCTTTTTTTTTTTTTTTTTTTTTTTTTTTTTTGCTTGTGACCTTACACCTCGTCGACGTCGAGGTTATTAGAGGCGGAAAAGGACTGGGGCCGAGCAATGGGAAGGATTTCAGCTATGGCCTATGGAAGGAACCATTCCGGCCTTCACCTCAAGTGATTTGGGGAAATCTTGGAAAACCCGAATCTGGACGTCCTCCCGAAAACGAGGCCAGAGCATTGTAACTCACCAACTACGTTAGTTTTTTTGTTTTCCTTGAAATCCTAGTTTCATGGAGATTTTAGCTTTGTGGATCCAAACGCCAATGCTGACAGTAAAGATAGCTAATGGCTTTTGAAAACATGCCCACGCATTCGACGATTGGACTAATTGACATTGCACTATCAGATACTTCATATTACATAGAAAATATTTTTTTGCGTGAAAAAGTTCTTCGTCAAGTTTTCGTTTGAGCAGGAAATGAAGCCGTTTGTTCCTGGGGAAGATACGGACCATCAACGCCACGACGGCTGGTGACTTGTAATCCGACGGCTTAATGCGAAGTATTGAAGCAGACTCATTTCATTCGAAGCTTCGACTGCTGGGGAGGGAGAGGAATTCCTTTAATTACGAAACAGGCTTGGTGAAGGCGGGGCAAAATGGCTTTGCGCCCGTATCGCCGCAGTAGCCGGCTGATAAGGCAGTCCGGGGCGGAATTAAGCCCTGCGAAACGTCACGTGCCCCTCAGGAATACAAATGGCTACAAGTTTTAATAGGTGTTCGCGGCTGGAGGCAAGTCCGGAATTTCGAATTAATAGCTAGGCGGTGCGAACCGCTCTAATTACAACCAGAAGCGCGTAGTAAATACCTGTTATTGTGTGAGCCTAATGGAGTAGTGGGTTAGGCGCGCGCCAATTAGACTCAGCCTCCTTGCTGATTACACAGTGGCTATTCCGAGTCCTCTGGGCGTATCAGTCTTTTCAGGACCCCCTATTCCACAACGACATACATTAGTCCAGTAAGTGTAGATACTTGTTTGAATCTACACGATTGTTATAAATGCGAAAGTAACTCTGTCTCTCTGACTTATTTGTTACGTTTTTACAGGTAAACGACTAAACCGATATCGATGAATGTTTACAAGGAAATATTATGTATAATTAGGTAACACGTAGGATACTTTTTTCGTGTTAAATAACATATTTTGCGATGAAATTTGAAAACTAGCCGAACGGTGCCAGACGGATGGATAGCGTGTGTACTGTGTATGTCTCTGCAATGTCATATCGGTCACTCAGCAATCGTTTCCCTCGCGGTCGGTTCAGCTACTGACTGAAGCAGGGTACACTTATAAAAGTTTTTTTTTTTTAATTGTCTGTTATATGTAGCAACGTCACTTGTTTCCAACCCCAAAGTCTGTATATCTTAGCAAAGGACAGCAAAACCAAAAACGTTGTGTACAAAACGATATTGACACAAGACGTCTCCAAAAAGCGACACAATGTAAAGTCACAAAACAAAAATCTGCGGTAGCCCACAGCTAACCCACCCTTAGTTTGTTGTCTATGTTTAAAGATGTTGCAAATTGGTTCTCTTCATGAGATGGGTTCAATGGTAGAAAAGTATGGTGGCGGCTGCCCCATCATATTATCCAGACTCCATATAGCCGAAATGATGAAATTTTTCAAAATACGAGAAAATATCCCATCACAATTATTTATAATAAAGCCATAATTAATTTAAATTTAAATAATTTTCTTCTCCTCTATAACCTATTTTTTTAAAAATTATTATTTCCTTTCCTTCCCCTCCCCCGTCATCTCCCGACTGTAGCAGCCTTAAAAGATAAAATAATTTCCATGATATTCATTTCTTTTTCCTTGGTTGATCCCAGAAAAGGAAAATTGAAGCTCTTGAAGTTAAAGAAGGATGCACAAATTAACTAGAAGGATAAGGTACGAAATGACCGTGTTTTAGAAATGATGAGCGACGAAAGAAATTTGTGAAAAAGTCCCGTAGAAGAAAGAAACACAACAGTGGGCCACTTTTGAAGACATTAATCTGTTAGTGGCGGAAATAGTTGAGTGAAGGAATCGTAAAAGACAACAAAGATTAGAATATGTGCAGCAGATAACTGAGAGGAGGGGTTGTAATGGATATGTTAAACGAAGAGATTAATTCAAGATACAGGGTGATTCAAAATCATAGTCGGGGTTACAAAAAAATCCATTACAAATGTTCAATATGTGCGCCCTGTGTCACTCTGCACAGATCTATGCGACAGTCATTTCATCCCACACGCGACGCAGCATGTCATCAGAAGTTTTTAGAAAGGCGGCCCTGATCCGTTCTCTCAGTTGCGGGATAGTCGCAGGTAGAGGAGGAATATAAACTTGATCCTTGACATAATCCCACAGAAAAAAATCACATGGGGTTAAATCTGGTGAACGAGGTGGCCAACGTGAGACGTTTGCTATGGTCGTCAGGTGTTAAAGCCTGAAGCAGCCCTAGGCGATAGGCTTTCATTTTTAGGCGTTTTCGTAGCACGCGCCAAACTGTGGTATGCGGAATGTTCAGTTCTCTGCTGCCTCTTCTTGTTGATTTCCGCGGGCTACGTTGATAAGCTTCTCTGACGCGGTTCACGTCGACTTCCGACACAGAAGGACGCCCACTGCTTTTCCCTTTGCATAAGCAACCTTCTCCACGAACTGCGCATACCACCTCCGAATGTAATTGTCTGAAGGTGCATCCTTCATAAATTTTTTTCGAAAGTGCCGTTGGACAACGGTAACTGACTGGCACATGTGAAAATCTAGAGTGCAAAAAGCCTTCTCTATAGCGTTAGCTGCCATATTGCAAACACTGACATCTGGCGGAACAAAACGTAACTACAAGATTAGCGGCTGCTACAAAACAAAACTTTGAGAGTTTGTCTATTCATCCATGAAAAGATAATACTTGTATGTTTAGTACACAGCCGGTAAAAAATTCATGAAACCCCGACAATTATTTTGAATCACCCTGCATAAAGAAATGGATGTTCCATCAAGCTCTTCTAGATACTGATGAAAAAAAAATAAAAAAACAATCTTTTTACTGTTTCTTATGATCCAAAAGTGAGATGACAAAAAAAGGAGAAGAAAATTTGCGTTTAAGATTGTTGAAAAAGAGTATATAGAGATTGACCAGATTTGAATTTCATTTTTCTGAAGACAGATTACGCACGATTCCCCGACGCTAGCAATGAGTCTACTCCCCGCAAAATGAGTTTCATACACAGTTATTTCTCACTTATCATACCCATTTCCTGCCTGACAGTTATCAGGGAAATGGTTTGAAACTCGGTGTATAGGTCGTCACAATGACTCATATAAAAACGATAGGTTTGTTGAATACTGAATGGGACAACGTCATTACGTGAGTCAGTTTCTGATTTTCTTTTTCTTATTAGCCATACCCTATTCCGGGCGTATGAGGTTACCATGGAGCATACACCCCTCAACGGGAACTCTCTTGGAAGATGAACTGGGGTGGTTTTCCGTTACCATCCCCATTGTGTATTCGCATGTACGAGGGTTGGAACTTAAATAGTTGCAACTATTTATTCACAACTGATACAACAGCGTTACATGTTTGCACCTGTTACTGTTGTTCAAAGTAGTCACCAGCGTTGTGTAGAATCCGTTGCCAGCGATGTGGAAGGCGTAGTATACCGTTAGCAGAGCCTGTTCTGTTGATGGTGGGAATGGAGCGGTCTACTGCCTGTCGAATCTCTGGAACAGTTCTGAAGCGAATGCCACGAAGTGGTTCCTTCATCTTCGGAATCAAATCAAAGTCACAAGGACTTAAGTCCGGGGAGTATGGTGGATGTTACAGTACTTCCCAGTCCCATCGACCGAACAGAGCAGCATTGTCGTGCAAAATGATTGGTGGGTTGCGCAGAAAGTGTTGCCGGTTCTTTCGCAAAGCTGGTCGCAGGTGATGCTCCAAAAACGAACAGTAATACTGTGCATTGACGGTCTGCCGTGGAGGAACGTAATGCGTTAGGATAACACCATCACAGTCGTACACGAGAATCACCATAACTTTCATCATACTGCGGCTCTGACGCACTTTCAATTTTCGACTTTGGCGGCGGGGCATAAGGAAGCCATTCGTTGGATTGGCTTTCAGTTTTGGCTCGTACAATGTGACCCATGTCTCATCCAATGTTACGATACGGCGCACACAGGGGTATTTGACACAAAAAGCCGATCAAAAGTCCAAAATTTTTTTAACCAAATTCCAAGAACCCGTATCTACCCGACTCGAGGCAAATGTCTATAGAATAACAATCAGCAATGTTTTTTTAGATAAGCTTCATTTCCTACCCCGTGAACAGTCATCTTCTGAGCACATTGCAAGACGCCTATACTGTTACCAAGCAAATACAAGAAAATTATAAGTTGTACCAATTTAATTTGTGAGTGATATTAAGTGAGTCGTGGTGATTTTAATCATGGATATTGTTCAGCCAGGTACCTAGAATTGAAATAATAGTAACATACATCCAAACGTATCGCACAACTTTATTTCTGTACATTTTTGTAAGCTTACTCATTTTGTACTAATTTTTTTATTACGAAAAGTATTAAACAATGATTTTGTTATATTTCCGGACCTTTCCCGAGTCTGATTTCTTGTATGGTATTAGTTTAGTGTACTATCTTGATGTTTCATTGAAAATTAGGTGCCAAAAAGTGCCAAACGTCTGTTTATTCGGAAAAAATCTAGATTATTTGCAATGAAACAAACTTACTTTTTTCCGTCATATTAATTCATATAAGATTTTCTTTGTTATGGGCTCTTCTGGTATCATGCTCATGACACGAAAAGTTATTTATAATATGAGTAAACACGAGAAAGGAAATGATTTCATGTAAAAGTTGGAATTAGTCTAGGTAAATATTTTAAATCAACCGACATTCACGGTCGAACAAACGCAACAGTTCTAACAAAAGTTTTCAAGGCTTAAATTGGAAATTAAAAGAAAATGGCATGCTGCTAAGAGAACTGAGAGTGCATTTTTAAAGAAATACCACGATTGGTTCAAAAGATGTATCTAAATACCCATAAAATCCAATCCGACCAATGTGGGTCGGCCTAGAAAATCTTTCGATGATTTGACCGATTTTAGCAAATGATGTCAGCAGAGATAATAGGTATTAACAAAACAATGATTGACAGGTTTTATACTATTATGTGAATGATATATAGTGGACACAAGAGATATATATATATATATATATATATAAAATTATTCTCCACTGCCACGAAAAATTTAAGATGTCTACATCTACATCTATGCAAATCACAAATACTGTGGGTGGCAGAGGGTGCTAAGCACCAATCCTAATTCTGCGCATTCCAATCCCGAACAGATCGAGGAAAGAAGGAATACATAAATGAATCAGTACGGCATCTTATTTCTCTAAACTGTACATTGAACTGTACTCGTGGCATCCAATATCACCTATACAAGAAGTATTGATTGAGGGCCCACTTGTAATAGAGTATGCACTTTTGCCTATAGGCACTCTGTCAGAAGCAGCACCAGAAGCTAGAAACAAATATTTTCGACGATTTAGGGAGAGACTCTCCAGAAAACTTAGTTGGGTTTAGTGCAACACAGATGTCATTAATAGGCTCTCATTAACTTAGGATCCGTATTTGAGCTTCATCAGGCACAAAACATCTAAATCATTCAATCCAGAAACTATTAAAATATTACTGTAATGGACCCGAGTACTCAAGAAGAGAACGAGCCATAAGGTGAAGATTCCGACGACGAAGGATGGAACGGTTCGTGAGAATGATATTTTATTATACATGTATGATTATTGTTTAGGTATTTTGTAAATATTCGCTTAATATTTTCTAAAGTATATGAACACAGTATTCTTTATAATTACTCCTACTACACAGTTATAAGTCCTAATGCACAAAAGAAGCGAAACAAAACTCCAATTTACGTAGAAATAATTTTGATCGACTTTTGGTGTCAAATACCCCTGTGTGCGGCGGAAGAAAGCTTCTCCTTCGCACTCATAGTGCTCCAAGTGCGTCTGAGCAGCGTCGTAACGCATCCATTTCTGCATTTCTGTCAATTCATGCCGAACCCATCGTGATGCAATTTTTCGCATGCCTAGGCGTTCCTTCAGGATGAGAAGCACAGTCGTAAGCACTAATCCAATTTCGTAGGCGAGCTCACGAATCGATTGGCGTCGATCACTGTCCACTAACGCGGCAACAGTATGCACTTCTTCTTCAGACACGCTAGGACGACGTGCCCGATGCATGTCTGCCACAGTTTGCCGACCTTCGTTGAAGGCTTTTACCCAACGTGCCACTGTTCTGTACGGCAATGCCGATTCCCCGCACGCCTCTTGAAGACCTTGATGACACTGTCATGCTATACGACCTCTGACACATTCAATATTGATCCAATTACATTGTTCCTGTTTCGAAAACATAGTGACACCGTCAGGTTTGTTCGCTCACCCACAAGTGACTGCTTTTCCCTCGATTGTGCGCACGCCGGGGACGTGTGACGGGCGAGTCCATTTGCTCGGAGGTAAGGTAGCTATGTCAACAACGTGTGCTTTCAGCGAAAATAGTAGATTCCATTACATAGTGTTTCCACAGCAGTGCTGCCACTATTTAAGTTCCAACCCTCGTATTATTGTAACTGTGGACGACTGTGATAGCGTGTGTGTTCAGTATATAGTATTTTTTGTGTTGTATGAAATGAGAGATGAAGAAAGGAGAGGCCGACTCTTCCGTAAGACGGGATTACCGTCCGCATCCGATGGACGAATTGTCATCGACAGTGTCGTATGCCCTCGCTCTATACGCTGTGTGGAGAGGTTTGGGTTTTAATCGGGACTTACGCGCACAATCCGGTGATTAGGAATTACGCACCACCGTCTCTGCTGCCTTGCCTACTAAGCGCTGTTGATAAAAATTTCTTCCACCACTCGAACCAGTTAGCCACCTGTTAGCGCCAGACACCGTCTCTGTGCCGCAGTCAGCTGCTCCAACGGAACGACCGACTTTATGATATTTTTTCAAACACTGATATAATTACCTTTTTGGACTTTTGAACTATATTCTGTTTCCTTCCTGTGTGCTATAGACCTAGCTGTAGTTTTGTTTAACTAATCTTTCAATTTTAGTCAAGATCAACTTTGTGCTGTATCCACGAAGAAATATGTACGGGAATTTAATTGCAGTGTTCCTTGGAGCCTTTACATTACCAGGCAAATAAAGACTTGTTAGAAGTTTTTCTCCTGCAGCTGAAATGATTTGGTTTGCATTTTTGGCTGTGGAATCGATGTCAGTATGTGAGAGGATATGGATACCTGTATAAAGCACTTGAGTATATGGAGGCAACCGCGTAACGGAGCTATTTTCGCTAGCAGTAGCACTAATTGTAACAGAAACGGATTTCTACCATCTTCGCATGTAATGCCATTGTTTTGTTAAATCCTTGCATTGTGCCTAATTTAGGTTTGTTCTAAAAGAGAACTACTGCTTTGTTTCTCGGAACATGGAGTGGTATAATTCTCTTAATATACCTATAAAATGACGACCAAATTCTAGCACAAGTGGGAGGGTGAATGTGTTTACTCATCTACTGTGTTTTTCAGTCTATATTTAATTGAAAGGCAGTTCATCTTCATTAATTATAGTCTCGCTTATTCAGATTGCAATTTCCATTTTTTTTCTAAGTATTTATTGTGAGAATATATTACAACATTTCACAATAGTCTTTAACTTTTTCTGAAATACGTTGTATAGTTGATTGTTTACTTTATGTCAGAGTGGGAGTTCATGGTATAGTCACAATTTCAGTCTTAGACAGATTGTTTACGCTGATCACGGTAGTATTGTACGGTGTCTGAAGAAAGCCCCATGTGGGTATGAGCCTTGCAGCCTGAAACTTCCATTATTCCTGTATGCCTTTGTCACAATAACAGTTCTGATTGCTTCTGTTGTTTGTCACGACTGAGACTTGGTCTCATTTTTGTACACTTTTTTTCCCTTTAAACTTTTAATCATTGTCCGGTTTCGAGGCTGCTGAGATTTTAATTTTCTCCGTTTCGGTATTCTGCCAGCTTTTTCAGTTCCGGATGTTTTTCTGATTAATGTTCCCCCTCAACAATACACCCATCTGCCTGCTTTCTTTAAGCTTTCTCTTGATATTCGTTCGTCATTTTTATGGTCTCCAATATTATTAAAACTTCTGCGCGCAAACCTCTTGCGATCGTTTTACTGTCTTCATTTTTGTGACGATTGTCATGTATTGTCGTCGACGGAAATTGCCATTGGACCTGATGGAGGGCTGTGACGATCACGTGACACTAGTCTTAATCTCCTTAATTTTCTTATTGCAGCACCATACAGATCCCACACGTTTCTTCAGAGCGGTATGACAGGATGAAATTCAAATCCCGCTAACACATTATGATGATTTTATTTCCTTGTTTCAATAAATTCATATTTTTCATTAAAAAATAGTTCCAAAAAGTTATAAAACAGATATTTCTAATTAAAAAAGAAATTAAACTAGAACAATCTTTTAGAGAATTATGTACAAAGGCGGATAGGACAGATCACCTACAAGGTGAGTTATTCACTTTAAACTGATCGCCAACATTCCACACAAGGCCAGTGCAGTTTCTGTGATAAATCTCTTACTTCCAGTAGATCTCTCAATGGTGAGAACTGTTAACAAATCCAAACTCATTACAATAACTCTAGCTTAAAACGGAGCTTTAAGCTCTTTCGCCCCTCTGCCAGTTGAACCGAGCTCTAAATCGTTACCATACTGGACTCAAGGAAGTTTGACATCGCCAGGTTAAAAGTTCAAGTGCTAAGTGGCGGCCGGCCTGAACACGGTTTTAAGGTTTGTTTAACATTTAGGTGACTGTAGGAATTCTTATTCTCAAAAGTACAAATTTGACTAACAGATTAAGAAAACACAGACACAACTTACTCGGTTCCCAGGTAGTTTGTGATACGTACAAGTATGTACTCCCATGAAATGAGACATCAATATACGTGCGATGCGTTGTCGTAGCGTCAACAGATTCTAGTGAAGAAGTCTAATACCTTGCCTTCAAAACAATCTCACGTAACTACACACAAAGGGAAGTTTCAGCAGTGCATTAATACTAAATGTCGGCTAAATAACACACACGAATTACAATACCTTCACGCCTGTGTTCAGATCTGCTGCCTAAAGACTAGTCAAAAAGATGCTACATCTTCCTTAAGTCTTAATATCTAAACTTGTGACAGCAGCTCAAAATCATGTTGCCATAATAAATAATTCATTGTTACTATTACCGAAACATTGTCTGAATAACATCAAAGAATTCGGCGACGCTTAAATTGAGAAATAGGGAACCTTGCTTCAGTCAATCACGTCTTACTGAACCAATAAATTTCAGAAAATATTTTACTTGCTACCCTTAATCCGTTTTATTTAAATGACTTATTTCTTGGTTCTATAAACACTTCTCTCACATTTCTACAAACGAGCAGAGTAGATTGCGGTCTTCGTAAACGACTGAGAGGACATGATGAAGGCAAAACAATTAAAGGTGTAAAGGACTCAAGTGCGAGTGGGACCTCACCTTATGTACTTTCGTGTTGTAATGGCCGAGACACGTATCTCGCATGTGATTGATGAGACAATAGTCGCTTGGCACAAGAATCACTGCTCTTCATATTTTTAGGTTGGGCAACGGAATCTACTGCACGTAACTGCTATGCCGAGCCACTTTGCCCCTGTTGCTGCTCACGTTATCGTTCAGTTACAATCAGATTTGTCATAGTTACATCTGGTATATAACTGACTTTGAATTTAGATAATTGTAAATGAAATTGTATATACATACTTTATAATAAAAACTTTGTATTACTTTGCTCATAACTTACAAAGCGTATAAGATGTAAGTGTTTTTAGTATTTTTCATTTACATGTAGGATATAGTCTATATTCGGGACAAATTTCAAATTCGTCGATAGCAGCATTTTTAAGATAGATCCTAATAAATCAAACTTTATAACTTAGAAGGTCACTTATATCTTTAATGTCTACTAGCAGTTAGCCGCAACTTCGTCCGCTTGAACGTGTGTCACGATATAAGAGTTTTTGTTTCTGTTCAGAGTGCGATCAGCTGAAAAATGTCTCGTTTGTGGTTGAAAATATGCTTAACTTTTAACTTGTATTTTACTCTTTTTTTTTTTAAAGTACCTCAAAGCCAGGAAATATATCACAAAAGTGTAACGCCTGCCGAAAAATACGATTACGTTCATTACTTACCTAGCGACAATGGACGTCTTGAGCCGATTCTAATGTCATTGTAGTCCCAACACGTCATGGCAGCCACATTCTTCACTCCAGATCCACTGTGCACCATGGAATATTAGTAGTCATTCTGGTCTTGGCTGCATTTCAATGTAACCAGAAACTTTGTACATTTCCTTGACAGTCAGCTTTTTTTAAATTTTGATTTTTAATAAATGTTATGACACATACATTATGAACTGGATTACGGTGTGATACATGAGGTGTCATAATACATCATGTCCGCAACTGAAGACATCTGCTTGTGAACTACCGACAGTACGAATTTAAAAAATTTAGCGCTAAGTACGACTTATATAACTATTATTATAGATCTCTTGATACAAATTTGGTACAATGTGATATGTGACATCACCAAATTGGTGCTCATGAAAGCAGTTATCATTCTGATCCAGCCGCATTTCAAACATAGCCACTAACTCCGCTAGAATTGTCCTTAGAAGCTCAAAGCTTCTCTCTCTCACGTATTAATTCATCACTGTATGTTAGTGACGTCATGAATGTAAGTTTGACACACAATTTCAGATCGTGATACCAAATCAACCGCTAAAACCCGAATAATGACGCTGGCAATATGGTTCTCGTAAAAGCAAAGTAAAATAAATACTGAATACATGTCGAACTACATTTACTATGGCGTCAGCATCATAACAGTTATTAAAACAACGTAATTTAAAAATGTATACTAAAATTCTAGTAACTGCGCTGTACAACGGAAAATCCAATATTCATTAGAAATCTTAACAGAACGTACGCTATTTTTGCGGGCCAAGTTTATATCGCGATACAGTGATTTTGTTATTGCGTGTGATTTAGTCCAGTTGTGATTCACACTGAAGGTATATAATGAAATTAATTGTGATAATTTATTCTGTTCTAATTAAAATCCTGATATAGAAAATGTTGCTACTACTCGAAATGTAGTTGCAATGCATATATAATGAGTTAAGGTGTGTCCGTATCATTTGATTTTCTAGTGGCAATATTAGCGGAAGATAATGGTTAGGTTGAAATGCTACCAGGACCAGAATTTTCTTGTTACAGCGTAAGGCAGGAGTAATTTAGCTATTAATACTAATAAATAAGCTGCTTTCATAAGCGCCGTGTTAGTGATGACGCGTATTGCGATGTAATCTATTCCAAATATTGTTTCTTCAAACGAAAAGTTTCTACGTTAGGCCATTGAATATATTCGTTTTAAGTAAAGGATCTAATAGGTATTCGCAGAATATTGAACAGCAAGTAAAAAATACTATTTTTTTTAGGCATAGGCTACTGTTTGTACGGACTCCCACAAAATTTTTTAAGAAAAAATGAAAATGGTAATAGTTTTCTTTGGTTAGGTTTTAAATATTGGTAAACATAATTTACAGAAAGTGTATGGTAACAAAAAAGAAGAACCGAGGGGGAATCAAAACCATTACAAATTTGCATGAACATACAAATAGGCTCCAATGACATTTCACGCACAACCATTTTGGCACTTTTAGTGAACCAAGTTTTTTAAAGCTTTGATTTTTTACGTATATTATAACACATATATTATGAACTTAGCTACGATGTAATGCCTTAAATGTCATACTATTTCATGTACACAACTGACGAAATCTTTTTGTGAACTTACGATTTTAAATTTTTTTAAGGTTAATTACAGATTTATATTTCCTGCTCCTGAATCATTAGTTATCAAGTGTAGCACTTTAAACTAAACACACACGTGCATATATCAGAAGATTCTTACTTTTATTTCTAAAAAGCAGTGTTTGCAACTCGTACGTAAAAAGCAAAGAGTAAACGTGACACTGTCGACTACAAAGTAAGAAACTCTTTGGTATTTGCCAAATTATAATTGAAATTTCTACAGAAACTATTCGTTTTCATGGGATAAAACCTGTCCTATGTCACTACGCACGCAATTTACTAACTCCGTGCCAACTTTCATTTAAATCTGTTGAGCAATTAATGCGTGATTGAGGGCGACAGTACATCCAAACATACATCCATACTTTCTCATTTATATAGATTGAAGAAATTGGAAAAAATCTTAGTTCTCTACTTGGAGAGCATTAAATAACGATACCCTGGGATAAAAATTTGATTTGATTCCTTTTATTTCTACGTAACTCTGTAAAAATTTTCAATATGCTAAACTCGATATTCGATTTGGAACGCTGAAAAAAATATGATGTGCAAATTTATTTCCTTTACGGGTTAGAGGCTTGTGACACACGTTCCAATTGGGAACGTTACCCTGAAGTACCACAACGACTGATTGTGGATCAAAAATTTCCATAGTCTGTTAATGTAGACTGTTGATCTGGATCCTTGATTTTATACTGGAAATAAGTCGTACTCGAAGATCGATGTCTCGTTGTTTTTAAACAGTTCTGTTCAAAGTATGGACTTCACAGTAAGTGCGTGAGCTCACATCCGAAAATATTCCGCTCCATTCGCAAGCTGTCACTGGTGTGCCACAATGTAGCGCAGTGAGCCGTAAGGTAGCAGTGGTTACGGTGAACCGCCGTCTGGCAGATGTCCAGCAGAGGTAGCTGTGCCGTCGCGTGATGGCCGATAAACAGGAGAGCCCAGCGCAGCACACCGAGGTAACAGTGCAACACTTTTCACACTCCGGAGCAGATGGAAGGAAGGTCAACTTATAATCACGATATTAAAAAATAGGGTAAAGAATGCCAGGATTGAAAATATATTTCACATAATGAATTCTAAGTGGGTAAGAAGTTAATACAAGCGAGTAGCGTTGCGAAATAGTGGTCAAATCTAATTTGTAATTATACTAGTATCTATCCGTGATGTTAGTAGTTTTGACTCAAGCAACCTAACTCCTTAAGTGAAAAGCTAATGTGTTTATGTGTTGTGCCTGTAACAGACGTCCAGACTTTAACGAAGCTCGGCAGAGATGGTTTGGTGCCTCCTTACAAAGATAGGAGTTCTCGTCGAGAGGTTTTCTATAGTCAATCTTACACTCCAAAGAAACTGTGGTCATTTCTGCGGTGAATGAAAGCTGTGAACTCAGTCTTATAGATTTGATTTATGGTCAACATAAGCTATTGAAACAGAACCGACAAGAGAAATCCGGTATAACGTCGGAGGCACCTGCAGGTTAGAGAAACGGGTGGTACACATCGAAGAGGATAACGCCGCTCAAGTGGAGAACATGAGTAGGGAGAGGTCGGTGTTAAGCCGCGATCCCACGATTTCTTGTAACGAAGGCGGGACGGGGCGGGACGTGACGAATACTCTACCACACGCCATGGGAACAGGGCCACCTCTGCTAGCGGAGATGAGACGCAGCTACCCACTCTGAGTCGGTAAACATCACAGGCGTGTGTAGCGGTGCGCTGTTGTCATCGGTTTGCAGCAACGGTGCGCACCCCTTCTGTTGCTATAAAGTGCTCTGTGCCAAACGACACTAGGCAACGTGGTGGGGAGATGGCGGCGAGGTAAGTGAAGGACTAACCTGCGACCCGCGCTCGTCCCTACACTTCGGCTAATGAGGTCCCGTCCCGTCTCGCCTTCGTTACAAGAGATCGCGGGAACGCGGCTTTATTGGGAATGCTGTACCTCCTGCAATCAATAACGACAATGCCTATAGTAGAATGACTTATATAATTGTTTCGTTGTAATGATTTAACTTCATCTGAATAGACCTCATCAACTTGATCTAAAAAGTCTTGATACTGCAATTTCAGCGCTCAATCATAATGGTGGATCCTCTTATAGTGTAACCATGGCATGCTGTCTTTTATATAACAACAGCATTTTTGCTTTGCCTTAGTGATGGTCTTGAGTTTTGAGTAGTAAAATTAAAAATCTGAAAATAAAATTGGCCAAAGGGATAGACAGGTAAATTCTATTATGGATTATTTACCTCTAATTCTTATTCGATTAGTTATCGCCTTGCCAGTTACTATAAATATAAAGAAGCTAGTTTCGTGTAGTTATTTTCGTACGCCCATTTAGCTTAATTTCAATATCCTGCAATCTGACACAATCAGTGTTATTTTTGTGATTTGAATCCTTGTCCGTTATACGTATGGGATTCTATGACGCGTAAAATAAAAGATACAGCCTCATGGTCACAAACAAAACAACTGTGTTTTCTTCATAGAACATCTAGAAATTTAAAATAATATTATTCATACAAATCACTGTCCCAATGTTCCAGAAACAACATAGTATATGAAATGAAACAGATTCGATGTTAAAATTAGTTGTCTATTGCCATTAAAAAATTTATCATCAATAATTAAATTAGGACAGATATAAGTGTCAGTGAAACGAGACGATTCAAACACACACACACACATATATATATATATATATATATATATATATATATATATATATAACTTTCAGGGCTGAACACTTTTCCATGCTTTTCAACGTCTAAATGTGTACGTATAAAATGAATGCCCGGCTATCGCATTTCAGTACGTTTACCGAAGACTTGCTAAGCACATCACTCAAGGATACATAGAGTGAATTCAGGGGTGACGTGTGTATGTGTGTGTGTGTGTGTGTGTGTACGTATACTTGTGTACGCGCTCTCCATTCAACCGAGATGGTGGGGTCTTTTCACCGGATCTGCTTTGCATTTCATAATGTTCCTCTCCACTTTCACTTTTTTTCATCTAGAGATTTTCGCTTCTGCTTTTTGGAGTATATCCTGGATCGCATACAACATCCCGTTGGAGTGGTCTTATGGCTCGGAGGTAAGATGTATGACTGACTTTCGAAAGGTTACTGATTTTAATTGGGATTTTCAGAGTGCCTTAAAATTCCCGTCATCTCAATAAAAGCTTCGTTTTTAGTGTGCGAAGTATCCCAAATTGGTTCCATTATTTAGAATGAACGAGAAAGTTAGGTATTCTTTATCCGTTGCAGTTGTTTGATCTGTTTATGAGGATTTCACAAAGCCCGAAATGCGCAGCACCTTGAGATTCCGTGATCAAGTTGTAAGACTACATGAATTGCTTGCCTTTTGTGCAGTATTAATTTTTTAAGAACAAGCTATGAATGCTTAATGCAATCGATAAACGGAAGTAGCGCTGCCGCGAATTAATGTTGGCTGGGCCTCATTAATGGAATATTTTAAATGCGAAAGTTTGGATGATAGTTACTCAATCACGCCGTAACGGGTCAACAGATTTGAATGAAAATTGGTTCGGATTTTAAAATATTCTAGAATTACGCATATCTTCTTTAGCAACTGTTAATTTTCTTACTGCCAACGCCGATAGTCGCCAAACCGTCTTCTTCTCTGATTCCTGTCTTGCCGCCATTGCTCGTTTCTTCCTACTCAGGAAGCCTACACTACTTTTCTAATTGACGCAGTTAATAGATGGCTCAACGTGTATTTTGAAACAGAATTATTGATAAAGTTGACGAAATATGAAAAAAGATCAATATTTCAAGACAATATTATTTGCTACTTTAACATACAGTTTTTATAAAAATTGTTATTTATGGCTTTAACGAAAGGCTAATACGACCAATAATATTATCTATTAGTATAATAGACAAGATGTAGCGTGTCGCACCTACGTCATGTTACGCGGTGACGTCAAGCTATGACGTTGCGCTATGACGTCACGCTTTACGATATTATTTGTGGGAGTGCGCGTTATTTAATATCATTTCCAAGCAACAGTGAATAAATTAACTCACAGAACACTGAAATAAAAGTATGTATTGCGTTAAAATCGATATATCAATCATTAGATGCTTATATTTACGTAATATTCTTTTGATATATTGAAGTATTCCTTAAATTCTTTGTCCATAGATATTGTAAGATAAAAGCTTTGTATTTCGAACATCAGTGCTGCTAAATGTTTGGTTAGAGTATAACTAGCATGGATCAGAATTACAAGTTTCATTTGACGTTAACGCAGAGGGCATGAATAATTCAGTTTTTTTTTTTTTTTTTTTAAATTTAAACTGTGTCCTATTACTGAAATTATTTGTGTTTAAATTGGCATATTAATTATCAGTTTTTTTACTGAAACATTTCATGGTTCAAATAAAAGAAGTTGCAAATTGTTCGCGATATAGGCCTATACGGCCTAAACCACAATGAAATATTACATGGCATAGCTTAAGTTGTTATAGCATCCTTCGTTCTTGCTGGAGTCATTATTTCAGCAGATGTAATCTTTCTTAGCCGTTAAAATATCGATCTTCATTATAGGTAGCTATTAAGAAAGAAATGTGTCAGAACCTGTGAAGATTTGGGATCAAGTTTATATCTCGATGCATGGAATGTATTAAATTGCGTGTGACTGAAGCTTTGCTTTTCTATCAGAAATTTTAGCGGATATTATGGTTAAGCTGAAATGCAACCTGGACCAAGATGACAACTGAAGCTTTTTGCTACATCACAATGAACGATAAATTACAATGAGCTTTATTTTGTAACAATTCTGATTAGTTAAGCAACTGCAGAGAAATATCCAGGTTATTTAATAACATTTCTAGGCATCCACGAATAAATTAACTGACTGAACATACTTATTAGTTGCTTAGATTTATTTAATATTAGTTTATGTAGAAGTATTCGTTGATATCACATATATGTAAGTTAATTTTCGCAATGTTAGTGGCAGTTCTGATAGATTGTTATTAGAATTGGCACTTGAAGTTACAGCAGAGGCCATGCGTTTTTTTTTTAGTAATTTTTTTTCTGTTACTTAATTCATTACTTCGTTCTAACGAAAGTATTGCTAACATTTTTCGGTTGCTTTAATTTAATTCATGGCGACGTTTCGGAAAAAAGGAGGGTGCAAATGTGAAGAAGATGCCATTATAACGAAGCAATTGATACAAATTTCAACAGGGCAGTACCAGTTTCCGGCCGGTAGAAAATATCACCTTCCACCCATTAAAACTAATATTACGTTGGAATGACGTAAGCTGTTAAGATTTATTTTTAATTTACTTTGGTTTTACTGATGCCTTATTTCAGCCGCATGTAACTGTGTCAGCTATTCAAATGTGTTAGTATAATTCTGAATAACGAATATAAAAAATTAAGATTGAAGAACCCTTATAGATTTTTTATTTGGTTTATTTCGCAATGCAATATGACCATTGAAATGTGATAAGTATATGTATTAATATGCGTGTAAAGTAAGTATTGTTTCTCTGGCGGCATGTTTAGCACATGGAGGAAGGAAATATTTCCTCCATGGTTTAGCGTAGTACTGTACGTGGTTATGGGATTCTAGGATAACCATGAAGCCGCAATTTGTTGATGGATTCTTATGTAACTCGACGAAAAAACTGAAAGTAGAGAATAAAATGTTTTGATATCTTACTTAATTCTCGAGATATTGTATCTCAAAATTGACGTGGTTAGGTTGAAATGCGGCCTGGAAGAGAAGAGAAATTTCGACATTGCCAAATTTGATGATGATATCGTATGTAACTCGAAGAGACAAATCGAAAACAAATAATATATTTTCTTTCCATATCTCGCTTAGTTCTCGAGATATAGTATCTCAAAATTTAGGTGGTTTGGGTGAAATCTGGCCTGGACCAGAAAAAACAAATTACCAAAACCTCTATATCTACACGGTGGAAATGCACTATATGTGTTTTATTTTCTTCCTGGTGGTTGTTGTTAGGTTGAAATACGTCCTGGACCAGAGGAAACTTCACCAAAATCACAGTTATAATTGATTTTCAACATGCTATATCTCGAAAACTAAGAAAGATATCAAAAAATTTTATTCTTTATTTTCGATTTATTTCGTCGAGTTCTACAAGAATTCATCATCAGATTGTGACACCACGGTAATGATTGAACTGCCTGTTGTTAGATTGAAATGCAACCTGGACCAGGATAGCAACAGAAACATTTTGTTATTGCGCGAGGCAATAGGAATTATATTATGATTTATTTTTGTGTTTATTTAAGCGATTGCTAAGAAATGATTTGCCAGAATACTGAAGTTGTTATGATTTAATTTAGTATCCTTCGTTTTCACTGTGGTCATTATTTCAACTGTAGGCTATGTAATTTATGTCATCCGTTAACACATCAATCTTCATCGCATTATTAGCGAAGATTGTGGGGCTCGAGCGCAACGGCAGGGTCCCAAGAAGTAAACGTGCTATCGGTCTGAAATTTACTACACACGTTCCTAAATGCATATTATTTCATAAAACGGTGCATATGAAGCCGTCAAGCGTATGAAAAATGTATAAAGTAGTTTGAAATATGGGTAGCTCGTTAGAAGTAATCACGCAATAAATGCACGTTATTAGCTGTTAATATTTATTCCACGTGTTCTTAAGTCTTAATTATTGGATAAAAACTGCTTTCCACCTGCAAATTGCCGACACTTGATAAAAAGAAAATCATTAACATTTACAATTCATATGTGCGTGGCGACATATTGGATTTCAATGCTAAGATATATTGCATGGCAGCCTACCTTCCAGGGTAAAACATGGCGCTACCGTAACGGATGTTGGATACAGAGAATTTAAGTTAGTTTAAATTTTTGATAATAGCAGTTGTGGTTAGGTTGAAATGCAGCCTGGACCAATAGTTAAAAGTAAGAAACACGCAGAAAAATATCAACTTGTAATAACGTGGGCGGTAATAACATTTATTGCGTGATAACTTGTAATGAGCTACCCATATTTCAAACAACTTTATACATTTTTCATACGCTTGATGGCTTCATACGCACCGTTTTATGAAATAATATGCATTTAGGAACGTGTGTAGTAAATTTCAGACTGATAGCACATTTACTTCTTGGGACCCTGACGTTGCGCTCGAACCGATTGTGGTTTGACTGAAATGCGACCTGCATCAAGTTGACAACTGAAACGTTTTGCTACATCACAAGGGATGAGAAATTACAGCACATTGAGCTTTATTTCAAAACAATTCTGGTTAGGTAAGCAACTAAAAAGAAATTAATTGCCAGAATACTCCAAACCCGTCAATTTTGACGGGCTTTGTGGCTAGTGTAGTATAATCAGTTAAACATTAAATAACACGTTTATTACTTGCAGCATACCTATACAGGGAAAATATCCTGATTACATTCTTGCTTGGAACTGAGACACATCTCATCAGAGATATTATGTCAGTTATATTGAGACCATCTTCTAGCAGCTGTTTTCTTGTTATTTGATGTTGTTTGCAGATCAGCATGAAATGATAAATGTCCTACACAGAATCACTGGTGGGGCATATCGGTAAATTCACCAACAGCATCATGTATTTTTTGTAACTTAATAAAGAGTGGCATGTCCTAAGTCTGTAAATGTATAAATTTACATATAAAATACTGCTATCCAAATTTTAAGTGCTGCAGTCTGAAAACAGATGGCGATACTGGCATTTTTTATTAATAATTTTAAGACATTCTGACAAACGTAAATGAATTTCTTCAAAGAACTCTACTAAAGGTAGGACTATTGACATAGGCAGAAGCCAGGAGACGGCCCCTTTCCTCTTAACACAGCTGCGAAAGGATTAAATAGGCAGCTTCTAGAACTTTTACGATTACGGCTGGATGATTATGATGAAACTTGGCACACATGTTTCTCATTTTCTAAAATTTATTCCTTACCTCTACAGTTGATTATCAGGTATTCAGAATTGTATATCAAGTATTCATATCTAAGCGAGATATGGAAAAAAAAACTTTACTGTTGATTTGTTTCAGGGAGTTACAAACTGCGGCGCCATTTTATTGTGAACAGAACACCAAAGACGAAAGCCAGAGACATTCTAGTTCTGGGGACAGAGATATGGAGGAAGGAAATATATGGAGACGACGCAAGAGACCTTCACCACGCATTGAAGTGAAGCAGGGCGGAGGAGGAGTGGGAGGGCATGGCCGGAGTGGAGGGGGCATGGCCGCTTCCATACAGACACGGGGAATATGTACAAAAACCTCAAGGATAAAGGTGACGCCGCAATATGGTGATGGATTATTATGTAACTCGATATGACAAATAAAAAATGAAGAATAAATTTTTTTGATATCCTGCTTAGTTTTAGAGATATTCTGTCCCAAATGTGAAATGGTTTTGGTTGAAATTCAGAAGAAAAAATTGGTCAAATTTGATGATGGATTCTTATTTAAAAAGACGAGACAAATGAAAAATAAAGAATAAAAATTTTCGATATCTCATCTAGTTCTAGAGATATACTGTATCAAAAATGAGGTGTCTTGAGTTGAAATGGAGAAGAAAAATTTCGCAAAAGTCAAATTTAATGATCGATTCTTATGTAACACGACGAGACAAATCGAAAATAAAGAATAAAATTTTTCGATATCTTGCTTAGTTTTCGGGATATACTGGGAACATCGCAATTGTTTAGAAGCGCAATATCGCCGCTGCCGCCACTGCGCATGAGCGAGCCTGCTTCACCAATTTAACGTCACTTCTCCTCCATATATTTCCTTCCTCCATGGACAGAGATTGTGATCAAAGAAAATCTCTGTTGTTTTTCATTATTAGTTTCGCATATTCAATACGGCCATCTATTGCGTTTAAAAACTAAATATCCGAAATTAAAGGAAACAATATTTCAAGTTTTGCTTAGTGTGAAAAATAGTTATAATTGTAAACTACTTTAATTGCTTTCTTTAAAGGCTATGGTCAGAGACATTGTAATCGTGTGTTTAGTGCGCTGTATGCAACATCTAGTCGTTTCATACCTTCACCATATATTCAGAATTTCATTTAATGCTCCGGAGATGGTAACGTTGAAACATAAGACATACCAAACAAATCAATTGAGATTATAAGCTTTTAACGGTGAAAAATCTGTCGAAATCTGCTTAATGCTTTCTGAGGTTTTTTTACGCAAACTTACGCGGTTTTCTTTTTATAGATATAGATTTTAAAAGTAAAGCTCGTATATAATACAGTGAACGATCAGAAATGTTTACTTTCACCGTTGAGTGTGCTGGTTATAGGGACTTCTGCATGTCTGATGAGATCTCGTTATTTTGTAGTTTCGAGGAAAAGTCTAAGGAATTTGGATTACAGTTATGATGACAATAATAATTACAGCTATATGGAGAAATCACTTAAATATCCAATACGATGAAACTTAATATTGGTAAATGTTACTTCATATACTGATACCATCTTAAAATTATGTTAACCTCACTAACCGAGATGTATTCATACAGCCCCAGACCAAACCTCCGTAACCTAAGATCCGTCTGCATGATTTATACGTTCATCTGTTATTTTCCACTTGTTGCCCCTTCAAACATAATTTTGTTGCACCCATGAAGTTGCCGCTGGGTTAAGTGCCCTATTTTGCTCCCCCTTCTCCTTTTTTTTTAACTGCTTTACTTCTCTCAACAGCGAGGTCTTTAGAGACGGGAAAGGATGGGGGGCAAGGAATGGGAAGGAATTCGGCCATGGCCTTTTGAAGGAAGCATCCCAGCATTTGCCTGGAGTGATTTGGGAAATAATGGAAAACCCAAATCTGGATGCCGGGACGGGGATTCGAACCGCCGTCCTCCCGAATGCGAGGCGAGAACGCTAACCGTTACACCACCACTCTCGGTCCCCTTCTCCTCTCTAGATCTGGGGCACTGTCAGTATCGAACAAAACCGTCGTAAAAATCGGGGAATATTGTTATTTCTTATGATTAAATTGTCACTCTTAAGTGTTGCCTGCTTCTACCAGATATTAAACACAAATATTAGGTCAGTGCATAAAATTTTTAAAAAAATCTGAAGTTTTTATTTTCTTTATTTCAAAGTGTCTAATGACGTTAATTAAACTAGTTAGCCACTATGAAAATGCTATATTGCTTTCATAACAGGAATGTATATAAACCAAGTACTGAATGTTGATAAGGGGTAATCGAAGGGAAAAAATCATTTTGCTTTCAGATTATAGTATTTTGTATAAATAGTTTACAAAATAAATCTTTATGTTATTGTCAGCATTTTGGAGTTTTATGCTTATTTTCTTAGGTATTTGCGGTTTATTTTATTTGAGGGTAGAAGATATGCAGTGTTATTCCTTTCGACTCATATAATTGACAGGTGTTGATTTTAGCGAAGTTGTGGCTAATTAAATTTATTATTTTCGCAACATACATTCAAATACTTACTGCAGTTCTGACCTGCAGTCTTCTAAGTAAGAGCTTGCAGCCTGGTGATGGAATTTTTATCTTTCTGCACTTTCTGGGCACGTTTTGGCTTAAAGTACACCGATGTTCTTTGGCGGTGAAGGAGGTCTAGACAGATAAACAGTTAATTCTAACTAGGGGCCATCATGACGTGCTTCATATGCTCAACCCAAGCATTTTAGCAGATTTTATTAACCGAAGCGCGAATTAAAAGAGCTCAGAAGCAGTCGTTCTTAGTCCTAACTCGACGCTATATATCTGCAATGACGCACCCGTTCTTTTGAGTAACCTTTAGAAAAATATTCCGGCTCTTAATTAAATTCGTAAAACGAAACTTATGAACGAAAGCGTTTCATCCCGTGCTAATTTGGGTCCTTCAATTTATAAACCAAGTACAATTAAACTCCATTTTCTCAAACCGCCGAAAGTTTTCATTTCCCTTCTGATTCTGTATGAATTAATGCAATGGCTGCCTCTGATCATTGTGTAACCTTTCAATTCGTGGAATCTCCGAGACTGGAATTCACTAACTGTAAGTGCGCTTTGTCTGTTATGATTATCGTTTTGTGATTACTTGTTTCTGCAGTACCTAATTAGCATACTACACATGTTGTGGATACGGGTTAATGACATGATACTTCTGATGACCGTGTGGAGACGTTAAGCATGGCAGCAACTTAGCTGTCTTTAGACGAGAGATTGTGTCTGTAACAGAGGCTTTCTCTTATTTTTTGACACTCACACCACCCTTATCCTGAAGAGTGTCCATAAAAGTCATGTTCATGAAGTCTGGTTCACCACAAACGGCGATTGCACATAGCTACATGTATATCAAGTGATTAGCAAGTGTACTCCGCAAACCAATGATCACTTCGATAACAGATAATAATGCTGAGATTTGTAAAGTGTGACGAATCTTTACATCCTTAAATTTTAGGCATTTTGACGGCGATATCTGTCACTGTCTTGGCGAAAGATTCTTCAGGATTAACAGTGGGCTGATCTATGCTAAATTTTAAAAATTACATGTTACGTATCGACGGTCAGAGTCTAATTTCAAACCCCCTTTTCTGACAAACGTTCTTTTATGTATACCTTAAAAAAACTGAATAGTGTTTATGAATATTAGTTCATGCGAAAATGGTGGTGCTGGGTTTCACGAAAATTTGACGCGTTAGAAACTTTTCTCATTACCATGAACTTTAGCATTCAGCAACTTAATCATATTTATTTATACACATCATAACCCGGCTCTGAAGGCGTGCTAGTAAGAATGTGAGCTAATAAATTCTCAGTCCCGATTACACATGGCAACGTTATCTCCCAACTAAAAAACCTGCATTTTACAAGAGTTTGTCAAACTTTATTCTCACGGACAGATACAGCCATCTTACCAAGTTTCGTCTATTTATTTATCACTAACACATATTGTTTCTAGGTCCATACGGAGTACTTCTTGTGACGTTTTCAACTGCAGTTGTTTAATAATTCGGTCAATGACACCAATATCACGCACGGTATTAAGAGTGAATTCCTGTGGTTTCAAAAATCTGATTCAATTTGTCGCATACTTCATCTCTGTGTACCCGTTTTAACGTCGTGTCAGATCCACGGAACATTCGTAACGTTTCCACATACACAGCGTATCATCTTAAGTATCAGCAAAAATCTGAAGTCCGACTGAGATTCGAACAATCGATCCTACAAGGAGCTATCAAACCTGTTGAGTTTGGTTGTATCGTATTTAGCTGCAACATATTAAAATCAGATTACTAATGAGGTATGGAGAAGTGACACTGATTCCACTCATTAACAAGGAAATCAGGAGAGGCCTTAATCACTATGATTCAAGAGACACATATCCGAAAAAAAGTGAAATGGCATAAAAAAGCGAATACCTGCTAATACCATCATTAACTGAATAAGATCTACATCATCCCTGATGTTATAATCAAGCCGGGCCTAGTGGAAGAGCAGTACTTTTCTGGCTTGGTAAATCGCTGCCCGACCATCCAGATTTCGGTTTTCTATGGTTTTGCAGGAATCACTTGGCAAATGGCTGCTCGGTTCCAAGATAATCGCTATGACCGAATTCATTTCCGTTGCTTTCTCTTCATGCTCCCCGGATTTAATGGACTCAACGAACAGTAAAGCCAAAAAAGGATTTATTACATTCGTCGAATCTTTTTTATCTGCTGTTGATTTTTTCTAAGCTTCTGCTAATTTTAGGTTAGAGAACTCACTCGAACTGGCATACTACTGTAGTTCAAGGCGAAACTGTTGAGATTATTTGCGCCATGTGTGAGACAAACGTATAATATCGTATATAATTCAGTACTCATGCATTATCTACTTCTATAACCTTCCAATTGCATAACGAAACACAAGAAAGACATTCTTTTTTCCTCTTTTGGCAGTTATCATCTAGGCCCTATCCCTGCGTAAAGTAACATGTAGTGTCTTTATCTAGTATTCCAGTTTTATATAATGTTAAAAATTTCTGTTTTATGAAGTTCTAATGTTTAATGCTCCGCTTTGTTTAATATTGTAGTCTGTCCGCCCGTGTCACTGGCTTGAATTTTACCTGGTAGCGTGAGAGACAGTCGTTACGAGTCCGGCGTCAGATCATACGCTTATTCCTGGGGGACTTGCGGGTTGAATCCATTACACATATGGAGGAAACGAAAGGCAGTAGTTACTTGATTCGAAACAGCAGCATAATTACGTGAACTCTCTCAGGAGAAGCAGCGAATCGGCAGCAAAATATAATACCGATGATTCTAGATCGAAAACAGAAATTCACAAATATAAATGCAGAAAGCTAGTACGACTTCTCCAAACACATGATAAAACTATGAATCTTCCAGGTAGTTACGAGATAGTGAACTGCTTGCTACCACGATGTGCAAGCCGGTTCCACTGCGATGCCTTCCGTGTTCAAATGGAAACAAACCTTAACGTTTAACATCCATTTAGGCAACTCTAGTATCCGATTTTGGTGAGAACAGAAAATTAGCCAACTTTCCATTCATCTTTTTCTGTATCCTCGAAATGTAGAAGAAACAAAATTCGCAAAAAGAAATTGCAAACAAATAATTTAAATTTATGGTATGTCATATTTTGAAACTGTCATGGACAACTGACTTGTAGCTCTTTATTCCCTTGGTTCTAGAACGTATATCAGAAATAGTTTCTATTTCGCTCGTCAATGAAGAACTCAGGTCTGTCACGATGACTTTCCGTTCTTTTAAATAAATGTCCTATCTCTGCTTTTGATAATCAGAAGACACAAATTTCATAAAGTGAAACGACATCTGTAACCAGATTGCGTAACTCAGACAATGGTAAGATAGCGAAAGAGCCTTCCCTTATTTTCGTATAAGTATCTTACTACTGCATTTCCAATGTTCCATTTAAAAAAGCAAACAACCACCTGTTTCCAGAGAGCTATGCCTTTTTCTTGAAAACACTGAAACAGTTCTACCGGAAATTCACATGTTACAACCCATTAATTTAACGGCGTTAATACAAATGATCAATACGTTTATAAAATCGTGCTTCAAGAAATGTGATATTATTAACAGTAGGAATTACTTTTTGAGGAATATGACATACAAATTCAAATGTGCTGGACACATTTGACAGGTAGTAGGAAGAGGTTTCAAAATCCTTCACTTGTTGGAGAGATCGATGAGGGAATGTTAGGGAACTAGATTAAAAACCGTTAGTCAGACCATAGCTTGAATATGGTGGTGTAGTATGGGACCCACATTTTGGATATCAAATACAGGAGTTGGATTGGGTGCAAAGAAGGGTTGCTAGTTTTGTGTCTGGAAATTACCGCAGAACACAAGCAGTAACTGACATGACAAAGGAGCTGTAATGGGGTTCACTGGAAGACAGGAGGAGGGTGAAGAGGTTCATGGGAGTGTACAAAGCGTATATTGTTGATGAGGCATAGAAAGATATTAGTGGAAGAATTAGTAAAAAGATGAAAGTGACCACAAACTGGCACTCGACTTCAGGCATAATAGTGTGGGGAGATTTTGCTTCGTAGATAAGGGTGTCAGGTATTGGAACAAATTGCCAACAGAAATGATGAATAATTTATCAAAAACGCTAAAAGAAATTAATAAATGGCATAAGTAGACTGGAAAAGGAAAGGGTGAAAAATGAGTGTGCAGGAAAATTGTCAGCGGAGAAGGCGCTCCATTGCAATTAAATTAAATTCTTCTTTAACTATAAGAATGTTGTAAATTTTGTTCATCATGGATTTTTTTTTTTTTTTTTTTTTTGTGTTATCGCTTCTCTTGTGCCTTTCATCTTTGGTAAGTAGTGAGTTTACTTTCCTCTCGTTGCATAATACTTCCTTCTGTTTATTAACTTAAGCATCAGGTGAGGCAACCAAAGATTTTGAACAGAAGAAAAATTCTGCTTGATCTTGATGGCAATAATCAATCCTGTTAACCTTCAATACCAGGTTCCAATTTACATTGTCAAGAGCTTTCCCGTTCTTAAAATATAGTGACTTTACTTCGGAATACAATCGTGGCTCAAACCACTGGAGAAATATTCTATTTGGTATTGGATCCTTCACTAAACTACGCAAAACGTACGGATCGATGGACAGACGGAACAACAATTTCTCAATATTCTCCTCTTAATTTACGTATCAGTCACATGATGAGGGACTCTCTGCTACATATGCTTGGATCCCTCCTTCCCCTTTTCCAACTGACTTAAATCATCGTTCACAATAGCCATAATTTGGTTTCCTGATATCCTGATGAAACAATTATTATAATATTCTGACATTGACCTTTAAATTTTCAGGAGTTGTGATTGCAAAATAATATTTAGAACGGAAGAGGAGTTTAAGAGTAATAGCTGCTGGCAAACTTTGCCAAACAACAGTAAAGAATTCTAAACTACTAGTAGAAATCTATACGAAACATCGACCATCTCGACCAAAGAGTGTCTTATTATCTTGAGTCACACGCTCAGTTCCCTGAAGTGAACGTGATCTGTGTTAGGAAACAGGAGGCGCCGTATAGATGCGAGCTTCTACAATAGAAAAGTCCTCTTTATACGTTGACCATTCTGGCACAGACATTAACCGCAATTTACTTCATAGCTGAAGGGACATACAAACTTTCGTTTTGATCGAACGCGTAGATATTTTAGTCGTAATGTGATCGGTACACTTAGTGCAATTCAGTTTGCAGAGACAGTTCTCCTGTCTTCCATCCCGCATCTCATTTGTTTGAAATGTATCAACTAGTGATGTTCATTTTTCGTCTTGTGGCATTCTGAAGAGGGAAAATAAACCCCTGAATTGAATTCGTTTTGTAACTCTCTGTGGAGTCCAAAACTGGACCTTTTAGATGGGTCTGGAATTCCTTGTGGTTAGTTTCAGTGTTGCAAACTATCTGCGGGGTGCCTCCCCCTACGAGAGGTGTAGGTCGAGGGATTGATGCATACAGATGCTGTTTATGAGACTATGTTAGGACTGCTCCATGGCACTTTGAGCAATAGCAAGCAAGGAGTCCACGGTTTGACTACTACCACTGCCTTGCCGTGCATTTCATTCGAACTTGTTTCTCCGTGTCCTCTTTCAGTGAATGGAGAATAGTTTTTGAATATAGAAAATAGCCTGGTCTTCCACAGAGTGCGAACATGCCTGGCTGTTACTGGCCCACCGAAGAAAGCTGGGCGCATGCAGTCACAGCGTTGCAGACATAGTGGCACGTCGACCAAGCTTGCCTTTTATTAGTGTCCTGATCTCCATACAGAATGCAACTCAGCAAAACTTTCCCGAAAGAAACGACTCGTCTCTCTTAACTTTTACAGCTTTTGCTTTCGCTGAGTGTGTCTTAAACAAATTATTATTCATTTTCTTTTACCTTAGTCCATATTTTTGTTCGTTTATAGCATGTACAATAACATGTGACGTCTCCTGTTTAACTGAGTTGACTTATGATGTTAGCTCTTAGGTTTTTTTTTTTTTTTTTTAAGAAAAAAGAAAAAGGAACCCCGTTTCTTTCTTATAATGTATGAAAGAAAATGTTTTTATACCATGTTTGTTTTATACTCTTTTACTTCCAAATCTCATCAATTACAAATTAATTAATAATTTCGCAAGTTAAGCAATCACAACTTTGGTGTAACAAATTTTGATACTTAATTACACACTAATTACAACTTGCACTTTTGCGTGTCTTATTCGTCCACCGCGGTAATAAACTTTATACAATTCAATCGGCTTTTCCATTTACAATGCAACAACCATTTCTGCACCTTCCTCCAGGCTACCGCCGTATTCTTAAGTCACTTTATGCTTTCTCATTTTTTTCTCCATCCTTTATAAATTTTCCTCTTCCCCGGCTCTAAATCGACGAGATACTCTTGCCTTCAGAGATACTCCTCCGATAAGATTAGCATAGTTGATTTATAATTCATAATACAAATAAATAAATACATTAGTTTATATTTACGATTATTAATACTTGGATGTGACGTATGACCACTACATTCTGAATGTTTGTGTCAAGAAAAATAACTTTACAGATTTAAACCATTAAGCATCGGATTGATTAACAGTATCAATAAAAATCTTTTAGCATTTTGCTCGAATTTAAATAAATAAGAAACTAGATGAAAACAGTGTCAAACAAATATTTTTAAGACCAATTAACGTTTTGTAGAAAATTATTATAAATTAAATCATGAATTTTTACCGAAAGGGGAAAATTTTACTTTAAAAAAAATATAGCTTTACACATCGTCGACGTAGAGGTCATTAGAGGCTGGAAAGGACTGGTGCCAAGGAACGGGGAAGCAAGGAATTCGACCACGGCCTTTTGAAGGAACTATGCTGGCATTCGCCTGGAGAGATGGAAAACAGAAATCTGGATGTTCGGACCGAGTCTCGAACCGCGTGCTCGCGAATGAGAGGGTAGAGCGTTACGGCTGGCCCACCGCGCTCGGTGGTAGCGTGTTCGTACTAGTTGTAAGTGATTGTTGGGCAACGCGGGCCTTGAGCGGCGCGGCGCCGGCCATTGTGGTCGCCACAGTGGAGATGTCCTTGGCTGGGTGCCTGAGGTCGGCGCAGCATAGCAAGTGGCTGGCGACACGCTTCATAGCTCACTCGGTGTCGCTGGCACCACTCCGGCATTCCTATACATCACTCCGGTCCCACTCCACCGAGTGCCGTCCATCACGCTCACAGTGCCTGCCTGCTACTTGTATGTTGATGTTTATGTCTTGGTTTCACTCAGTGAATTGATACAACACTGCTCTTTTATCATAAGAAAGAAACCATCTTGATTTTGTCTGTCGGTGTCATTCCTCGAAGTTTTTTGTTGACAAAAATTACACTCCTCGAATATTGAATTAAGCTGTCATACAGGCTTCAAGATGTCATAGCTCATTTTCATGCCTCGTTGCTCCTATTAATCTAGTCTGCATTAGCAATTGGTGTTACGTATATTCACTACAAAGAAAACTGTCGGACAAATTGCAGCATGAAATCTGACGTTTGGCATCAGTCCTATTAAAGCTAATAATACACAGACGGAAAAAAAAATCCCAACACCAAGAAAGACTTGTGTTAGATAAACGAAATTTGGTAGGCGTGTTTATACATCTGAAAGATGACATCGATTCAAATTTCGCGCTTCGCGCATAAGTGTGGCGCTAGTAGCGCTACTCAGAGCTTGCAAATCAGGTTTGCTTTAAATACGCGCTGTAAAGTTTGTGAACGTTATTTACCGCTGAGATTTGACATAGTGAGTTGATGTTAGCCAAGAATGCCTTTAAGAAGACGAAGAAGCCATTATCAACAGCTCACCGAGTTTGAACGAGGTCGTGTAATAGGGCTACGAGAAGGTGGATTTTCTTTTCGCGATATTGCAGAAAGACTTGGCCGGAATGTATCCACTGTGCATGATTGTTGGGTGCAGTGGTCAAGGGATGGTACTGCCTCAAGAAGACCGGGTTCCGGGAGGCCACGTGGCACTACTGAGAGGGAAGACCGCCGTATTCGGCGTACAGCTGTGGCGCATCGTACTGCGTCTGCGGCAGAAATTCGAGCTGCAGTTGGTACCACAGTGACACAACGAACTGTTAGAAATCGGTTACTTCAAAGACAGCTCCGAGCCAGGCGCCCTGTAGCGTGCATTCCACTGACTACAAGCCATCGCCGTTTGCGACTCCAGTGGTGTCAAGCCAGAGCTCATTGGAGGACGGAGTGGAGATCTGTTGTGTTTTCTGATGAAAGCAGGTTCTGCCTTGGTGCCAGTGATGGCCGAGTGTTGGTCAGAAGGAGGCCAGGGGAACGCCTGCAACCAAACTGTCTGCGGCCTAGACACACTGGACCTACACCTGGGGTCATGGTCTGGGGAGCAATTTCCTATGACAGCAGGAGCACTCTTGTGGTTATACCAAACACACTGACTGCAAATTTGTACGTCAGTCTGGTAATTCAACCTGTAGTGCTGCCATTCATGAACAGCATTCAAGGTGGAGTTTTTCAACAGGATAACGCTCGCCCTCATACCGCTGTTGTCTCGCAACGTGCTCTACAGAGTGTCGACATGTTACCTTGGCCTGCGAGATCACCAGACCTGTCTCCAATTGAACACGTATGGGATATCATTGGACGACAACTCCAGCATCATCCACAGCCAGCACTGACCGTCCCAGTATTGACAGCACAAGTACAACAAGCATGGAACTCCATACCACAAAGTGACATTCGAAACCTGTATGACACAATGCATTCACGTTTGCAGGCTTGCATTCAAAATTCTGGAGGTTACACCGGCTATTAATTTAACAGTATTTCACATTTGAAATGCATTTTCTTGAGCTTAAATTAACCTGTGATCTTGAAAATTTAATCAATTAAACATGTTAACTTGACAAATGCATTGTCCAAATTTCATTACTCTACAATAATTTTTTCTTGGTGTTGGGATTTTTTTTTCCGTCTGTGTATGTACTCAGTGAGAACAGTAATTAAGTCCAAAATAAAAGTCTACAAGTTAAAGGTGAAATCAATGCGAATTGAGTCTAATCTATATGTTTAGGAGAAAAGCGTGCATCTTAATTTGACATTAATTTCATTGTGATTCCTCGAATTTTAATCAACAAAAAATTTGGAAAAAGGTAGGTTATACATACAACTTTATTGCTTTTACGTAGTTAAAAATCATCCTGGATAGTTCTGACATCTTCCTCCATTAATTTCCCTACCTTTGCTTAATTTATTCAAATATTTGCAATTCACTTCGAATGTATGGATCATTGTAGTCATTCGTGAGAGAAGAAAATTTGTTGTCGTGCATTTCTAGGAAGTTATCAGCCCTAAATATTGATTTTTCCTAGTTTAAGTGCGGAAATAATCTCATCGGTTGACTGTTTTCTGGGATATTCTTTGTTGAGTTACTTTTGACCGTGTTTCTATCTGTAATGTTTGTTTCGTAACAGTTGTTGTAAACTTTAGTAAAAGTTTTTTTTCGTTTATTTTTCCACTCTTCTAAATAATGTGATAATTTAAACACTTTGTGTGTGGCTGATCATCGATGGTAGTTTGGAACGGTAATATGTTCTGCTGCGTAGCAATACAAAATACGAGCGACATGAGAACAGTTCGTTTTTAAATGACTAGTATTAAGAAACTACGCAGTGGAGACAACGTTCTAAATGGAATTCTACGAAAAAATTTCCAAGGAACTGACATATATGGCAACATTTCTCCCGCTTTCCGGGTGGGAAAAGGAAACGATTAATCTGGTAACGAAAAGGCACATAAGCGCATCCCTAATGTCTTAGAAAGCAGACCCCTCGTGTGCTTTGAGCCTAAACAATATCGCTTCCTATCAAATACTTACCTGCGGACAAGAAGCTATATGTGGGCAAAATAAATATCCCTATTTTTTTTTTTTTTTTTTTAATAACGGATCTTCACACATTATCTGCTGACTGGTTAAGAAAAATACCATTAAAATACATCAGTAGGCAAAATACAATTTTGTTGTTGTTGTTTTTGGGGTTTAAGGGCGCGTCAACAGCGAGGTTATTAGCGCCCTAACAACGACCGGCATGGTAATGTGGTTTAAAAAGTGACAAAATTATCGTCTGTATGGCCGACTGTAACAAGGTCTGCCACACAGACAGCAAAATAAAATAAAAATAAAATACTAAAATAATGGCTGTAGATAAGCCACCAAAACAACAACTATTACATTGTATGGTTGGCTGTAAAATAGTCCAACCAGATTTAAAAGTAGTAGACTAAGAATTAAAACAATCAAAAAATACATGGATGGGAGGCTGTCAAAGTGCCACTCATCTATCTTAAAACCTATGTCGGTCTTTCCAAAAAAATTGGACAAGACCGGCTAATACAAAAAAATTTAAAACCTTCGCCAATTGTCACCAACATTATTTAAAATAAGCGAGAGATCGTTGCCTAGGCCAACGTCTGTCCCAATTGTTTTAGCCTCATACCCGTATCCACCCAGTCTCGAGATAAAGATACGAAAACTGCTGAAACATCTGACGCCACCAAAAACAATTTTACTGCTGTCTTAAGTCCGTCATTCATCTCAAGACTGAAATGAATAATATGACAACTTATTTGTCGCTAAAAAGCAATTTTAAATGAACTGAAAGTTTCATCATGGAATGCAAATATCATCTGTACGAGAGTCTCGTGTGGTGTTGGAAGGTTTTCTCTCTTTATTTTCGAAAGGTTGTTTTGACTTTCTATTGTTAGAAAGCTACGTAATAGATTTTGTTTAGGGTAAAAAAAAAAAAAATGTAAGTCACCTGTTATCGAAATACTAGGGCGGTCTGGAAAATTCTAAGCCTAAACATATACAACCAATTTGATATTTACCAAATCATTTCTATTTCTCAATATAGTCTCCCTGAACACTGATACACTTAGTCCAATGATGTTCCAAGTTCATTATACCATCCCTGAAGTGGCTTTTTGGAAGGCCTGCAAAATATCCATCTACAGCTGCAATCACCTCTTCATTTGAAGAAAAACGATGACCAGCAAGAAAGTTTTTGAGTTTTGGGAATACATAGAAGTCTGAGGGAGCCAAATCTGGGGAATAAGATGGATGCTCCAAAAGGTCGTATTTCAGATCTCTTAATTTTTCCATTGCCAAAAGACTCTTGTGGGCAGGTGCATTGTCCTGATGAAAGATGATTTTCTTCTTCCTCAAACTGGGCCTATTCTCACGAATTTTTTCATCCAGGGTGTCTAAAAGATCGGAATAGTATTGTCCATTAATTTTTTTACTCTTTTCAAGGTAATCGATGAACAAAACACCTTTAGCATCCCAAAAAAACTGATGCCATCACCTTCCCTGCCGATGGAACTGACTTGGCCTTCTTTGGACCTGAACAACCAGCTTCTGTCCACTGCTTTGGCTGCAGTTTTGATTCTGCCGTGTAGTTGTGAACCCATGTCTCATCCATAGTTATGAATCGACGCACAAAATCAGTTTTATCTTTGCTGAAACGCTCCAAACACTGTTCAGAAAGTCTCATGCGGATGCGCTTTTGATCAACAGTGAGCAAATGCGGCACCCATCTTGCACAAAGCTTCTTCATATGCAATACTTCATGCAAAATGAATCCCACACGTTCTTTTGATATCCCTACGGTCTCAGCAATCTCACGCACTTTTATTCGTCGATCATCCAAAACCAAATCATGCACTTTCTCGATGATTTCTGGAGTTGTTGCACTTTTCGGACATCCTTCGCGTTCATCATTTTCGAGACTGCTATGGCCATGTTTGAAATCAGCAGCCCATTTCTTAACTGTCGAATATGAGGGAGAAGAGTCCCCATACACTTTTAAAAATCTTCCGTGGATCTCGGATGGCGTTAAACCTTCTTTTACAAAGAATTTTATGACTGCACGATACCCGATTTTTTCCATCTCTGGTACAACTACGCACCGCGCCTGCATCAAACAACTGTACAGACCAAACTACAATGTAGAATGACTTGTAATTTCTTGCAGGCGCGTCTGGCACATGCACAAACTTGCATGCGAAAAAATCACTTGGGTAGTGCTGCCATCTATGGTCGAGGCCGAGAACTTATCAGACAACCCTCGTATTCTGTGAGTATGGCTACGGAAAGAAAGGACCAACTGTTCAAAAAGAGAGAAGAAAGGGATTTTAAATGCTTGCAGATTTTGTAAAACTACACCATTGGTTTTTGCGTTTTTCTCTTTGTGAGATGTACTTTGGAGAAAGCATCCTAAAATTAACCAAAATCGCGTAGCAATTTTATCAAGCGAAACGTTTTCAACCAGTTTTTGAGCTCCCATTTGCTGTTTGTAAACTATGTATTCACAATATTCTATTTATGCGACCAGAGCTGTACTTATTTACCGAATAACCTTCTTTTTTTAGTTCATGTACAAGAAATGGTTCAACATCTAATTCATACTTTAAGTTGGCTGCAGGTATTCTCTGCTCTGCTCTGAATTAAGCAAGGTTTAATGTCGCTCAGCCGCAGCAGCTGCCGAGTGGTACACACGTGTTGCAGAGTGATGACGCTGCGGGAAGGAAGGACGTTCTACACGTGGCTGTAAGGGCAGGTCTACTTGCAACAGAAAGTCGGCACCAATGCGTAAACTTCACATTCCATTGAAACGATTCTTACCACAGCTGTTGAAACAAGGACTATATACATTAGTAGCCGTTTTGTAAATTACACTTTAGTAGAGAATAACAAAACATATTTAATGAAAAGTTACGCAAAAAAATAAAACAGTCCCCGAGAAGAAAACATGTGATAATGGAGATAATATAAGTGGCAATGTGGTCGGAATAAAGCAAACAGGAATCAGATGGTCCAAATTCGCCGTGATAATATCAAGTTTAGTTAAACGGGAACTTGAACTAGAGTTCTTATCTATGAAACACAGAATAACTAACATACAAGCTCTCAAAGGAATTACAGGTTTGTAATTTGTAATTAATACGGACACAAGGAAACATGAGAATTTCTATGAGCAGCTTATGGAAGCAACCATACTAGTGCCCATATATGAGCTCTGCAAGTCGGTAATGAAGAAATAAAGGTAAAAAAATATATGTGGTGAAACTGATCATGTGTGATTGAAACACAGAAGGAAAATAAATTAATCATTTAAGGAATTTGGTTATAGAAAAAGCAATGAACGAAAAAATAGAGCGTCAAATCTTTGCGGAACATATAGAGCGTGAAATCACCACAAATTCATGGTGAAGAACTGCAGAAGAAGAAAACATTCTTGTGAAAGACCATAGATACAGAAATTTATCAGTCAATAAAGCTTTGAATAGCCGACCCCGGTAGCGCGGGGCTAGCGAGCTGGCTTCACGTTGTAGGGGTCGCCGGTTCGAGTCCGGCCCAGGGCATGGGTGGTTTTAATTAAGTGTTGTGTTCGTCCTGTTTTGTCCTGTCACTTGTGATAATCAATAATATGAGAAGATACTATGAACACAGTTGAAGAATGATAAAAACACAGTTGCTGGCTGAATGGCTACAAGGCCGAATGCCATAAAAAAAAAAAAAGCTTTGAATAGCAAATGATGCCCGGGAGTAAATTTTGAACCTGAGCACAGTCTAGTAATTATTAAGGACAATCGGAAGTTTTACAAGATGCACTTCAATTTTCACACTGTCAACACACTGGAGGAGGGCAAATCAAAGACTCTCATGTGAAACAGAAGACTGCATAATCTTTTCATGTAGTCCTATTAACAAAATGCGGATAAAACTTTAGCTAAAAAACTACTGAAATATTTATAAAAGCAGGTGCAGAGAAATAAACCACAAAAAAACAAGCGATGGATGACAATTAAAATAATAATAAAATGTAATCGAGAGTAAGGAATCCAGATTTTAGAAATGAAATAAACAGTAAACACGAGAAAATAAATTCATTTTATTGTTCAGGGTTTATCGTTCACCGACAGATTGGTCAGAGAAAATAAAAGCTGATCTAAAGCAAATTTAAGGCAGTAGTGAATGAAATGATTACAGCTATAAGATATATGCATTGTAGGAGAAAATCCATAGGGGGCGGAAACATAGGAGGCCTAAGGACAAACTTGTTGCAAAGTTATCTTCACGCGTGTACAGCCGGATGGTGTCATGAAAACATTTTTTAACTGCTGGCTCTGCTGCCTTAATCAGGAGTAGCAGGCTTATAAATTACCACTAGAAGCCAAGTGGCACCTGATGAAGGCAGCATAGCCAGCAGTCGAAACGTTGTGTGTTCACGAAACCATCTGTATGGACACTGCAGAACACTACGCCGGTAAAGTCTCTACTCACACGAGAAGTTAACTGCTGAGAGATGTGTTTCCAGCTTGAAAGAAAGTGTTAATAGAGTTAAAGAACACATAGAATCTGTTTAATCGGGAAAGTATGGACGTAAGCGTGATAGAAAATTAACAAATTAACATTTGTTAATAATATGCGGGGTCAAGTTTTAAACACAAAACTTACCGAGTCAATCTCAGAAATGCTTAACTTCTATAACAAGAGGAAATATAAATTTTGTTCGAAGTAACTATGTGAACTTCTCTGTAAGATCAGTTTGACAATACAGGCAGTCAAACAATTTTCAGGATAATAGAAATAACTGCGAAGATCAGACTGAATTTATCTAACCTCAAGTACAGTTGAAGTCAGTATGGAGCTGCAATTAATGTTTGATAGAAAAATCAGAAATAACAAAAATACATTCATTGACTCCGTCGATTGGTAAAGTCTTTGTATAACGTTAAATGTCACTACGGTTTGCTGATGATATTCACAGATAAGTGTTAAGACTCAGTGAAATTACCAAACAGCACAAAAAAATATTTTTTAAGATGTATTTTCTCTTTACGTTAAGAATATGAAATCAAAATTCATGCTGAAATAGTAAAAATAAAAAATAATAGAGTAAAAACAGGAGTAAATACCGTGATAAGCGAATTATGATATATAGCGAGCAAGTTTTAATCATGACCCAAATTGCGGAAATGTAGAAAGGTCATGGTCTTCTTTCCATACAAGAATTTATCCTATTGACTTGTTTAGGTACCCCGGTCTATTACCATTTCTTCTTTGGTCTACCATTGCCTCTTGTACTTTTCTTGTACTGTTTTGAGTTATTGCTTTGGGAATCGACGTTTGTGTTGTGTGTTTCAAACTTCTCTCCACCTCATTTCTTATTAGATCTAATTTTGTACTTCCTTTTTCAGAGCTTAGGAACTTCATGTCCCCTGTTTGTATGCGCCTTTCAACCTTTCTCTTCATTGGTCTTGACTCGCTCTATAGAGGAACGTAAGAACTGCCATCACTTAGTAAAATTTTATTTCTGTGCGGCCTCTTTCCTGTAGTTTTATGAATTGTCCCAAAAAATCTTCTGATAAAAATATTCATATTTATTTTTATATAAAGTCACAACCAAGGATGTTACGGTGGGAAACTTGTTAAACCAGTAAACTATTTACAACTGGTTTGCTCTAACAATTTATCGTCTATAGAAAGCCCTTATTTTTGTTTTGTTTGTCATTCAGTCTTGTGTATCTGCATCTTCTGCACCAGATCTTGTCACTGCTAATTGCCAATTTGGAGCTAGGTAATCATGGGTAATCCTCTTCTTCTCCTTCTATCAACTTATGTCTGTACGAGCTTGGTATTCTAGTACGTTCCATTGTTGTTATATTGCGATACCTTTCAAAATTTTTTCGTTATATAGCTTCATAATTTCTTCTTTTACTTTTACTCGCTTTATTATTTCAGCAATCCTTACTTTTTCTTTCCTTGAAATTGTTGCTGATTTTCTCCAGAAATCCATTTCTAATGCTTCCAATTTCTTAATGTGATTTGAGTAAGTGTAAATGTTTCCGTTCCATGTGAGACTACACTATCCGATAAGGACTTAAACATAATTCCTATTGTTCTATTCATAATATTCCTGCTCTACAAGACTGAATTGAGTTTCAGAATTACTTTCCGATCATTAGTAATTCTTCTATTATTTCCGTTGAAGGGTTCGGCCGGCGAGTCGCCGAGCATGCAACTCTTGGTATGGCTACCGTAACCTAACCTGGTAATCCAACCGGGTGTAGTGGACCTACAGTTTAACGTAAAATTCGAATCACGGAACAGTTTTGACTTAATTTACATACACAAAGCAGGCCTTGCAAAGGATGAGGGTCGGGTTAGTGGCACTCGAAAATTCCATTCAAGACCGGGACTCCAACCGTAATTTTTTGACCTCCAGTCAGACGGCTTAACCACTGAGCCACCAGCGAAGGAGTGCTATACAAACGGCTTGTGGAATCGTTCATCGGGAATCTCTGTGCATATATTTACACAATTCTTTTTACAGTAGAGCTCCAATTATCCGAATCAGTTGGGGCCGGACTCCATTCGGATAATCAAAAATTCGGATAATTGAATTTTTTCGAAAAAGGTTTGATTTTAATTAATTACTGTATGTATTTTGAAAATGGGAGAAAAAATATTTTTAAATAAAAAGATCTTTTAATTAACTAAATAAAAAGGCAACACTTTTACATCTTAAGCGTACTTACAAGTGCCGAACATTAGTACAGTATGTACTTACAGCACTGTAAAGAAAAGTCGCTTCTTGCTGTAAGCTGTTTGACTGTATTCATCAGTTTTTGCCCAGGCTTGGAAAATTCCTAGATCCGCCACTGGGAAGGAGAATAGCGCAGAATCATTATTTTGCGAATCGGAGTACGTTTCCGTCTTAATTAAAATAGCGATTCGGATAATCAGCGATTCGGATAGTTAGAGTTCGGATAACTGGAGTTCTACTGTATATATATATATATTTTAAAAAAAGATGGTGTGCTAAGAGGCTTAAATATTTTCTTTGCATGAACGTATAATATAAATTCAAAGCTATTAAATTATTTCTCTGGTAAATTCTCATGCAGAAGGGTTTAATAGAGCAGTAGCTATTAATATTTGTTTTCTAAGACCATAGTGAACGGTACATCAACTCATCCGTTTACTCGCAAAACCATTTGAAGTCGGTTATTAAATTAGATCTGAAAGCAAGTATAGGTCTAATTAGATTTTCGGCTGATGGTACAGTAATGTAAATTTCACAGTTTGGAATATTTTCCCACGATATTCATTTGTGTGTGTGTGTGTGTTGTACTTTGGACCTCGGAGCGCAGGCAGAAGGAACCGCGGGTGGCCATTATTTTGATCACGTGCGTCACTCATTACCATTTGAAAAGAACCCGAGATCAATTCGCATCTTAAAACTTGAAAATAAAATAAAAAGGGGAATTTTTGTTGTTAGAAGTGTGTCTTTTTATTTCTCACAGTGGATCGACAGTTACTGCGTGCGGATGTAGGGCGTAGGCAGGAAGTGTTCCGCGTGCGATCACATCTGCACAGCGCAGGTGTCGTCTCGCTGCCTTTGAAGCGGACCTAACAATGACTGCTCGCAGTGTCCCCAGAGGTCTCGAGTTGCGCCGCGTCGGCACTTTGTGACTGCCGCGCCCTCCAGACGCTCTTCACATGTAGTTACCGGCTTACTTCAAAGCGCACAACAGCCGCTAAGCACAAAACAATCGGTCTGCTTCCTTAACGGACACCTGGAAACAGCTACCAAAGGGTTTGGGAGCACAAAAATCGCGTCACCTTCTGCACATTTTCTCCAAACTAGCACAGCTTATTATTATGCGATACTGTACGCTTTTGTTTTATGACTGACAAAAGTCCAAACCATAATCATTAATTGATGATGGGTTAAATAGCGTTGATACCTGTATTTCTTTAAACTGATCACCTACTGGCCGCACCTTCATGTAACTTTTTTGCTGTTGTGGCTTTACAGTTCGTTGACGTTCAGGTTATTAGAGATCGGAAAGGACAGGAGACAAGGAATGGGATTGAATTCGGCCATGGCTATTCAGGGAACACCCAAATGTTACTGGCCGGACGGGGACTGCAACCCCGAATGCGTGGCCAAAACGTTACCACTCGCCCACCATATTCGGTAGGCCTAATCGTGAACATCAAACTTGTGAAATTTATTTTTCTTTCGCGTTACCAATTGAATTGTCACTTATCCTGATGATTCCTAACTTAACTAACCACACTTAAGAGGAATACATGGTGAGAAATGAATACACAGAGAAGTGGAAAATAAATCACACCGAGATAACACAGCGACTAGTGCCATACGAGAGGTGCTGTTAATCTGGTCTGCTTATCGCGATCACCAATTGAGTCATGAAAGGAAACGTGCAGAAGTGAATATAAGAAACATAATTCTAGTTACCACAGATTGTGAATCTGTTGAAATCTAAACATGAAACCTTCTGCTAGTGCAATATTTGAGTTATAGTATCAGCGCACAAAAAAGATTTTTTCGAAACCTGTTTACTTCTTTCTCAGTCTGCTTTCTTCGTATAATATCACTGTTTTCATTATTCTAAAACTGAATTACCTCCAACCTGAGCCATGACTAATCATCTACATTGCCCAGCTTCTTGCAGTAGTACAGTTCGTTTAACGTAAAAGTAGCGAATGCGGACAAGTCGCAAATGCTGAAAATGCGTTTTGTTAGTTGTCGCACTCAATAGACACTAGAAACAAGTAATGTTGCAGATGTAGGACTAACTCATCTCCACAAAGACCGTGTGGCTGCCCGCTCGTGGCCCAGTGGCGACCGCACTCTAACCAGCACGTTGGTCCCTGGCCACTCGGAATGATTTATTGGTAAAATTAAAAAAGAAAAAATTAAATTGCGTGTAGCAGTGAAGTCTATGAGTCATACACACTTTTTTTCTGTGTATTTTTATGTTTCTTTCGCTCTCGAGTGAACGAACCATACTGTCTTTATTGCATCTGTACAGTAAATAGGAACTCTGTCCAGTTTATTCTCGTAAACAAATGAAAATTATCAAAAATTTAAAGAACACTTCGGTAGATTACAGACTATTGCATCGAGCCTAAATCTGGATTTTATGTGCAGAGCTTTTATATATGGAAGAACTTGGACAAAATTATCTTATAATCAATAAGATGCGAAAGAGGTCGATAAAATAAAAAATTTAAACTAAACAAATTAAAATTATTTTATTATATAGATATTTACAGGCAGTATGTCGTTGTTGATGATGATTGTTATTATTAATAATATTAATTTATATTACTATTTAATGCTATTATTAATTATAAATCAGTTGTGTTTGGAGAAGTCATATTTCCAGATTTTGTATTTGGTACAGGTAATGATTTGAAGTGCAAGATCGACCTTTACCCATGTTTTCTTTTCATGGCACCTGTACAGAATTAAAGTTATAGAATCACCAACAGTAACTATGACGTATGTGACGTTGAGCACATGTTTTTCGGGTGTAAGAAGTATCGATCTACTTGTTAACATGACACATTTACTAACCACTGAAAATATTTGTGTGTACCACCTAATCCTAGCATTCCTTAGAAATAACATCTTAAAAGTTTAGAGAATTGTAATTTCACAATAATTTGATAACTTCAGCTTCTTAGGAGATGTATAGAAACTAGGCAAACACATGAGAACTGCAAGCTCTGTTAGGGCAACTAGAAGGACGGCAGTCGTCAAGAGATATGTTTTACATTGTGTGGCTGTATGGCTGAAAGGGTAAATGCTAATAAATTAAAATACAATTTCCTGTTGGTATTTCATAGCTCTAACAAATTGTTATCACCGTATTCTGATTGATACCGAAGATGTTTGGTCATTTGACAATACTAAAACAAACAGTATTATGTCGTACGAAAATCTCAGTGCTAATTGATTGTGGTTTTATTCGGAAATATCGGTGAGATACACTAACCAGTTTAAGCAGTCACAGCCAACTTGCAACATCTAGAAACTATCTGACTCCTGATGAAGACAGCAGAGCTAGCTGTCGAAACGTAGTGTTTATATGTCGCCATCAGCATGCCGGGAAAGTCTCCACTCACACAGTAGCGATTTTGTTCAGCACGTTTGGTCAATGAGAATGGTTCCTGATATTCGTGAGGCTGAAATTACAAGGAACAGAAACAAACGCACGTACTGCGATGATATTATACTAAATGATGTTTTGAAACCCCTTTCATAGTTCACAATGATTATTTCATTTCAAAGGATCTTTAAAGGAATTAATATGTTTTTTTAAATAAAAAGTTGAAGCCATTCTTAACGAAGACGTTTGAAAATCAATTAAATTTCGTTTCCCAGTAACTTAATATCGCTGAGCGAAAGCGTATTTGCATGAGTTTACACGTGTGGAAGAGAAGCTAGTCTGCGATTAGTGGGGCCGAGGGCTGTGAGGTGTCGTGTGAGGAGAGGGCTGGTTGTAATGCTGTCTGGCGACTGGCAGCCACTTGCTGATGCAGCGCAGGGCCCGCCGTGATATATCGACCGGGAGGAGGCCTTCCTAGAACACGGCCTCGCCTCCCACGCGTGACTACTATCGCGCCCCTCCTCACGCAGACGGCGCCTCAAACACCCTATGAACAAGTCTCACTCATTAACACAACTAGGGCACATTCATATTCCTTTTCAAGTGACCGTACTAATTTATTGCTTCGCAAAGATCTATTCGAATTACAGCGGTATCTGCATTACTATGTATGGAGAGGGCGTTCACATACGCCTAGCAGGATCCTCCTGAGTGTGTCAATGTTACGCCACGCTGTCTTTGCAGAGCCGTCAAACGCAGTGGGAACGTGCAAGTCAGTGTCGCTATGTCTCGTCGATGACAAAGGGCCCAGTACCCGCATGCGAGTGAGTTAGAGCGTGGCAGAATGGTTGGTCACCGGGAAACAGGTTTGTCGTGCCGTGACTTTGTAGCTCGTAGACAGAACGCTGCTACGAGATGGATAGAACACGGTACTCATCAACGAGGGTGCACTGGTCCACACAATGCGACCGCAGCGCATGGTGACCGCCATATTGTCCGTATGGCTGTAATTAACCGAAATACAGCTTCGTCCACAGTGTTGACTCGACGTTAAATCACTCAAACTAATGTAGACAAGCATGCATCAACGGTTTACATCGCATTCTATTACATTCAAACACTTTTCTATTGTTACCGCCAAAGTAATCATAATACTGGGACATAACTATAAAATTATTAAAGTGAAACTTCTTTGGCTGCGGTGGGGTAAACGTTGTGAGCGTTAAGCGTATATTGTGGGTGCATCGCAAAGTTCTGCGCATGCGCAGAACCCAATGTGTATGGTGTAATGGCATCAACAGCTGGAGACTTCTGTATGTTGCAATGTCAAATTTAAAATAAGAAAAACATGAGGATTGTAGCAGTGTACATTTCTCCTAATAAAAAGTTAGATGACATTTTTGATTATTTACATGATTCATTATTACCGTATACAGTACAAGGTTACTTCATAAAGATAATATAAAAACCTATGATTTTTAGTGGAGATTTTAATTTCAGTTAGACAAACCCAAAAAGCTGGTTGAGTATTTGTGAGATAACTTCAATTTATCTTTGCAAAGGAATTCGCGAATTTCAACCAAGAAATCTACGAGTAATACAATTGATGCAGTCATCACGAGATACGTGGATCATATTAAATGTGAAACATTTACTTTCTAATAATAACTGGATTTTGCGGGAATGCCTCGTTATTTATATGACAGTACTAGCTGTTACCCGCGACTTCGTACGCGTGGCTTAGAATTTCATAGCTAGAATTGGGTACAGAAAGCTGTAGGTTACGTAAAATTTCTGCCAAATAACACCGAGTCGACATAATATGACGGGGAAGCAATCACTATACCATTCTACCGTCCAAACTGTCTCATGAAAAGAATCAATTTCCAACATGTTTAAAAACAGAAAAATACGAAGGTGCTGGGAGACTGAGGGGGGTGGGGGGGGGGGGTGGGGGTCTTAACTGAGGGCAGCTCCAATTTCAGCTTTGTCTTCTCTTCTTTCTTCAGCATGAGCATCAGATTCTTGGGTTCTAATAACTTTAGCTACTCGTGCTCTGCCAGAGCTATTCCTAAGGTCTGGTTTACGCCTGCGAGGTGTATAAAAAAAGACAAATAAACTGATGCCAGAAACTTTAGGCAGACAGAAAAGTAATAGTTCAGAGTAGTGCAAATCAACATCTAAACTGAATAAGGAGTTTTGTTTGTAAATGAATATTACTAACAGATCATACACTAATTTACTGTGAGAGAAGTACAGCCTTAACGACCGATTTAACATAATAGCCTTACACGCGCATCCGTCTTCCTGTCACCATTCAGAACTTCATGACTAAAATTGCTATTCATACCGGAAAAATGTATCCTGTGTCCTTCCTAAAGACACAAAGTATTTCCTTGTCAAATTCCATCAATATCTGTATAGACATTTAGTTGTCAAAGTATAACAAAAATACAGAGCCTTACTATTGCATTTATAACATTATTAGCATAGATCACACACTAACTGCCTGCGAGAGAAACAAAGCGTGAGGGACCAGTATAGCGTGAATAAAGTATATGCTTACGGCACAGTTCGGCCGCCTACAATTTGCCACACATTCTACCCCTGGATTTATGGCACCTACATTTTAACATTGAATCCTTACGACGGAACTTCCAGGCTTGGCTCATATGATGAAAAACAATCCTTATAACCATTTGTTTCCAGAAGGATTTGCATCGGTACCCACACGGGGAACTAAAGAAACCAAGCCCCTTACCCACTGCGCTACCGTCCCACTCTACTCGTAAGCATTACAGAGATGCATACATGCTATGCGTCTGTCTATCACAGTTAGTTAGTTTTACATAATTCCATGACAATGTGTATTATCTATAGATAAAATAGTCCTTCCTTAAGTCAAATAGCATCTCCTTGTCAAATTTCATCACGATCAGATTAGCCGTTTAGTCCTGAAAACGTTACAAACAGACAGAGAGGCAGAGTTACTTTCATAATTATAATAATAGTATTAGAAGTATAGATAAGCTTTCAACTGTCATTCTGCAGCCTTCGCCAGAAATGCTATTTATGTTTACATAGCAACGAGCGCCAAGCATCGCAAAGAAATAGGCCGCTGTCATTGGAATTGTTCGTATTCTTTAAAATTTCTGCTGCCTTCTTTATTCGGCAGAATGGCGACCGAAAGCTGATTGTAAAATAAAAAACGTGGCATGTCCCTTAAAATCCAGTTGTTAGTAACAAAGATGGCCACGGAAGCCTGAGAATTCATAATTTTTTTTTTATTTCAGTTGCTATAAAACTTTGATTACAAAAGTATGTGATACAAATTAACCAAATGCAACGGAATTATAAAAATATGAAAAATAGTTATATAAATTAATATTATCATTAATAGTAATCATTATCAGAAACATACAATCTCATAAAATAATTTTTATTTGTTAAAAAATTGTTATTTTACCGATGACTAACTGTAAGAACAGTTATTAGATAAATTTGTTTAAGTTATTTTCCAGTATAAAAGTTGAACACAAAATATAGACTAAGGCTTGATGCAACACACTATAATTTACAATCTAGCGTCTCTGATAATTTAGCGGAGTGTGTCTTACCTTTTTAAATTTTCATTTATTTACGAGAATAACTTAGAAGAAGAGCTCTTCTGTGTCGAAATCGGAATCAGAGAACGATAAATGTGGATTTATACGATAGCGCACCTCTATTCGCTAAGCCAGCCGAATAGTTGTGTGGTTTGATGAATGTATCAGTATACAAAAGGACGTGAGTTCGATCCACGCTTGGGGAATATATGTGTATTTCCTACATGCCTTTTGATTGGCTAATATATGCAGTTAATAGGATTACAGATTCATTTTTAGTAAAATTCACCGATATAATAGGTTTTTTTTGTAAGGATCAACAAGAAAAAAACACAGAAAGAGGTGTGTGTCATACATATAAGTTTCACCTCTTGCGCGTGTACACACCGATACGCGCACAGGTTTTGTATTGTCATCAAAATTTAATAAATTCGGGTATCTGGAAGTAAGTTGAAATTAAATTACAAAATTCAGTTACATTCAAACATTTTTCTGTTGTTACTGTGAAGGTGATAAGAATATCAGGATATGACAATATAGTACTCTCATCAATATGCATATGTAAAATTTCAAACATTTCGGAAGTCTGGAAGTGGGTTACAATTGAACTGAAAATTAAAATATAATCATACATACATACAATTGAAGATAATATAAGGCTTATAAAAATACTTCAATACATTGCATTTATAATCTTTAATTTTTCAGCAGAGGTTTGTGAGATACCGAGTTATCTTTCAAACACTTAACAAATTATTTATTTGTGAATGGTATTAGCCCACACTTAACGCTTTGTTCACTCATAGCAGCTAGTCTTCACGAACTGTATCGCCCAAGGAATTATTGTACACCACATTGCTGAGTCTAAATAAGCATACAAACGTAGTTTCTCCGTATCAATGTCACCCACTGCTGAAATAGTATGAGCTGCTAACTTCGCTGTTCTTACATGCTTCAATACTGTACATTAGAAAGACATGCAATCTTGTTTTCGATTGAAATTAAAGAAAATTTACATTCTGTATCTCTTAGATTACTGAGACATCAATTTCTCTGTGCATTCCGAATAAAGCTGTAGCATGTCCTAAATTGCATAAGTCAGTTTCGCTAAAAATTTAACCCAATTTATTACGTACGAATCATTGCTTAGTACGCGTATAATTGTCTGTTCAACAGATCAGGCTTAGTTTCATTTAAATTGCATTGTTTGGTTTTTCTGGGTGGATATAAATCTTTATTTAAAATTCTAGTATTTGCCCGCTTCTTCACAAGCACGGGGTTTGTCGTGTATACAAATACCCCTTTTTGTTTTAGTACTAAATATTAACTTGAAGAAGCAAAAAATATAAATTAATAGTTCCAAAGTTTTTTGTTATACTTATATTTTCACACAATATAATACATTAAAAATAAGAAATTAAAATGAGATGAAACATAGTAAGGACGTATCGAGAATTTTGGTCAGAAATTTGGAAAACACTTTTCTTGATATTAAAATTGAATACTAAGGCTAAAAGAAATGTGCGTTAGTGTTGGCAGTAGAGAACGGTCATTTCTAAAAATATATCTCTACCGCCAATGATAGCATTTGAAATAAAGAATCTGAAATTGCTGACAAATTTTCGTAATACGATATGTGTACATTCCTACGCCGTGGGTAGTAACATGCAATTCTAGCTTAATGACTTCAATGCATATACACAAATCTCTTCATCGTATCTCAAAATTTAGCAGCATGGAAAAAAAAAGTCACCAAAACCATACGTAAATATAGGCTGGACATGCACAACGTTTGTTTTGTTTCCGGGAATAGACGTCATCACTGAAATGGCACTCATTAAAGCAGCTTATAGAAGGGAGAGGACATTTTACACCTGCCCGAAACTGGTACTGACCTGTTGAATTTTGTTCTAACTGCTTCGTTATAATATCCTCTTCACGTTTTGCACTCTCCTTTCCCGGAAAAGTCTCCACGAATTAAATTAAAAATGCCGAAATGTGAGTGTGACGCGTATCTTTAGATGCCACCGGCGCTGCAAAAACAATGACAATCTTTTGAGATGTTGGTTAAATCCTTTTTGTAACATTTTCTTGCCGTGGCTCTCACTAACGCAGCTTATTAGCTACTATTAATAACTGAATTAATCATGGCTCATTTTGCTGCAAAAACATTTTGGTCCAGGCTGCATTTAGATCTAACCACAATCTATAGACCACTGATATTGGCGTTTCAAAATCAAACGATGCAGATACACCTTAAAACATGAAATCCATCACTAAATACATTGGCGGTTTCAGGATGCAAAGTACCTGTACGGTAAATTATAGCAATTAATTTCATAATACGCCTTCAGTTTGCACTGCAAGAGGAATAAAACACGTGCAATAATACATTGACAGTATCACAATGTAACGTTTATTCTTTTCTTCTTCTAGCGGTTGTTGTTAGGTCGAAATGCGGTCTGGAACAGATTAAAAACGTCGCCAAAGGCACAAGGAACTACACATAGAACTTATTTTTGCCTTCCGATTTCTCGAGAACTACCGTTAAACGATGTAACACAAAATTTCATTCTTTACTTTCGAATTGTCTTACAATTCACCATCAAATTTCGGCTACCCGATATCTTTAAAATCCTTTACTATCTATATTAAGCACAAAATTACTTACCATAATATAACACTTATGTTACACTAGCAGTTACCCGCGACTTCGTCCGCGTTGAAGAGTGTTGTAATATAAGATTTTCTTGAGAGGTTTGGTTGCTCAGTGGTTAGGGCGTCCAACTGAAGATGGAAAAGTCCCCAGCTTGAATCCCAGTCTCGGAGAGGATTTTCAAAGGATCCCTTAGCTCGACCTTCACATCTGGCATAGGTTGTGTGACGTGAATTACGCCACAATGCTCACTTGGTTCTGATTCCGTGTTGAACTGTGGGTCCTCTATGTCCGGTAGGATTACTGGGTTACGTTAAGAGGCTACGAAATGGACTGATTGCGGAGACGTAAAGAAGCCTTGTCACCAGGTCAATACGACCATACAATTTATTTTAGAGCTATTTTTATTAGTAATAGTAGTAATAAATGTTGCAATAAAATAACAAAAATCTATTTATGTTCCACACTTCATTGAATTTTTAAAACAGTAAAAATATTCTGTTTGTAAGGAGTATTTTCAGTTTAATATATCCGTATATACAATATTGAGGATTTGCCTCCTAGGTTTTGCCTATTTTCATAGCCCTAGTTTTCTTACATTTCTTTGAAAGATTTGAATTTCGTTTACCCAGCATCTCTTAAAATTACTTATTTCATCTCGCGAATAAAAATTAATATAGTTTTAATTAATGGAAGCTCAAAACGTCAAAATATTAGCAATACATTGATGGAATCGACTAAATATCGATAACAACAAAATACTAACATCCAAACAGCAAATAAAAACTTAAGTGGGCCAAGGACGTTCATTTCCGTTAGTAAAATTGCGATTTTAAGAATGAATATTTTGATTTGCATTGGATATCTGAAAAAAAACTTTAACAAAAGAGAACTTAATTTTCTCTTTGAATATTGATTTTTTTTTGAGGATATATTGGTTCCATCAACAGAAATTTACATATTATAGTAGTAAGTATAATAGTAATTGATTCTTTTATCCAAAATGATCAGTGGTATTGTGGTAATGGTTTCTCTATCTTTGGAAACAACTGAATTGCCTGTAGACCAGTTTACTATAGTTCATTCGTTTCGAACATTAATTCTGCGCTAAAATACAAATTTCAATGTTAAAGTAGTAATAGATTGTTTCTTCATAATTGGTTTCTCACTCTGCAAACAGAATTGAATGACAACCGGCGAATTACCACTCCGCTTGTCCGCCACTCCATTATCTGAATAAAACATTGATAAATTTCAAAAATTTACTTCGGGCAACGCCGCATGGTTCTGCTAAATCGTCCAAGCTTACTATAGATCTTTTGATACAATATCGGTACAAAGCGATACATGATGTCACTAAAATGGTGCTCATGAAAGAAGCTTAAATAACTAATAATGTTTCAGTTCTCATTTTGGCCCAGGCTGCGTTTTAAAATTACCGCTAGAAAATCAAAGCTTCTATCACTCGCACATTAATACATTCACTATATGTTAGTGACGTCATGAATAGCGAAATAAAATTGACTTATTATTAAAACAGTAAATTAAATATTGAATACATAACTACATTCAGCCGCATGAACTATGTCGTCAGCTTCATGACAGTTATTGAGGTAACGTAATTAAAAAAATTATACTAAAATGCTTTTAACTTACAGTGTACAACGGAAAGTCCACAATTCTCTACGGTCGTTAATATTGCTGGTCAAATTTACATCACGATAAAGTGACTTTTATTGCTCGTGATTTAGTAAGGTGTATAATGAAATTAATTATGATAGTAAATTATGATATAGAAAATTCTGTTACTACTCGAAATGTAGTTCCAGAGCATTTAATGTGCTGAGATGTGTTTGTATCGTTTGATTTTCTAGCAGCAATATTAGCAGAAATAGTGGTTTGGTTGAATTGCTGCCTGGACCAGAATGTTTTTGTTACAGCAGAAAGCAGAAGGGATTTAGTTATTATTAGTAATAAGTAAGCAGCTTTCATATGCTCCGTGCAAATGAGGTGTATTGTGTTGTAAACGACTTCCAGAGTTACTTCACGAAACAATAAGTTTATACATTAGCCCATTGAATACATTCGTTTTAAGTGTAGAATTCGATAGATATTTGCAGAAAATTGAACAGTAAGTAAAAAGCAGTACTATTTGTACAAAAATTCTGAACGAAAAATAAAAAGGGTTAGTTAAGTGTTAAATTTCGCCAAAAGTAATTTGTAATGCAGAGACTGTATAGTAACAAAAAAGAAACAGGAAATAAATTAAACCGAGATAGAATGGAATCCGTAACATTTTTATAAATACGACATTTCGGGCACCGGCATTTTGCACTTTTAGTAAATCGGCTTTCGTGCTGGTATACTCACTCATAGCATTTTACGTTTTTTTTTTCCAAGTTCTGATTTTTTACATTTTGTATGACGCATATATTAAGATCGAAATTATGGTGTAATATTTGATATGTCATACTATTTTATGTAAGCAAATGAAAACATCTCCTTGCGAATTTGACAACAGTACCTACCTTTTTTTTTTTAATTTAAGGTTAAGTACAGATTTATATTTCCTGCTTCCAAACTATTATTTGTCAAGTGCGTCGGTTTTATGGCTTTTAAACTAAACACAAACTTGCATATGTAAGAAGGTTCTGAAAAGTAGTGTTTGCGATTTACGTAAATAGCAAAGAAGTAAACGTGGCACGGCTATCTACGAAGTAGGAAACTCTTTGTTGTTTCCGAATTGATATTAATGGCAATTTCTAAAAGAACTATGCGTTTTTTCGGGATAAAATCTACCCTATAACATTTCGCACGCAATTAACTGACTTCATGCCAAATTTCATTTAAATATGTTGAGTTATTAAGGCGTGATTGACTGCAGACGTACATCCAAACACACATCCGAACTTTCTTATTTTCTCATTTATAGATATATAGATTGAAGACTTTAAAATATTATGTAGTAGTTTGAGTAATGAATTCCGTATAATTACATTTATCAGAACAGATAAAAGCGCTAAATTATAACCAAAGACAGATATATACAATCCAGAGATATTCGTCTTTGGCCAAATGCATGATTTTTACAGTAAATTAAACACCGTTATTAGTAATGCATAACGTCAGATTCAGGTATTCCTTTTACAGCATTCAAGAAAACTGAAAAACTAAATATTCTAAGTCAAAATATTAAACAGAATTCTAAATTAAGTTGTGTGATATTTTTGTCAGTTTTATGCAAGGAGTGAACATCTCATTTGTAGTGTGATACGTATCTCACAATTTTATCTTTGTAATTGTATTTAATTATTCCCTCCGTACCTCGGTTCATGTAAGTCATTTGCTATTTCCACAGATTTCAATTGTGACCGTTAGCTCTAAAGATTTGAAAACACCATCCAAATGGCTGCGGTAGTTTTTGCGCGACTCCCTTTCAAATAATGAGACACACGCAGCCTGCTTGCAAATTTATAATAGCATAGATAGATAAAAATGCCTACAGTTGTCTTAACTTAAGAATACAATTGATGGTGTATATCAGGGGTGGGCAACCCAAATGATCTTGCGGGCCACTTTGGAAATGCGTCATAACTCCTCGGGCCGCATAAATTATATATTGTATATTAGATGTTACGAGATGCGCGCGTATTATGAGTTCGCAGAATATAACATAATTATTCCACGAACTGATAGCTGTAAACTCATAAATAAAACGCAATATCTGTCATACATTCGCAAAAATATTATTTTAAAATCAAAGAAATTTTTTCTCATAATTTCGTCATTTAATTTTGAAATATATGAATGCACAAATAATATATATTTTTTAAATACATTGGTTTTCACTACATTGCAATTATAAACTAAATATAATTTGAAAAAGTGTGATGAATCACGCGGGGCGAAAAATTCTTCAAGGCGGTCGCGGGTTGGCTAACCATGCTGTAAACCGAGTACGATACTTATTTTTATTAATTTTCATGATTGAAAAAAGCTGCTCACATTTATACGTGCTTCCGAATGTGCAATTTATTTTCCGTGCGACAACTCTCAGATTTGGATATTTTTCTTCGGAAAGGTATGTTCTGTATCTGAAATTTCTGAACCTCTCGCGGGCCGGATTGAAGATGGTGGAGGGCCGGATCCGGCCCGGGGGCCGGGGGTTGACCGTATATGGTGTATATAATTCAACTTGAGGCAGATTATCCGGTTTAGGATACAATTATTTACACAGTGAAATGTCTTGTCATATGATTAAAACTTCCAGTGGCAATATTTTAGTACCTGTTGTTACTGAAATGTTATTCATAAAAGTAATTACACTTTGTTTTCCAGGAAGTTTTGTCGTCTTGCCCCTGACTGACAGAGTTCCCAGATGTGTTCGTGGTTGGCTGAATAGTAAGGGAGCTGGCGGACGCGAGTCTGAACGCAGAAACTACATAGCTCGAGCGTGGATTCAGGTTTGATATTTACAAGTCTGTTGATATCGTCAACAGTACGCTTAGGCACTGAACATCCACGGTTGAAATATTAACGCCGAAGATATGATGTTGTAGTTAACAGGTTTCAGAACGAGTAATTTGCTTCTTTTGGTAACATCAGCACGTCAATGTGATATAACTATCAGTGATTGTATCGTTAATTGCGTGGCACTGGAATATACCAAAAAGAACTTTCAACCAAGTTTTAACTGGGAATGGTTGTGGACAAGAACTTAGATTTAATAACCCAATGTTAAAGCTGCAGAAATATTTCTTTAGGATTTGACAGTGGACTAAAGCGTTGGTGTCCGTGTTATACGAGACAGAATATAAACTACGGAGTAAATATAATCGGTTGGTGATAATATTAATTAGTTAAAAATGGCGTAGCAGCATTTCTGAGAAAAGAATTTTCAGCTTTCATTTATCCTGTGGATACGTTCAATAAAGTTAATAGTTACTGTTTTCTATTTATCAAGGTGAGCGCCCAATGCTCTGAATCAAGTATTGTATTTTCTCTTATAAAGCTGATGAACAACTCTGAAGGAACGAAGTCAGATCACTTCATGAAGAGGTATGTAGAAAACCACAGTCTGAAGCTAAAACACAATGTGAGGCCACTTTCTGTTTTCTAGTTGTGTAACACAGCCACTTTTTGACTTAATGAATATAGTGTCAAGTTCTGATAGAGGGTATTAAGAAGATTTCTCCAGACTGATTCACAAAATTAATCCTTTAAAACAGAGTTTGCAATTTCTAATGAAAAACAAATAGAGGAAGAAGAAGATTTCCCCTCTATCATAAAACCATTATTCAGTATTGACAGAAAAGATTTCGAAATACTTATGCTTGCTAGTAATACCTTTCAATAGGAATTCGAAGGTTACTTTAAGCAAAAGTAAAATTTGTCATTTTGCTCCTGTGACGTATCTTGCCCTGTAACATACCTTGTACCCACGTCAAGTTGGGAGGCACAAAGACATGCTGGCGTCCACAGGACTTACATAACATGAAAAGGTGCATGAGAAAATGTACACATATTTAGGTTATTATGTATTTCAAAACTATACCTTGTAATTGCATGGTAGTTAGATTTATATCAGTATACTAAGGCTGGAATGGTTTTATATATGACACTGCCAGCTTCCTGTAACCAAACTTCAGCCTTGCGTGCTACCCTCGCGTTGCAGGGGTCGCCGGTTCGAGTCCGGCCTCGGGCATGAGTGGTTTTAATTAAGTGTTGTGTTTGTCTTGTGTCGTCTATACCACGGAGAATCTATAATACATTGAGTGATGCAATACATACTTGCAAACTACAAAAAATCACATAGTGCTGGCTGTATGGCCTCGTAGCCAAATGCCAATTTTTAAAAAAAATAAAAAATAAATAAGTAACTTCAGCCTTTCCTTAACGTGATGCACTGACGAGCCTCTAGAGATTTAACTACTTCCGCTGTAGTCAGTCATCCAATGCACGCCAACAGCTGCGCATAAATCATAGCGGCTAGCAGGTAGCCCTTACGACACCCTGTGGCCCTGCGGTTGGAAGTGGCTCATAAGTGTGGACACAGGTACTTTTGAAACTGTTGTATGATTTCGAGCCGACAAAACAATGGAAGCAGCATGTCAAGAATTTCATAACAATACCTCGTACATATATTTAGATCTAAAGAAATAATGCTGTATTAAAATTGTACTTGGCGTTAACGGCTCTGAGATAAAACTGGTTGACATAGGTAACCCAAATTTAAGTTGCCATGTACGTAAGAATCAATAGTTACACATCAGAAGTTACATCTTGTTATTAAACTTTCTTGTTAGTGGTGTTTTATTCGCATTCCTGAAATTGAATGGTTGCATTGCAATCAAAAGAAGTTATTTTTCTCGACGAAAAAGTTTTAAAACCTTATATGATAGATAAAAAAAATTATTTAAGGGAAAGCAGTCTCTATTTCTGCATATGGCTAAATTTGTTTCATGTGAGAGAGAGTTTTAAATTTAGTAAAATTAAGTTTCGATTGTTTATAAAAATTCTCTGCTATTGATTATCATAATCTTACAAAACAGAACAAAAAAACGAATTTAGTAATTAAATATGTGATATTATCTTTATGAGTATCAGAAAGGAGTCGTACTTCTCCATAGAATGATTGACACTAGAAAATTAGAAAGAAACCAATGTTAAAAGCCATAGTTTCTCCTTGACGTACTATGGGTGAACATTACAGAATCCTTTTGGAAGTTTTATATGAGACATTAATTTTCATTTTACTAATAAAGAATATACCACTTTGAATAACATGCGATTGATTGACTGGCATTAGCATACGAGATTGGAAAACTGGACTAAGAATACTTCTGCGAACTGGGTTTGCTCCCATCGGGTTGTGTAATTACCTGGTAGAACGTATTAACCACACGTTACCTCTGAAAACAGAGCACATGAACAGAAAAATATAGGTATACTGCTTAAGAGATGTCTTAGGATTAGCAACTAAAAATGAATTTAGTAGAAACATAAAGGTACTATTTTTGTAGTTAAACAAAATGCGATTTTTACAACATGTAATATCTGTATTTTTATGGTAATCCATGTGTGTTGTGATTTATTAGCAAGATGTCTACGAAAAAAAAAAAAAACAGAATCTGCTCCTCTCTGCCGACATATAAGGCAGTGATTCCCCATTGCAACCAGCTTTATGAAATAATTAGTTATTACGTTAGATGTTCACTATACTTTAAGTTACACCAAACTCAGCTTAGGTGCACCTAGTACGTAACATAGCTTTCAAACGATCACATGACTTTCCGGTGCGTGAGTTGTAAAGCTCGGGCCTGGTACTCTGGAGGATGCGGAATCAGATCCCCGTCCAGCCATTCAGAATTCGGTTCTCCACAGTTTTTCCAAATTACCACAGACGAAGGTCGAAATGGTTCCTTTCAACCACCGTTGATTGCCCCCAATCCTTTGCCGCCTCTAATGTCCTTGATGTCGATCAGTAGTAAAGCCATTAAATACCATGCCATTCTTTTGATGGAATTGGTTGGTAATGACCATGTAACGAATAACTCACCCAATATTCGCCTGAAGTGACTTTGAGAAGCCACGGAAAACCAATATCTGTGCCGCAGGATTGGATCCTCCAAAATGCCGAGCCCGAGCGTTACCGCTCCACTGCCACGCTCGGTTTCTCGTTTTCTGAATCGTGAGTGTACTCGACACATTACGAAGTTGAGGTGCGCAACGATTCCGAGAAATGGGTGTGACGGGATGTTGCTGCTGCACGGACAACCTCTGGGGACTTACTGAGTGCCTGCTTGGCCTAGCTGGGCGACATGTTATTTTGCTCCAATGCGGGCCGCCTCTCAAGGCATGCCTGATGTTACTGACTGGTGCTAAAGATGGATTTGACGTTTTTTACAAGTATTTTCTGTTCTGAGAGTCGTATCGGCATTAACAGTGAAAGGGGCCATTTCTTGGAGTGAAGCGAAGCCTAAACCACGTTGTGATTAATACATAAATATGAGTATCTTTATTCAAATATAAAATGATGGAAGCTTTCTGTAGAGCATTATCGTTCGTTATGATATATTTTACTGTATCACACGTCCTATATTCAGAACGCGTTGAAAAATTTGTTTCAATACAGCAGTCACGTGGTTTGTTTACTAGGTACTATGTATATTGATTAGTTAGGTTTGCAGCTGCTCATCTCCGCCTTTACCCCAAAGCATGTTCGGATTGGAGCATTTGCCCTTCTCCTAAAATAAAAATACATATGCATTCCAATTAATCCCATTGCCATCCAACTGATAAAGTTACAAGCAGCCACAATACATGACGAGAAAATTATTAAGGTACTAATATTTATGTTGTATTTCCATGACAATCTCTACCTGGGTGGATTTAATTATTGATAAGGGGGGGGGAGGGGGGCGCTACGCTGGGGTACATGGGAGGGGGGAGGGGGGGAGGGAAATTCCAGAGCCAAGCCACATAGCTTTTCATTCATATTACTTGTCACAGTTAATATAACGTATACAACACACAACAGCGTGTGAATATTTATTTCCGTCATTTAATTATCTGCGTATGTAATTTACGATAGTCTGACAAGAGAAAACAGTACAAAATGTCTTCTGGAATCAGTAAGGAAAAAAGCTGCGCCCCACGCGAGTGGGGGAGGGGGAGAGGACGGGGTGTAGAGACAAAAGCCACGTCAGGCTACGTGGAGGATTTGGAGCGGGGGGAGGGGGGAGTTTCATAGGAGGTCAAAAATAGATCTACGTAGTTTATCGATGCACCCTAATCAACTCTATCTATTGGGTTTATTGTTGCCGAAGGTCATAAAAGAATAAAATGATTTCAATGCTCATGATAGAACATGAGACAGGAACGAATCTCTAGTTTTTCAATAAAAATATGTTTTTCACCAACAAGCTGAGATAAAAAAAAATTAAAAATTTGCAGTGTTTTGTTGATGCTCAATTGTTTTCGTCATCAGCGAGGGGGGCAGGTAAGCTTTAATTAGATAAAGCAGCAATATCAACAGCGTAGCTGTCAGCTGTGTTGCGCTATAATAATAAATAATTTTCAGAGAGTAAAATGATAATACTTTGACCTTCACCTCAAAAAGTTTTAACCGCTTTTGTAGCGAATGGGAGGACGTTAGCGCACCATTAAGCCAGCGTAATACCATTATTTGAAGAGAACTGCGAGGGAAGTTTTAATCCGAGATATACGCTGGTCATCTGGGAGCACAATCTGGCGGTGGTGCAGGCAATATAACGGCTGGCGTAATCCCGTGATATTGGCAGTTTTTGGCGGCGGGACACGGGAGACGTATTGCGGCTTGATATTGCGCCGCCATAAGACCCAGCAGCCCACTCCACGCGCGAAACGAGTTCCCCGAGAACGCTTACGACGTGTTCAGCGCTCTGGCGCGCGCTTCCCAGTGTGTCCGACAGATATTTGTCCTGCGTGAGACGCGGGTATGTTTCCAGTGCCGTGCTGCGCTAACATCAACTATCAGGCTACAGCTTATAAGCCTTTTGTATTTGGTGTTTGTTTACCATTTTAATGGTTCAGATAAAATTATTGATCACATTGAGGTTTTACCGTTTCATATCTCAAATTTATTTTATTTACGTTAAACAGTTCAATCCCATCTATTACAAACAACAAATTTTCGCTTTCATTTATAACCTACCCTTTCGGTGTATTCCTGACATATGGAAATCTTTTACATGCATTAATACATTTTACTTTCCTTACTTCAGTTAATCAATATTCAAATTCTATCTCTGAACATTTGATGGTGATTATAAATAGTTTTACAATTTTGTCTTTTCCTTGTCGTGGTTCTTAAGACTTTCCACTTGGAAGGAAATACGGTTTTTGCCGTCTCTTTTTTCTAAGACGGATTTCAACCCTCGCCATTCCGGTTATAATTCATTATCTTTCTTCTTACCATCTGAAATAAACTTTTATAGACTACTTTACCCGAAATTCTTTTATAATTTCTTCCTATAAAAGAAATTAACAACATACTGAAAATTTTTACAACACTTTATTTATTACTCCACTCTATACATAACGTTTTCACTCTATGAGAAATTAACATATCACAACTTCAATACGAATAATGTCCTCTTGGGATGTAGCCGTACAGATTTTCAAAATTCAGTATCATTACATTTTCCGGTATCGCCCTACAGGTGCCATTTCGATTCATATCGTACAGTTTTCCTCAATCTATTCTATTCATTCCATAATTTCTTCTTCCAGTCTTATTTTGTAATCTCCATGACCAAATCTCACATTTTCTTCTTGCTGACAGAGATTCTTAAAAAAAATATTATTGATATCTTTTATACCCATTTTATATTCATTACAAATCAAATAAATATTTTTAGTCTTTTTTTAACATTTTAGAAAGCAAAGAGACGTATAACCGTTACACTTTCTAACCCTAAACTTTTTACCATTCTTATAATATACACAAAACAACCATGGAGGAAGGATTCCTCCATGAAAACAACAGTCCGTTCTATCTTTTTTTCTTTGACTCCAGCGATATTCCATCGCAGCGACTCCTTTGTTCCAGAGTATTTTCAACAACCGGTTCCCTGCTCCAAAGACCGTTTTAACTCACACCAAATATACATACAAAAGTTGACAATGATACATGGGTAATCTTCGTTATCTCACGACATCATTTCTTGGGATTAATTTCGAGTAAGAAACTTCGCTTCTGAAGGAAATCTCTCATCTGTGACTTAAAATAATAGGCCCTTAACTTAAGTCAGAAGTAAACTTTACTACTTGAATCTTCAAGTCACTATTAGATAAAGTCATAAATAAGATATTTATTTAATCATTTAAGTTTTTGGTACTAATCAATTCCAGAATAGCTATTAATTTACCTATTTTACGGAGTAAATAGTTTTGTACGAAATGGGCCTATTTGCAAAATAAAGCACAAGCTTTAGGATACGTGCAGAGCGAATTATGTTATTAACAACTATGCACAAGGTGAAAAAAAAATTGAATATACCTCACTGAGCTTGCATGTGTTAAGGATATTAATGACCTTGAGATTAGTGTGCAATACTTCAAATTTTTGGAGCAGAAGCACCAAATAACAATAAGTGAGTTTAGATGGAAGGCAAATAGGGACTGAAGCTTTAATAGCAATATGTTGAGGAACTTTCAGACTAGATTAAAATTTAAAACACATAATAAAATTTGCTATTTGATACTTAATTAAATATCAGAATGCGCTATCTATGACAGATATGACTTTTTCTGATAATTAATACAGTTCGTATAAAATTAAACTTTGTTGGTTTCATCTATCTGAGGCAAGTTGCTGGATTCTCGCAAATTTAGCAGCAAGGCTACAGGCGCGCTGACTGTCGGGCTACAGCGGAACTAATTTCGTCCTCTGAGATAGGTCGCACACAAACTGCGTAATGGCGCACGTGCCGGCAGCAGAGATAGTGATGCTGTCAGGGCGGCGCACACAACTAACAACGACGACTTTAACTTTCTCTACATCTAGTAACAGTTTGATTCTGCGCCCAATGTTTTTATCTTTACCATCTACAACATTCTATAAACGAAAAATGCATCTTCCTAGCGGCCGTAAACGGGATTTTTTTATACACTTCCAAAAGTAGAAGTGCTTTTTCCTTGTTGGTTGGCAATAAGAATCAATAACGGAAAGTCTTATCAATATTAAAACTGGTTGATTTTTATGGAGATTATGTCGATGGAGTAGAACAAGAAACTTCTACGTAGAATGCAAAAAAAGGAGGCAAATACGTGCTTTTATCTCTGTTAATAGTACTTTTTATAAAAATAAACTTAGTATTTGAAAGGTATGAAATATATTGATGGGCTTGAATTGTTATCAATAAATAATGTGATATTAATATTGAAAATATTATTTCTGAACATGACAGATATTATAAACTAAAATGATTGGTTGGGATTTTATCTGATTTAATATTGCACATCTCAGGATTTTATCTCACCCCGTAAAACATTGAATGAAGTGGTTTTATTTAATTGCAATACAATTTAAATTTAAAAAAATGACAGTCATCAAAATTTGGTTCAGTACGTGGGTTTCGTTCATCGAAGGGTCTATTGAGGGTGTTTTCCTTGTGGACGTTCGTAGATCGACGCTTCACCAAACCACTGGCCGGTGAGCCGCGCCTCCCTACTCGGCTGTGTCCTGCCTGAGCGTGAAGGGGCTGCCGAGGCTCGCCAGTAACGTATTAACGAGGTAGGTCTCGTCAGCTCCCTTTGGCTCATAATTAAGAGAAAACGAGAATTTGTTAGCGAGCACTGAAATCATTTTGTGGGTGGCTGAAATCAGCAATGCATTTCGTAGCGGTTTCTCAGCGTCTTGAGAAAAACCGTGTCCCAATCCCATTTTATAGGCTCACCTTCCGACAACCAAAGCTTGAATTTCCTTCGTCTACTCGTACAAATTTACGTTTCCTTGACGCTCTTTTATTTCTAACGTTATTTTTCAGATTTCTTAAGACACTGAAAGCGTCTTCAAGATTATTATAAATTCTCCCTCGTCCGGGCATTCACTTTGGAAGTCATCTGCACTGAATGACATCGTCCGATATTTATCGCGTTCATGCTAACGTTAACAGGTTTGCGTTTCATCAATAAATATATGTACAAAAGGTAAATCTTTTTTATACTTGTCAAAATGACTGAAATGCTTTATGCGAATTATGGGTGCTGAAAGGCTTTACGTGTGGTAATTTTGTGAAATAGTTAGTATTTCGTGATCTACGCCAGGCGTTGAGGTCATTTTATTTCGTTATGTCTGCACGTTAGTTATTATATGCATGTTAGATGCCAGTAGTGCTCATTGTCATGTACCCGCAACTAGAAGAATAGATAGAGGTTACTTGACTAGTTGTATTAAAGGCCCCCATAAATTCAACTTTGTTGAATAATCAGTAAAGATGTGGCCAAAGCTTTCTAAGGATGGTGTGTATTGCGTATTTGCTAGCCTGCAGTTTGTGATTAATGTAGCCATTGAAACAACACACTTCAGAAGCAAAATTAACTTGTTTACATTGCGCAAAACTTTAATCCAGCTTTTAAAGTAGCTAGTTTGTTGGAATTACCTCCTACATTTAAATGCTCAAACAGATTCAATAAAATAATGGCCTTACAGTATTAGTGGGTACACTTCGAATGGTAATTCGATCGCCGAGTGACAGCGTTTAGATTTTTCGCACATTCCTTTTCTGCCTGGACCTTTAGTTCAACGAGGTTTCCGAACAGCGGTTCATTCTAGCGCAATACACACACACAAAACAGAGGTGCAGTTAATCTTAAGTGTCCGGACACTTGAATTTTAAAGCGGGCGCATTGTTAGTTATCACACTTTTCTGACAAAGTTAACGGTGATGTATAAACGCCATTTAAGCAGATAGTCGGGGAAGAGTTTAGGCTGAAATTTTTTTCTGTTGAGGAAATTCGTAGGCTGTTAACTGCTCTCAAAGAGATGCTATTTAGTATTTTTCAGCCAACCGATAGTCGCTCGACAAAATGGTTATTAAAAAGTGTGAATCTTTGACAATATCGGGAATCATACAGGGCAGCATCGGAAGAAAAACCGATAGCATCTCATGTAACGATTTTCCATTTTTTTTTTTTGTACTTTATTTCAAATACTTAGACTTTTTTTAACTTCTCCTAATTTAAAGACTTCAGTTTTCAATCTTGAGCGATGGTGTAAAGTATTCCTTTCAATTCATTTATGCATTTATTTGTTATTGGTTATGTGCTTTAATTTAAATAATTTCACCCTTGAATACATGATGTTGTGAAGCGCTTCTCCTCGTTTTCTCCTTTCTGTTTCCCCAGAACTGTTCCCTGTTTCAGTTACATGTGACCGACGATAATGAAGTAGTAAAACAACCACTTGGTATAGACCTTGCAAAAAACTTAGTTTATTCCAAACCATTGTCCTTAAACGCAGACGCTACTTACTGCAATAGATAGGGGTTGTGAATCTGCTAAACACAATTAGATCCAAAACTAACATATATGCCACAGGCCATGAGGATGTTAGACCAAATAATGGTGTTAACATTATTTTCCAGCATTTCTAACTTAATAATATGCTTCATGTATGAAGTGAGATTAATATCGCATGAATTGGTACAAACCAATGTAATGTAAAGGTGATACATATAAATATAAAATTCCACTTACTTTGCGGGTTTAGCACTGTTTCAATATTGTTGGTACTGCCAACGTTTCTGCACCCAGCCTGGGGTCTTCCTCATGACTATTTCGAGCTGGTGTGCCCCTGATGATGACTGGTTATAGCTGGTAACCATCAGACACGTGAGGAAGGTCGCAGGTTGGGTGTCGAAATGTTGGAAGTAGCAACAACACTAAGGCAGCACCAAACCCGCAAATAAGTGGAATTTTATAAACATGATGCCTGATAGAAGCTTCATATTATAATTATCTCCAATATTTCTTAATCACTTTTGCTTTCACTTTTAAAATCCTGTGTTGATTGTGGGATAGTACATACGGGGATTGTGGCTTTGCACTGGTCAGCGTTATCCCCGACGCTTTGTCCAGCGCTTTCTCCAGGCTGGACCAGATACACAACGCTGGGCGCGACCCTCGTATGGGGGAGGACGCCCTTCGTCCCCAGGGAAATAAACCGCACTGCCACGTGCATCCCAATAGCTAAATCCGATGTGAAAATATTTCCATGCCCTTAGCCTAATCTAAATATTTAAATTTGTCACCAGCTCCGTAGCTACAGGACCTAAACGAGTTTCCACTACGTGTCACTTTCTGTAAGCAGCAGAGGAGAGAAGACGCCTTTTTTGAGTTCCTCCCAGTCACAGCTTGTGAAAGCAGTTCATACCACAGCTGTCGCATTTATTCTTCTTCTTCCGAACATACTGGAATGGCATTCATACATCTGATAAAGTTCCACAATGTTTCTTTAGACTTCCTCCTGACAGTGGTTGTAAGTACTTATTTGGATGATTAATTGATTTGCGACTCAAAGTTTTTGTACGTTCAAGAAGCAAGGCAACGTGTAACAATGATGGAAAATGTTGATTCCTCATTTTGTTTGAGGCTTTTCCTTGAATTAAATACTGTTATTTACTAGGTAAATTATTTTTTTACATTTCATCAGCTTATTTGAATTAGAACAATTTCCATTGAATGACGGAGACTACTTTTATTATTGGTCAAATAGTCAAGATAAATATATCGCAAGACAATGAGAAAATAGATAAATAGCATAAAATATAATAAAAAATTATCAGCAGTGAGTAAGGATTGCAATCCCGCAGTGTTTTCAATCCCGCGGGATTTTTGCGAGATTGGCGCTAACAGTATTTCAACGCATATTTTCAAAACATAGTTATTTAAAGTGTTAACAAATTAAATAATAAACATTTGTTGATTAAATTAATAAATCAATTTTAATGATAAATGATAAAAATTAACAGTTAACAATATTTTAATTGGTAAATTGACATTAAAATTTTTAGTCTGTCTTAACAATATATCAAGCTTTACATTTTTTAAAAATCTAAACCAATTTTTAAATAAATAATAAAAAATACTATATATTCACTCTTAGTTCATATTGTGTACCTTACAATAAATCCGATCATTTTGAAAACATGGTATGCGTAATGGCCAAATCGCCAGAGGATTTTTTTTTGTAATAATTATTCTAAATAAACGATCTATGACACTAAGAGAAAGCATTCTATTTCGCAAAGTCAATTGTCTATTTTTACAAGAATTGTTTTTGTGGGATTCATTATTATGTTTCTTGATCTCTTGATTGTTCTTATAGTTGATTCATTGTTATTAAAAGAAACTACTCACCAAGACGTAAACTGTTAAGTATTTCGGTTTTACTTTGAGTGGTATAACGACTGTTTAAAGTGGAAATTAATTTTTTATGTAAGAAAGGAGACTTTCTCGGCGTATAATTCCAATGAAGTCCTCACGGATGTATCGTCGGATTTCGTTGTAAAAACACGATATTTCGCACCTGAGGAAGACGGTTGAGGCAGCCCGCGAAGTATGGCGTTTTTACAACACAATTCAGCGATATCCCCCCGAAGACTTCATTATAACTTTTTTTTTTCCTTTAGTCGAAATAATGACAAGGTTCTCAAAGGACGCATGCTATTCACTCAAACATAATGTATTGTCGCGATTGGCCAAATCATCTCAAGAGGGATTAATCGAAAACCAGAGCGGCACATGTAAGCAGGCGGCTTTTGTCAAAGAGCATGTGTTGCATTGAGGCGGTGGGATATAACTGCTTTTGATAACTTCTAAACAAATTGGTATGCACTCCTTAAAATTACAATAACTTTAGTTTCGTATCAACGAAAAATTAAATTTTCAGCCACAAATACAGGAAGTTGTCACAATCACTTTATCTGCAAATACAAAGGTCGTGTGCGACACATAAAAAATACTTTTTATATAGTAAGAAAATCGTAGTTAATACGCAACATAGATTAAATTATAGAAATATGTACTGAAAACAAACATAAGTTTTAATGAATACGTAAAAGTGCATATATTTACATACAAATGACGTAAGTTGACAGTCTACTACTATGTACATCCGATAGAGACCGAGTGGGGACACGCAGAAACTAATGATTGGATTTCTAAGAAACTTGACATAGCAGACTGACACACATTATTGCTAGATTTTGCGGATTGTTGATCCGCTTAATTTTGTGCGGGATTCGCCAGACTGTCTAAAGATGCGGGATCCCTCGGGATTGCGGGATTCCGCTTTGCTGGATTTCAATCCCTAGCAGTGAGAAGTCACAAGCTTTGATGCTAATGCCATCTATTTTTTTCTTACAGAGGAGTTTGATCTTATCAACTGTTTTGAACAGCTGAAGATTAATTAAATATTTTTCTCAAACATTTTTTTGGTTTCAAGTTTCATGTCATTACATGTGGTTTACCAGAAGCTTGTTAATCTTGTTGGTTTCGTACCTAATGCATTACGCGTTCTGTAGCTACGTGAGAACATGTGTTTTGTATATCAGGATTTTAGATATTTCATCAAATAATATCCTGCTTATTCATTTCGTGTTGTACACTTGATACTAATTACATGAATCTCTTGAAGTGTTCCAATTTTGATAAAACCTTCTTGGCACTAATATTCTGAAAGGTTTACAGCTATGAGTACAGGAATCATTATTTATTTAAATGTTTAATTAATTACTGACTTATGCTTTTAAGATCACTATAATCAACTAGAACTTAAAACAGCATTTTAGGTCTCTTCTTTAATTTTGCTGACAGTAAAAGCAGAAACATTATACTTTATGAAAATTGTTTTGTTAGCATGTAAAAAGAGTGAATTTCATATAAATGCTAAGAAATAACCAACATCATTCATGACTATGTAAAACAAAAAGCGGGAGCTGTACAATATTACATTGTTAGCATGTGTCGTGCTTTGTTTACACTGCATAGTAAAATTGTAGAAAACTGGTTTCTGTAGACTAAACTTATTTTAAAAAGAATAATTGCAATGCACATTGATCATAGAAATACGAAAACTGTAAACTTTAAAAAAAATATATCTATCTGTCTGTATGTTGTCGCAAAATGTACAAACTAATGCACGAGTATTAACTAAACATCCCATAGTGATAGCTTATATCATCGGTCAGGATACAGGATACTTTTTTGTCTCGATACATTACAAATTCCAGATGATAGAGAGTCCAAAACTGTAAAATTATATATATAAAAAAAATCTGATGGTGCGTGCATCACACAGAAACTAATGATTCGATTTCTAAGAAACTTGATATAGTAGTAGCTTATGTCACCAGTTAGCACATATGATAGATTATAAATGAAAATTCCGTCTTGAAACAACTGTTGATGTTAATGTTACTTTATTCCCATACGCGTTTCGCCCTTATGGTGTGGGGCACCGTCAGTGGCTGTGAATTTGTTTTACATGTGTTTCATTACATTTGAAAAAAGCATTATAAATTATTATATACATGTTTAAATTGTACTTACAGCTAGGGTGATGATATTCACATGGCGGTCTGGAACAGCACTGTATGCATTTTACAGATCTTCCTTTTCAACTGTTTTACACTTATACATATTTCAGACTAAATGCTTGGAATTATATCCATTGAAATATTGACTGCAAGATTCTTGTTACATTTGTCGGCTACATAACATACATGTTGTTCTGCTACCAACTTTGTTTCATTTTTGTTTGTTATTGTATCTGTGTTGCTCTATTAAATTGTTTCTCTGTTTTCATCAGCTGTTATGTGTGTGTTGTGTGTGTGTGTGGTGGTTATTTTTATTGAGTTGAACAGTTTTTATTAGTTTCCCTGTGTAGTGTTTATTTTTAGTGAGTTAAACAGTGTTTTTTTTTGTTTTTGTTTTTGTTTTTTGTTTTTGGTTAAATTGGTGAACTACACTGTATTAGCTACAGCACATTATGATATTTACCCAAGGCAAAGGCCAAAAACATATTTTTTTTTTTTTTTTGTAACAGACGCTCTAAGTGTTATACCGAAGACTCATTAAACGGGCACGTGAGCGACAGGGTGGGAATAAACATTAAACATTACGTAACTGTGAATGTGGACTATTCCAGACTACAATGGAAACAGCGGCCACAACATCGGAACGGAAGTGTGGCTTACCTCGATTTGATTACGCGTCAGCTGCTAATATACGGAAGTATTATCAGTCCGCCGAGTCGTGGGTGCTGCTGGGGACAGCTGTCCGTACGCTGGCTGACAGATGACGTCATCAGTCAGCGTGGCGCCTGCTGGCGGTGACCGCTGTCACAGCGGCGCGTGCTAGACGGCAATCAATCCAGCTTACGCGCGAAAAATAGCTCGTTGTTGATACTGTCGCTGTCGCAAAAACAAGCTGCAAAACACGACGAAATTCGCGACCAAAGGTAAAACAATGATTTGTAAACACAACATCTCAAATAGCAATCTAAAATTCAGACATTAGGAATGTATCAGGAACCACTTATCGATTAGTTCTAATTAAAGGCGAGCTTGTTCATTGTCTCATCATGTCTCTCAGGCACCCTCCCTTATACGGTGGACCAGTAACGGCCAGAGATATTGTGCACTTTATTTAGATAACGCTGTTATAGCAACCTACAAATGAAGGTTGCCTTTTTTGTTTCTATAATATTCAACATGTTTTAAATTTCAAAATAACATTAAAGAAATATATGTATTTAGTTTAAATCCACATATTAATTATTAGCTGCTCTTGTCCATAGATATGGCTATTACACGAAGCAAAGAATTTAGTTTATCTATTTTTTTTTTAGTTGTTCAGTATTTCCCTTTGAATTAAAATTTAAAACCAACCATAAAGAAAGGTATGTATTTCGTTTAAATCTACATGTTCATTAGGAAGAGAATTGTGCAAAGGAACGGAGTGACGCCGAAATATGTGCAACATTACAAAATCAAGGATATGAACATTATTTTAAATCAATTCTATTTAATTAGGCAAATGGAAAGAAATGAATTGGCAAAACACTATGTTCAGCCTGTCATTTTTGACGTGCTTAAAACCTGGTTGAGGAATAAGCTTAAAGACGCATGCCCGAATAATATTTCTAACTAATCTAGATTGTGACATCTAGAACGAGTATCAGTATAGTCGTTACATGAATCTCTCTGTAATATGACAACACTAACGATTATCAACTAAGCTAACTTGTTTTTGTCCTACGGGTGATACAACTTTGGCACGTAACGTAAAGTCTAAATGAATAGCTCTATTAGACGGGGTCACAGCGATATAAACACCACGTGATTTTATAATAATAGCATTGCTATTACATCCAAACCCAATGAAAGAAAGCCGACTGATGGATGTTATTGTAAAACACGGATGAAAGTAGCAAATCAACTTCCGATTCCTTCGCTGCTTCTTGACGTAATGATATTAAATAAGGTACATATCTTACCAAGTTTTAAGTACTTTCATATACGTCGTGTTCGTGAGAGTCCGGAAAGGTTTTTGGCCATGTGACGGTAGTTAAATTACGCAAGGTCTTTTGAAGAAACCATCATGGCGTTCACCTGGAGTTAACCTGTGAACTGAAATCAGGATGTCTTAGGTGGCGACCGAACCAGGATTGTATTGTCACAATTCTGTATGTTATTAATTGCGTTTTTAATTAGCTAACCAATAGTATGTATAGCAAGGACTAGCAAGCGAGGACGCCAATTGTAAAATTCAGATTCAATTTATACCATGTAGAGTAAAAGCTCATGGCCAGAGGTGTAATGTTGCAAAGCAGTAACATGAGCTTCTTCGCCGTTGTCGAGAAAATCAGCAGTGAAATATAAGGTAATTGAAGATAAATTCACCACTTTAAGAAGGCTACGTAGACGAGAGGACTCTAAACAGACAACTGCGGGAGGAGGCAGCCTAGACTTAAGAATAAGTAACAGAGTAATGCCGACTGCCGTTTTAATTATCCGAAGGAATGAATCGAGTTTCGAAAAGGTTTCAACCAGTAAGATGAACTTGTAAAAAACAGAAAAATAGATCTTCAATCAGAGGGTGTTCAGGACAAACAGCCTGGAGTAAATATAAAGCTACCTGAATTAAAGTGATTTTGTTTTGTGCGATGCGAACAATACGATTTAACAGCTTATCTGATGCTCGGACTTGTTTCATATTCAGAGATCTCCCTGTATTTTATTGGTACAGGAGTGGATAGCATATGCCAGTTTTGCAAAAGTTCATATAACATGTGATATTTTTCTTTGTGTTTTTATCTTCAATACCATGTTACATGCAGTAAAGAATTGTTCCTTTCACATTATATTTCTTGAGAAATAATAAATGTTAATTGTGAAACATGACTCTTCAGATTAGCGTAAAATACAATAATCACCATCATAAATAATAATACTTACTTCATCATAAGAAGCAGATAAATAATATCTTTTCACAGTATCAATAGGTTTTCTTGATTTTTATTAATCATTTCAGTAAGACTGTCAAAAGGTTTGGAAAAACCAAAATCTGACTAAAACTTAAAAATAAGCTATTTATTGTGTTGAATTTCATTTAAAAAATACAGTACGTGTTGTTTTAGTTATCACGTTCATCAAAATTTCCCATGTGACAAAGGTGCCTATGACTTTGTTAGTACGATTGTTTGGAGAGAAAAAAAAAAGAATCAGTGTAACGATAGAAACTTGTCTCTTCCAAATCTTAACGGCAGTGACTCACTTCTACACAGCTGCCATTTTATTCGTATGTGTACCAGCCTATTTAAACAGTTTAAAAACTCTTCTTCCAAGTGTCACTATCAATATGATTTATATAAAAATTAGGAACAATTTTCTTCGTTTTCCAAAACGTTCTTTCAATCAGTAACATCAATGCAAATATTTAGTCCGACCTATTCCTTCCTCACTTTTTTTTTTTTTTTTTTTTTTCCGAGTCGGGAAAGGACTGGTGGCAAGGAACGCGTAGGTATTCGGCCATGATCTTTTGAAGGAAGCATCCCAGAATTCACTTGGAGTGATTCAGTGAAACCATGGAAAACCAAAATCCGGATGCCCGGACGGAGATTTGAACCCGCGTCCTCCCGAATGCGAAGCCAGAGTGTTACCGCTCATCCGCTTTATTTACTTTTCAAAATGTAAACATATGTTTTGCCTTGCTTCCTATCCATTTCCTAATGATTGATGTAAGAAAGTTTGAAATTGACAAAGCTATGTTAATTTACCGTTTTTCTTCGTTTTGCAACTATTTTGTTATATCGAGAATACGCATGTATTTCTCCAGTTGCTAAGATTTTATCGACAAGATGATTCTGTATTTCTTTAGTCTCTTCATTTGTTTTTTAAGGGTTCTGAACGAATGACACCAACCCCTGTCACTCTTTTAATTCCAAATTTCCTTAGAGCTTAGCCAAACTTGCTTCCCGTAATTGGTTCCCCTCTCTCTTTTTTACTTTTCAATTCTATATTTTTTCAAACATTTCTCACTGATGAAGAGACGTACAATGTATTTTTACCCAAGTTTATTTATTTTCTCATGTTAAATTTTTGTTACATGTTCATTAGATTTTTAGTTCCTAAAATGGTTTTTTTTTTACGTTACAGTATTTGGTTTCATTTTAATTATACTTTTTTACTTCTCTCTTCTATATATATATTTGCTTTAGCTTCTTTAGTTATCTATTTATAACATATTTTGATATTTGAGATTAATAAAATTTCTCGAATTCCTCTTTTATTAATCGTATTTATAATAGTCATTACTATATATTGTTTTCTATTCGTGTGTTTCTTATTTCTTACGAGACAAATTATTTTTGACCATTGCTACTCATCATTTTAATGACTGATTGTGTTAATAGTTTGCAGTCTGAAGTTAGGTCGCTGTATAATGTAATATAATAGGATAAAAACAGCAGACGAATGTGAATAGCTGGACAGGATATCTAGTTGTACAAGTGAACCTGGAATGAATATAAATGCCAAGAAGAATCAGCTTATTAGGTACACAGGTAAAAACTAAAGGATGTTCATGATTATAGGGAGGGGGAGAGATTCCATGTTAAGAGTAAATACTTTGGTATAACGTTTGATAATAAACTCAACTGAACAAGTCACATTGGGCAGGAGGTAGGAAATGGTTTCAAAGTCATACATAAGCTTGTGTACAAGACAAGAGTGGGAACAGGGACACAAAACTTTGGTCAGACCATTGTTTGAATATGGTGGTCTACGATGGGACACACATTTTGGATATCAGTTTCAACAGCTGGAGGGCGTGCAGAGAAGGGATGCTAGATTTTTCTCTGGAAATTACTGCGGAACACAATCAGTAACTAGTACGACGAAAGAGCTGGTATGGGATTCATTTGAGGGGAGGAGAACGGGAAGAGAGTGCTGGAAGTGTAGAAAGCTAATTTAGGTGATGAAGCATGGAACGATATTGATAGAAAAATGAGCAGTATTCCATTGAAGGGAAGAGATTATGTTGACCACAAGATGGCAATCGGTTTCAGGCATTTTCTAAGGGAAGAATAATTTCGCCTCGTCGACGGCTAAGGCCATTAGAGGCGGGATGGGACTGGGGACAAGGAACGGGAAGGAATTAGGCCATGGCCTTTTTGAAGGAAGCATCCGGGCATTCGCCTGGAGTGATTTGGGAAAACCATGGAAAACCCAAATCAGGATGACCGGACGGGGATTCGAACCGGCATCCTCCCTAATCAGAACATGTGTCTGTAGGAAACTTTGCATGGGAGCGGACGGTTCATCCAAATCAAACTACGCGAGTGTTGTTTATCAGCAGACCTCAGAACAAAGCGCTGAGAATGTGAGAGGATGTGACGGCAGCTTCCCGCCGAGACAAAGCGATACTTCCACCGGGAGAATGGCTCAACACCAAGCGGCGCTGCTGCCAATAACAAATAGATCCCCCCCTCCCCCCATACCGTCCAGTTCAACTCAGTAATTAATATGTAAAGCATTATGTAATGTAAAAAATAAAACATAGCATTTGATTTAACCCTTTTTTTTTTCCTTCTCGTCTTACGTTGCGTCGATGTTGATGGTCTTTAGGGGTGGGGAAGGAATTTGGCCAAGACTTTTTAAGGGAGCCATCCCGGTATTGGCCTGGAGTGATTTCGGGAAACGATGGAAAATCCATATCGGGATAGCCGGATGGAAATTAGAACCCGCGTCCTCCCGAAAGCGAGGTCAGAGCGTCACCTCTCACGCACGACTTACATTATGTAGTGATGAGATCTGTAAATAGCGTGACGGTACCTCAGTGTTTAGTTTTAAGATTGACGCCGTTGACCCAGGAGCTTAAAAGGCTTACGTCTCAGTCGTCGCAAGTTCGAACTAGTTAAACGCTGAGAGTCTTTTTTAGCTAGAAGTTGTGGTTGTATTGTTATGTTCTCAGCAAATATTCATGAACTTACAATACTTCTTTCAACGCTCTGCTGCCAACAGTGTAACAAATGCCATTTAAAAATATTAAGAAAAAAGTCAAGTATGTTTTACATTGTAATCACAAAACTTAATGATTAATTTTCTGAGATGGTCAATAAAACGGAGGAAATATTTATTTCTCATTCGAGACATAACTTAACATTAATTTAAAATATTTATGCATGACTATAGCAGTCTGGTAGCTCAGTAGTTAAGGCCCTCGCTTTCCAAAGTTCTGGTAAAGTACCTCTAGAGCCAGGGATTTTTAACAGTGACATAAACTACTCCAGGAGGTTCCGTATTTCAGATTCCACGTTAGCCGTAAGTTCCAGATAAAAAATAAATAATAATAATAATTAAAAAAAGAATCTGTAACGCAAAAATTAATCATTTATGAACAATGTGAAAACACATGAGTACTACAGCTTTAATCGCATACGGGTTAAAAACACATGATGACTCAATGCATGGGTTATATCAGTGAAAGCTGTCTCTACGATGATAGCGAGTCATTGGCTGCCAGAGCATGTGTGTACCTCTGTTCTCTAGAAGAGTTTTTCAGGCACAGACGATTTGTGTGGTCTCGCTTCTTCTGTCGTCTCAGCTCGGCTTGAAGTCCCCAGAATCTTCATTACACCAGTGAATGTTCTGCGAAACTGATTCAATTTTTAGTCTGCCAAATTTTTCGCAGGGATGTGTGTTTCGTAATTTTGTAACTTAATGATGTCACCTTCCTGCCCACGTGTCCTTATTAAACCAGTCATTTACATTTCTAAAAGGACCCACTTCCTTGGTCATTACTGCACTAAAAATGAATCCTACCAGATTCTGAGCCGAAACTGAAAGAAGGCATTACACTTTTTGCTACGCCAGAAACATTTTTGATACAAAACTAAAATCTTTCTCCAGATGTACGAACAGTGTGTGGAATTGGAGAAGACAACTTTACTTGCACCATCAGTAAATATAAAAAGTTTGTTTTTCAATATTTTGAGTTTTTCGACGAACTTGCATAAAATTAAAAGGAATGCGAAAGACGATGAGATGCACAGTACTCTGTCCCATTAGCTACTGAAAAAATAGTGTAACAAATATTTATTTATTTTAAGAAAGTATCAATTTACGTGCGTATCAGTGATGTTAATGATTGATACAGCGCATGGCTGAGACCGACTGTCTGGAGTGGCTGGAGGAGGTTTCGCAGACCCCTGCAGAGGGACTGGCGGTTTTTCTTCCTGTTGCCGCTCACACATGGCGTCGGAACCAGTGCCGCGGCCGATATTCAATACCACGCTCTAACATGTGCCACCCACTCACCGTCTCCGCTTTATTTGGTCTGCCACAAGCTTTCCTTTAATGCGTAGCCCTGTCCTATTCTTGTTCCTACTCTTACAAATCTCGTAAACCGCACGTTGCAACATCTGCAGTGGAGTAGGACAGAAGAGGACAGCGTTTATGGACGAGGTTCCAATGCCGACTAAATCTTCGATGGTGCCTCTTTCTATTAGGCTGAAATCAAGTAACTAAACTTCTAGCAACACCCTTAACTCACCAGAATGTCAGCCGACGACAAAAGTTATTGGAACATCAATTCGTTTACTTGTTGTGGCTTCCATACATTTACAAGATACATTTTAATCTGCATGGATGCTTTTATGTTTCTAAATTTCTTTCTAACTAATTAAATTAAAAACTGGAGACAAAAAGTACGTTGGTAAATAATACCGGACGTGAAGAAAAAACAGGAAACAATTTCAGGTAAAAGTAGATTGAGTTTTCGGGCACCATTTGTATTAAGCAAAATTTTTTAGAATTTCTGTCAGCGTATTATAGTTGGTTAGCACAGATTAAAGTAATTAATCTATAAAGACATGAAATAAAATTTATATTTATTCATTTACTAGCCAATAGTAAAATATCCTTCAATCCTCAACACAAATAGAGAATAATAATGAAGCATTCGATATCAAAAGATTAGTAAATTCACGATTCAATTAACCAAAACCAAATATAATTTTTTTACTATGGATTTACGCCTCGTCGTCGTCGAAGTCATTAGAGGTGGGACAAGAAGCGAGAAGGAATTCGGCCAAGGCTCTTTGTAGGAAGCATCCCGGCATTCGCCTGGAGTGATTGGGGGAAACAATGGAAAAACCGAATCTGGATGCCGGGATGGGGATTCGATTCCACATCCTCCCGAATGTGAAGCTAGAGCGTTAAGCACTCACCCACCACGCCCAGTACAAATATAGTACAAGCCTCAAGCTACCTGAGCAGCTCTGGTATTAGTGCGTAATCTTGCTCCATGATGTCCCTGGAATCGGCCAACCGCTAGGTCTAGTGGGTTATTGCTTTATCTGCTACTGGAATTTCCTGTACATCTTTCCTAACAAGTTTATACATAACTTACAAGTTCACGCAGCTTATTATTTTTCTTGAAAATTTTATCTGGAATGGGTAGTAATCCGTTTATTTTTCACTCAAAACTTAATGACGGACGTAAAAATGTAGAATACCAAATTCCCTGTACTTTATTAAATGCCAAAAATATTGTCAATGAGATGAGTTTTTTCTTTAACTGAAACGTCGAACCTCTGTACTTCACAGCGAATGGTGTCCTTTAATTTTTCAAAATGTCTAAGGATTTTACTAGTAGAAATAAAATAACAATAATCAACAAGGGAAAAGATCGCATATCTTAATGTCGGAACAACGAGGAAGTCAGTGCATATCGCCGGAACGTGAAATTAGTAGCTGATTGGAAATGCCTTGAGAAACACCCATTTGAGGACCCTGTTGTTAGCGCATTGGTTCAAGCTAGATGTAAGATTACTGAATTTGCACCCATTCTGATTTCAGTAACTTATTCCGAGCCAATGACTTGAGCCCCTCGGCATCAGCTCGCACTTACGTTCCCCCCCCCCCCCCCCCACTACTAACTGCTTCTTTTGGTTATCGTCTAGCAATGATCCCGTTAACCTGACAGTTTAGCCAATCAGAAATTCACTCCAAGAACCACATAATAAATCAAACAAAGAACTCTCTGTTTGCAACAAATTCACTGGTCCTAACAAAACTACCATGAACGAACGAACGAACAAACAATGTCGCACATTATAGTGCTTCATAGCATCTGAAATTTAATTTAATTGCAATGGAGTGCATGATCTGGTGGCAATTTTCCTAGTCATCTATTCACTCCTTTCTTATTTTTACCATTATCTTTTATTATCATTATCGTTTAACATTTGAGTATAAAGTCCTCACCCCATCTACATTTCCTCTTTACGAATATTAATTTCAAATACGTTCAGAGCTTTTTTTTTTTCTTTTGTAAATTATTCATCACTTCTCCTGGTAATTTATTCCAGTCCCTAGCTACCTTACCTGCAAAAGAAAATTTTCCCACTACCTTACGCATGAAATCGAGTGCCAACTTCCGCTCACGGTCATTTTTTGCTCTAATCACTACTTCTAATTTTTCAACCGAGATTTTCCACGCCTCATCACCAACATACGCCCTGTACACTCCCAGCACTGCCTTCACCCTCTTCCTGTCTTCCAGTGAATCCCAATCTTGCTCCTGTATCATGTCAGTTATTGGCTGGGACCAGCGGGTTTTTTCACGCACAAATCTAGCTGTCGGCCTTGCATAACATCAAATTCCCGTATTTGATACCCAAAATGTGAAGTAGTGAGTGTGCTGCACCGCTAGGAGAAGGTTTCATGCTCTTTGTACTCAAGCTAAAATAGCAAGTGTACTTGAAACCTGTTTAATATAACATTAGTGTTTTAAAAGTTGTTTCAAGGAACGTAAATAATTAAATTCAACAGTATTTCGACCAGAACAGCGAGTTTTTCATTTCCAGACGTTGTCATACTACTTCTCAATTTGCTTGGCGGTTATATGCCAGAAAATAGTAAATGAAACTATCCAAGCTAACGGCTTGCATGTGTTGAGAGAGGAGAATTGGTCCGTTCTCTTCTAAATAACACACTGTCATCCATTAACAGAGTGGTTAACACACTATTGGCTGACTATTTTCGAGATAATCGCTAGCTTACGTTTGGCACCAAAGCTAGGAAAACTCACGTTCTCTCGTTTCGATCCTATTACATACCATTATATAATCCGTAAACAACCTAAATTCTGATTGTAAACCATCAGCACAACCATTCATTAGAATACTGAATAATTATGCTCCCAATACACTATCCTGTGGTACTCCCATATTCACTTCTCATATTTTTATAGTGTGTTTGCTACTCTACCGCTTTGCTTTCTACCTTTAAGAATTTCTCCACCCAGCAAGCCACATTTTTATCTACTCCAATAGTTTTCACCATTTTTAATACCATTTTATAGCTCGCTCTCTAAATTTCCTTGGACAGTACTAGTAAGACACTATCAGCTTGGTATCTCTTATTCATTTTGTTTTAGTTTCACCGTACTAGCCTCTGAAATAAGCTAATACATTGATTATTGTTTGTGATAAATGCAAGTAGGAACTAATTTCTTTTTTAAAAAGAGAAGCCAGTTTCTCTGACAAGAAGTAAACAATTACAAATGGCCTAAGCCAATGCGCTATACATTCTAAATCTCATCTAGTCATGCCGCAAAACCGCAGGAGATACTATACTTCAACTGCTGTGAAATAATGTTTACCAAACTGTATTAAAATTGCTGAATAAAGCGAAAAAAAATGAACATGCGTAATGCCCGTCTTTTGGGTTTCTTTGAGATCCTTATAGAAAATATAACTATTACGTTAGTGATTATTGCGTCGACTATGTTACTCTTTATCACAACTGAAAATTACGAGTACCGTTCAGATTTAAAATATGTTTTATAATTATTTTTTCAGTAACACAACAGAATTAACGTTCCAATATAGTATCCAGTCCGGCACCAAGTTGGCAGTAAGTAACTTATTTCTAGAGAAAAACATTCTTTCGTTTCAGATATTTTGTAGCATGGAGAGTGCCATTTAATTTGAGGCCTCTTTTGCTGAGCTCCATTCATGGACGATTATACCTGATAACCGTTTTCTCAGCAAACACTCTTTAAGGGTTTTCACGAGCTTTTGATGCTTTCACATTTTCATAACTGAGAAATTATGAATTACCTTTGAAACAAAAATCAATGCACACGGAAGCTTGTTCACGTATAGTACATCTGCCAGTAGCACCAACTTTTCTTTCAATACACGTTAATGTCAAATTAACATTTAAATTTGCACGGTCTCGGTATGACAATGAATTAATAGTAGACCTATGATCTATTGAACTCATGTTTCACTTTGTAAAAGGCGAGTGTTACTGGAGCTTGTAATACTTTTAACTATTTTTTTACCGTATTGTCCAGTTTAAGTAACGTCTTGTTGAATTCTAATGACCTATACTTTTGTTTGCATGTTTATTGTTATAGCACGTTTTCAAGATACAGTCCGTCCGAAATTATGATAGGATTCTTAATAGCCTTTGTTTATGGAATCGTGTTCTGCTCTCCATTAGTATCGCGTTGCTAGCATTCAGGCGTAACGCTAATGGGAAAGAATATCTGCTACATTGACTTATTTCGAACGGGGATGTGTGTGCTAGTGATATAAACCATTACATTAGAATGTTGCATCATAGGATCTGCATTGCATTCTCTGGTTTCCACTCCACATAAGTTACTTCGCAACGAAGTTTTGTAGTTGTTGCAGTTGTGGGCAATAATAATGGAAGAGTAATGTGTCACATATTCTGGTTTACAGTTTTGTTACGACAAGCTTCATAATGCAATACTTCACCAAAATAAAAGATACGTCTTCTGATTTTCCTTAATGATTCGAACTTCTGTACTATGGTATTATTCTCTTAAAACCACCACCCTATAAAACTATTTTTTTTAAGTGGCAACAACTTGCTTCTCAGCTTAAACACCCTTTGTGAGAATGTTGAGTGATTTGTGCGCGATATGAGTAAAATTCACGCTTGTTTGACTGGCGCAATTTCATAATCGGAAAAATTTTCGCTCCAAAAGCTGGATGCAGATTTCCAGCTGGAGGCCTTCGATCGACGGTTATTTCTCAGCGAGCTGGTAGCCAAGTTGTCGCCCGTCAATATGGCCGCTCAAAGCTTTGTCTTTGACCGGTCGCCTGCGAAAATAAGTTGTGCGCCGTCAGAGGCGTGTGGCGCCGTTTAATTAATTACGGACCTAGTTAAAAAGATATTTACGGGCGTGACGAAGAGTTAATGGAAACGCCAGTCAAAACGCCCCCCCCCCCCTCCCGCCCGGCGACACAAACGTCCTGGCTGCCGCTCTCAGCAGCGACACATCTGCAGCAGCTAGAATCTGTTATTACGCCATTTTATTCGATTTATTTATTTACTTGCATTTACCCGCGTCTTCGTCCACTTGGAAATGTGTTAATGTGTTACAGTATAAGGGTTTTCTTTAGTAATGATATGCTGATGATGATGATGAAGATGATGATGATGATGATGATGATGATGATGATGATAATAAATATTGCAATAATAAAAATTATTTACGTTCCATAACAAAACATCAATTTAATTAATATTTATCCTTTATAGAAGTAACATTGTTTCCTGTTTGGACAGTTTTTATTTTGACGACTTGTTGATCAGAAATAGAAATTTGCGTGAATTAAAACTAATCTTACGCCGTATGACATAAGAATTATTTTTAATTCACTTTGCGTTCACTGAAGACATATTATTGATCTTATTATTTCAGCCGCCAACGAATTCAGTTCCAACGGGTCAAAATTCGATAGCGATACAGTGAATGTATTAATGCGCATGGGAAAGAATCTAATGATATTAGAACGGCAATATTATTATTATTATTATTAATTTAATTGCGATGGAGCTAACACTCTGGTGGCAATTTCCCTATATATATATATATATATATATACAGTATATATATATATATATTAAATTTTCTTTTGTAATTTTTTATTTACTATTCCGACTGACAAATTTTAATTTTAAATTCCTTAAGCACTTTTCGTAAATTGTTCATCACTACACTTGGTAATTTGTTCCAATCGCCAATCCCTGACACCCTTACTAACAAAAGAAAATTTTCCCACTCCCTTATGCATGAAATTGAGCGTAAGTTTGTGGTCAGCGTCGCCTTTCCACTTCCATGCACTATTCCCAATTCTTTGGCAAAAATCCCACCAATCCCCATCACCAACATATGCCCTATACATTTCCAGAGCTCTCTTCACCTTCCTCCTTTCCTCTAATGAGTCTCAATCCAGCTCCTTTATCAAAACAGTTACCGACTTGGTCCTGCAATAACTTGTACAAACAAATCTAGCTGCTCTTCTTTGCATACTTTCCAACTCCTGTATTTGATAACCAAAATGTGGGTCCCAAACTACACGAACATATTCAACCAACGGTCTGTCCAAAGTTTGGTAACCCAACTCCCTAACTTCTCTGGTACATCTTCTCATCACTCTCTCCAGTAAATAAAGGATTTTGTAGCCTTTTCCTGCCACCTGTCCAATGTGCTCTGCCCAATTGAGTTTGGTATCAGACGTTATACCAAGGTATTTACACATCAAGCATTCAACAAGTAGTTCTGACCCCACCCTGTAATCATAATTAATCTTTAGTTTTATATCTGTGTGCCGTTCAGATATACTATCCAGGTCACCCAGCAGCTGTTCACAGTCACCACCTGTTTTGATCCTATTGTATACCATTATATCATCTGCAAAATATCTAGATTCTGACCATAACCCATCAACAAAGTAATTCATTAGAGTAAACAACAGCAACGGTCCCAATACACTACCCTGTGGCACTCCCATATTTACTTCCAGCTCTTTTGATAATGTATTTCCTTCTGTAACACTTTGCTTTCTGGCTTTTAAGAATTCGTCTACCCAGCAAGTAACGTTTTCGTCCAATCCAATAGATTTCAGTTTATTTAAAACCATTTTATGGCTCACTCTGTCAAAGGCCTTTCGAAAGATCTAGTGCCACACTATCAACTTTGCCTCCCTTGCCCAATTCATCTGAAATATCTTGCATATAGCCCACAATCTTTGATTAATATGAATATCCTTGCCTAAAGCCATGTTGTCGATCTGAAAACCAGTTTCTTGCTTCACAGACATTTCTGATATAGTTGCATATAAACCTCTGCATCATTCTGCCAACACTGATGTCAAACTAATTACTTTATAATTTTCAACAGTATTTTTAACCCCCCTTTATGAACCGGTACTGCTATCGCTCTTTCACAATCAACTGGTAAGCAGCAAGAGTCCAAACTCATTTTAAATAAAATTTTAAGTTAAGGTACAATATCGTATCCCACAAAATCTCTGCAATTTTAAAATCCTCAGTGATTTCAACTCCGCTCTTGTACAATAGTCTGAATACCTTCCCCTCAGTTTTCTAATATAGCTATAGAAATTTCTAGTTGCTTCGTTCAGTGGTCCTCCTGCACCAATAATATTCTTCATAAACCCATCCTTTGCTTCTCTCTTTGCTATTAGTAATTGCTTGTTTAGTTGTTTTAAGTATTTCCTACGGCATTCCTGTCTCCTAAATCTGTTGTGCTCTGGTCTCCCTAGCCTATTTAATCTTCTCACTTCCTTATTGTAGTATGTAGGCTCTGTACTTCTCTTTATTTTCTGCTTTTGAATAAACATTTCCTTGCCCCTTTTTTATTATCTCCTTAAACTCTTACCATTTTGCCTCATATTAATGGAGGTTGTAGTTAGGTTGAAATGCAGCCGGGATCAGAATGACAACTGACACGCTTTCTTAAAGCATAAGGCAAGATTGATTTGGTTTTATAATTGTATAAAGTTTTAAGGATTCGTAGTTAATTTTTTTTAATTTCATTGATTCCACATTGCTGTCGTTAATAGCTGAATAGCAAGTAAGAAGTTAGAACTTTTATGATGATATAAAATAAACTGAAAACATACATTACAAAATTATGATTATGAACATTATTTAATAACAATTCAATTTAATTAAGCAATCGCGAAAAATAAACTACAAGGGCATTGCATTCAACCCTCCATTTCTGACGGGCTATGATCACCATTTTACTTTTTTTCGCAAATACGACTTAAAAAAAATAAGAACAGATTTATATTTCCTACTCTGGACTATTGGTTTTACAGTTCCATTAACATTCGCGTTTTTAACGGAACACATAATTTAATATCGTTCTTGCTTTGATCTCTGAAAAGCAGTGTATTCGATATCTGTGAAAATGAATGAGTAAAGGTGACAATACCGTCTACGAAGTAGGAGGTTCTTTGGTGTAGGTAAAATACGAATTGTTAATGACAATTTCGAAACTAACTACTCGTTGTAAGATTGTTATTACATTGGATTCAAGTATTCCGCTTATTTTAGTGTACAAAACTGAAGTAAGTAATCGAAGTCCAAACATAAAACAGAATCCAAGAATAATCGTAGTGTAACCTTTTTTTAGTGTTTCTTGAAAGGAGTGCTCGTCTCAGATACAGAGTGATCTGTGCGCATATTTCTCCTATCTCGGAATGGTTATTATTTCTTGCTCCGTTCCTAAGTACATGTAAGTTATAAACTATTGTAGTCACTTTTAATCTGGACCATAAGTTCACAATGAAAACACTATCCAAATTGCTGCTATAGTTTTTGCGTGTTGCCATTTTAAACTTTCAGACACGCGCAGGTCACTTACTGATTTAGAATAATATACGTAGATTAAAATCAACTTTAGTCACAAAACAATTTTGTTCTAACTAAAATCGATAATACATAAGTGGATCATACCGACTACTAATATTAATTTTTAGAGCTTTATTTGTGCGTTACTTACCAAAGGTATGTAACGGTTTTCTAGCTGTACATAGATTTCTCAGGAAGATAATTGTTTTAACTCATGGTCCCCATGATTGTCCCTACTTCTCTCCTAACTCTAAAGACATCGACATAAACGAGCAGTAAATCCCAATTGAAAACAATGTATCCGCGCTTATGAACAGCGACAAAAGCGTTCAGCTTTGATTTCTGTAGATACATCTTACGTCAAAATAAATATATCTTGTATTCCGAAAACTTTTCGTTTTATTAGTACAGACTGACGAGAATACTTAAACATCAGATAATTTAAAATTTCAAACTTGGCAGTATCGATAGTAACATCGTTTGTGGCGTACACACAGCTGTTGTATCATTTTTAATTTTTTTATTTTTATTTGTAACAGTTTGGAGTACTCAAATTTCCGCTTTGGTTGTCAGGTAGAACAGGTCGTCTCAGGTGGATCCTGTATCCTTGTCTCCAGACGCTGAGAAGATAACTAGCAGCAGAGTTTAATCGTTGCAAGGCCTGCCCTCATAGATTAATTCGATATTCTCGTTCTATTTCAAAAGTGATTGTATTTTAGAATCGATAGAAGGTTCTACGTATATAAATTCCTCACAGGGTATCTTTCAATAGACAAGACTACATTTGAGTAGCCAGAGACAGGTATGGCGACTTATTTCTAGACACCATTATCTATTCAAGTTTTCTAGTGATGAAGGTTGCGTGGTAGGTAATTAAAACCTGTGAGAGTTAAGTTTTTCCTGGCGTATGGCTGACAAATATTCTTCGCAGGTATTCTGCCGGATAAGTACAGTGCTTTTGTCCACAACGTTTCGGAAGCAACCTCCACTGTCTTCATCAGGTGAGATGTCATAGCGAAGCTACCACTGCGACGACACAGCACCGACTGTTTAAATTACAACCTGATAATAATAAATAATAACGTGTGTAACAAAGAGTTGTCAACTGGTGACCTCTGTGTTTGATATTTTCTAGCCTAATTATGTGACATACGAGATATGAGCCTTAAACTGAATTTGAGAGAGACAACATCCTTGCAATAGTTACTTTGTGGTTGCAACTTTCAAAAAATACCTCACCCTGTTTCGGTAACGACCTGGCGTTTGCATTTTAAAACTAGGCCTACTATAAAATTGACATCAAATTGTATATTCATTCCAGTTTGCTTCAGATCTTTTTTTATTACTACCGTCGGTATGGTACCAAACGCTTCCCTGAATTCGAGCGTGGTGGGTGAGTGGTAACGCTCGGGCGTGGTATTCGTAAGGATGTGGGTTCGAATCCTGGTCCAGCCATCCACATTGAGATTTCCCAAAGTTTACCAAAATCACCGCAGACGAATGCTGGAAAGTATCCCTCAGAAAGTGTCCCACCGAAATGGCTTTCCGTTCCTAACTTCCAGTCTTCCGCTTTTATTGGCCTCGACGACGACGAGGCGTAAAACTCTAAGCAAAAAATAAAAAGAAACTGCCTTGAAATCTATAAACTACAACTGATTTTCCAAATTACTGTAAAGTACTCCAATTTTTTATACAAAAGATACTGTTTGTATAGGACCTCGCAGCTTTAAAACCGCTCTGCTCTTCCAAGTGTTATCAATTACCTTCAATCGCTTTTTTTTTTTTAAAGAAAGTTTTGATCCAAGTGACATTATGCTCCTCAATAAACGGGCAATCTAACACCTTCGTAGAGGAACCATATTTCATAAGAATTGTGTATCCTAGTTTGTTTCGTTGATTGTGTTTACGCATTTCTCCTAATATCTTCATGCTCAAAATATGAATTAAGTATAAACAAAGAATACCTATTGGATTGGAAGAGTTCTCATTTAATCGATCTTCACAGTACCTTCCAATTACTTTGTCACCTTGTTTAGTGCTTGTGAGCCCAGTGAATTCTCCCATCAAGATGACCTTCTTTCTATGATTTATGTTAGAAAACTCATGATAAAGATTGCTTAAGAATTCATCTTTTACTACTTGTTTCGAGTCATCAACAATACCAGAAATTTCAGTAACCGTAATGTCCTTCCATATACGTACACATTAATATTTCATTCATACACTCCGAGCGTTTGACGCTGTGCATAGTGACGACGGACTCTGAGTTAGCCTATTTGTCTTTGGGTCCAGGAATTCGATTTTCTTTAGGTATGTTTCTTTTTTTAACTTTGTACCTAGATAAAGATCATATTTACCAGTTCAGTTTCAGCTTGAAGCATCGACAGCATTCACTGATCTCAAAACCTTATCGTTTTGTACAAAAGTTGATAACATACTGCGGCAAGTTTGCACTGCACAATACCTGTCATTTTGGTTCGAGCTATAGGCTGACTAGTTGAATTCGATGGCACGAATCCAAACAGCTAACAGTTGACTTGAAGATCTCTGCAGCACTTGTTATGCTTCACTCTTTTTCATAAGCCGCCGCCAAAGGCTGCTCAATCCATTGTGTGCTAAAAGAGGTCTCTTACCCCAGGTATATTAGGTGTACTTTCTAATCCCGAATGGAATGCCGCCAACAACTTCGACACTTTCACATTTCTACACTTCACTGTCTGTATTTTTCACATGTAAAAACTGAATATCCATGATCTGTTGCTAGACACACAAAGTGTTTCCTGTTGGTTCGCACTTGGCGCACTTTCATTAAGTACTAGGCGTCTGAGAGAACGTTTCTCGAATTAACTTTGTCAGATCACGAACATGAGAGGAACTGCCACTAGAAGTTGTTCACATGTTGTAACGATCATATGTCTCGTTGCTTTGTGAAATGTAAAAACAAGATTGAAAAATAATTACCTTATGTATAATGAATGTAAAGTGGTAATATTAAATACTAATCAGATGTTTTTGAAGAATCTCTGATAGCAACGAGATAATGCGAAGGCTAGTAATGGAGTTTACGAAAGAAAAGGAAGAGGATGGGTTATTGAGGGAATGTAATGGATTGAGATGACGAACTGAATGAGATGAGAGGAGAAATGGCACCAATAGGGAGATACCGGAATACGAAAGGAATATGAATCTGAACTGCGGCCATAGAGAACATTACTGATATTGAAGTTGTGTTATGTTAATTTTTCACAGTGTGAAAAAAAATTATATATGAAGCAGAGTAATGTATGAAGTGTTGCAGAATATTTCATGGTGTTGTATGTTTCATTTAAAGGAAGATATCAGAAGAGAAATTCAGGTAGAGTATAAAGGTTTTTTCAGATAGTAAAAAGAAATATATTAAATTATAACCGGATTGGCGAGCGTTGAAAACAGAGACGGCAAAAAACGTATTTCCTTCCTGGTTGAAGGATTTATGGAGCACGACAAGGTAAAAGTCAATATCGTAAATTTACTTATAAACATCGTTGAATGATATGAGCTAGGATTAGAATATTGATTAATTGATACAAGTATTAGTGTATGCAGGAGTTTCCATATACCAAGAATACACCGAAAGCTGTTTCTGTATCCAGCACAAATAATCTGTCTGTATTCCAGAGTTTGAAAATTACGAGATGTCGCATTTGTTTGCATATTCTTCACGCTATGGTTCTGCAGAAAGTCTCTATTATATTGCCCCTGCCATAAACCATGTGTCGGAAAAGTTTACTGTGTTAATGCTCCCGATACTAATTTATAAATACCGCTGAAGTGACGCAACCGTTCGTACAAAGAAATTCTGGTCTCAGTTTGTGCCTAAAAGCCAAGTAACTAAAAATTTAACCCAGAATCACAACTAATAAACGTGTTGACTTTGTAATAAATTAGCACTTTCTTTACAGATTAGAAGCCAAAATAGTTAAAAATTACGAATTAGGCAAAAAGTATACTGAACATATTAACGATATGAATAGTGCATGACAACACGTATTTAACAATGAAAGGATGAATTAGCTATCTCAATCATTTCCAGAGTTATATGAAGAAGTTAACGACTCAATAGTCCAATGCTGTCGTGGCGATTGCGTTGTCATCTAATGCTACATCACGTGACGATACTAAGAGCAAACAACAACGACACAAATGTTGCAAACGCAAAATGCGTCAATCTAGATGCAAAGACACAGAGAATTAAATTTCAAACGAAGTAAAAAGTCAAAAGTAACGACTCCAGCAAATACATTAGTGATGTTTCAGCTAGCCATGGCTCAATGACACGAGCCATGAAATTTCAGCCAAACACTTCTCGACAGGACATGGCTCAGCCAATCGAGTTAGATGTTACCTCTGAAACGACGAAGAAGCACTAAACGACTTTCGTACAACGATCTAAAGCATACTGTAAAAGGAGAAAAAGACAACGCTATGGAAGGCACTATTGTTACTGACAATCAACCATGCACACTTTCTTCACTTTTTTTTTTTTTACTTGGGCTTTACGACTCGTCGACGGCGACGTCATTAGAGGCAGGATGGGATTGGGGCAAGGAACAGTAAGGAATTCGGCCATGGCCTTTTTGAAGGAAGCATCCCGGCATTTGCCTGGAGTAATTTGGGGAAACCATGGAAAACCCAAATCTGGATGACCAGACGGGGATTCGAACCCACGTCCTCCCGAATGCGAGGCCAGACCGTTAACCGTTAGCCCACCTCCCTCGGTGCTATACACACCTGCGGCAGGAACCAGACACAGCAAATCCAGTGATGTGTGCGGTGATAACGTTCGACGCACAACTCGTACACGTTGCCACGTAAAAGTACCTACGGCTGTGTGGACGACGTAGCTCACTTCATTTTGACATTTTAGGGAGCGTCCATAAACTACGTGGCTTGGTCAGGGGGGGAGGGGTTGGGTAAAATGCTGCGCTTGCTACGTAGGGAGGGGGGAGGGTTCCGAGCAAGGCCACGTGGCTTTCCACTCATATTTTTTGTCACAGTTGAAATAAGGTACAGAACACACAACACTATGTGCATATTTATTTCCGTCATTTAATTATCTCCATATGTAATTTACGAAGTCTGACAAGAGGAAACAATGGAAAATGTGTTCTGGAATCAATAGGGATAATTGCTACGTGCTACGCGGGGGAGTGGGAGGGGGGGGATAGAGGCAAAAGCTACGTAGGGAGAGGGTGGATTCACAGGAGCCCAAAATGGAGATACGTATTTTCTGGACGCTCCCCTAACAATTCGGATCTGCTCTAACCCCTAAGCCCCTATGCCTGCTACACGTGTATTGAGTCTCTTGAAAGTTATTTTTTCTTGCTGGCCTGCGTCCGCGTTGAATATATAAGAATTTGGCGTCCCGGATCTGTGTGCAGTCCTCAGCGTTTCGGTATGTGTCAAGACGTTGGCGAATTGGAGGCTAACACGTGCTCTCCAGGCTATACGGGGGCCTCGTGGTGAGCGGGCGCTATGATTTACCGGGTTCCGCGGTGACGCCTCAATGGACCATTTGTCAGGCGGCAAGTCTCCGCCGCATCCTAATGTGGCAAGCACAGGTGGCGCGCACACCGTCCTGCAACACCCACAATGCACAGACTGCTACATTCGTTGCCTGCAATAAACACGTAAGGCAGTGCCGTACCAATAGCGGTGCCAACTATTCGTACATCCAAGAGCCTTGAAATTCAGTTTTACTTCAGTTAGTCTTAACCAGTTTTTAACAGTTATTACTCGGTGAAAAACGCGTGTATGTTTTTTTTTTTAAATTTAATTTAATTTTATTTCTGACGCGTTTTGTCTCTTGTAGTGATATCTTCAGTGGAACAATGTTTTATGTAATTTGTTTGCAGTTCATAAATTTTCGCAGACACTTTACAAATTAAAGAAGCTATAGACTTAGTTGGTGTGGAATTCTTTTAGAATAGATGTTCGCTTCTTACGCAACGTAACTGACTTACAGATCTAAAGAATGAGATATTCTAATTTTTTTAAATTATAAAGCCAGAACTTTTCCCGCTGAAATCAACAGTTTAATCTCAAAAATAATTTCCAGTAACGAAACAACTGCATGATATTAACAGTGGCATAATTCCTTTGAATGTCACTGTGATTCTGTGAAACATTGTGTTTGTACAATGCAACACCCTTATGTCAAATCAACAATTTATTGATTTTCAATATCTGTGCAAGATTTTTTTTTTGCTTCGTTTTTGGGAATTCAACGCTTACTGGAGCTATAAATACTAGCATAAGACGTGAGAAATAACTCCTGGCTCCTTATGCTGAATTGTGGGAAGTATTTTCAGACTTTTAGTGGCTTGACGTGATCACGAATCCAACTCTGAAAGCCCTTATATACAAAAGAGGAAGTGCTATCAATCATGTTCTTTATTAATCATTTTCTAGTACACAAAACATAAAATATGAGTCTTTTATTATACTGCATCAACAAAAGTTAATGTAAGTTAAAAGCAATTTTAAAATGCTGTGTTTACATTGTACTTCAAAAAGATGAATCTGACTTCAGAAATATATATTTTAGTATAAAATTTTTTTAAACACTCAAAAAATAAAAATTATTATAAGCTATTGAATTTTTGGAACCATTTTATGAATACGCCTTCAAATAACCACATTTATCTTAAGTAATTCTGTTTTATAGCTATGTCGTATGGCCAATCTACATTTTTCTGTTATGTGGACAACCTGAACCCTCAGATTGCTTATAAATATATGGATCAATGGCATTTGGCGCAGGCATATTTTTGCAGAAACATGGTTGTAATACTTGCCGCATTGAAATTGCAGGTTAAGCGCTGCTTGACTGCGCAACCAAGACTGGCTTGTATTGCGGGTTCACCAACTTGGAACTAGCAGGGGTACATACTGTCTATGACCCGTCCCGCCTAACGGAAATACTTTCGGTAATGGGTCACTGCAGAATATAAATGTCTTTCTATTTGTGGACTAATATAGTTGTGATTTCGTGTTCGCGCGATACCTGAAGGTGAATACTTTGTTCTATACTGCAGAATGAACTCGGTAATGTGAACCGACAAAACCAGTGGAACAATTTTCAAGGTATATGTGCCAGTTATTGAATAACGGTACAACTTCCTAAAACAATTACAACATTCAACTTGTATACACGGGAAAGAAAGATGGGGGGGGGGGGGGAGGTAATCTGAATGTGGCGAAAGGTTTCGAGGGGAAACAATTGGAATAATGTAGGGGCAGTATGTCTTTTTTTTTCTTATCGCTTTACGCCTCGTCGACGTCGAGGTTATTAGAGGCGGGATGGGACTGGGGAGAAGGAACGGGAAGGAATTTCGCCTGGAGTGATTTGGGGAAACCATGTCAAACCCAAATCTGGATTCCCGGACGGAGATTCGAACCGGTGTCCTCCCGAATGCGAGGCCAGAGCGTTAAATGCTCACCCACCACGCTCGGTGAGTATGTCTTTATTCAATTTATAACACATTAATACTTGTTATGAGTGTAGTTATTGTGTTCAGTTTGGGGGATTCGCCTTGGTTAGTCATGGTTAAGTCGTCGACTGGTGTCGGCAGTCGTGTAGGAATATTCAGGGAAGCAGGATGTCAGGCAGAAGTTCTCAGTTTAGTTCAGGAATATGTAAAGTAGTTCCTCGGTACCATCAATAGATTTTCATCGCGCGATGCTTAAGTTCAGTTTACGTTGCGTTTTCAATATGTTCGACTATCAATAACTGCACATGAATTGTGTGACTGTATCGCCAAAACCATCTTTAAATTAATGGAAGTCTGATAATGTTACTGGTTGTGTGCTGTTGGAGGAAATAGTACACCGAATGTCATGGGATAGAAAGATGAAAACATCCAGATAGTGGTGGAAGTAACGTGTAAATGTGCCCTGCGGTGTCGGGGGCTTTCAGTGAGTCACGCGAAAAGTTTCTGTTCTGTTCAAGCGTGGCCGGCGCAGAGCTCACGAGACGGCCGTCAGGAAGCCACTGTGCAAGCTGGCGGTGGCTGGCTCCGTACTGGTATGTATTGTGTTTACCTGGTATGTACTGGGACCTGTGGTCGAATTGAACCTAACGTTGACTGTTCAGATACTTGGAGACCATTTACAGTCATTCCTCGCGTCCCAAACAACGATTAACAATTCCAGGTTGACAATTTGTCATGCCACGATTGGTTTGAGAAACATTCTGGACAATTCCAGTTAAGGGTATGTTCATTAATTACATGAGGTGTTTATCCGGAATTCCGAATCCCCCCACCCCCTCTGCTGAGATCCCCCTAATATGAAGTGAGATTTTGGTGAGATTTTTTAATTTTTTAAATTTATTTAGCTCTCCTGCTTCCGAGGGCGGTTATATCCTCTACAAAGGCGATATCTGCGTTGTTTGTAGACATCCCTACCCCTCTAAACTAGACATCCCGGTCCTTTGTTGTTGTTTTTTCTTTTAGCTCTATTGTCCTTCAAGAATTTCGAAAGCTCACGTGAGATTTCCGTCGACTCCTCCTTCCCCTTCGTGAGATTTCGCCGGACCCCACACCCATTTCACCTCACGTAATTAATGGGCACCTTCTAATAATCTGGCCACCAAAATCGGCTGACATGACCACTGTAATCGAACATATCTGTGACCTGTTCGGTTGGTTAGTTCGTACATAACGTCCTGCAACGGCAACACTTTCGCAGTTGTGAATTGATGTAAAGGAGGAATGGCTGAATATTTCTTCAGGGGACTCCCGACCACTTGTTGAATCAAGGCCATGTCGCTGGCAAAAGGGGTACTACACAGTACTAGGTGGTATCCCATGACTTTTGACATTTCAGCGTATTGGACCAAGTGTTGTTAAACGAGTTGTGTATCCCGTACATCAAACTCTTTCGTTTGTGGAGGTGTTTTTTCACTTAACTGGGAGTACTGTGAATAAAAGGTTAGATTCACTACAGGTTGAGATTTTGGAAGTTCAGAACCTTTTCAGCAACTTTCATAATTCGTAAATTTCCAATTGGGAGATAATATTTCAACGCGTTGTTATTTATGACTGTCAAAAGGTAATTCACCACCCGGAAGCACTGTAAAAAACCAGTGACTGGAACTGTCACCCTTCTTGCCGACGTGTTTTTATGACTGATTAGTGCGTGCCACACGAGGAAAGACAAACGATTTACCTTCACAAGTGTTTTGCATGAAGTGGTTATTTGAACAAGTAATAGATGTTCCAAAGCAAATGCTAGCACTAAATCCATTGTGCTGCAATTCGAAGTGATTCATTCGTGTTTATTACTTTCTAATTTTTAAAGGTTTTAATTATTAAATGTGTGGATTTTTATCGGCATCGTCTTAGGGAGGCGTGTCGAAAACACAATATCGATTATTTAGTGCACTTATGCCAATCAAATGAATATATTATACCGAAAAATAATGAATATTTCATTTGGATATCAAGTCCAGCAACTGTGTACTAGTGACAACGTGATACAACTGCGGTTAGGCATACATATTGAATGTTCACTTTTCTCGCCGCCGAAGAATGTAAATTGAAATACGTCGAAAGAATACTGCCAACCCAGCAGTTCCGAGTTGAGTGTTGTTTCCATCGCTGTAAAATAATTTAGGCTTCTCCGGCAATAGAACCAGAGAAAAAACTACTTTTAAAAACTAGGTTCAACTCAAGCGGTTCACAAGTGAATAGATAAGCTGCCTTCCTCCCTTTACAATATTTCGTCTGCGAGGGACAAGGTCTAAATCAAAACCATACAAAAGAGCAGAGGAGATGCAGAGCTGCAGCCGTTGCCCTGTTTATCAGTAGCAGGCGCAATGCAAGCTTGTCGGAGGTATTAATTTGATGCTTTACTAGGTAAATTATAATCTCTGGTAACACTTAGTGATTCGTTACAACATTTAAGGAACTGAGAAAATTGGTGAGCTTTTTATACAAAAGTGTTGAAGTCATTTGGAAAACATTGAACGATTTTTCTATCTTAAAAAAATTAACTATTTGACTGGCATTAAAATATTTCAGAAATAACAGCGCGTCCTGTTGCTTCACGCATGTTTCTATGTGGTTCCCGCAACATCATACTGATTTTCATATTGAAATAACCTCAGTATTGTTTTAAATAGATGAGATGGACGACAAGTATTTTCACGTTTCATTCCACTATTTCTCCATACCTCGTATCTAAGCAGTATACTCCGAACACTGATGAGGTGCAGTCACTTCCTGGATAGGCCTATATATTTAAAGGCTCTGTACAGCCTGGCAAGGTTAGGGCTGCCAAGTTGTTTGTTGCATCATACCAGGTGATCATAAAACATAATTGACACTTTAGCCATATAACAGTTTACCAAACTTATTTCACATATTGCTAAAATAAATTTATAACTGAAATATTAACAAATTTTTGTAATAATATGGATGTTTAATTGACGAGTCAATAATTATTTGGTATAAACTAAAGCGAGTAAAGACTAAAGAACAAAACCGTTCAAACTAAAGCTAGAGAGGGCTGAAAAAATTTGTGAAAACGTCACAAATTAATACTAGTGAAGGCAGTATAAATACACGAAAAGCAGAGGAAATTAATACAGCTGAATTCTATTTATCTTATTTCACATTTTGATTGAATTAGGTTAATGACTCAAACTAAATTATCGATAATATGGATGTTTAACTGCTGAGTCAGTCAGTGAGTAGCGGAAGACTAATGAGGGCTGAAGAAGAGAGCTGTACTAACTAATAACTACTGTAAAATAGGAGCAAATGACATGAATTACAAAACAACCAAGTTTGAGGGAAGCATCATGGGACGACATTGCACTCGAAGAGTACATTATCGCACTGAAATCGCCTGAGGAATTCGAAATTTTGCAGCAATCAAGAATGGCTCACCTGTTTGTAGCCACAGCGTCCGTGCCGCAGAAAGCGTGTTCCGTCTTGCACCGTGTCCGGAAGAACGCACACACAGCGCTAGACGGTGTTTTCAACAGCTGTGACAACACCGAATCGATTACTCGTCGGCAGGGAAATTCGTTTTCTTGTGCGAAATGAAGTGCGGTGATTAGTTTAGCGCTGATCCTCCTAATTGGCTGCGCTCGCGCGCCTGCTAATGGGCAATTTCCAGCCACCGCGGTGACTGATTGGCCCGCCCCGTCCCGCGACAGCGCGCCGCGGTCGGGGTGGGGGTAGTGATTGATTCCCATATCACTTCCAGCTGAGTACTGCTTTGCAACTCCTTTCATTTCGCAAGATTCAATATGAGTAAAAGCATGGAAACACTATCGACTTGCGACCTCCTCTAAGTAAGTTTTTCCCTACAGTTTAAAGCTAGGTTTTTAACCAACACGAAAATTCGTATTCATTGCAGAGCATGAAGGTTTTATGCTGATGGCAGTGTAATGATGAGAAGACAGGGGGAAAAAAAGTTTCTGACTAAATTTTTTAATTCATCCTGCTTCTGTGTAGTTATGGCTCATTAAAACAGCAACATTATAGTTGAACATATACTTGAGAAAAATGCATTCGGTATCTATTAGAAGTTATTACCAACATTAGATCAGTTCTTATATATATATTCAACATTAATTAAAATTGAGGATCACCTCATACCACCTATCAACAACTTTAAAAACTGATAGACTGGTTACTGATCATTGCATTAGTATAGAAAAATTTGAGCTTACTGAAATAATATGGATGTCATGTCTGAGTATCAGCTTCTTTTGGAATTAGAATTAGATTCCTTATAAATTAAAATTTGCAGATTTTGCCAAGCAACTGACCACTTTGATAAGAGTGACGTACAGTACCTGTTCTCGAATTATAACTCTCTGACAGACAAATGAACAAACAGATAACGAATCTTTTGTATCTATCATTTATCTTAAGTCGCTATATTGGAAGAAATATACATAACAAAGAGAACGTGTAAGTTTTTGAAAAGGAAATCGCAATTGTACCATAAAATAAATGCCTATCTGTTTTATATTAGTCTGAATTAGAGTCTTGAGGGATATCAAATGGTCAGGTAATATGACATCTTTAGTTTCCTCATTAAGAATTATTTAAAGTGAACCAATGGTATGAAACATGCGTCACTCTCTACTCTTATGAATGATGAAAGTTTCTGAATGGCTTCCTTTCATTTTCAAGGAGTGTTTTCCAGGAGAGCACAGCTCCTCCCAAGGAAGACCAGAGCCTACGGAGTACTGCCACAGAATTGTCAATGACTACATCAGTGCCTTTCTAAACGGTCGCGGTACATGGTTGTTGAGCGTGCGCGCCAGTTGTAATATACATGTTACTTACACCGGGAGGAAATGACAAAACTACTTATTTTAATAATTTCTGCTTACAATCTTGAAAACAACGTTAATAATACTTTGTTAGCTGATGATTCAATTATCTATAGTAAAGTTTAAAAAAATCTATCAGTTGTTTTGAAATCCAATGGACCTGAAGTTATTCCAAAACAATCCGATTAATGAGAAATTGTAGGAAGTTTAAGATCAGAAAATAAAAACAAAACAAAACGAAGTATTTGGCCAAGAGCATGGGGTAATCTATCTGTTTCTTGAAAAGGAAGGTTCAGTGAAGTGTTTAAGTGTTAGGACAACTTCAAGAGGGATCAACTCGTAACCTGTATTCTGGACGAAGTTAATGCTGGGTTGTAACAGTTCATCTGAATTTTGTACAGCTACAGTCAAAGCACCAAACAATAGCTATAGCCTATAAAATAGTTTTAAGTCGACAAGTACTGTAAGGATGCGTGTAATTTATTGACTACATTTATTTATTACTAGAAAGAATCTTTTTCCGTCTTTCTAATTGGCCACCGTCAGAGAATAGTAATCAGCAAAATAACATAGCGTGCTATCGCACAATTAGGGATTGTAATGCCGAATACTACACTGAAGAGCCAAAGAGAACTGTTGTTGGTGTTGTTTTAGGGCGCGTCGAAAGAAAACTGGTACACCTGCCTAATATCGTGTAGGGCACCACGAACACGCAGAAGTGCCGCAACACGACGTGGCATGGACTCGACTAATGTCTGAAGCAGCGCTGGAGGGAATTGACACCATGTATCCTGCAGGGCTGTCCATAAATCCGCAAGACTACGAGGGGGTAGAGATCTCTTCTGAACGGCACACAGCAAGGCATCCCAGATATGCTCAATAATGTTCATGTCTGGAGAGTTTGGTGGCCAACGGAGGTGTTTAAACTCAGAAGAGTTTTCCTGGAGCCTGGACGTGAGGAGTGTCGCATTGTCCTGCTGGAATTGCCCAAATCCGTCGAATTGCACAATGGACATGAACGGATGCAGGTGATCAGCCAGGATGCGTACATACGTGTCATCTGTCAGAGTTGTAGCTAGACGTATCAAGAGTCCCATGCCACTCCAATTGCACACACCCCATACCATTACAGAGCCTCCACCAGCTTGAACAGTCCCCTGCTGACATGCAGGGCCCATGAACTCATGAGGTTGTCTACATAGCCGTACACGTCCATCCGCTCGATTCATTGTAAACGAGACTCGTCGGGCCAGGAAACATGTTTCCAATCATCAACAGTCCAAAGTCCGTGTTGATGGGGCCCAGGCGAGGCGTAGAGCTTTGTGTCGTGCACTCAGCAAGGGTACACGAGTGGGCCTTCGGCTCCGAAAGCCCATATCGATGATGTTTCGTTGAATGGTTCGCACGCTGACACTTGTTGAGGGCCCAGCATTGAAATCCGCAGCAATTTGCGGAAGGGTTGCACTACTGTCACGTTGAACGATTCTCTTCAGTCGTCGTTGGTTCCGTTCTTGCAGGATCTTTTTCCGGCCGCAGCGATGTCGGAGATTTGATATTTTACCGGACTCCCAATATTCACGGTGCACTGGGAAAATCCCTACCTCATTGCTACCTCGGAGATGCTGTGTCCCATCTCTCGTGTACGACTCTAAAACAATGTTCAAACTCATTTAAATCGTGATAACCTGCGCCAGACACCTGTTGTCATACATAGGCGTTGCCGACCGCAGCGCCGTTCTCTGAGTGTTTGCATATCTCTGTGTTTGCATACACACCAGTTTCATTGGCTCTTCAGTGTGTAATGTCTGGCTTATTCCGTTCATAAAATATTGTTTGTCCGGACATTACTGGGCGGTTTCTGTGGTCTAAAAACCAGTCAGGGTGGGCGCCAGGTTTTCGGCAGAGTTTCCTATACTAAAGGAAAGCGCCTGTCGAAACCAAAAACAAAAGCTGACCACAGATTCCACACTACAAGCTATAATTGATTCAATGACTTAGGGATGGAGGGTGATTGAAAAAAAAACAAAGTTTACAATAGAACATTTGAGTTGCTTTTACTCACAAAGTGGTCAGTGTATATTAAGGCACATACAACAACGTTTTGTGGATTTAAAAGTTTCAGCATGAGACTTGTCTCAGGGGTTTTCTGGGCTGAACGGGTTTGCAAATGTCTCTTCCTTTCCTGGTGTGTATTTACCCGGGATGGCGCGGCGTGATGACGGAGGTGGACCGCATGTGAGCGGGCGGCGGCGGCTGCGGCGACGGCGGCGGCGGTGGCGGCGGCGGCGGTGGCAGCGGCGGCGGTGGCAGCGGCGGCTAATCCTCGCTCACTCTCGGTCCTTCTTGCCCGAAGTCGTCAGTCGTAATCCCTTTCCCTGCGTCGGTCCTCCACACCCGCATCTTCTCCATCTCTCCAGCCAATCGGAGCCAAAAACGCTCAACCACTCGCCGATTGGTGGGCGCCCTCGCAATAAACAAATAAAACAAGACGAAAATCAGATCACATGTGTCGTCACATGTGCTGGCAGTTTCTTGCGTAGGTCCACACCCACGTTTTTTTCTTGGTCTCCTCCCGTTTTCTGTTGGAGCACAACACATCTCACCCCACAGAAGCTGTCCCCAGGGGTCTCGCCAAAAACAACACAGACCATACACCCGGCTTCCTGCCTCACAGGACGTTCAGGACATTACAACTACCCCTTCTCCCCGTGATTTTAAATCGTTCTTTGGAATGATTTGAAATCCTTGCTCCTTCATCCACCCGTTTATGGCCTGGTACTACACACTGTTCTTCACTGACCATTTAATCTTTCATTTAATTTACAACCATTACTCTGTCTTCAAACAACCTCCACGAATGCCACTTAGCCAAAGCTTGACTTACGAGGAACGCTTTCTATTATTTAAAATTTTGTGGACACACAACAAACAGAGCCAGCATACATCCAGAAACATTTTTTATATGTACAAGTCTTAGAAATCTAACATAGTCAACTTTCAGTTTGATATTACAATATATATATATTTCTATCACGAACATATAGTGAGACATCATCACACAATGTGACATCTCCACAACTGTTTACACTGACAATCCTACTCATCAATTGAGGCACTTGACAATGAAACTTCCAAAACACTATTCGTGCCTTCAAGAACAAGTATCAAACTGAAGCTAAACTTCCTGTAACGGGAGCATCTCCGTGAGGTAATTTTTACCCCAAATAGTAATTGGAAATATAAACACTAATGCTACCCATTAATCAAACTCCTTTTTTTTTACCTTCTATTTTCTTATTGTTATTAAATCTTAGTATACAATGCTTTCTGCACAACAATATTACCATGTTCCTTTTTAAAACTGCTTCTCCAGCTCTCGGGCAAAAACTGATCAGAGATACTAAAATTTTAATCCCTCCTTATTTCCATATTTAGGAAAAAAAAACAATACATAGCTAACAATGTTTGCATTGAACACTAATACAATTCTTACTAAGACACAAATTCAAATGGTATACTAAACGCTAATGCTTACATCATTTCATTATAACCTTTCTACATTTTTTTAAAAAAAAGTTATTATTATTATTATTATCTCTTACAAGTGGTGACAGACAATCCAGTGCCCTCATTACCACATCGTGTACACTCCTTATCCACAAGCCTTCTCAGCCAACCATTCCTTAGTTTGTACCTACTGAATGCACTATCCTATTATTGACCGCCACAGCATCCTACGTCGTGTGTCATGCGTTCCGCTGGCCGACCATCTGGTGTGAGTAAACAACACAGCAGGCAGAAATGCCTGGCGCCGGGGGGTGGCTGGGTGAACGCCCTACTTCCCGCGGTTCTGGAGTCAGTCACACACACACAAAGATCCTGCACTCCCAAGGCCAAGCGTCCCCAGACCTAGCTGCAAAACTCAGGTCAAATAGTTCTGGTCCCAAATGTGCCCGTCTAATTAACTATGCAGCTTCGGTTTCAAATACGACCGAGCAATCGGCTATGTTAGCGCTCTCCCCCGTCTATCAATTCAACCCTTGGAATGCCACGATATTGTTCATTTGTCCTTTCAGAGGTTCAAACATGAACTTACCTCTAATACTAATTATCCTAAAAACTTACAACCTTATTTATCTAGCATAGAGAACAGCTCAAACTTTCCGACAAAGTGCCGACAGACCACCTAAGTACACACCTTACTAAAAAACTACCTAAGTATACACAAAACCGTGTAAGATTACTCCCAAGGATTGTACAGCAACGCTCACATAACCCTCTCAGATTTTCTTTCGTCTTCTCTAACGCTGTAGGTAATAACTCTAATCGAAATGCGCTTACTCCCTTGCCGAAATTTTTGCGTCTTGCCTTACGCCAACAAAAGCAACCCAATTTGGAAAATCTAAATTCATCCGTTATCTCAAAGTCAAAAGAAGTAACTTCGCTTGGAGAATCCAGCAAGAAAACCTTCACTACTATGCCGTGCTCAATGACAATCTCCATCAGGGATTAGCACTTTCAAATACTCACACCTGTCATGAATTTTCACCGGCGAACTCCACAGTTATTTTTCTAACAGACGACTCCAAAAAGAAACCCAAGTAGTGATGTCAGGGAATGTGATACGCTCTGAGAAACATGATGCTAGTTTGACTTGGTGGAACCACATTATTCCCGCTTACCGCTATTATGAAAAAATCCAGAGCGTACAAAACATTGTTATACCAGACTCGGCACACTTCCACCACCTCAAGCACAAATTAACGGAGCCCCAGGGAATAATGACCTTGTCCCTCATATGAAACTTCCACGACCTATTACCACTACATTAATTAAACGACAACCGGACTGCTTATGCTTATGCGTCCTTGGCCTTCTATCCGTTGCCAAAAAGGAACGTCTGAAACCTCCCAATTCATGCACGTCCGTTGTCTCTTCACCTTAAAACCTAGTCCTTCGCACGAGGAAATAGCAAATGCAACTTGGAACTCATCCACTGACTCCGTTACTCCAGTCTGAGTGCTCTCCATACATCAGTGCCGCTCTGGCTACAACCAACTTTCAAAAATACCTTCCTTTATTTTTTTATTTTAACTCGACCAATGTCAAAACTTCCACCAACAACTTTCAAATGTCTGGAAAATTAGGTCCACCAAGTATTCAGCAACTTCCTCACAAGAGCAGCCTGAGAAGTTTAGCCCAGAAAAATGACATACCATCTCATAATCACTCCCACAATCGTTAAAAACTATTTTCTTCTCGCCTGACATTAATCACCGCATCGTAGCATTCTCCGCACGCAGTGACTGTTCTTCAATTCCATACCCTGTACCAAAGCAATTCAACTGTTTTTATGGCTCACGTAATCTTCAATTACAACCAAAATTCCCTCTTCTCGCAACTCTCAGATGCTACCAGAATTTACCTTCCGTCCATTAGGGAGAACCGCATTTTTTTCTTCCTTCGCAAACTCACTTCTGCGAACTATCTACTATATGACACTAGCATTAAACTTATTTATTATCATAATTATTCTCCACTTCATATCCTTGGGTATGTCTAAGGTCCAAACCAAGAAACTTTTTTTAAGGGGTGGGGGAAGCCTAGTTAGCTCCCGTTTTGAGCCTTCCGTGTACTACGCACATCCAAAACTCATACTTATCGCTGGCGTTTGTGTTTCGGAAATTCTCAGCAAATTCTTTCCTCTCAGCCAAGTACATTGATTGACTGTGCATGAAGTTAGCACTAATTTCTCCTCTCCATCCTCGAAACATGTCTGGGCGGCGTCCGCAAACGTCTCTGTTTTTGCATTCCTCCACAGTCAGCTTACGAGCGAGCCCGAGCGAACAAAAAAACGTCCCCTCTTGAGGCCTGGAAAAACATCGCTCGCGTCTATGCACCCTTGAGAGGCCTTCGGCCTGGAACAGAGGTTCCGCATTTGTTTCCGTCTGTCCAAATATGCACAAATATCGCGGGTCTCGTCTTTCGTGTCCGACAGTTGGCATTCTCGACGGTTTGGTCTGTCTGTCCGTTCTTACCGATTCCGAACACGCCGACACATGGATGTCCCGCTGTTTATTTGTCTGTTCAATCGAAAAGCTCTCATGCGTTTCACCGAGACCGTAGCGCTCTGCGTTCAGCTTTGAAACCCGAATCTGAATCACCCCTTCTCCAAGTTGGGTCAAATCCGCACTGTGGCTCCCCTCAATTTCCACGACACTCGTTTCCAGCAAGTTACTCCGTCCTTCTGTCTCTTGACCTATTTCCGACGCGCATCTCTGCGCGTCCAACACCTGCTCCTTGGTACGGTCAACAGCACTGCTTAACGTTTTCTGCGCCATTTGCAGTGATTGCACCGACTCCTTAATTTCGCCTACCCTTTTTTCCCTCGCGACCGTCAATTCCTCCCTGAGCGCCGACAATTGTTCATTTGTGTTTCTCTGTTGTTCACCAACCAAGCTCAAACTTTCAGTTAGGGATGTTAACCTTTCGTTAATGGGCCCCATCAGCTGTTGCATAAACTGCAAGATATTTTGAGGCATCATAATTTCGCTAGTCTGGTTTTGCGACAGCGGCACGAAATGATCGTTGGTTTCTGAAATCGGAAGATAACTAGCAGTGCCTTCCCCAGTGGCCGTCTCCTGAATGCTTCGATCAACATCTCCAACCACGGCGCTATCACTTAAATGACCACGATTTCCCTTCATTGCGGATTCCTGATCTTTTGGCTCTGACGGACTGTGACTTTGTGCCATCCCGGTAGATTTTCCGGACCTCAGTTTCATCCACTCAAAAGCACCCAAAAATTTAGAAACTTGAAAACAAAAATGTCGCTACACTTATCCTCCCACAATTCAATATTTATGATGGTAAATCCGCGTGAACATTCGACAAATTCTTAAACGCACAATTCTTGATGGAACGAACGCTCGATTCATTAACTATTACAGACTCAATTGCGCAAAACATAGAGGCTCGCGGCATAAAATAAAAAAACACGTAAAGCAAGAACAATTTATCAAAACAATAATCGTCACAGAGGATAGCCAAAGGACAAACAAAATATTTTCGACGCTGAGATGCTGTGAAGGTCTGACATTTTAGGAGAATGCATTCTCAAACTGGTTTCAAAACATTTCCCAGCGATGCAATCACAATCCAAAACCAAAAACCAATTAAAAATACAAGGACAACTCGACCAGAACCAACCACCATCATTTAAGAATTCAACAAACACTAAAGACACATCTTCCTTCAACATTGACAAACAATTTATCCAACAGACCAACGTACAAATATAATATTCTGCACCAGCGACCCGTACAATTTAAAGCTGGAATGAATACATATTATCTACTAGCATGTCATAAACATGTCATATTATACACAAAACTTTTCTGCATGCTGGCACGGTTTTCCACTGAAATGAGCATTCAAAATTTAAATATTAATATGGAAAAGACACTCTGCAAACGTTCATATCGTTAGCCCCACAGCTCGGGTAAGCCAAATGTAATGTCTGGCTTATTCCGTTCATAAAATATTGTTTGTCCGGACATTACTGGGCGGTTTCTGTGGTCTAAAAACCAGTCAGGGTGGGCGCCAGGTTTTCGGCAGAGTTTCCTATACTAAAGGAAAGCGCCTGTCGAAACCAAAAACAAAAGCTGACCACAGATTCCATACAAGCTATAATTGATTCAATGACTTAGGGATGGAGGGTGATTAAAAAAAACAGAGTTTACAATAGAACATTTGAGTTGCTTTTACTCACAAAGTGGTCAGTGTATATTAAGGCACATACAACAACGTTTTGTGGATTTAAAAGTTTCAGCATGAGACTTGTCTCAGGGGTTTTCTGGGCTGAACGGGTTTGCAAATGTCTCTTCCTTTCCTGGTGTGTATTTACCCGGGATGGCGCGGCGTGATGACGGAGGTGGACCGCATGTGAGCGGCGGCGGCGGCTGCGGCGACGGCGGCGGCGGTGGCGGCGGCGGCGGTGGCAGCGGCGGCTAATCCTCGCTCACTCTCGGTCCTTCTTGCCCGAAGTCGTCAGTCGTAATCCCTTTCCCTGCGTCGGTCCTCCACACCCGCATCTTCTCCATCTCTCCAGCCAATCGGAGCCAAAAACGCTCAACCACTCGCCGATTGGTGGGCGCCCTCGCAATAAACAAATAAAACAAGACGAAAATCAGATCACATGTGTCGTCACATGTGCTGGCAGTTTCTTGCGTAGGTCCACACCCACGTTTTTTTCCTTGGTCTCCTCCCATTTTCTGTTGGAGCACAACACATCTCACCCCACAGAAGCTGTCCCCAGGGGTCTCGCCAAAAACAACACAGACCATACGCCCGGCTTCCTGCCTCACAGGACGTTCAGGACATTACAAGTGTAACATAGTTGCGATGAAATCTCGTTAGCGCTATACAGACGTATTATGTTGCAAAAAGCAGGGTGTTTCCACGGCTAGATTCACCATATTTTACATGCGTGAATCCATCTGTACAAGCGACCTCTTCAAAGTTCACTGCAATTATACGTCTGCAAAGTCAGTTCTAGCTCACTGCAATGTCATGCACATAAAAGTATTTTTAACAACGTAGCAATGGCATAGACTTTGTTGGAAGCGTATTTGGGAGGGAAGTGGATTAGTAAGAATTTTATCTTCCGATTTAGGTAATACTATGCAATTCGTCTGTTCTCTTGCAAAGAAGAATAAAATGTGTCAATTCAAATACAGTTTTGACGGATACAAAAGTTGGAGCTGTCTCTTTCCTTCCGCAGAGAAGTATACTGAAGTGGATCAGTGGGTATCCACGACATAGCCGATGGAGTGTCCTTGGCCATCTCAAAGACATACCTCGCCAACCTATAGAATCAACCGCTTGCGGTTTGAAACCGGTAGCTGGCACGCTAATGGAGCCCAGCTTCCAAGTGTATCACGCACATGATATCAAGGTTGACAACGACTAGTCGTTATAACGAATACAATAAAGGTGCCATGCCACATAAGTCGAGAGCTCGAAGGATTGTTACGGGAACATCTATTTGTGGCGCAATCCGCTTTAGTTTAACTTAAACTAAACCGTAAGCTCTACCAGGTAATGAGGATTTGCAGTTTTACGTGGTATCAGAATCACAGAGCTTCTTCCACCCACACTTTTTTTTTGTTATATAGATCAGTATGAGAGGACGCGAAATTTCAACCCGAGACTGGGATTCGAACTGTGTACCTTTTGAATCGAATAACACCAAAGAAATGACTGATGAAGCAGTACGAGTCTGTTCTGCTTTTTAATCATGCGAGTCCACCGTTTACAGCCAACACACTCCATAGGAAAGTGGAGGGTGAGTGCAGGGAAATCAAACCGCAAACTTTTTGACAACTAGACCTCCACAAAGTGGGACAGGCCAATTGGCTGCGGTGTGGTTCCGTAAAGAGACTTTAAAGGACTTAATGTTTCACTCTACGCTTGTTTTCGTATAAAAGGAAACTATCAATTGGAAAATGTTAGCGCGTCTCTGAATATTGCGTGCAAGGGCATCGCATGTAGTGATGAAACGAAATCGTTTTTGCATTTCTTTGCATTAAAATAACTCACAGTAGTTCAACAATTTTAGCTAATCAAACTACTGTATATTGATTATACTGGTCTCGTATGTTTCCGGGAACTGGCAGTAAAGGAGATAAAACTGCGTACCTCTAACATAAAAAGATGCATTTATTTGTTGTCCAGACGTATTTAATTACTGTGCATCTTATAGACTAACAGCTTTCGTTTTGTTAAAAAAATAGTTTTAAAATAAGAGAAATATATTTTAGCAAATTTTTTGCTTTTAAATTTGATCATCATTAGCAAGTGTCGGTCTCCCCTTATATACATTCTGGATAACGTAAAAAGGTTACGGAATATCTATTTGGAGAGTCATGTACTGGCTCATGGTTTCTGAAGTATGTGTAGTACGCTCCAGAACATCTCCGCTAAATCCAACATCTTTTCCATCAGAACAAATACTGCACTCACTCTACATTAGTGATGTTCCGATACCATCGAAGTATCGATACCTACTCAAATGAGTTGTACTCTAATTGTCTTACGATACATACTCATATGAGTACTGCAAAAGTATCAATACCTAATCATATCGATACTTTTTTTAAAATTAAAGTCGAAGTGCCAGAATATACCTGACATTTTGCTTAATTATTTATTTTATTTTCTTAGTGTAATAAAATCAAATAAATTATAATAAAGTGCACATAGTAAGCAAACTTTGAAGGTGTTGTCTTATCTATAAATATTATTTATTATAATTTTAACAGCTTTAAACAAAAGAAGTTCGCTTTTGGAAGGTTTTGCTACAAAACAATTGTTCCACATATTTTGGCGACAGCTTGTTTCTTGTGTTTGTAATTGTTTCACCCGCCTTAGAAAACATACATTCACTCGGTACTGACGTTACTTCATCAATAAGATACTGTTGTGCGTATATAAGATTCATTTCTTCCCATTCTATAAATGGACTGCTTTTTAGAGACGTTACAGTGTTTGACAAGGGAACGTCGATAAACTACGCAGTTCGGTCTAGGGGGAAGGGAGAGGGGTTTGCTGGAGAACTACGTGGGGGGGGGGGGGGGGGGTGTTCCAAGCCAAGCGACGCATCTTTTCATTCATATTATTTGTCACATTTAAAATGAGGTACAGAACACTCAACAGCATGTAAATATTTATTTCCGTCATTTAATTATCTCCATGTGTAATTTACGATAGTCTGACAAGAGAAATCGGTAAAAAATGTCTTCTGGAATCAAGAGGGAAAAAGCTACGTGCTACATGGAGAGGAGGTGGGTAGAGACAAAAGCCACGTCGGGCTACGTGGGGGGAGGGGGCATTGAAAGAGGTCAAAATGGAGCTACGTGGTTTATGAACGCTCCCCAAGTAGAGAGAGACTTTGTCACTACGGTGCGTTTGCTTTATGTGGCTCTGCGCTAGCTCTTTGTGATGTTTCCAGAAGTCATATTCGTGTAAAAGATAGCTGAAGCAGCTTCTTCTTCCGATTCGCATGGGCTACTTAGTTGCTCATGAACCATACCTTTTAGTTTTTGTGTGGGGCTGCGCGGAAGCGACCATAGGCCAGGCATGGCGAAGTACGACTTTATTACAATGAAATAGGGACCTAAAATAAACTCTTTGAGATCAGATTGTCTGTGGCAGTTGCCTATTCTAAGACTGGTTTTGTTTGATTTTCAATGCTACCAACTGGACGTCAGAGGGAAGTTAATTTGGTAGGCGCGGCTGAGTGACATAGAAGGGTTGATGCATTTAGAATTAAACACCGGGTGCGTTTCGATACAGTCGATTCAATACAAGAACTTTTCTTCCGATACCGAGTGTGTATCGAATGAAGTAATTCGAATACAAAAAGTACTCGGTATCGAAACAAAGTATCGAGTACTTACTCGTATTTACTTGTATTGAATCATCACTACATTGAAATAAATCTTCCTTAATAAAGTAAACTTGCTGAAAATGACTACTGACTGGATTATTAAAAAGAGTCTGCTTTAGATTTAGCAACAGAAGTCTACCATAATAAATACTAAAATGTTACACTTCCTCTCGCAGGCTCTTATATACTACTTCAATTTCTAACAATGAGAAACAACAACTTTTTTAGTTTGTAACTAGTACAAAAATCTCACTGATTAATAATTTTAAATATGACTTGTCGTTGCAAAAAAATTATTGATCGAATGACACAGAAACAAACTGATTTATTCAGGCGATAGATTTAAATGCAATAAGAAAAATGATTTTTGAGTTTACCTAAACTGAACTCTGCTACATTATTATAACGACGTGTTTGGTTCGTAGAGCATGAAACTATTTCCAAGAAGTCACGGGAGAAAAGTTACTTAGAACACTGGGCAAATATTAATGAATGAGCGCAGCGTGTATTCGGTAATCCCTTCTGTTACGGGAAGTTCACTGGTATGGGTGACGTCTTGACGATAGTCGACCGGACTTTAAGAATGCAGTACTGAGCACTGTAACTGCCTTATAAGTTGAAGATTGTATTGTAATTTATTTTACTGGAAATAGAGATGAAAGAGCTTTTTAAACTGGAAGAAAACTCCTCACAGTAACAACAAATAACTGCTCGAATATCATCGAAAGATCGAACGATGACTATTCAAGGCTCCTCCTTCACCGTATAACCACCTTATATAATTAGCATAGCAAGATTTTCTCCTAGGTTCTTCTGTGAAATCGCGGAGACGCTTGATTTACAGTGTTTGTTTGTTCCCACGCTGGTCAATAACCCCTTAGGCTAAAGGGGAGGAGGATGGGGAGGGGTGAGGTTAAGTACGTCCTCCGGTAATACTCTTTGTGAACTGGGCTCAAGTGCTTAGCACAAACAAAAAGCACTCTAGAGGCGGGGCCACATAGCAATGCTCAGGCAGGGTGCTGCGTTGAAACTGACCATTTACAACACAGACTCTGGGAAATAAGCAGGGCCTGTTTAGTCGCAGTGATATTTGGTCGGTAGCGTAGTTTTAAAGGAGCGTGAAACACTGTCCTCTCCACTTATCTGTAGATTTATATATATATTTAATTAGCATTCGACCTTTTAACAATTGTGCCAGCAACTGTGTTTCTTTTATTCCTCAAGTGTATGAATAGAATCTTCTCGTGTTATTATTGATGATAACCAGTCACAGGACGGACACAATACTTAATTAAAACCACCCTTGCCCTAGGCCGGACTCGAACCGGCGTTCCTGCAACATGAAGTTAGCACGATAGGTCCATCTGTAGGAATCAGAGACGTTTTATCTCCCACTGGCAATATCGACTAATGATTATTCCGTTTAGAAAAATGTGTGCGTTCAGACAAATTATTCGCGTTATCTGAGAACACTTTCATCGTATATGTCTTACAGACTGCTCCTAAATTTAATTCTATAAGTGCTATTCTCATCATCGCAAATATTTACGTTAATGGTTCTCAGGGTTTGATACAAAGTTTGATATAACTCAGCCTGCTCACTCGTTTGGAGTTGGCAGACAACCATAAAACTCATACAAATAACTGAAACACGAAGATCCACCACACAAAAATGTTAATTACACCACTTTGGAGATTTTTGTCACTTACTAACTCAACTTTTCTGTTTAAAATATTACCTGCCTAGAAGTTTTCTCTATATATCTGAATAAAATAATTCCCGGAATAGTTTCATACAAGTTGCACAAAAATGGCAATGATATTTTTTTATTTTTTTTTACAAATTTGGCTTCCTGTATCTATTTTTCACACCAAGTTTAATGCACCTGATTATACTAAATTTTCTAACCAATGTCGTTTCCCTTAGCGATTACAAAAATTTTAAACTGTTATATTAAATGCCATGCAGTCATTCAATTTTCACGTTTATTCCCCACACGAACATATCTTTTTGATCATGAAACAATTTAAGATTGAAATAAAGCTCTGCTGAATCGAGTATAGATACTGCTGAAGTTAAAATGATCTCGACCATATATCAAATTATCGACACACTTTCAGGCACAGAGATTAAATACTTCGGTCTGAAACTTATTTTCAAAGACATTACGAGACCAAAAAACATTTGGCAGAACTGCACTTAGGCCTATGTCCCATCAAAGACCAAAGAATTCCTTTGTCAAGCAAGTTGATGTTTCAATCCCTGTAAATACTTCGCTCCAGTCATTCTGAAATATCTGGAGCGGTCATACACGCTCTTCCGCTGCTATGCGACGAAAGGTCCGCCATGTTTCCGCTGACTCTTCAATATATATTCTCAAACTTGACTTACATTTCTATAGATGGCAATTATTCCATTAAAGTCCTGTAATTTATTCCTAATGACATTTCCAAACATTCATTAAATATTCGAAAAATGACTCAAAACTCCTCAAATCCAGTCATAAAATAAGCACAAGCAACCTTACTGCTGTTATGTTGATTCTCCGGGTGGAACCCATCTTGCTGTGGCTTTCATCACAGGATAAAATTCCTATGATGAAAACCACAGCTATATGGCTGAGCCGTTAGGTATAAATAAATTGACGCGGCTCCACCCAGAGGACCAAGATAATATGTACAGTACAATGAATGCGGAAATCTACGCAACCATTCAACCTTACAACTGGTTGCCGCATGTAGAATAGAATACAACATGTGCATTAAAGCACAACGCTAATCATTGCTTGCTGTAGATTCAGTAAGAGTCAGTAATTATTTCGACATGCCTCTAAGAAACCGTAATCCTGTAACAACGTAAATAATTTTGTCGTGCGGTAGCAAACATAGTACACAAAATAATACGGGTAACTGGGCGTGCTAAAAATACTGATTCGGTGCTGTTTTTACATGGCAGTGTCTGAAAAACAATAAACGCCGGCAAAACCATCAGTCAGTTAAAAGATACGTGGTGAAACCCTCTACATCGTTCTACGGCCTCGTCGACCACGTAACGCTTAGAGTCTCAGAGACAAGAAGCTGACACGTGCCAGAAGAATTTGTCTGGGTCCTTTTTCCAGAACCTTGATTGCACGCCCTGCATAAAGAAATGTGTTGTTCTTCACGGCTGCTAACAGGGAGGGGAGCGGAGAGGCGTGCTTGCTAACGAGAAACAAGCTGCGACTCGCAATTACAGCGGGAATTTTTAGAGGACCGCACAAGTAAAGTATCTTGGTCTGAAATTCCTTTGAGCGTCATGTAAATTGCAGCTCACTTTACCCGCAGGCCAATTATGCAGCGTCAAAGCCTGGCGCTGGAAGAAGTGCTCCAGTCTGCACTGATGACGGTGATCAACCTCTCCACACCTCCACACGTGACTCGCTACCTGCACTAAATGAGCGGATTTTCAGTTTTTATATTAAACCAATTATTGCTATATCTTACTGCCTCTGATAAATATTCACAACGTTTATTAACTGAATAATAACGGTAATTTCGTGATTATCTATGCAGCTAGATTGTAGATTAAAAAGGCAACTTGCGAGCGCTATAGCGGTTAGCTCTTGTGTAAGAAATCTATGGTTTACTACTTGTAGGTTGGTTAATATGGCTATGACAACCTCACAAAAAAATTGAAATTGCATTAAGGTGAAAATTTGGATTTATGGGATTTATTTCAGCTAAATCATATAATTCTTTTATTTCCTTTTTCTTCTTCTTCACCACCTTTTTCCAACATTTTGGGGTCGGCTACCTTCGATGAGTTATATTTATCATTAGCATGGTCAAATTTTTTGAAGTTTTTATCCGCATGCGTGTATCCCTACTTCCAGATCGTACTAACTACTATTAGGGGAAAGTGTAGTGTTGCCATCTCTCTATGAAACGCGATAACTGTATTTCTTGTTTGTGAAATGTTTAGTTTAACATATTTCTTTTATTTAGAATTGACTAAAATAATTACTTTTTTTTGTATCTGGTAAATTTCACAATGCATTTTTCGCTGTTTTGTTATGGTGATTTCAAATCTTATTTATTCTGTTTATTCTGTTATTAGCACTTGAGAATTATACTTTAAAGATTTGGTGAAGTCGTTCTCAAAGCATGGCACAGTGGGAAGCATCTCGTATACTGCACGTACAGCAATTCCCAGTTGCGGTAACGTTTGTCCGGAGTCCACAGAAACAGCTGATATAGTCTCAGAGGTGTACTAGTAAGGTAGTCTTCAGTTGGTTACCAACGACCTTTTATTAGACTCGAGTTAGCTACATGTCGCTGAATGAACATTAGTCTAAATTCGCCTACCAGTGATTAGTGTTGCCGAAGTAATCCTTCAGCGCTGTCATTTATTTAGTCTGTCGTTTCTATTACAGATATCTTGTGCTGAGTTTAATAAATTAGGACCTAACCAGATTAGCTACTTTTATTCACGGATCGCAGAAGACATTAACTAACATGTTGCCTCAATCAATACAACTCACGGTTGGCGATCAATAAAGATTATTCCTAGGTGTCATTATAGGTCTGAAAACAGAGTACAGGAGAAACAAGAAGAATGAGGCACAAATCGAACAGACTATTAGGCCACAAGTCAGCGGTCATCTAACAAACCACGCAGCCACCTTCACAGTTTTATGATAAGTACAGCACAGGAACCGAATCTGGTGGACGCTCTGGCCTCGCATTCGGGAAGACGCGGGTTCGAATACCCGTCCGGGCATCCAGTTTTAGGCTTTACATGTTTTCTCCAAATCACTCCTGGCGATTGCCGGGCTGGTTTCTTAAGTAAGGCCATCGCCGAATTCCTTCCTGTTGCCACCAGTCTACCGAGCGTGGTGGTGTAACGGCTAGCGTTCTGGCCTCGCATTCGGGAGGACGGCGGTTCGAATCCCCGTCCGGGCATCCAGATTTGGGTTTTCCATGGTTTCCCAAATTACTCCAGGCAAATGCCGGGATGCTTCCTTCAAAAGGCCATGACCGAATTCCTTCCCATTCCTTGCCCTCCATCCTCTCCCCGTCTCTAAAGACCTCACTGTTAAGAGACATTAAGCAGTTAAAAAAAAAAAAACACACACACACACCAGTCTCTTCACGCCCCTAATGACCTCGACGTTGATGATGTCTGAAAACATAAACAAAAGAAAAAGTATAGAATAAATAAACCATTGTTCACAGCAGACTTCGAAAATTATTTTGCTGCAGTGTATGGGCTCGGAAGTTGGTACAGAAATTCACTAGCACAGCTCAACGCACAACACATAAGTTAAAAATACAGAACTCCGCAACGGACATCAAAGTTCTTTGATTCGTTGGTTGATAATAAGATAAGCAACAGAAATGTGGAAACGTGTTTCAGTTCTTCGGTTCCAATTTGGTAGAGGTCTTACAGAAATATTAGTTATAAATGTATAAACGATGGCACCATGACATTGTTTTAATTTTTATAACAACCACAGAGGTAGCGTTGTTACAATAAGATCACACATGATTAATTAACAACTTAGCTTCATTAGCACAGGCATACTTGCGGAAGATAAACACACTTGCAACGGAAGAGCTGTAGAGAAAATTGGGGTGAGAATTTCTGCGGACGTTATTTACGAAATTTTTGCTTCGAGGTCGAGTAAAGTGACGAAGGGCGAAAATTCTAACTGCAGCTTAGCCTTTATGACTCTAGGCGGGACATCATCAGATGCTTCTTATAGTTCCTCAGTAACGCAAACATAAAATAATACCATTAACTATGTTGTGGATGAGCGTAGAGGAAACAAAATCAGTGGTCTTATCGCATTGTTAGTTTGTTTCTTTCGTCGATAAGTTAGCGTAAGGTGAAGAAACACCGCGCCAGGCAGGGCCCCTCAGTTTTTCTCCTTAAAACTCGTTACGAGCTGTTCTTTGAGGGAGAGAACTCGCTCCCGAAAGTAGTAACTCGATTGTCGATCTGGTTGGGGTGAGCGCAGTGAATATGGCGAATTAGAGGGCATTCTGCGAGCCGGCCAATCAAATATCGGTGGCTCGGAACGTGCCGCGAATGGCTGCGCTCCCCTCGCGCACATCTGCATCCGCCTCAGCGGTATGTAGTCCCTGCGTCTTACCCACCACTAACAGAGCACTGATATGCATTTGATGGGTTCTGTTCACACACCTTTTTTTTCTCTCTACACGGAGTCTTCAAAGTTTGATTTCCAGAAATGGTTTCACTTAAAAGTAATTTTCACAGTGCTGAACTAAAGCTACTTATCGTTTGACTGAAAACAATGTAAACGGTCTGTAGTGCTCCGTTTACTGCTCTACAACAGTGATTCTCAGTCTTTTTCAACCCGAGAACCAATTAAATGTCAGAAATAATCCTATGGATCACCTAGCCACATGGGCCTAATTTTTTTTACCTTATGTGTACATTACCAAAATTTGGTACATATTATAACACAATCAATGAAATAACATGTATAGATTTCCTGGGGAAACACAGTTATTTAATTGGAAGTGAACTATTAAAAGTGAATTACATATTCAGTACTTTTAATATTTGTTAACGAAATGAATAATAGTGTTACAAACCTGCAAAGGCAGATACTAAACTACGGAGAAAAGAAAGAATCATAATATTATATTATTACTCACTGTTTATTTATTTTTTATTCTGAAATATTTAGCTCAATTACAGTTAAATTTGTTATATACTGCCTGCGGACCACAAGTCCCATCATCCCACCTAGGTTGGGAATCGCTGTTCTACGTGAAACTGTGTGCACATAAGAAACGTGCTGAGTAACTCTTGAAGAGCAAAGACCACTTGCAAAAACGTAGTCAAACAGACAAATTTCTAGGTTTTAATACATTTAACGCCTAAATATAATCTGAACTGGGCTTCGTAGTACCACGGTCGAAAACATGCAGTGTCAAATACACTGTGCATGCACCATTGGCAGATACCCTCTTTATAAAGCTCTTTCATGATTACAGTCTTTCATCAGCCTAGTTTGTTTCTACGTAATAAATGAAGTGTTTCACCAGCAAGTTAGAAAATAAAGTCATTTTTCTCCTTCCATTCGCCTGATTATTAAGAGAACGTGGTACAACTGGTAGGTAAATATCAGTTTGGGTTTAGGACAACCTAGGATACAACAGAATCATTCCTATGGTTAAAATTAATATTGCAAGGGAAAATTAAGAAAAACAATGTGTTTCTGCTCTAGGGAAAACTTATAATAACGTAATATTGGACAAGAGATTCAAAATTATAATGAAGTTAAGTTTAAAGCATCGATAAATAAAAATCTGGTCTCTCTAAAGAACGAAGAATATCATCTGATATGCGTTAAAAAGTGTTTAAGACATGGTTTTAGTGTAATCTCATTAATATAGAGCTTGTATATGAAGAAAATGATCAAGAAAGTGAAAAAAACCGTTCTGAGAGGTAAAAAGTTCTTAGGAATTACAACCTGATTTGATCCTTACGTAGTCCAATTTGCAGATAAGGTATGAGATATTGAAAAGTTGTTGGATGACATTAAAAAATAGTGGGATAAGGATCTGGACTCAGTACAAAACAAAGATGTCTTACAATAAAGAGAACTGATAGAACTATTGTTTAACTGTTTTTTCTTATTGATTAAAGCTTTGTCGACGTCGATGTTATTAGAGGCGAGAAAGATCAGGGGACAAGGAACGTGAAGGAATTCTGTAATGGCCTTTTGAAGGCACCATCCCAAAATTCGGCTGACTTGAAAACCCGAATCCTGATGGCAGGACGGGGGATTCTAACCCAGGTCCTCCCGAGTGCGAGGCAAGGGCGTTACAATTCATGTCTAGGACAACTGATGACGGAAGCAGAAGGATCTCAAAAGGAGAATAGCAGTATTGAAAATAGTCTTTTCAAAACACAGACATTTTTGATAGTTGACGTGACATAAGTAATCATTTTCTAAAATTGTGTTTACAGAACTGCACTTTGTAGAAGTAAAGATTGGTACTGCACTTTATGGAAGTAATGATGGTAATTTATGAATATCACAAAGAGTAATATTTAAAACATCTGAAATTTGACACTATAGAAGAATGTCGAAAATTAACTGGCCAGTCAAAGTACGAAATGAACGTGTTTCGGAAAGGACGGGAGAGTAAAGCGGTTTGTGGAAGAGTCTCACTGAAAGAAGAGACAAAACGACATTAGCAGGTCAAACAATGAAGTTGGTAAGTTAAACAAAGTTTGTACTACGGATTGAACAGTAGTTCACGACAAGACGGTTAAGGTTACTAACCAGAGACCTAATGTACGTTGACTGTATAGACTGATGTAGAAACACAAAGCGAGGGACGCAAGATATCGTGAAGTCGTAAAATCAGAGAAAACACGTTTAGTTCACTCTGACGTATCCACATTAACACCATACTACGTTGAAATGTTCCTGCTGTGTTTTAATTACCAATAACAATATCGAAGAATGTGATAGGTTGGTAAACACTCCTGGAACGCCAGAGAACAATAAACATACATTAGCATACAAACAAGAAGTCGGTGAAAATGAATTAAGCACTGTTTCTCGAATCTTTGAGTTGTTTACTTTTTTTTTGGTAAAGTTGTAAGAAAACTATTCAGCTGTATTCAAGGACGTGAAAATGGCGTTGTGAAATTCGCTTTGTGTTTGTGCCTAGTCTGGGAGTGTTCCGAGGAGCTTGCGATGAGGAGCGGTCAGCAGAGGCGCTGACGAGCTGACTCTCAGCTCATTAGGGGACCACACAGGGTGCCACGACCACTACTAGGCGCAACTCAAAGACGTTTCCAGACAATCACCGAAGAGAAACGCGTATCACCCCTCATTCACTAAATTCGGCACTACTTGAAGCGCAACCTGAGCTCTACGAGAATAATATAGTCTCATACGCTTCGTTACGTTCCACAAACGATTAATTTATATTCCAAAACTATAGTGAACTAAGATGTTACTTAATTACATCCTACTTTCTTATAATTTTTGTGAAGGAATATTTGCAGTCCAGCACCTGATACGGATTTCGTCGCTCATGATCATCCCTGAACTAAAGCAGCTGAAACAGTCGTATAAACAACATAAGAAAGACACTATTGCTTATCAGCTTAAGTGCCTCAGATCCACAGCGAATTACGCGACAATAATAATTATAGTTTAAGCTAGTTTACGACCGTCATCGGAAATATAATAAGTTTGAGTAAGTGAGATTCCAAAATTTTTCAATAAATATTTTTTACACTGATTTTCAACCTCTTCCTATCTTTATATTGTCCATAGCCACTAGTGTCTCACAGGACATTGGATCTGTTGCCTAAAACACGCGTGCTAACCTTTCGCTACACAACCCTACTCGTTATTTTATTTTTTGTACTAAATTTAAACCTGAACTTCATCTTACCTTCTGTTAATTTAATTACTAAAAATAGGTATAGAACCTAACTAAGAAGTGTTGTGTAACGAATATGACATAGTATTTACCAAACAATAATTTTTCATACAATGACGATAGTTAAAAGAATCCACACAAATTAGAATAATTCTGAGGTCTTTTGGATGACGAAATATCTAAAATACCAAAATCAAGTATAGTAATATTACTAGGAGATTTCAATGCCCAAACAGGTAGAGAGAGAATTCATTGAGCAAATGTAGAAGAATATCCAGAGCACAGCAAAGAGCGAATAAAAACGGAACGGGATCAATCACTATTTTAAAAACCTTTCAACTGAAGCTGATGTTGACTTTCGTTAAGAAACACCAAAGAAAATCTACAACATTGGTATCTCCAAATCCGATATAGGTGAATTTCAACTGGTCCACGTAGCCAACTCCCACAAAAAGATTTTAAAAAAACCATGAATCTCAAGGTAATAAAAAGCAGGGAATTCGACTGTAATCATTATTTGTCTAGACTTAAACTCAATTTTGCACACTGAAGATATTACAGAAGAAAGTAAAGGGTGAAGAAATATAATACCGACAGACTACAAACTACACAAGAAGCATTAGTAAATTTTTGGGAAGGAATAAAGTAACTCAACCCGGTAAATGCCAGAATTCATGTAAAGAAATAACCAAGGCAACTCAGAAAACATTTGGATTAACCAGGCAGAAAATAAACCTTGGTGAAATGAAATATGCGAAGAAGCGTTATCAGAAAGAATAAAACAATGGAAAAAAGTGGAAATGCTCTGGAAACATTGGCCATTATGAACAGTTCAAACAGCAAAGGAAATGCACCAAAATGAATAATAAGGGGATTTAATAGATCTTTCCAAAAATCACAACTTATTGAACTGTAGGATAGTTTTGTCTAAAACAATTGCCGAAACTTTTATCAGGTTTATCAAGCGATAGTATAAGCTTCAAAGATGAAAATGATAGAACTGGCCTAAACAATATTGGGAACAACGAAATACTTGTAAAGCCTTATATATCAGCTTCCAAACTGCCCTGAACCAAACCAAAAATTGGAATTTTCAGATCTTAATGAAAATCTAGGAGAAGATACACTGCAGAAGAAATAATTAACAATCTAAAAGATAATGAAGCTAATGGAGAATACTCCAAAATAGTAGAACTTTATAATGGTCGCAATCAAAAATCGGTCAAGAGTTACAGTTAATTTCTCAAGATATTTGGAAACAGAGAAGATTCCAAAAAGAAGTATAGAAGGTGTCATTAATTCATCCATTGCATAAAAAAGGTGACAAAAAGGTGTTGATACATAGAGAAGTATCACTATTGCAAGTAGCTTACACAAATCATTCTCCAAATTCTTACTGAACAGTGTAGAGACAACACTTGACATGCAGTTGGGCTAATATCAAGACGGACTTCGAAAGAGTAGATCTTGCTCAGAGCAAATATTTAATTTAAAATCCGTACTCCATCACAGAATACTAAACTCAAAGGACATAACATTTATATTTACTGATTTTAAAAAGGATTTTTACTCTGTTAACAGGGAAACCTTGAACAGAATAAGAGTGAATCTGGAGTGAAATCTAAACTGCTTAGCTAATTTTTTAAACACTTACAGACACAATTTCAAAAGTAAAGTTTATGAGCGAAATATCGAAGCCTATCAAAATAAATACAGATGTGGGGCAATGTGATGGTTTGACACCCATTTTGTTCAGCTGTGTCTTCGAAAAAATTGTAAGAATTTGGAATAAAGAATTGAAAGGTACAAAATTTCACCAATATCTTTGGGGAGAGAAAACAAAGGTGTTGAAATAAATATCTGGCATTAGGGGACAATTTTGCTATAGTTTCAGAGCGTATTACAAGTGTTACAACACAAATCAATTTCTTGGAATAAATAGTCAGCAAAACTGGTATGAGAATTTCTGTAGAAAAAACTAAATTCACTGCAAACATTAAAAATGCTTCAAATTGTTAACGAAAGATGTTTGATGAATAGATCAAGTAAAGAAATTTAAATAACCTGGGGAAGTAATGCCTCGTACTGAACTAAGTATTAGATAAATTGTATTAACTAGCAAGAAGCATTGTGAGGAAATTCACGAGTACAATTAAAATTACAGAACTATGGAAACAAAAAAGTAATAAGAAAATAAACCAGAAAATAGAAAAGTAACAGAATCAATAAAAAATATCTTTAGAATGGATGGTAAAAGGTTAGCAAAAAAGATACTCAATTACTTTTGGGGAAAAAAAATCAACAACATACTGGATTTGTAAAGATAAAAGACAAGAGAAGACTAAATTATGGAAAGAGAGATCTTTAGAATGAAGGAATTAAGTATGAAAAGATTCCAAGGTAGAAGTGGTCAGAGAAGAGAAGAGAATTGGAAATGGCATGAGGCCTTCATTTAACCTGCTTCCATGTGTCGTTAAACCATTACTACGTGGTACGAACTTGATTCCGAGTCATCTCAAAGTTGACATTAAACCGCCTCAAGTAACCAGCAATGCTGTGACTTTTGAATAAATAATGAAAGATTTACACTTACATTTTTGAGTGGAATGTCACTAATTTACCTTTAAAAAAATTATTGAAATACAGTAAATTAGAAGTGTGCTATGAAAGTTGGCCAAACAGTTTTACACGGAAAATTTGACCAGGATATGGCAAAAATGACATAATTCGAGATTTATTTTAAAACCATTTGATCGTAAATATCTAGTTTTTCTCTGAAACCAGTTGAACTTCATCGATAATTGGGTGCCACCAGAGTCGAATACGTTGTTTACAATTAATGAAGACAATTTCGTATCTGTATTCCTGCGTTGTTCAGAAGATAAAATGTTCTTTAACTTACCATTGGGTCATTGGCCAGGTAAAGCCGACATGCTTTAAATAGTTAGCGTCTGAGAGACTTCGAGGCACAGACAGGCACATCAGATGCGTCGAATTTTACAGCGATGCGTGGCGATTTTCGTTTATGCCAACACATGTGTGTACGCAACACAATAAACGATTGGTGCAGGGGAAACCCTAGCTACGGCTTTCTGCTCGAATAACTGCAAAATTTATCAAAAACTCTCTCCTCAACAATAGCTGATGCCATATGATGTGATTCTCTGTTTATTTTGCAACTTCACTTGAGCTGTGATATGTTTTCAGTGATATGTATTGTACTCTCCCAAGCTTTTATTCTCTATTCACATGGCATGTGTTTAGCAATACTTTTAATTTTGTATTGATATATTAACTACATTAACGTGTAACGCTTCTATACCCCCTTGTTTAGGACGAATGATAGTAGCATTTGGTATGAAAGCTTCCAAATAATTCTGCAGTAGTAAGAAATTACAAAAATGCAGTCCAACAAATCTGATTTTGAAGTAAACTGAATTAATAATAGATGAAAAGATTTTAGTTAACTGAATGTGATCTAAGTACCTCAAGTCACAACGCTTTAGCTACATAGGTTGGCCTAAACTTGTTAGTTTCTCTACGGATGAAGTATGGCCACAGTATCTTCTCTTGCATCTGACCTCAGACCGCTCTTCATCGCCCACATCTTCCTATGCCTCTTACATTCGGTTACATATGATGCTAGTCAGTGATTTTGACGCATGTGATGTAGCATCTGTAGTAGTAGAACAATTTTCGCAATTGTGGCCGTATGCTTGTGCAGCTCATTTCATTAAAATATCTTTATATCCTCCATTTTCATCATTTTCTGATATTTCTTTCAATATTTTTTCATCCATTAATGTCCTGGAGATGTTCGTAATTGTAATGAAATTTCATCAACTGCTACAGCATTATTTGAATTTTAATGTTTCAAAACTGAGAAAGATGTTGTCAAAGAAGGATGTCAACAAAATAACTATAGATGATTATGCATAATCAGTTCGATACATGGTTGAAGTAAACAAATTTTATAGACTTAGATATCAAAAACTGTTTTATTCAAGAAGTTAAGATACTTAAGACTTAGAATAAAAGTAGTACTCTGAACCAACCAGCTTTTTTTATTGGTTTACTGCTTGTCGACGTCGTGGTCATTAGAGACGGTAAAGGACTGGGACAAGGAACGGAAATGAATTCTGCCATGGCCTTTTCTGAGGGAAGCATCCCGGCTTTCGCCTGGCGTGATTTGGGAAAACCATGGGAAACCCAAATCTGGATGCCCGGACAGGTATTTGAACCCGCGTCCCGAATGCGAGGCCATAGCGCTTACCACTCACCCACCACGCTCTGTGAACCATCCAGACATTTTCCTGGAGTGATATCTGGAAACCACGGAAAAGCGAAATCCGAATAGCCGGACAGTGATTCGAACCCACGCCATGCCAAATGCCGAGCTCAAGCGTTACCGCTCTCGCACCAGGATAGATAGCTCATCCTTGTCTCATTCGTTCAGCAGTAGCATTCGTAGTTCCACCGTTATCACGAAGACCAATCGTCGGGCCTGTAGTTGGCGGCAGCAGCGTCAACTAAAAGGAAGAAGTTTACTGAAACAGGTGGCACTATGTAGTGACTGGTTGGTAGTGGTTCAAACCTTTAAGTTCAAACTGGATTACCTAAGCGTCCACAGGAACATGGCCGCTTATCGTGCATTTTCTAAGTTACTTTGGAGAAAGATTGCCTCTGTGTATCTGGGACTGTATATGTGACGTAAGTGGGTTATCAACTTGTTCACGCTGTGTTTTGGTAATTAACCTACAATTGTTAAGCATCAAGCAGTCTCATTCTCCTATAACGAATACTGTATTTAAATCCGGATTGTGTTTGTCCTGCAGTGCTACTCAGGGTGGAATCCCCAAATCTGACCTTTGCACTTGTCTCTCCGGCTAAGACTTCCCGTATGATACTCACCGCTCAGTCATGATATGAATTCAAATGATAGAAAAAAGAACATTTTATGTATGCATAACGATTCGACTTTTGCTATAAGAAGAGTCAGTAACAGATTATGTACAGCCTGCCGACAACAAGATAATTGGTTTGGCAGAAGATCATGTTCCAAGAATGGAATTAAAATTGGCCATGCTCTATTGAAGGACCTATCCCGTGTTTCTCATGGAGCGATTTCAGAAACCACACTATGGAATACACAAATTGGACTGGTTTTATTTTTTTCACGTGTCCAGGACTTGACATTACAAGTTGTGGTGGCCGCCGGGGTTCTTTTAGGTAAATTAGAATAAGTTATGAATTCGTACAATGAAACCAGGAGAAGGTCAGTTGCAACAGAAAGAATAAACACTTGCAGACATCGGAATGTGACGATGTAGGAGCCATCACCTAGCAGAGTAGGTGAGATAGTCAGCAAGAATAAACTGCACAACGACGTCATTTGCAAAAGGGTGGGAGAGTCACGCAGGCAGCTGTTGGTCGGAAAGCCTCCCTGACACATGCAAATAGTGGGGGAACGAGGATCAAAACCAGAGTGCACGGAGCAGAGAGGGTCGCTAGGTCGCCTGTCGGTCGTCGATGTTGGCTCTTGATTTTAGGTCGATTTGGCAGATCGGCCGTGGCAAAATCGAAGCGGGCAGTTAGCAGCCGGCAGCAGCAGTGATGGAAGCAGCCTAGCAGCATACGCCATCATATTCAGTACAACAGGTGGGACGGAGCCACTCTGAGGAAATATAGTTTGGAGATATCGAACATGATGCCAGCTAGAAGGATAACTACTCAGGCATTAGCAGGATGGAGTAACTGTCTTGCGTATAATGGGCTCAGGGAGTCAGTGGAAGGATTAACTGTCTATAATATAATATTTTAAACCTTTCTGGAGTATCATTTATGCAGTGTATCATTCACGTGACTTAGATTTTTACCCACTTATTAAAGTACCTGTTGCCAAATGGCAGAGTGAAGACAAAAAGATTCGCCCGACCACGAAAAAGTTAAAACAAATAAAATAATTGATTAATTAATTAATGCCATGCTTATAGACTACAGCACACAAATTAAATGGAATGTGTTGACCAGAATTCTGCAATTCTGATGGTCTTTTCATTTGTCCTAGAAAGGTCGTCGATGGTGCAGGTTTCTGGTAGGTTTCTGCATACCAGGAGATGTTGTGAGTCCTGCAGCTCACCACAGTCACATAATACGTTTGAATACGCTTGATATTGGAGTTCACGGAAGGAGCCTCCTCGAAGATCGTGCATAACAGCGAAATATGAAAGTTCATACCATGGGGCATACCCTGGGAAACGTTAAGAATAATCTTAACGGCATATAATTCCACCACCCGGACCAATTTCGAACTAAACGGTTTTCTCAAAGCCAACTCTTTTGGTTATATCAACTGAACTGGTGGGAACTGGATTCGAGCCTACGTCTTTCCGAATGTCAGTCTCGGAGATACTGGAATGATTTACAGTTGGAAGAGTGAAGCAGTAGTGAATTACAGCGAAATAAGTAGTCTGACACCAGTGAATCTAGTAGGACTGCAAACTGTACATACGGTATACGAGTTTATCGCTGCAGTTAACACACCTACGACGCGAAGTAACAGGTATCTATGATTAGTGGAAACGAGTGACTCAGAGTTGCATTGATGCTATTTTCGTTGTTTTACTGTACACAGTTAACTTTGCAGAATTTTTCCTTGCTGTTTGCGTTTTTTGTTTTCCTATTAAACTGCTCGTTTCTGTGACAAAAGATTTTTGGAGTAAAAGCTTTTTCCACATTCGTTTAAGTAGTCGGAGACCTGATGACACCCACCTGGAGCTACAGACAACTGTCACGCCATGTCTTACCATATACTCATGTAATACAATGCAAAGTATGTATGCAACTAATTTAAAACCACCTCACACACAACTGAATGCGTCTTTATCAGTTTACGAGCAAAACAGCTAAAAACTGCAGTCGTTTTATGAATTATTCTGATAATGTCCTTACAGCAGAAAAGTGTTTAACATTAGCTGCTTTTCTTTAACCCTCCAGTGTGGCTCAACGCACTGAGGCGCCACACAGTGGACCGGGAGGATCAACGGGGCAGACACGAGTCCAGGCACCAGCGTTCCGCAGTCCTGACTGCGGGTTTCAGCAGCCATCAAGGCGAAGGCTGCGATGGCTCCAGTCTCCACCTCATAATATACACATTTCACAAACAAAAAATATACTTATCACACACAGAACATAGTTGCAGGTTTCAATGCAATACTTCACTTCCCCCATTAGTGCGTAGCAGGGCCGAAGGTGAGTGGTAACGTCTATCCGGATATCGACTTTCGGTGGTTTCCCTAAACTACTCCAGACGAAGCGGGGATGGTTCGTTAAAATGAAACGGCCTTGGCAGACGTCCTTCCCATTCCTTGCCCCAAGTCTTTTCCCGCTTCAAATGACATCGAAGTACACAAAAGAGAGAGAGAGAGAAAAAGAAAAAAAATCCTAGCAATACGATCTGGCAGTAGGTATAAAATTCACTTGCGACCGTAAAGTCAAAGACCCAAATTTGGCCATGATAGCGATGAGTAAAACTTTAAAAATCATCAAAAGCAGCCGACCCCAAGATGTTGGGAAAAGGTGGTGGTGAAGAAGCAAATGATTAGCAGTTTTTGTTTAAGTAATTCTGATTCAAGGAAATGAGATTATTTTTGTAACCTACCATTGCGATAATATAATCCAATCTGATTTTTTAAACTGTTTGAAATATATTTAGACGAGTAAGGAACTACTGATTCTATTATCTTCTATGCACATGGTTTATTTTCCCACATTTTCAATACGAGATTCTGCTTTATTTTTGTTTCTGGCTTTAAACTTCGTCGACGTCGAGGATATTACAGGTGGGAAAGGACTATGGGCAGGGATTGGGAAGGAGTTTGGCCATGGCCTTTTGAAGGAACTATCCAGGCATGTGCCTGGAGTGATTTAGAGAAACCATGGGAAACGTAAATCTGAATGTCCGGACGGGTAATAGAACCTCGTCCTCCGGATTGACGTGATCCCTATCCGCTGTTGCACTGGCCGGCACTGGTCTGTCGGTCGTGACTGCGCCTGGCTGGCTCGCGAGCGGGGCTGTTAATCAGGCGAGCCGCCCTGACGGATGGCCCTTGTCGCGCTGACTGCCCCCATCCAGCGCTCCTCTCCGGTTACTGCAAAGCCTCCGCCGTGATGAATTTTTCATCCCAGAATAATTTTCCGTGTTTCGCAAACGACCCGCTCGCCTCGTGCCAGTCATTTGTTGCGCGTGTGCGGAATTTATTAGAGCTGCAGGTCGGGTTAACGGCGCCCACCGCGCGCTGCGCACTCTACCTTTTTTTTTGCACGCTAGATTAGTCGCATTTGTATCTCTCCGGCGGTATCACCTGCGGAAATGAACACTTGGCTGGAGTGTCACGCGCTCTGCCGCCCCGTCTCTCTTGCGACGATTTATAGCCTTATTAATTACAAACAACGAAATTACTCGCACAGCCATTTTTACTCTCCATCTGGCAACTCAACTGCTCTAGATATTTATCAGTATTACATTCTACTATTAATGAACTTATGGAAGTTATAATATATGAAACCCCTGCAGTTTGACAATGATTATGAAGAGAAAATGACTCTAAATTAACAATTCGTAAAACAGTGAGCACAAAACTGCTTTCTGTACTGATCCCCGGTGCGTTAATTATGAAACATTATTGTGTTATTAAGTTTTTTTTAATGTACTTTAACCAAAATACGTTATTTTGATATTTAAATGGCATCTAACAACCTTGTAAATTCTCCTTAAGTATTCTTCTCACCTCTTCTATTTATTCACCACATTTTCCTAAAATTAGGGGTCTGCTGCCTTTGATTTCATCATGGGCATGGTCAAATTTACAGACTTGGTTTTACGGCCGCTTGTCCTTGCTGACGCCAAGCATTTTATACCTACTGCCAGGTCGTACTGTGTACTAATGAAGGTAGTGAGGTGTTGCCATCTGCCTGCCAAATGAGTAACTATGTTCTGTGTGTGATAAGTGATTTTTGTTGTTTTTGGTATAATATGTAGTCTATGAGGTGGATATTGAGGACCATCGTGGAATTCGGCTTGATGTCTGTCGAAAAACATCAAACAACCACAGTGAGGACGGCTGGTACGCGGTGTCCTGGGCTCCTGCCCAGTTCCGTTGTACCTCCCCGATCCAGCGTCCGGCGCCACTGAGCCACAGTGGAGGGTTGGTATCATTTACATTTACCTGTAACTAAATTCAATGATTGTTATAGTCTTCCGGTTTCATTAAATTTTATGGCTGTATTAACCAATTTCGTGAGTTATCAAAACGATGAAACGCTGCAATTTGAGGGCTTGATTGGCCGAGCAGAGATCATGCGAGAGTATTGCCCCAGTCAGAGCTTACGAAAGCTGCACACAATCACTTCGCTCTATAACAGACTACAAGGTGCCGTCAGACTAACGGGAGTCTGATAAAGGTGCCATCCATGAACTGCTCGTGAACTAAACTGTACAGCTGTACGCTGCTTCAGGAAGAATGGTAGAACATGTCTAGAAATTATATTTAAACCCACACAGAGAAAATAGTCCATAGAGGCCATGTAGATACAGACAACACGGACTGCTAGAAAGGGAAAGTTGTAATAATTCAGATGAATATTTCGTATCTAAAATAAGTAATTTCTTATTTCACCATTATAAGAAGTACAAATAGAGATATCGCGAGACGACGTATTTCAAGTGTGAATGAAAGTCCAGACAAGTACCGATTGTATAAATAATTAAAGAAGTAGAAATAATTAAAGATACGAAATAAAAGCAAGTCACTGTTTTAAGATGAAAAGCAAAATAACGATAATGTCGACTACCTAAATGCGCGAGCTTTGATCCTTCCTGCTGAGAAAGCATAGTTAATCATTAAACCCGCCAAGACTCAGTTTGAAGTCTCCAGTGTTATTTTCAAAAACATTTTCCCAGTATTCATACATAAATCGGCTATAACAAATCTATTTTTCTGTATTCCTTTATATTTATTGTGGATTTAGAGACTGAAATAATTTATTAATTTGCGATGTTTTTTTACATGTATGAAGTACTTAATTCAGAGTTTACCTGATTTATATTCCTTATGTGATTATTCTGTTGGGTTTTTTCCATGTTACTCCACTTCGGAACATACGAAGCGCAGTATTTAGAACGGCTGAAAGCGTAGAATTAACTGATAGTGCGATGCGACATGCTTACGAAGTAAGATTCAAAATTCTAAAAGAACATATTCCATATTTTCATCTTCAATTTTACATGTATACTATAAAATAGTTGTTAACAAAATTTGATATTTAGGAGTCAATGGTAATTTATTAACTATCAATAAATATGGTAAATTCTCTATACAAGGCAACTTCACAACAAAATTTATGAAATGGAATTTTACTGTTTCGTTTTTGACAGAGAGAAGTGCCGTTTGCAAGTTATTCACATTCTACATAAAAATAGGCTTGGTACATAAGGTTAACAGAAGGCTTGTCGAAACAGGAATGATAATTTAATGACGACATAAAACAAAAGATCAGAACCTAAATAGTCAGAACAGTAATTATTATTGTCGCACGTTTTGTGTATGAAAATGCGTACCTTAAATTCATTTCTGAAAGTCGAAATGACAGAGAACGCAGCATGGCGCTGACTCGTCACATCCTTCTAGTGCCAATGGTTGCGAATGGCAATGAGGAACTCTACCTCTGCGAATCCTGCACTCACTTCTCCCTTCGAAGTCTCTTTAAGCCAGCGCCACTTTAGATAACATTAGCAGGAAACATTCGCCGTTCATTCCTTTGTTCTCTGTTCGAAAATATTGTGCGTTTACCAATAGGTGCCGACACTCTGGGACGGCAAGGAGTCAGCCGAAGGAGGCCCAACGAGCAGTAAAAGGCGCCGCTCCACCAGGTGGCAAGCCGGCTCCATACTGGGCCCGCAGCTGTCAGCAATAATAGCGGCATGGGGTGGCGGCCTCCTTTGCTGGCACAATAAGTCCGCTTTGTTATACGCAGCTTTCACCAAAACAAAGGTTATCCGCAGATACGAATATTATAAAACCCTTACGACCTACCACATAAAACAATATGTTTCAGCTCAAGCTTGGTAGGTTCTGAGAGATTTATCTTCCACTGATGATAAGCCTCAATGAAACATTCTGTAATTCGATAATTGAAGAAATTTTCTGTCACCACTTGTTACTGTTTATTTATTCATTACTTATTTTATCCTATTACAGTGTAGCCCAACAACTAATACAAATATTTTCGATTTATCACTAATGTTATGTGCAGATAGAATTTGTTCAAGATGTAAGGCTAAATTGAAAGAGTTACATTGGTTTTAGTTGGTTAATTGTCATATAGTTAATTAATGCTTACAGACTTATTTGCATACAACCAACATTTACATATCAGAATTCACATACACACGTGTACATACGTACACGTATAAATATATATATATACACATCACTTCCACACACATATCGTTAGTTGTATATGAACTTTGATTAACTTTTTGCAATTTGACCTCATTATTTCTCTTATTTAGACACCTTTACTATAATCCAGGCATGGCAATAAAAAGTCTTTTTTTTTCTTTCCCCTATTCAATTTAAAAGAAAAAGGACTCATGCTGTAATTGTAGCTGCCTCCGCAAAGAGGCTTTAGAAACAATAACCAGAGCCCCAACACCGCCTCCAAACAACAGGCACAGACACGAACCGTAAGTATTAGTAATGATACCTTAATTAATTTCAGCTGAAGGACGCGTGGGCCTCAGTATACACTCGTCACCATGATTCCACAACCGCTTGCCCCTCCACATGGAATATGTAACTTACGTCCACAAAATCATCAAAACCAGTACCTCACACATTAGTTCATTCTCCAAAGTTTTGTGTCGGCTCCCAGCCGTGAATGGAGCTATTTGTCATTACAGCACTAAGTATTTCACCACAAGCTACAGAACTTGTCGACTTTAACTGGTCAGGATTTCCCAGTTATGAGATTGAATATATGTATGATTTGTACATTCTTTCGTTAATAAATCTATTTCTGCAATTTACTTTTATCTCATCGCTGATCACTCTCCAGCTACCAAGTGAGTGGTAAAAGAATTATATGTAATGTTCTTGATTCATTATCCTTGTCTTATTGGATATCCAGCTAATTTTTTTATCCGAATTATCTTCAGAAACTTAAACTAAAGTGAGGATACAACTGTGGTCTCACGTTTTGTCAATGTTCTCAACCCTCCAGTGTTGATGAAATATTTATTGAACTTACCACAGGATCGGATATTGGAAAAAAAATTCAGGTAAAACTGCTGGAACTTCCCTAGACAATTTATCCAGCAAAAGATATTACTGTTAAAAGGTGAAATTGCAAATTGATTCTATTTCAACAGTAATTATCTTAGAAACAGAAGAATTAACCAAAACAACAAGGAAATTTATACATGTTTTGGCAATTAACACAATGTATGAGAGATATCTTGTATATTGTGATTTGTAATGAAACGTGACATGCTTATCAGACATGGGAAATCTGGGGACCTTAACATCGCAACTATGAAAGCTGCAGGAAAAGATAGCCTGATTGTGACCAAATTATAAGTGATAATAGGAACAAGTACAGTGATTAACTGTTTTTAACTTCGTGGAAATACGGCTGAAACGGAGGGATCTCTGTAGGTGAGGTACGGCCACATTAGGTATATTTAGTTTAGCCGCGACATTAATCAGTGTTTCTTTTGTTCGTTCCATCGAGAGATACGATGTATCACTGATTTTAATGATCGGTTTAATGAAGAAATATGGTTAGTACATACAATCGAGTAGGGCTGCCTGTACACGGACGATATGATTGTCGGCGGGGCGAGCCGTCAGCAGGTAGGCTGGCCCGCGACACACGGGTTGCGGCGGGCATCGATCGGACACGCGCCGCACACAGGGGTATTTGACACAAAAAGCCGATCAAAAGTCAAAAAAATTTTTTTAGCAAATTCCAAGAACCCGTATATACCTGACTCGAGGCAAATGTCTACAGAATCACAATCAGCTATATTTTTAAGATAAGCTTCATTCCCCACCCTGTGAACAGTCATCTTCTTAGCACATTCCAAGACCCACGTACTGTTACCAAGTAAATACAAGAAAATTATAAGTTGTACCAATTTAATTTGTGAGTGATGTTAAGTGAGCAGAGGTGATTTTAATCATGGATATTGTTCAGCCAGGTACCTAGAACTGAAATAATAGTAACATACATCCAAAAGTATCACACAACTTTATTTCTGTACATTTTAGTAAGCTGACTCATTTTGTACTGATTTTTTTATTACTAAAGGTATTAAAGAGTGATTTTGTTATATTTCCGGACCTTTCCCGAGTCTGATTTCTTGTATGGTATTGTTTTAGTGTACTATCTTGGTGTTTAATTGGAAATTAGGTGCCAAAAAGTGCCAAACGTCTATTTATTCGAAAAAATTCTAGATTATTTACAATGAAACAAACCTACTTTTCTTCCGTCACATTAATTCATCTAAGATTTTCTTTGTTATGGGCTCTTCTGGTATCATGCTCATGACCCAAAAAATTATTTATGATATGATTAAATACGAGAAAGGAAATGATTTCGTGCAAAAGTAGTAATTAGTCCAGGAAAATATTTTAAATCAACTAACATTCACGGTCGAACAAACGCAACAGTTCGAACAAAAGTTTTCAAGGCTTAAATTCGAAATTAAAAGAAAATGGCAGGCTGCTAAGAGAAGTGAGAGTGTGTTTTAAAGAAATACCATGATTGGTTCAAAAGATGTATCGAAATCCCCATAAAATCCAATCCGACCACTGTGGGTCGGCCTAGAAAATCTTTCGATGATTTGACCGATTTTAGCAAATGATGTCCGCAGAGATAATAGGTATTAACAAAACATTGATTGTCAGGTTTTATACTATTATGTGAATGATATAGTATAGTGGGCACAAGATATATAAAAATACTCCCCACTGCCACGAAAAATTTAAGATGTAATTACTGTACACTGAAGTGTACTCGTTTCATCCTATGTCACCTATACAAGAAGTATTTATTGAGTGCCCACTTATAATAGAGTATGCACTTTTGCCGATAGGTAATGTGTCGAAGCAGCAGCAGAGGCTAGAAACAAATATTTTCGACGATTTAGGGAGACATTCCAGAAAACTTAGTTGGGTTTAGTGCAACACAGATGTCATTAATAGGCTTTCATTAACGTAGGATCCGTATTTGAGCTTGATCAGGCACAAAACCCCCAAAACATCTAAATCATTCAATCTAGAAACTATTAAAATATTACTTTAATGGGACCCGAGTACTCAAGAAGAGAACGAGCCGTTAGGTGAAGGTTCCGACGACGAAGGATGAGATGGTTCGTCAGAATTATATTTTAGTGTACAGTACATGTATGATTATTATTTAGGTATTCTGTAAATATTCGCTTAATATGTTATAAAGTGTTTGAACACAGTACGTGTTCTTTATTATTACTCCTACTTCACAGTTATAAGTTCTAATACACAAAAGAAGCGAAACAAAAATCTAAATTATGTAGAAATAATTTTGATCGACTTTTTGTGTCAAATACCCCTGTGTGCGCCGGCGGGCCAGCGTCTGTCGCAGCCACAACGCACAGGAATAAGGACCACTAACACAACGCGCGCTAGATGCAGCCTGGATTCGTCAAGGTGGCGACAAGTCAGGACACATTATTGTATCAGCGACAAGAAACTACGGCTCCAGATTTCAGTTTACCTCGACGCGAGACAAGATTTAGATGCTATCAAAAAATATTTGTTTTTACAACAAAATGGTTCAGTGGAATTATAAAAACACAGGTCTGAGTGTACTATGTATATTTCTCGGACTAAACGAGAGTTGATCCCAATACTTTTATTAACAATGTAATGAATTACTCAATGTAGAAAAAAGTCACACAATTTTAAATTATGTGTAATTTTTTATTCCTACTGCAAAAGACACTGCTTCCTTTCTTAAAAATTCCTATCCTCTCGGATCTACTAGCACTGAAATGGTTAAAAGTTCCAGGCAAGAAAATCGGAATCAGTTCATAACATTTAAAACCTCCGTGAAATCTAGATCGTTGTAAACGATCTATTATCAAACTTTTACGAGAACCTTAATTCGTATCATATTCTTTCATCTTATAAGAAACACATTATGACAATTACAAAAATGGGGGTGGGTCGTAACTGGTAGTGGCGGGAGCTACTACCGCATGTGAATACGTGTTTGTCAAACCAAATAAGCAGTGAAACAACAAATGCTGTTTATAACTTAATATTTTATTTAGGCATCCAAGAGAAACTGGTGGCGAGTACTTAACTGCTGCAACACGTGTTCCAAGCGATGTAAGTGAAAATATCGTTTATAACTACAATTTTCATATGGGTACAAGATGAAACTAGGGCTAGGCACTTATGCACTAAACATTTGATTTTTTAATTTAATATAATTTTTTAATTGAGAAAGAGCACTCGATGCGGTGGCAATACCCGTAGTCATCTGTTTACCCCTTTTTATTTTATTTTTAATTATTTTATATAATTTGACTGTTACATTCCTCCCCATCTATTTTAGACATTTACAAATTTTAATTTTAAATTCCTTCAGCATTTTTCGTAAATTATTCATCTTTTCAATTGTTGATTTGTTACAATCTCTGATACCCTTACCCACAAAACGAAATTTTCGCACTCTCTTATGCATAAAATCGAATGCCAGTTGTTGTCCCGGTCGCCTTTCCCCTTCCATGCACTATTCCTAATTCTTTGACCAATATCCCTTCAAGCCCTATCACCAACATATGCCCTGTACATTCACGACACACTCTTCACCCTCCTCCTGTCCTCCAATGACTCCTAATCCAGCTCCTTTAACGTTTTACTTTGCGCACGCACGAGAGAAACCTCTGCTCAGTGCAGCAGGTGTTCAGAGGAGGTTTACAGGGGTAATAAAGCCCAGGCTGATAATTTGTCTTCCTCTGTGCAGTCCACATCTGTTGGAGGCAGTTCCGTTACCATAACTCCCCTCACCGCACTAACGGATCCACAGAGATCGTGGCGCCTTGACTTCCTTACACTCCACTTCTTCAGTCGGAAAAGCTGACGCCTCTCCTCATTTCCAACGCGGTTTGCTTCAATCCTACCTGCTTCCCACTGGTTCTGTTTACACTTTCTTATCGTATACTTTCCCTGTTTTAGAGTGCTACTATTTTTCTAACTTTGTTTTCATCTATCTTGAAATGGTATGAAATGTCCGCCAAAGTATATATCATACTTACTTCCTCTTCATGGATAGGCCAAAAGCCTGTTCCGACCTCATTCTTCCGACCATCTCTTCCTAGGTCTTCCAATGTCCCTTCTGCCTGTGGGATGGTACTCCAGGGCAAGCTTAGGAAATCTGTCCTTTCTCATCCGTAGGACGTGGTTCTTCCAGTTATCCCTTTTTTGGGTAATTCTATCATTTAGCGGGGAGATATTCAGTTGTTCCCTTATTTCCTCGTTCCTCCTCCTATCATTTAGGGAATACCCTTTTACTGACCTTAAAAATTTCATTTCAGATGATTGAATTTTGCTTTTGTATTGCGTTTTATTTACCCATGTTTCGCTGCCATATAGCAGAGTCGGTACGGCCATTGTTTTATAAAACTTGAGTTGAGTCTCCTCTCGTGCTTTACCTTTCAGTGTTCGTCGAATTGTTCCACACATATACTGAAATCGGTGAAGTTTCTTCTTCACCTCGTTATCCTCATTAAAAGATAATTCACATCCGAGATAAGTAAAGCTGGAGACTTGTTCTATTGGCTGATTGTCTACCACTATTTTAACTCTGATAGGGTATTTCCCCTGCCATGCCATAACTTTCGTTTTTGCACGAGACAACTGCAGATTGTAATCTTTGCTGATAATGTTTAGTATATGAATTGCTTTTTGAAGTCCATCTTCATTTTCCTGGAGGATAAATTGGTCGTCTGCAAACAACATAGTATTTATGTAAGTGTTGTTGCTTATTTTTATACCAGGATGGACATTTTCTTTCCATTTCCTAACTAAGTCATCTATATATATATTAAAGTGTTGGAGACAGGCTACAACCTTGCCGCACTCCTTGGTTAATTGCTATTTCTTCTGTAAGTTTATTTCCTAGGTCTAAGACGATTTGTGTCCTTCTATACATACTTGAATAACTTGTATTAAATGCTGTGGATATCCATTTCTTTGCATTATTTCCCATAGTTTTTGTCTATTTACTTTATCGAACGCTTTTTCATAGTCTATAAAAGCAATGAAAGTCTTTAAATTAAATTCTCTTCTCTTTTCCAGTAGTTGTCTAAGGCAGAATATATTATCTATGCAGGACCTTCCTTTCCTAAACCCACATTGTTCTTCTGATAGGAGAGCATCTGCTATTACTTTTAGCCTGTTATTTATTATTTTTGCATATATTTTGTATCCCGTATTTAATAAACTAATTCCTCGATAGTTATCACATGAATTCCTATCTCCCTTCTTAAAAAGTGAAATAACTTTGGCCTTCCTCCATTCTTCTGGGATGGTTCTCTTTTTCCAACACATATTAATTAAGTGTAAATATCTAAATTTCAGAATCATTCCCCCATACTTAATCAATTCTAAGTTAATTGTATCTAGTCCAGGAGCTTTTCTATTTTTAAATGATTTTAGTGCTGCATCAACCTCCTCTATGTCTATAGGATCATTTCTTTAGTATCCACATGGTCAATTCCTATTTTCTCTTCTTCTTCTTTATAATTACTATTGTACCATAATGTTCTGTAGTGTTTTACCCATGCCTCTTCTTCAATTACATTTATATTAGCACTTTCCTTTTCATCCTTGTTGAGATGTTTCATAAGTTTATAAGCCATCTCTTGTCTACCATGGACATCATCTTCTATTGAACTGATTAATCTATCCCATCCCTCTTGTTTCAACTTCTTTGTTATTGTCTTAACAATATTTCTTCTTCTTTTATATTCATTTTCATTTTCTAGGGTTCGATCCTGTATCATTTTTAGATAAGCCTTTTGCTTTTGTTTGACGGCTTCTGCAATTTCTTCGTTCCACATTTTAAGTCCAGTTTTTCTTCTAAATTTCTTTTTCTTGCCAATGGCTTCATATGCTGCTTTCAGTATTGATGAAGCTATAGTTTCCCATTCTTTATTGATGTCATTATTTGTTGGGTTTTCCAGTAAGCGCTGTTGTAATCGGCTTTGATATAGATGTTTTATTCCTTCATCTTTTAAAAGGTAGGTCTTAAAAACTTCTTGATCTTGTTGTAAGTTTTTATTCATTCTTTTCCTCCATTTAGCAAGTATTCTTATTTTTGATATAACGAGATAGTGATCTGTATACATATCACTACCTCTATGTACACTGGTGTCTACTACATCTGGACCTAATTTTTTATTAACCATTACATAGTCAATGATAGACCTTTGTCCTCTTGCCGTCCATGTAAATTTATGGATATCTTTTTTTGTAAAGAATGTATTTGTAATCTTTAACTGGTTGAAGGACGCAAATTCTCTCAGTAGTTTCCCATTTTCATTTAATGTGTATTCACCTCTGTTCCCCATTACCTCTGGAATTGGACTATTTCCTACGCGGCATTAAAATCGCCAGCCAGTATTAGGAAATCACTTTTATTAATTCTGTCTATCACCACTTGAAGCTGTTCATAAAATTGTTCAGATTCTTCTCGTTTGTTTTCTTCTGGGGCATATATGGCGATCAAGGTTAGGTTGCCTCTCTCTACTTTCAATCTTAGAGTCAGAATCCTTTCACTTATCATATTGTAACTGACAATTTTATTTTTCCATTTCCTATCCACTAATATTGCCACTCCTACTGCAGCTCTTTTCTCTCGTGCCACTCCACTGTAGATCATTGTATATTTATCTATTTCTTCTGTTCCCTTCAATTTCTTTTTTGTTTCTGTAATTACAGCAATATTGATCCCCTTTCTAGTTAACTCCCTGTCCAGATCATATTCTTTATTATTTATCCTCTCACATTCCACGTTCCTATTTTCAAATTGTCTTTGATTCCAAATCGTTTGTCCTTTGACCTTGCCTTTGTTGTCCTCATAAGATCCATCCGGCTTTCCTTACTTTGAGGTTTATGAGTAATATATCTTTTTATGTGGAAGGGTTACCAGCCCTTCGCACAACCCCCATCCTGGAGGGCCAGGGTTTTATTTCAGGGTGTTCCTTCCCTTAGCCAGAATGCCCCAGTTTTAAGGCGCTGGGGGCTCGCCTTCCATCCTCTCCCGTTAGCTACACTCAAAAAGTGCATTGCCCAGGGGTCACGCGGCTTTCACCTTCGTGGACGTGGGAGTAGGGTTTGCTGGCAGAGCTGCTAAGATAGATCGCAGAGGCATTTCTCAAGGTTTTATTATCTCAGCCCATCCGGCATAGGCTGAGATCCTTGAGACCATACCAGCCTTGACCCCCTGTATATATCATAGTAAATGATATTATTTTGCTTCGATTAATGTGATAACCGAGTGAGATACGGTTTCTGAGGCCACTCAACGCACAGTGAATTGCTTTTCGTTACCCGACCAACGGCGTCCCATGGTGGACAGTTTAAATGTAGTTCGTACCTTCGGGATGCCACCTAGTACACAACTTGAAAGATTTTTTTTTTTTTTTTTTATCAGTCTCTTGACTGTTTTGATGCAATCTTCTATCATATCCTATCCTGCGCTAACCTTTTCATCTCAATAGACCCCTTACAAACTACGTCCTCAAATGTATATTCTAATCTCTGTCTTCCTCTACAGTTCTTACCTTCAACTGTTTCCTCCACCAGCAAATTAACTAATCCAGTATGTGTCAAAATATGACCTACCAGCCTGTCTCTTCTTTCGGTACGCTTCTTCCACAAACTTCATTCCCCACCCATCAGATAATGAAGCAGATAATTGATATGTAGGGATATGCAGAGATAAAGAGGTTAGCATAAGATAGGAAGGGATGGAGTATTGCATCAAACCAATCGAAAGACTGATGACAGAAAAAAGCAAAAACTAATATCCATTATACTTCATATTATTTTCACAGTAAAATTTATTAATGTCATTCGGACAACCACTGAAGATGCTCCGGGAAGCAGGGTGATTCGCGTACGATGGAAAAAAAAAGAAACAAGAAGACTGTTTCATTGGCATAATATTCATTATTTGTAAAAATTTATCAATTTGAAAATGAGGTATGGTCCATAACTTG
>JARYHS010008075.1:20642635-20732642 GCA_031002005.1 Vandiemenella viatica | reverse complement strand
TTTAAGTATTTCCTACGGCATTCCTGTCTCCTAAATCTGTTGTGCTCCGGTCTCCCTAGCCTATTTAATCTTCTCACTTCCTTATTGTAGTATGTAGGCTCTGTACTTCTCTTTATTTTCTGCTTTTGAATAAACATTTCCTTGCCCCTTTTTTATTATCTCCTTAAACTCTTACCATTTTGCCTCATATTAATGGAGGTTGTAGTTAGGTTGAAATGCAGCCGGGATCAGAATGACAACTGACACGCTTTCTTAAAGCATAAGGCAAGATTGATTTGGTTTTATAATTGTATAAAGTTTTAAGGATTCGTAGTTAATTTTTTTTAATTTCATTGATTCCATATTGCTGTCGTTAATAGCTGAATAGCAAGTAAGAAGTTAGAACTTTTATGATGATATAAAATAAACTGAAAACATACATTACAAAATCGTGATTATGAACATTATTTAATAACAATTCAATTTAATTAAGCAATCGCGAAAAATAAACTACAAGGGCATTGCATTCAACCCTCCATTTCTGACGGGCTATGATCACCATTTTACTTTTTTTCGCAAATACGACTTAAAAAAAAATAAGAACAGATTTATATTTCCTACTCTGTACTATTGGTTTTACAGTTCCATTAACATTCGCGTTTTTAACGGAACACATAATTTAATATCGTTCTTGCTTTGATCTCTGAAAAGCAGTGTATTCGATATCTGTGAAAATGAATGAGTAAAGGTGACAATACTGTCTACGAAGTAGGAGGTTCTTTGGTGTAGGTAAAATACGAATTGTTAATGACAATTTCGAAACTAACTACTCGTTGTAAGATTGTTATTACGTTGGATTCAAGTATTCCGCTTATTTTAGTGTACAAAACTGAAGTAAGTAATCGAAGTCCAAACATAAAACAGAATCCAAGAATAATCGTAGTGTAACCTTTTGTTAGTGTTTCTTGAAAGGAGTGCTCGTCTCAGATACAGAGTGATCTGTGCGCATATTTCTCCTATCTCGGAATGGTTATTATTTCTTGCTCCGTTCCTAAGTACATGTAAGTTATAAACTATTGTAGTCACTTTTAATCTGGACCATAAGTTCACAATGAAAACACTATCCAAATTGCTGCTATAGTTTTTGCGTGTTGCCATTTTAAACTTTCAGACACGCGCAGGTCACTTACTGATTTAGAATAATATACGTAGATTAAAATTAACTTTAGTCACAAAACAATTTTGTTCTAACTAAAATCGATCATACACAAGTGGATCATACCGACTACTAATATTAATTTTTAGAGCTTTATTTGTGCGTTACTTACTAAAGGTATGTAACGGTTTTCTAGCTGTACATAGATTTCTCAGGAAGATAATTGTTTTAACTCATGGTCCCCATGATTGTCCCTACTTCTCTCCTAACTCTAAAGACATCGACATAAACGAGCAGTAAAGCCCAATTGAAAACAATGTATCCGCGCTTATGAACAGCGACAAAAGCGTTCAGCTTTGATTTCTGTAGATACGTCAAAATAAATATATCTTGTATTCCGAAAACTTTTCGTTTTATCTGTACAGACTGACGAGAATTCTTAAACATTAGATAATTAAGTATGTTTTAAAATTTCAAACTTGGCAGTATCGATAGTAACATCGTTTGCGGCGTACACACAGCTGTTGTATCATTTTTATTTTTTTTATTTTTATTTGTAACAGTTTGGAGTACACAAATTTCCGCTTTGGTTGTCAGGTAGAACAGGTCGTTTCAGGTGGATCCTGTATCCTTGTCTCCACACGCTGAGAAGATAAGAGTTCAGTCGTTGCAAGGCCTGCCCTCACAGATTAATTCAATATTCTCGTTCTATTTCAAAAGTGATTATATTTTAGAATCGATAGAAGGTTCTACGTATATAAATTCCTCACAGGGTACCTTTCAATAGACAAGACTACATTTGAGTAGCCAGAGACAGATATGGCGACTTATTTCTAGACTCCATTATCTATTCAATTTTTCTAGTGATGTAGGTTGCGTAGTAGGTAATTAAAACCTGTGAGAGTTAAGTTTTTCCTGGTGTATGGCTGACAAATATTCTTCTCAGGTAGTCTGCCGGCTAAGTTCAGTACTTTTGTCCACAACGTTTCGGAAGCAACCTCCACTGTCTTCATCAGGTGAGATATCATAGCGAAGCTACCACTGCGACGACACAGCACCGACTGTTTTAATTACATACTGATAATAAGCAAATAATAACGTGTGTAACAAAGAGTTGTCAACTGGTGACCTCTGTGTTTGATATTTTCTAGCCTAATTTATGTGACATACGAGATATGAGCCTTAAACTGAGTTTGAGAGAGACAACATCCTTGCAATAGTTACTTTGTTATTGCAACTGTCAAAAAATACCTCACCCTGTTTCGGTAACGACCTGGCGTTTTCAAGTATATTTTAAAACTAGGCCTACTATAAAATTGACATCAAATTGTATATTCATTCCAGTTTGCTTCAGATCTTTTTTTATTACTACCGTCGGTATGGTACCAAACGCTTCCCTGAATTCGAGCGTGGTGGGTGAGTGTTAACGCTCGGGCGTGGTATTCGTAAGGATGTGGGTTCGAATCCTGGTCCAGCCGTCCACATTCAGATTTCCCAAGGTTTACCAAAATCACCGCAGACGAATGCTGGAAAGTATCCATTAGAAAGTATCCCACCGAAATTGCTTTCCGTTCCTAGCTTCCAGTCTTCCGCTTCTATTGGCCTCAACGACGACGAGGCGTAAAACTCTAAGCAAAAAATAAAAAGAAACTTCCTTGAAATCTATAAAATACAACTGATTTTCCAAATTACTTTAAGTACTCCAATTTTTTATTCAAAAGATACTGTTTGTATAGGACCTCGCAGCTTGAAAACCGCTCTGCTCCTCCAAGTGGCATCAAGTACCTTCAATCGCTTTTTTTAAAAAAGATAGTTGTGATCCAAATGACATTATGCTCCTCAATAAACGTGCAATCTAACACCTTCGTAGAGGAACCAAGTTTCATAAGAATTGTATATCCTAGTTTGTTACGTTGATTGTGTTTACGCATATCTCCAAATATCTTCATGCTCAAAATATGAATTAAGTATAAGCAAAGAATGATAAATACCTATTGGATTGGAAGAGTTGTCATTTAATCACTCTTCACAGTACCTTTCAATTACTTTGTCACCTTGTTTAGTGCTTGTGCGCCAAGTGAATTCTCGCATCAAGATGACCTTCTTTCTAGGATTTATGTTAGAAAACTCATGATAAAGATTGCTTAAGAATTCATCCTTTATCACTTGTTTCGAGTCATCATATACATCTTCGCCAGTCTCAGCATTAAAGCTGGTCGGTTGGGGGTTGTTGTCCTGAGACATTTCCTCCCTCAGTCTTCTCTTGAGTGGTCTTCTCTTCACTTCTGATTGGTCGTCTTGGTGGCGTATTATTAGTTGGTCCTTAGCGCTCCGTCAGCACCAATGGCCTGCTATGTTTGTCAGCGGCAGTTTCATATTCGCCGAGACAACTGACCAGTGGATTGGCAGAGTGATGTGCTGCTCTGTAGAATTTATAGGCATGTTGCCGGAACCTGTCAATGAGCTTCTCTGTTCCCGACGCCTCATGGACTGCGACGGTGGGGAAACGGTTGGGCAGATGTAGTGCCCGCTTCAGTGTTCTGTTTTGCAGCACCTGCAACTTTCTCAGGTGGCAATTAGCAGCGTACCCCCAGACGGGGCAAGCATATTCAATTACCGGCCTAATCAAGGAGCAATAAATGGCAACTCCTAGGTGAGGTACCAACGAACTTTCCCGGTTAAGTATAGGGTAAAGAGAATGGAGCCGAGCACTTACCCTTTGCCTGATGTCCTTGATGTGAGCTCGCCATGTCAGCTTACAGTCAAGTGTTACACCAAGGTAACGAGCAGTTGGTGCCCAGGGAATGGTTTTACCTCTGAGCTGAAGTTGCGGGTGAGGTAGTTGCTCACTACGGCGTCCTAGGCGTCGCGTCAGCATAATCGCTTGCGTTTTGACAGGGTTTATACTTATCCGCCACCTTCTGGCCCAGGCTATCGTCTGCTGAAGAGCTTCCTGCAATCGTCTCGTCGCGATGGCTCTGCTACGGCTGGATGTAAAGAATGCCGTATCGTCGGCGTACGTGGCTGTTTTCACATTCACAGGTGCTGGAATGTCGGCTGTGTACAGGTTATAAAGAACTGGTCCCAGCACTGAACCCTGTGGTACACCTGCACGAATGCGCCGTCGTGTTGACATGGCATCACCAACCCTGACGCAGAATGTGCGCCTTGACAGATAGCTGCGGATCAATTTTACGTAGGGTCCAGGCAAGCCCCATTCGTACAACTTGCAGAGCAGACCCGTATGCCACACTGAGTCGAATGCACGGGCGACATCGAGCAACACCAAACCACAATAGCTTCTCTCGTTGAAGGCCCTTGTGGCTGCCTCTATAACACGCATCCACTGCTGCGTTGTGGAGTGCCCTCTACGGAACCCAAATTGATGATCGGGTATGACGCCTGCAGCCTGGATGTAGGTGTCAATACGCTTCAGCAGAATTCGCTCGAACACTTTGCTGAGCGCGGGTAGCAGGCTGATTGGCCGGTAATGCTGGGGAAAGATAGGATCTTTCCCAGCCTTATGAATACCGACCACGATGGCATGCTTCCATGCTCTCGGGAAAGTCTGATGTCGCAGGATGGTATTGAAGAGCCGCGTCAAGTAGTTGATGGCTTCTGGTGGTAGATTTCTGAGTGCTCGATTGTACACTTGGTCATGCCCAGGTGCCTTTCGCGGATACAACCCGGCGATGTAGCTAGCTACCTCCTGCGGCTCAAGCGCAATGATGTCATGGTCATCATTGGCTGACATGTACCGTCGTTTCGAGTCATCAACACTACCAGAAATTTCAGTAACCGTAATGTCCTTCCATACACCTACACATTAATCTTTCATTCATACACTCCAAGCGTTTGAAGCTATGCATAGTGACGACGGACTCTGATTTACCCTATTTGTCTTTGGGTCCAGGAATTCGATTTTCTTTAGGTAAACAGCTCCGTCGATATATTCTAAAGGTATGTTTATTTTTTTATTTTTGTACCTGGATAAAGACCATATTTACCAGTTCAGTTTCAGCTTGAAGCATCGACAGCATTCACTGACCTCAAAACCTTATCGTTTTGCACAAAAGTTGATAACATACTGCGGCAAGTTTGCACTGCACAATACCTGTCATTTTGGTTCGAGCTATAGGCTGACTAGTTGAATTCGTTGGCACGAATCCAAACAGTTGACTTGAAGATCTCTGCGGCGCTTGTTATGCTTCACTCTTTTTCATAGGCCGCCGCCAAAGGCTGCTCAATCCATTGTGTGCTAAAATAGGTCTTTTACCCCAGGCATATTAGGTGTACTATCTAATCCCGAATGGAATGCCGCCAACAACTTCGACACTTTCACATTCCTACACTCCACTGTCTGTATTTTTCACATGTAGAAACTGAATATTCATGATCTGTTGCCAGACACACAAAGTGTTTCCTGTTGGTTCGCACTTGGCGCACTTTCAGTAAGTACTAGGCGTCTGAGAGAACGTTTCTTGAATTAACTTTGTCAGATTACGAACATGAGAGGAACTGCCACTAGAAGTTGTTCACATGTTGTAACGATCATATGTCTCGTTGCTTTGTGAAATGTAAAAAACAAGATTGAAAAATATTTATTTTATGTATAATGAGTGGTAATATTAGATACTAATCAGATGTTTTTGAAGAATCTCTGATAGCAACGAGATAATGTGAAGGCTAATAATGGAGTTTACGATATAAAAGGAAGAGGATGGGTTATTGAGGGAATGTAATGGATTGAGATGACGAACTGAATGAGATGAGAGGAGAAGTGGCACCAGTAGGGAGATACCGGAATACGAAAGGAATATGAATCTGAACCGCCGCCATAGAGAACATTACTGATATTGAAGTTTGTGTTATGTTAATTTTCCACAGTGTGAAAAAAAATTACGTATGAAGCAGAGTAATGTATGAAGTGTTGCAGAATATTTCATGGTGTTGTATGTTTCATTTAAAGGAAGATATCAGAAGAGAAATTCAGGTAGAGTATAAAGGTTTTTTCAGATAGTAAAAATAAAGATATTAAATTATAACCGGATTGGCGAGCGTTGAAAACAGAGACGGCAAAAAACGTATTTCCTTCCTGGTTGAAGGATTTATGGAGCACGACAAGGTAAAAGTCAATATCGTAAATTTACTTATAATCATCGTTGAATGATATGAGCTAGGATTAGAATATTTATTAATTGATACAAGTATTAGTGTATGCAGGAGTTTCCATATACCAAGAATACACCGAAAGCTGTTTCTGTATCCAGCACAAATAATGTGTCTGTATTCCAGAGTTTGAAAATTACGAGATGCCGCATTTGTTTGCATATTCTTCACGCTATGGTTCTGAAGAAAGTCTCTATTATATTGCCCCTGCCATAAACCATGTGTCGGAAAAGTTTACTGTGTTAATGCTCCCGATACTAATTGTATAAATACCTCTGAAGTGACGCAACCGTTCGTACAAAGAAATTCTTGTCTCAGTTTGTGCCTAAAAGCCAAGTAACTAAAAATATAACCCAAAATCACAACTAATAAACGTGTTGACTTTGTAATCAATTAGCACTTTCTTTGCAGATTAGAAGCCAAAATAGTTAAAAATTACGAATTAGGCAAAAAGTATACTGAACATATTAACGATATGAATAGTGCATGACAACACGAATCTAACAATGAAGGATGAATTAGCTATCTCAATCCTTTCTAGAGTTATATGAAGAAATTAACGACTCAATAGCCGAATGCTGTCGTGGCGATTGCGTTGTCATCTAATGCTACATCACGTGACGATACTAAGAGCAAACAACAACGACACAAATGCTGCAAACGCAAAATGCGTCAATCTAGATGCAAAGACACAGAATTACATTGCAAACGAAGGAAAAAGTCAAAAGTAACGACTCCGGCAAATACATTAGTGATGTTTCAGCTAGCCATGGCTCAATGATACTAGCCATGACATTTCAGCCAAACACTTCTCAACGGGACACGGCTCATCCAATCGAGTTAGATGTTACCTCTGAAACGACGAAGAAGCACTAAACGACTTTCGTACAACGATCCAAAGCAAACTGAAAAAGGAGAAAAAGACAAATGCTATGGAAGCCACTATTGCTACTGACAATCAACCATGCACACTTTTTTCACTTTTTTTAACTTGGGCTTTACGACTCGTCGACGGCGACGTCATTAGAGGCAGGATGGGATTGGGGCAAGGAATAGTAAGGAATTCAGCTATGGCCTTTTTGAAGGAAGCATCCCGGCATTCGCCTGGAGTGATTTGGGGAATCCATGGAAAACCCAAATCTGGATGACCGGACGGGGATTCGAACCCACGTCCTCCCGAATGCGAGGCCAGAACGTTAACCGTTAGCCCACCTCCCTCGGTGCTGTGCACACCTGCGGCAGGAACCAGACACTGCAAATCCAGTGATGTGTGCGGTGATAACGTTAGACGCACCACTCGTACACGTTGGCACGTAAAAGTACCTACGGCTGTGTGGACGACGCAGCTCACTTCATTTTGACATTTTAGGGAGCGTCCATAAACTATGTGGCTTGGTCTGGGGGGGAGGGGATTGGGTAAAATGTTGCGCTTGCTACGTAGTTGGGGGGGGGGGGTTTCCGAGCAAGGCCACGTGGCTTTCCATTCATATTATTTATCACAGTTGAAATAAGGTACAGAACACACAACACTATGTGCATACTTATTTCCGTCATTTAATTATCTCCATATGTAATTTACGAAGTCTGACAAGAGGAAACAATACAAAATGTCTTCTGGAATCAATAGGGAAAATAGCTACGTGCTACGCGGGGAGTGGGAGGGGGGGGGGGGGGGGAAGTTGCAAAAGCCATGTCACGCTACGTAGGGAGAGGGTGGATTCACAGGAGGCCAAAATGGACCTACGCAGTTTCTGGACGCTCCCTTAACAATTGCGATCCGCTCTAACCCCTAAGCTCCTATGCCTGGACGTGTATTGAGTCTCTTGAAAGTTGTTTTTTCTTGCTGGCCTGCGTCCGCGTCGAATATATAAGAATTTGGCGACCCGGATCTGTGTGCAGTCCTCTTCAGCGTTTTCGGTATGTGTCAAGACGTTGGCGAATTGGAGGCTAACACGTGCTCTCCAGGCTATACGGGGGCCTCGTGGTGAGCGGGCGCTATGATTTACCGGGTCCCGCGGTGACGCCTCAATGGACCATTTGTCAGGCAGCAAGTGTCCGCCGCATCCTAATGTGGCAAGCACAGGTGGCGCGCACACCGTCCTGCAACACCCACAATGCATGGACTGCTACATTCGTTGCCTGCAATAAACACGTAAAGCAGTGCCGTATCAATAGCGGTGCCAATTGTTCATACATCCAAGAGCCTTGAAAATCATTTTACTCCAGTTGTTTTAACCAGCTGTTAACAGGTATTACTCGGTGAAAAACGCGTGTATGTTTTTTTATTATTATTATTTTATTTTATTTTATTTCTGACGCGTTTTGTCTCTTTTAGTGATATCTTCAGTGGCACAATGTTTTATGTAATTTGTTTGCAGTTCATAAATTTTCTCAGACACTTAACAAATTAAAGAAGCTATAGACTTAGTTGGTGTGGAATTCTTTTAGAATAGATGTTCGCTTCTTACGCAACGTAACTGACTTACAGATCTAAAGAAAGAGATATTCTGAATTCTTTTATCATACAACCAGAACTTTACCGGCTGAAATCAGAAGTTTAATCACAAAATAATTTCCAGTAACGAAACAACTGCATGATATTAACAGTGGCATAATTCCTTTGAATGTCACTGTGATTCTGTGAAACATTGTGTTTGTACAATGCAACAGCCTTATGTAAAATCAACAATTTAATGATTTTCAATATCTGTGCAAGCCTTTTTGTTTTTGCTTCGTTTTTTGGGAATTCAACGCTTACTGGAGCTATAAATACTAGCATAAGACGTGAGAAATAACTCCTGTCTCCTTATGCTGAATTGTGGGAACTATTTTCAGACTTTTAGTGGGTTGACGTGATCACGAATCCAACTCTGAAAGCCCTTCTGATGATATACAAAAGAGGAAGTGCTATCAATCATGTTCTTTATTAATCATTTTCTAGTACACAAAACATAAAATATGAGTCTTTTATTATACTGCATCAACAAAAGTTAATGTAAGTTAAAAGCAATTTTTAAAATGCTGTGTTTACATTGTACTTCAAAAAGATGAATCTGACTTCAGAAATATATATTTTAGTATAAAATTTTTTTAAATACTCAAAAAATAAAAATTATTATGAGCTATTGAATTTTTGGGACCATTTTATGAATACGCCTTCAAATAACCGCATTTATCTTAAGTAATTCTGTTTTATAGCTATGTCGTATGGCCAATCTACATTTTTCTGTTATGTGGACAACCTGAACCCTCAGATTGCTTATAAATATATGGATCAATGGCATTTGGCGCAGGCATATTTTTGCAGAAACATGGTTGTAATACTTGCCGCATTGAAATTGCAGGTTAAGCGCTGCTTGACTGCGCAACCAAGACTGGCTTGTATTGCGGGTTCACCAACTTGGAACTAGCAGGGGTACATACTGTCTATGACCCGTCCCGCCTAACGGAAATACTTTCGGTAATGGGTCACTGCAGAATGTAAATGTCTTTCTATTTGTGGACTAATATAGTTGTGATTTCGTGTTCGCGCGATACCTGAAGGTGAATACTTTGTTCTATACTGCAGAATGAACTCGGTAATGTGAACCGACAAAACCAGTGGAACAATTTTCATGGTATATGTGCCAGTTATTGAATAACGGTTCAACTTCCTAAAACAATTACAACATTCAACTTGTATACACGGGAAAGAAAGATGGGGGGGAGGGGAGGTAATCTGAATGTGGCGAAAGGTTTCGAGGGGAAACAATTGGAATAATGTAGGGGCAGTATGTCTTTTCTTTTTTCTTATCGCTTTACGCCTCGTCGACGTCGAGGTTATTAGAGGCGGGATGGGACTGGGGAGAAGGAACGGGAAGGAATTTCGCCTGGAGTGATTTGGGGAAACCATGTAAAACCCAAATCTGGATTCCCGGACGGAGATTCGAACCGGTGTCCTCCCGAATGCGAGGCCAGAGCGTTAAATGCTCACCCACCACGCTCGGTGAGTATGTCTTTATTCAATTTATAACACATTAATACTTGTTATGAGTGTAGTTATTGTGTTCAGTTTGGGGGATTCACCTTGGTTAGTCATGGTTAAGTCGTCGACTGGTGTCGGCAGTCGTGTAGGAATATTCAGGGAAGCAGGATGTCAGGCAGAAGTTCTCGGTTTAGTTCAGGAATATGTAAAGTAGTTCCTCGATACCATCAATAGATTTTCATCGCGCGATGCTTAAGTTCAGTTTACGTTGCGTTTTCAATATGTTCGACTATCAATAACTGCACATGAATTGTGTGACTGTATCGCCAAAACCATCTTTAAATTAATGGAAGTCTGATAATGTTACTGGTGTCTGCTGTTGGAGGAAATAGTACACCGAATGTCATGGGATAGAAAGATGAAAACATCCAGATAGTGGTGGAAGTAACGTGTAAATGTGCCCTGCGGTGTCGGGGGCTTTCAGTGAGTCACGCGAAAAGTTTCTGTTCTGTTCAAGCGTGGCCGGCGCAGAGCTCACGAGACGGCCGTCAGGAAGCCACTGTGCAAGCTGGCGGTGGCTGGCTCCGTACTGGTATGTATTGTGTTTACCTGGTATGTACTGGGACCTGTGGTCAAATTGAACCTAACGTTGACTGTTCAGATACTTGGAGACCATTTACAGTCATTCCTCGCGTCCCAAACAACGATTAACAATTCCAGGTTGACAATTTGTCATGCCACGATTGGTTTGAGAAACATTCTGGACAATTCCAGTTAAGGGTATGTTCATTAATTACGCGAGGTGTTTATCCGGAATTCCGAATCCCCCCACCCCCTCTGCTGAGATCCCCCTAATATGAAGTGAGATTTTGGTGAGATTTTTTAATTTATTTAGCTCTCCTGCTTCCGAGGGCGGTTATATCCTCTACAAAGGCGATATCTGCGTTGTTTGTAGACATCCCTACCCCTCTAAACTAGACATCCCGGTCCTTTGTGGTTGTTTTTTCTTTTAGCTCTATTGTCCTTCAAGAATTTCGAAAGCTCACGTGAGATTTCCGTCGACTCCTCCTTCCCCTTCGTGAGATTTCGCCGGACCCCACACCCATTTCACCTCACGTAATTAATGGGCACCTTCTAATAATCTGGCCACCAAATCGGCTGACATGACCACTGTAATCGAACATATCTGTGACCTGTTCGGTTGGTTAGTTCGTACATAACGTCCTGCAACGGCAACACTTTCGCAGTTGTGAATTGATGTAAAGGAGGAATGGCTGAATATTTCTTCAGGGGACTCCCGACCACTTGTTGAATCAAGGCCATGTCGCTGGCAAAAGGGGTACTACACAGTACTAGGTGGTATCCCATGACTTTTGACATTTCAGCGTATCGGACCAAGTGTTATTAAACGAGTTGTGTATCCCACACATCAAACTCTTTCATTTGTGGAGGAGTTTTTTCACTTAACTGGGAGTACTGTGAATAGAAGGTTAGATTCACTACAGGTTGTGATTTTGGAAGTTCAGAACCTTTTCAGTAACTTTCATAATTCGTAAATTTCCAATTGGGAGGTAGTATTTCAACGCGTTGTTATTTATGACTGTCAAAAGGTAATTCACCACCCGGAAGCACTGTAAAAAACCAGTGACTGGAACTGTCACCCTTCTTGCCGACGTGTTTTTATGACTGATTAGTGCGTGCCACACGAGGAAAGACAAACGATTTACCTTCACAAGTGTTTTGCATGAAGTGGTTATTTGAACAAGTAATAGATGTTCCAAAGCAAATGCTAGCACTAAATCCATTGTGATGCAATTCGAAGTGATTCATTCGTGTTTATTACTTTCTAATTTTTTTAAAGGTTTTAATTATTAAATGTGTGGATTTTTATCGGCATCGTCTTAGGGAGGCGTGTCGAAAACACAATATCGATTATTTAGTGCACTTATTCCAATCAAATGAATATATTATACCGAAAAATAATGAATATTTCATTTGGATATCAAGTCCAGCAACTGTGTACTAGTGACAACGTGAGACAACTGCGGTTAGGCATACATATTGAATGTTCACTTTTCTCGCCGCCGAAGAATGTAAATTGAAATACGTCGAAAGAATACTGCCAACCCAGCAGTTCCGAGTTGAGTGTTGTTTCCATCGCTGTAAAATAATTTAGGCTTCTCCGGCAATAGAACCAGAGAAAAAACTACTTTTAAAAACTAGGCTCAACTCAAGCGGTTCACAAGTGAATAGATAAGCTGCCTTCCTCCCTTTACAATATTTCGTCTGCGAGGGACAAGGTCTAAATCAAAACCATACCAAAGAGCAGAGGAGATGCAGAGCTGCAGCCGTTGCCCTGTGTATCAGTAGCAGGCGCAATGCAAGCTTGTCGGAGGTATTAAGTTGATGCTTTACTAGGTAAATTATAATCTCTGGTAACACTTAGTGATTCGTTACAACATTTAAGGAACTGAGAAAATTGGTGAGCTTTTTATACAAAAGTGTTGAAGTCATTTGGAAAACATTGAACGATTTTTCTATCTTAAAAAAATTAACTATTTGACTGGCATTAAAATATTTCAGAAATAACAGCGCGTCCTGTTGCTTCACGCATGTTTCTATGTGGTTCCCGCAACATCATACTGATTTTCATATTGAAATAACCTCAGTATTGTTTTAAATAGATGAGATGGACGACAAGTATTTTCACGTTTCATTCCACTATTTCTCCATACCTCGTATCTAAGCAGTATACTCCGAACACTGATGAGGTGCAGTCACTTCCTGGATAGGCCTATATATTTAAAGGCTCTGTACAGCCTGTTAAGCTTAGGGCTGCCAAGTTGTTTGTTGCATCATACCAGGTGATCATAAAACATAATTGACACTTTAGCCATATAACAGTTTACCAAACTTATTTCACATATTGCTAAAAATAAATTTATAACTGAAATATTAACAAATTTTTGTAATAATATGGATGTTTAATTGACGAATCAATAATTATTTGGTATAAACTAAAGCGAGTAAAGACTGAAGAACAAAACCGTGCAAACTAAAGCTAGAGAGGGCTGAAAAAATTTGTGAAAACGTCACAAATTAATACTAGTGAAGGCAGCATGAAAAGCAGAGGAAATTAATACAGCTGAATTCTATTTATCTTATTCACGTTTTGATTGAATTAGGTTAATGACTCAAACTAAATTATTGATAATATGGATGTTTAACTGCTGAGTCAGTCAGAGAGTAGCGGAAGACTAATGAGGGCTGAAGAAGAGAGCTGTACTAACTAATAACTACTGTAAAATAGGAGCAAATGACATGAATTACAGAACAACAAAGTTTGAGGGAAGCATCATGCGACGACATTGCACTCGAAGAGTACATTATCGCACTGAAATCGCCTGAGGAATTCGAAATTTTTCAGCAATCTAGAATGGCTCACCTGTTTGTAGCCACAGCGTCCGTGCCGCAGAAAGCGTGTTCCGTCTTGCACCGTGTCCGGAAGAACGCACACACAGCGCTAGACGGTGTTTTCAACAGCTGTGACAACACCGAATCAATTACTCGTCGGCAGGGAAATTCGTTTTCTTGTGCGAAATGAAGTGCGGTGATTAGTTTAGCGCTGATCCTCCTAATTGGCTGCGCTCGCGCGCCTGCTAATGGGCAATTTCCAGCCACCGCGGTGACTGATTGGCCCGCCCCGTCCCGCGACAGCGCGCCGCGGTCGGGGTGGGGGTAGTGATTGATTCCCATATCACTTCCAGCTGAGTACTGCTTTGCAACTCCTTTCATTTCGCAAGATTCAATATGAGTAAAAGCATGGAAACACTATCGACTTGCGACCTCCTCTTAGTAAGTTTTTCCCTACAGTTTGAAGCTATGTTTTTAACCAACACGACAATTCGTATTCATTGCAGAGCATGAAGGTTTTATGCTGATGGCAGTGTAATGATGAGAAGACAGGGGGAAAAAAAGTTTCCGAGTAAATTTTTTAATTCATCCTGCGTCTGTGTGATTATGGCTCATTAAAACAGTAACATTATAGTTGAACATATACTTGAGAAACATGCATTCGGTATCTATGAGAAGTTATTACCAACATTAGATCATTTCTTATATATATATATATTCAACATTAATTAAAATTGAGGATCACCTCATACCACCTATCAACAACTTTAAAAACTGATAGGCTGATTACTCATCATTGCATTAGTATAGAAAAATTTGAGCTTACTGAAATAATATGGATGTCATGTCTGATTATCAGCTTCTTTTGGAATTAGAATTAGATTTCTTAGAAATTAAAATTTGCAGATTTTGCCAAGCAACTGACCACTCTGATAAGGGTGACGTACAGTACCTGTTCTCGAATTATAACTCTCTGACAAACAAATGAACAAACAGATAACGAATCTTTTGTATCTATCATTTATCTTAAGTCGCTATATTCGAAGAAATATACATAACAAAGAGAACGTGTAAGTTTTTGAAAAGGAAATCGCAATTGTACCATAAAATAAATGCCTATCTGTTTTATATTAGTCTGAATTAGAGTCTTGAGGAATATCAAATGGTCAGGTAATATGACATTTTTAGTTTCCTCATTAAGAATTATTTAAAGTGAACCAATGGTAAGAAACATGCGTCACTCTATACTCTTATGAATGATGAAAGTTTCTGAATCGCTTCCTTTCATTTTCAAAGAGTATTTACCAGGAGAGCACAGCTCCTCCCAAGGAAGACCAGAGCCTACGGAGTACTGCCACAGAATTGTCAATGAATACATCAGTGCCTTTCTAAACGGTCGCGGTACATGGTTGTTGAGCGTGCGCGTCCGTTGTAATATATATGTTACTCACATCGGAAGGAAATTACAAAACTACTTATTTTAATAATTTCTGCTTACAATCTTGAAAACAATGTTAATAATACTTTGTTAGCTGATGATTCAATTACACTGAACAACAAATTTGAGGTGAAAGTGTGTAAATTGCATGATTTTGAGTTAGTTATGTTTCTTTCAGTATAAAATGATACAAAATCATCATTTTCATAAATACTTAGCTCTAGTATTTCAAAAAAAAGTAATCTACATTTTTGTATAAATAACTCACTAACTAAATATGCATCATGTTCCAAGATTCAGCATAATAAATTTTAAGTGAATAATTACTTTAATTCTTTTATGTGTTAGCATTGATGAGTTTCAGGGCCATTCTGGAAGTATAAAAGTAAAATATTAAGAAAAAATGAAGATAATATTACATGAATGAAAATACTTTGTAAGTCTACTTTGTACCAGAAATGTGTGAAGCACAAAATGAAATATATAAATTAACTGGTCATAAATGTATATAAAGGATTACAAATGTTAAATGTCCATATGTACAGTATATACAATTACATATTTTGTTCAGAGATAAATTCAGAAGATGAGCATTTTCGCTTGGCTTGACGTTTATACACATACTCGGGAACATCCCTTATGACAGTCCAGCAGTAATCTGCTAAAATAGTATGTATCTTTCCCCGCATTGTAATATATGATTTTAAAGTTAACATAAAAATACGTGTATAATTATCTCACCATAATAACACAGTGTAAAATGAAAACTGGAGCTAATTTCGAATTTTCTTTGTGATATTCGCGATGAGCACATTAGAACGGATAGGAATTGGCTGCTTTCATTCGATTTACATTTTAATTGTTGAACAGTGTAATGTTTCGTTGAATGGTTCGCACGCTGACATTTGTTAATGGCCCAGCATTGAAATCCACAGCAATTTGCGGAAGGGTTACACTACTGTCACGTTGAACGATTCTCTTCAGTCGTCGTTGGTTCCGTTCTTGCAGGATCTTTTTCCGGCCGCAGCGATGTCGGAGATTTGATATTTTACCGGACTCCCGATATTCACGATGCACTGGGGAAATGGTCGTACGGGAAAATCTCTACCTAATTGCTACCTCGAAGATGCTGTGTCCCATCTCTCGTGTGCCGACTCTAACACCACGTTCAAACTCACTTAAATCGTGATAACTTGCAGTAACCGATCTAACACCTGCGCCAGACACCTGTTGTCTTACACAGGCATTGCCGACGGCAGCGCCGTACTCTGAGTGTTTACATATCTCTGTGTTTGCATACACACCAGTTTCTTTGGCTCTTCAGTGTAACATAGTTGCGATGAACTCTCGTTAGCGCTACACAGACGTATTATGTTGCAAAAAGCAGGGTGTTTCCACGGCTGGATTCACCATATTTTACATGCGTGAATCCATCTGTACAACCGACCTCTTCACAGTTCACTGCAATTATACGCCTGCAAAGTCTTCGTTCTTAGCGTAATATAGTTCTAGCTCACTGCAATGTCATGCACATAAAAGTATTTTTAACAACGTAGCAATGGCGTAGACTTTGTTGGAAGCGTATTTGGGAAATGGATCAGTACGAATTTTATCTTCCGATTTAGATAATACTATGAAATTCGTCTGTTCTCTTGCAAAGAAGAATAAAATGTGTCCATTCAAATACAGTTTTGACGGATTCAAAAGTTGGAGCTGTCTCTTTCCTTCCGCAGAGAAGACGCTACTGAGTATGCTAAAGTGGATCAGTGGGTATCCACGACAAAGCCGATGGAGTGTCCTTGCGGTTTGAAACCGGTCGCTGGCACGCTAATGGAGCCCAGCTCATCCTCCCTTCCCAAGTGTATCACGCACATGATATCAAGGTTGACAACGCTAGTCGTTATAACGAATACAATAAAGAGCTCGAAGGATTGTTACGGGAACATCTATTTGTGGCGCAATCCGCTTTAGTTTAACTTCAACTACACCGTAAGCTCTACCAGGTAATGAGGATTTGCAGTTTTACGTGGAATTAGATCCACAGAGCTTCTTCGTGCGTACCACCCACACTTTTTTTTTTATAGATCAGTATGAGAGGCAGCGAAAATTCAACCCGAGACCGGGATTCGAACTGTGTACCTTTTGAATCGAATAACACCAAAGAAATGACTGATGAAGCAGTACGAGTCTGTTCTGCTTTTTTAATCATGCGAGTCCACCGTTTACAGACAATACACTACATAGGAAAGTGGAGGGTGAGTGCAGGGAAATCAAACCGCAAACTTTTTGACAACTAGACCTCCACAAAGTGGGACAGGCCAATTGGCTGCGGTGTGGTTCTGTAAAGAGACTTTAAAGGACTTAATATCGGCTCATGTTTCACTCTACGCTTGTTTTCGTATAAAAGGAAACTATCAATTGGGAAAACTTACCGCGTCTCTGAATATTGCGTGCAAGGGCATTGCATGTATTGATGAAACGAAATCGTTTTTGCATTCCTTTGCATTAAAATAACTCACAGTAGTTCAACAATCTTAGCTAATCAAACTACTGTATATTGATTATACTGGTCTCGTATGTTTCCGGGAACTGGCAGTAAAGGAGATAAAACTGCGTACTTCTAACATAAAAAGATGCATTTATTTGTTGTCCAGACGTATTTAATTACTGTGCAGCTTATAGACTAATAGCCTTCGTTTTGGTAAAAAAATATTTTTAAAATAAGAGAAATATATTTTAGCAATTTGGAGAGTCATGTACTGGCTCATGGTTTCTGAAGTATGTGTAGTACGCTCCAGAACATCTCCGCTAAATCCAATATCTTTTCCATCAGAGCAAATACTGCACTCATTCTACGTTAGTGATGTTCCGATACTATCGAAGTATCGATACCTACTCAAATGAGTAGTACTCTAATTGTCTTACGATACTTACTCATATGAGTACTGCAAAAGTATCAATACCTAATCATATCGATACTTTTAAAAAAAATTAAAGTTGAAGTGCCAGAATATACTTGACATTTTGCTTAATTATTTATTTTATATTCTTAGTGTAATAAAATCAAAAAATTATAATAAAGTGCACATAGTAAGCAAACTTTGAAGGTGTTGTCTTATCTTTAAATATTATTTATTACATTTTAACACTTTAAAACAAAAGAAGTTCGCTTTTGGAAGGTTTTGCTACAAAAAAATTGTTCCAAATATTTTGGCGACAGCTTGTTTCTTGTGTTTGTAATTGTTTCACCCGCCTTAGAAAACATACATTCACTCGGTACTGACGTTACTTCATCAATAGGATACTGTTGTGCGTATATAAGATTCATTTCCTCCCATGCTGTAAATGGACTGCGTTTTAGAGACGTTACATTGTTTGACAAGGGAACGTTCATAAACTACGTAGTTCGGTCTAGGGGGAAAGGAGAGGGCTTTACTGGAGAACAACGTGGGGGGAGGGGGTGTTCCGAGCCAAGCGACGCATCTTTTCATTCATATTATTTGTCACATTTAAAATGAGGTACAGAACACTCAACAGCATATAAATATTTATTTCCGTCATTTAATTATCTCCATGTGTAATTTACGACAGTCTGACAAAAGAAATCGGTAAAAAATGTCTTCTGGAATCAATACTGAAAAAGCTACATGGGGAGGGGGAGGGTAGAGACAAAAGCCACGTCGGGCTACGTGGGGGGAGGGGGCATTGAAAGAGGCCAAAATGGAGCTACGTGGTTTATGAACGCTCCCCAAGTAGAGAGACACTTTGTCACTGCGATGCGTTTTCTTTTTGTGGCTCTGCGCTAGCTCTTTGTGATGTTTCCAGAAGTCATATTCGTGTAAAAAGATAGCTGAAGCAGCTTCTTCTTCCGATTCACATAGGCTACTTAGTTGCTCATAAACCATACCTTTTAGTTTTTGTGTGGGGCTGCGCGGAAGCGACCATAGGCCAGGCATGGCGAAGTACGACTTTATTACAATGAAATAGGGACCTAAAATAAACTCTTTGAGATCAGATTGTCTGTGGCAGTTGCCTATTCTAAGACTTATTTTGTTTGATTTTCAATGCTACCAACTGGACGTCAGAGGGAAGTTAATTTGGTAGGCGCGGCTGAGTGACGTAGAAGGGTTGATGCATTTAGAATTAAACACCGGGTGCGTTTCGATACAGTCGATTCGATACAAGTACTTTTCTTCCGATACCGGGTATGTATCGAATGAAGTAATTCGAATACAAAAAGTACTCGGTATCGAAACAAAGTATCGAGTACTTACTCGTATTTACTTGTATCGAATCATCACTACATTGAAATAAATCTTCCTTAATATAGTAAACTTGCCGAAAATGACTACTGACTAGATTACTAAAAAGAGACTGTTTTAGATTTACCATAATAAATATTAAAATGTTACACTTCCTCTCGCAGGCTCTTATATACTACTTCAATTTCTAAGACAGAACGAACAATGAGAAGCAACAACTTTTTTAGTCTGTAACTAGTACAAAAATTTCGCTGATTAATAATTTTAAATATGATTTGTTGTTGCAAAGAAATGAGTGATCGAATGACACAGAAACAAACTGATTTATTCAAGCGATAGATTTAAATGCAATTAGGAAAATGATTTTTGAGTTTACTTAAACTGAACTCTGCTACATTATTAAAACGACGTGTTTGGTTCGTAGAGCATGAAACTATTTCCAAGAAGTCACAGGAGAAAAGTTACTTAGAACACGGGGCGAATATTAATGAATGAGCGCAGCGTGTATTCGGTAATCCCTTCTGTTACGGGAAGTTCACTGGTATGGGGTGACGTCATGACTATAGTCGGTTTAAGAATGCAGTACTGAGCACTGTAACTGCCTTATAAGTTGAAGATTGTATTGTCATTTATTTTACTGGAAATAGAGATGAAAGAGCTTTTCCAACTGGAAGAAAACTCCTCGCAGTAACAACAAATAACTGCTAGAATATCATCGAAAGATCGAATGATGACTATTCAAGGCTCCTCCTTCATCGTATAACCACCTTATATAATTAGCATAACAAGATTTTCTCCTAGGTCCTCTGTGAAATCGCGGAGACGCTTGTTTTACAGTGTTTGTTTGTTCCCACGCTGGTCAATAACCCCTTAGGCTAAAGGGGAGGAGGATGGGGAGGAGTGAGGTTAAGTACGTCCTCCGGTAATACTCTTTGTGAACTGGGCTCAAGTGCTTAGCACAAACAAAAAGCACTCTAGACGGGGCCACATAGCAATGCTCAGGGAGACTGCTGCGTTGAAACTGATCATTTACAACACAGACTCTGAGAAATAAGCAGGGCCTGTTTAGTCGCAGTGATATTTGGTCGGCAGCGTAGTTTTAAAGTAGCGTGAAACACTGTCCTCTCCAGTCATCTGTAGATTTATATATATATATTTAATTGGCATTCGACCTTTTAACAATTCTGCCAGCAACTGTGTTTCTTTTATTCCTCAAGTGTATGAATAGAATCATCTCGTGTTATTATTGATGATAACCAGTCACAGGACGGACACAATACTTAATTAAGCCACCCTTGCCCTAGGCCGGACTCGAACCGGCGACTCCTGCAACATGAAGCTAGCACGATAGGCCCATCTGTAGGAATCAGAGACGTCTTATCTTCCACTGGCAATATCCACTAATGATTATTCCGTTTAGAAAAATGTGTGCTTTCAGACAAATTATTCGCGTTATCTGAGAACACTTTCATCGTATATATCTTACAGACTGCTCTTAAATTTAATTCTATAAGTGCTATTCTCAACATCGCAAATATTTACGTTAATGGTTCTCAGGGTTTGATACAAAGTTTGATATAACTCAGCCTGCTCGCTCGTTTGGAGTTGGCAGACAACCAGAAAACTCATACAAATAACTGAAACACGAAGATTCACCACACAAAAATGTTAATTACACCACTTTGGAGATTTTTGTCACTTACTAACTAAACTTTTCTGTTCAAAATATTACCTGCCTAGAAGTTTTCTCTATATATCTGAATAAAATAATTTCCTGAATAGTTTCATACAAGTTGCGCAACAATCGCATTTTTTTTTAAATATAAATTTGGCTTCCTGTATCTATTTTTCACACCAAGTTTAATGCATCTGATTATACTAAATTTTCTAACCAATGTCGTTTCCCTTAGCGATTACAAAAATTTTAAACTGTTATATTAAATGCCACGCAGTCATTCAATTTTCACGTTTATTCCCCACACGAACATATCTTTTTGATCATGAAACAATTTAAGATTGAAAAAAATCTCTGCTGAATCGAGTATAGATACTGCTGAAGTTAAAATGATCTCGACCACATATCAAATTGTCGACACACTTTCAGGCACAGAGATTAAATACTTCGGTCTGAGACTTATTTTCAAAGACATTACGACACCAAAAAAACACTTGGCAGAACTGCACTTAGGCCTACGTCCCGTCAAAGACCAAAGAATTCATTTGTCAAGCAAGCTGATGTTTCAATCACAGTAAATACTTCGCTCCAGTCAGTCTGAAATATCTGGAGCGGTCATACACGCTCTTCCGCTGCTATGCGACGAAAGGTCCGCCTTGTTGCCGCTGACCCTTCAGTATATATTCTCAAACCTGACTGAAATTTCTATAGATGGCAATTATTCCATTAAAGTCCTGTAATTTATTCCTAATGACATTTCCAAACATTGCACCATTCATTAAATATTCGAAAAATGACTCAAAACTCCTCAAATCCAGTCATAAAATAAGCACAAGCAACCTTACTGCTGTTATGTTGATTCTCCGGGTGGAGCCCATCTTGCTGTGGCTTTCATCAGAGGATAAAATTCCTATGATGAAAACCACAGCTATATGGCTGAGCCGTTAGGTATTAATAAATCAATGCGGCTCCACCCAGAGGTCCAAGATAATATGTACAGTACAATGAATGCGGAAATCTACGCAACCATTCAACCTTACAACTGGTTGCCGCATGTAGAATACAACACGTGCATTAAAGCACAACGCTAATCATTGCTTGCTGTAGATTCAGTAAGAGTCAGTAATATTTCGAGATGCCTCTAAGAAACAGTAATCCTGTAACAACGTAAATAATTTTGTCGTGCGGTAACAAATATAGTACACAAAATAATACGGGTAACTGGGCTGATTCAGTGCTGTTTTTACATGGCAGTGTCTGAAAAACAATAAACGCCGGCAAAACGATACGTGGTGAAACCCTCTACATCGTTCTACGGCCTCGTCGACCACGTAACGCTTAGAGTTATGAAAATAATGGTATCAGAGACAAGAAGCTGACACGTGCCAGAAGAATTCGTCTGGGTCCTTTTTCCAGAGCCTTGATTGCACGCCCTGCATAAAGAAATGTGTTGTTCTTCACGGCTGCTAACAGGGAGGGGAGCGGAGAGACGCGCCTGCTAACGAGAAACAAGCTGCGACTCGCAATTACAGCGGGAATTTTTAGAGGACCGCACAAGTAAAGTATCTTGGTCTGAAATTCCTTTGAGCGTCATGTAAATTGCAGCTCACTTTACCCGCAGGCCAATTATGCAGCGTCAAAGCCTGGCGCTGGAAGAAGTGCTCCAGTCTGCACTGATGACGGTGATCAACCTCTCCACACATGACTTAACTCCAGCGTGCTGTCCGAACTCCTCTCAGTGTCTCGCTACCTGCACTAAATGAACGGATTTTCAGTTTTTATATTAAACCAATTATTGCTATATCTTACTGCCTCTCATACCTATTCACAACGTTTATAAACTGAATAATAACGGTAATTTCGTGATTATCTATGCGGCTAGATTGTAAATTAAAAAGGCAACTTGCGAGCGCTTTAGTGGAATACGGCTCCAGTTAGCCCTTGTATACGAAATCTATGGTTTACTACTTGTAGGTTGGTTAATATGGCTATGACAACCTCACAAAAAATTTGAAATTGCATTAAGGTGAAAATTTGGATTTATGGGATTTATTTCAGCTTCTATACTTCATCATATAATTATTTTATTTCCTTTTTCTTCTTCTTCACCACCTTTTTCCAACATTTTGGGGTCGGCTACCTTCGATGAGTTATATTTATCATTAGCATGGTCTAATTGTTTGAAGTTTTTATTTTACAGCGGCATGCGTGTATCCCTACTTCCAGATCGTACTAACTACTATTGGGGGAAGTGAAGTGTTGCCATCTCTCTATGAAACGCGATAACTGTATTTCTTGTTTGTGAAATGTTTAGTTTCACATATTTCTTTTATTTAGAACTGACTAAGAAAAATTTACTTTTTTTTGTATCTGGTAAATTTCACCATGCATTTTTTGCTGTTTTGTTATGGTGATTTCAAATCTTATTTATTCTGTTTGTATTTATTAGCACTTGAGAATTATACTTTAAAGATTTGGTGAAGTCGTTCTCAAAGCATGGCACAGTGGGAAGCATCTCGTATACTGCAAGTACAGGAATTCCCAGTTGCGGTAACGTTTGTCCGGAAACAGCTGATATAGTCTCATAGGTGTACTAGCCGCAGGCCAATTATGCAGCCTCAAAGCCTGGCGCTGGAAGAAGTGCTCCACTCTGCACTGATGACGGTGATCAACCTCTCCACACCTCCACACGTGACTTAACTCCAGCGTGCTCAGTTGGTTACCAACGACCTTTTATTAGACTCGAGTTAGCTACATTTCGCTGAATGAACATTAATATAAATTCGCCTACCAGTGATTAGTGTTGCCGAAGTAATCCTTCAGCTCTGTCATTTATTTAATCTGTCGTTTCTATTACAGATATCTTGTGCTGAGTTTAATAAATTAGGACCTAACCAGATTAGCAACTTTTATTCACGCATCGCAGAAGTCATTAACTAACCTGTTGCCTCGGTTGGCGATCACTAAAGATTATTCCTAAGTGTCATTATAGGTCTGAAAACAGAGTAGAAGAGAAACAAGAAGAATGAGGCACAAATCGATCAGACTATTAGGCTACAAGTCAGCGGTCATCTAACAAACCACGCAGCCACCTTCACAGTTTTATTCGAAGTACAGCACAGGAACCGAATCTGGTGGACGCTCTGGCCTCGCATTCGGGAAGACGCGGGTTCGAATCCCCGTCCGGGCATCCAGATTTAGGCTTTACATGGTTTCCCCAAATCACTCCAGGCAAATGCCGGGCTGGTTCCTTAAATAAGGCCATCGCCGAATTCCTTCCTGTTGCCACCAGTCTGTTCACGCCCCTAATGACCTCGACGTCGATGATGTCTGAAAACATAAACAAAAGAAAAAGTATAGAATAAATAAACCATTGTTCACAGCAGACTTCGAAAATTATTTTGCTGCAGTGTATTGGCTCGGAAGTTGGTACAGAGATTCACTAGCACAGCTCAACACACAACACATAAGTTAAAAATACAGAACTCCGCAACGGACGTCAAAGTTATTTGATTCGTTGGTTGATAATAAGACAAGCAACAGAAATGTGGGAACGTGTTTCAGTTCTCGGGTTCCAATTTGGTAGAGGTCTTACAGAAATATTAGTTATAAATGTATAAACGATGGCGCCATGACATTGTTTTAATTTTTATAACAACCACAGAGGTAGCGTAGTTACAATGATATCACACAAGATTAATTAACAACTTAGCTTCATTAGAAGAGGCATACTTGCGGAAGATAAACACACTTGCAACGGAAGAGCTGTAGGGAAAATTGGGGTGAGAGTTTCTGCTGATGTTGTTTACGAAATTTTTGCTTCGAGGTCGAGTTAAGAGATGAAGGACGAAAATTTTAACTGCAGCTTAGGCTTTATGACTTTCGGCGGGACACCATCAGATGCTTCCTATAGTTCCTCAGTAACGCAAACATAAAATAATACCAGTAACTATGTTGCGGATGAGCGTAGAGGAAACAAAATCAGTGGTCTTATCGCATTGTTAGTTTGTTTCTTTCGTCGATAAGTTAGCGTAAGGTGAAGAAACACCGCGACAGGCAGGGCCCCTCAGTTTTTCTCCTTAAAACTCGTTACGAGCTGCTCTTTGAGGGAGAGAACTCGCTCCCGAAAGTAGTAACTCGATTGTCGATCTGGTTGGGGTGAGCGCAGTGAATATGGCGAATTAGAGGGCATTCTGCGAGCCGGCCAATCAAATATCGGTGGCTCGGAACGTGCTGCGAATGGCTGCGCTCCCCTCGCGCACATCTGCATCCGCCTCAGCGGTATGTAGTCCCTGCGTCTTACCCACCACTAACAGAGCACTGATACGCATTTGATGGGTTCTGCTCACACACCTTTTTTTTTTCTCTCTACACGGAGTCATTTTCGTGCGGTCTTCAAAGTTTGATTTCCACAAATGGTTTCACTTAAAAGTAATTTTCACAGCGCGGAACTAAAGCTACTTATCGTTTGAATGAGAACAAATGTAAACGGTCTGTAGTGCTCCGTTTACTGCTCTACAGCAGTGATTCAACCCGAGAACCAATTAAATGTCAGAAATAATCCTATGGACCACCTAGTCACATGGGCCTAATTTTTTTACCTTATATGTGTACATTACCAAAATTTGGTACATATTATAACACAATCAATGAAATAGCATGTATAGAATTCCTGGAGAAACACAGTTATTAAATTGGAAGTGAACTATTAAAAGTGAATTACACGTTCAGCACTTTTAAAATTTGTTAACGAAATGAATAATAGTGTTACAAACCTGCAAAGGCAGATACTAAACTACGGAAAAAGAAAGAATCATAATATTATATTATTATTCACTGTTAATTAATTTTTTCTGAAATATTTAGCTCAATTACAGTTAAATTTGTTATATACTGCCTGCGGACCACAAGTCCCATCTTCCCATCTAGGTTGGGAATCGCTGTTCTACATGAAACTGTGTGCAAATAAGTAACGTGCAGAATAACACTTGAAGAGCAAAGACCAATTGCAAAAACGTAGTCAAACAGACAAATTTCTAGGTTTTAATACATTATTAATGCCTAAATCTAATCTGAACTGGGATTTGTAGTACCACGGTCGAAAACATGCAGTGTCAAATACACTGTACATGCACCATTGGCAGATACCCTCTTTATACAGCTCTTTCATGATTACAGTCTTTCATCAGCCTAGTTTGTTTCTACGTAATAAAAGAAGTGTTCCACCAGCAAGTTTGAAAATAAAGTCATTTTTCTGCTTCCATTCGCCTGATTATTAAGAGAACGTGGTAGAACTGGTAGGTAAATATCAGTTTGGGTTTAGGACAACCTAGGATACAACAGAATTATTCCTATGGTGAAAATTAATATTGCAAGGGAAAATTAAGAAAAACAATGTGTTTCTGCTCTAGGGAAAACTTATAATAACGTAATATTGGACAAGAGATTCAAAATTATAATGAAGTTAAGTTTAAAGCATCGATAAATAAAAATCTGGTCTCTCTAAAGAACGAAGAATATCATCTGATATGCTTTAAAAAGTGTTTAAGACATGGTTTTAGTGTTATCTCATTAATATACAGTTTGTATATGAAGAAAATGATCAAGAAAGTGAAAAAAACCGTTCTGACAGGTAAAAAGTTCTTAGGAATTACAACCTGATTTGATCCTTACGTAGTCCAATTAGCAGATAAGGTATGAGATATTGAAAAGTTGTTGGATGACATAAAAAAATAGTAGGGATAAGGATCTGGACTCAGTATAAAACAAAGATGTCTTACAATAAAGAGAACTGATAGAACTATTGTTTAACTTTTTTTGCTTATTGATTAAAGCTTTGTCGACGTCGATGTTATTGGAGGCGAGAAAGTACAGGGGGCAAGGAACGGGAAGGAATTCTGTAATGGCCTTTTGAAGGCACCATCCCAGAATTCGGCTGGCTTGAAAACCCAAATCCTCATGGCAGGACGGGGGATTCTAACCCAGGTCCTCCCAAATGCGAGGCAAGGGCGTTACAATTCATGTTTAGGGCAACTGATGACGGAAGCAAAAGGATCTCAAAAGCAGAATAGCAGTACTGAAAATAGTCTTTTCAAAACACAGACATTTTCGATAGTTGACGTGACATAAGTAATCATTTTCTAAAATTGTGTTTAGAGAACTGCACTTTGTAGAAGTAAAGATTGGTACTGCACTTTATGGAAGTAATGATGGTAATTTATGAATATCACAAAGAGTAATATTTAAAACATCTGAAATTTGACACTATAGAAGAATGTCGAAAATTAACTGGCCAGGCAAAGTACGAAATGAACGTGTTTCGGAAAGGATGGGAGAGTAAAGCGATTTGTGGAAGAGTCTCACTGAAAGAAGAGACAAAACGACATTAGCAGGTCAACAATGAAGTTGGTAAGTTAAACAAAGTTTGTACTGCGGATTGAACAGTAGTTCACGACAAGACGGTTATTAAGAGAAACGAGGTTACTAACCAGAGACCTAATGTACGTTGACTGTATAGACTGATGTAGAAACACAAAGCGAGGGACGCAAGATATCGTGATGTCGTAAAATCAGAGAAAACACGTTTAGTTCACTCTGAGGTATCCACATTAACACTACGTTGAAATGTTCCTGTTGTGTTTTAATTACCAATAACAATATTGAAGAATGTGATAGGTTGGTAAACACTCCTGGAACGCCAGAGAACAATAAACATACATTAGCATACAAACAAGAAGTCGGTGAAAATGAATTAAGCACTGTTTCTCGAATCTTTGAGTTGCTTACTATTTTTTTTTTTTTTTTTGGTAAAGTTGTAAGTAAACTATTCAGCTGTAATCAAGGACGTGAAAAGGCCTTGTTAATTTCGCTTTGTGTTTGTGCCTAGTCTGGGAGTGTTCCGAGGAGCTTGCGATGAGGCAGCGGTCAGCAGAGGCGCTGACGAGCTGACTCTCAGCTCATTAGGGGACCACACAGGGTGCCACGACCACTACTAGGCGCAACTCAAAGACGTTTCCAGACAATCACTGAAGAGAAACGCGTATCACCCCTCATTCACTAAATTTGGCACTACTTGAAGCGCAACCTGAGATCTACGAGAATAATATAGTCTCATACGCTTCGTTACGTTCCACAAACGATTCATTTATATTCCAAAACTATAGTGAACTAAGATGTTACTTAATTACATCCTACTTACTTTTAATTTTTGTGAAGGAATCTTTGCAGTCCAGCACCTGATACGGATTTCGTCGTCCTTGATCATCCCTGAACTAAAGCAGCTGAAACAGTCGTATGAAGAACATAAGAAAGACACTATTGCTTATCAGCTTAAGTGCCTCAGATCCACAGCGAATTACGCGACAATAATAATTATAGTAAGCTAGTTTACGACCGTCATCGGAAATATAATAAGTTTGAGTAAGTGAGACTCCAAAAATTTTCAATAAATATTTTTTACACTGATTTTCAACCTCTTCCTATCTTTATATTGTCCATAGCCACTAGTGTCTCACAGAACATTGGATCTGTTGCCTAAAACACGCGTGCTATCCTTTCGCTACACAACCCTACTCGTTATTTTATTTTTTGTACTAAATTTAAACCTGAACTTCATCTTACCTTCTGTTAATTTAATTACTAAAAATAGGTATAGAACCTAACTAAGAAGTGTTGTGTAACGAATATGACATAGTATTTACCAAACAATAATTTTTCATGTAATGACGATAGTTAAAAGAATCCACACAAATTAGAATAATTCTGGGGTCTTTTGGATGACGAAATATCTAAAATACCAAAATCAAGTATAGTAATATTAATAGGAGATTTCAATGCCCAAACAGGTAGAGAGAGAATTCATTGTGCAAATGTAGAAGAATATCCAGAGCACAGCAAAGAGCGAATAAAAACGGAACGAGATCAATCACTATTTTAAAAACCTTTCAACTGAAGCTGATGTTGACTTTCGTTAAGAAACACCAAAGAAAATCTACAACATTGGTATCTCCAAATCCGATATAGGTGAATTTCAACTGGTCCACGTAGCCAACTCCCAAAAAAAGATTTAAAAAAATCATGAATCTCAAGGTAATAAAAAGCAGGGAATTCGACTGTAATCATTATTTGTCTAGACTTAAACTCAATTTTGCACACTGAAGATATTACAGAAGAAAGGAAAGGGTGAAGAAATATAATACCGACAGACTACAAACTACACAAGAAGCATTAGTAAATTTTTGGGAAGGAATAAAGTAACTCAACCCGGTAAATGCCAGAATTCATGTAAAGAAATAACCAAGGCAACTCAGAAAACATTTGGATTAACCAGGCAGAAAATAAACCTTGGTGAAATGAAATACGCGAAGAAGCGTTATCAGAAAGAATAAAACAATGGAAAAAGTGGAAATGCTCTGGAAACATTGGCCATTAAGAACAGTTCAAACAGCAAAGGAAATGCACCAAAATGAATAATAAGGGGATTTAATAGATCTTTCAAAAAATCACAACTTATTGAACTGTAGGATAGTTTTGTCTAAAACAATTGCCGAAACTTTTATCAGGTTTATCAAGCGATAGTATAAGCTTCAAAGATGAAAATGATAGAATTGGCCTAAACAATATTGGGAACAACGAAATACTTGTAAAGCCTTATATATCAGCTTCCAAACTGCCCTGAACCAAACCAAAAATTGGAATTTTCAGATCTTAATGAAAATCTAGGAGAAGATACACTGCAGAAGAAATAATTAACAATCTAAAAGATAATGAAGCTAATGGAGAATACTCCAAAATAGTAGAACTTTATAATGGTCGCAATCAAAAATCGGTCAAGAGTTACAGTTAATTTCTCAAGATATTTGGAAACAGAGAAGATTCCAAAAAGAAGTATAGAAGGTGTCATTAATTCATCCATTGCATAAAAAAGGTGACAAAAAGGTGTTGATACATAGAGAAGTATCACTATTGTAAGTTGCTTACACAAATCATTCTCCAAATTCTTACTGAACAGTGTAGAGACAACACTTGACATGCAGTTGGGCTAATATCAAGAAAGAGTAGATCTTGCTCAGAGCAAATATTTAATTTAAAATCCGTACTCCATCATAGAATACTAAACTCAAAGGACATAACATTTATATAGACTGATTTTAAAAAGGATTTTTACTCTGTTAACAGGGAAACCTTGAACAGAATAAGAGTGAATCTGGAGTGAAATCTAAACTGCTTAGCTAATTTTTTAAACACTTACAGACACAGTTTCAAAAGTAAAATTTATGAGCGAAATATCGAAGCCTATCAAAATAAATACAGATGTGCGGCAATGTGATGGTTTGACACCCATTTTGCTCCATCACAGAATACTAAACTCAAAGGACATAACATTTATATAGACTGATTTTAAAAAGGATTTTTACTCTGTTAACAGGGAAACCTTGAACAGAATAAGAGTGAATCTGGAGTGAAATCTAAACTGCTTAGCTAATTTTTTAAACACTTACAGACACAGTTTCAAAAGTAAAATTTATGAGCGAAATATCGAAGCCTATCAAAATAAATACAGATGTGCGGCAATGTGATGGTTTGACACCCATTTTGTTCAGCTGTGTCTTCGAAAAAATTGTAAGAATTTGGAATAAAGAATTGAAAGGTACAAAATTTCACCAATATCTTTGGGGAGAGAAAACAAAGGTGTTGAAATAAATATCTGGCATTAGGGGACAATTTTGCTATAGTTTCAGAGCGTATTACACGTGTTACAACACAAATCAATTTCTTGGAAGAAATAGTCAGCAAAACTGGTATGAGAATTTCTGTAGGAAAAACTAAATTCACTGCAAACATTAAAAATGCTTCAAATTGTTAACGAAAGATGTTTGATGAATAGATCAAGTAAAGAAATTTAAATAACCTGGGGAAGTAATGCCTCGTACTGAACTAAGTATTAGATAAATTGGAATAACTAGCAAGAAGCATTGTGAGGAAATTCACGGGTACAATTAAAATTACAGAACTATGGAAACAAAAAAGTAATAAGAAAATAAACCAGAAAATAGAAAAGTAACAGAATCAATAAGAAATATCTTTAGAATGGATGGTAAAAGGTTAGCAAAAAAGATACTCAATTACCTTTGGGGAAAAAAATCAACAACATACTGGATTTGTAAAGATAAAAGACAAGAGAAGACTAAATTATGGAAAGAGAGATCTTTAGAATGAAGGAATTAAGTATGAAAAGATTCCAAGGTAGAAGTGGACAGAGAAGATAAGAGAAATGGCATGAGGCCTTCATATAACCTGCTGCCATGTGTCGTTAAACCATTACTACGTGGTACGAACTTGATTCCGAGTCATCTCAAAGTTGGCATTAAACCGCCTCAAGTAACCAGCAATGCTGTGACTTTTGAATAAATAATGAAAGATTTACACTTACATTTTTGAGTGGAATGTCACTAATTTACCTTTAAAAAAATTATTGAAATATAGTAAATTAGAAGTCTGCTATGAAAGTTGGCCAAACAGTTTTACACGGAAAATTTGACCAGGATATGGCAAAAATGACATAATTCGAGATTTATTTTAAAACCATTTGATCGTAAATATCTAGTTTTTCTCTGAAACCAGTTGAACTTCATCGATAATTGGGTGCCACCAGAGTCGAATACGTTGTTTACATTTAATGAAGACAATTTCGTATGTATATTCCTGCGTTGTTCAGAAGATAAAATGTTCTTTAACTTACCATTGGGTCATTGGCGAGGTAAAGCCGACATGTTTTAAATAGTTAGCGTCTGAGAGACTTCGAGGCACAGACAGGCACATCAGATGCGTCGAGTTTTGCAGCGATGCGTGGCGATTTTCGTTTATGCCAACAGATGTGTGTACGCAACATAATAAACGAATGGTGAAGGGGAAACCCTAGCTACGGCTTTCTGCTCGAATAACTGCAAAATTTATCAAAAACTCTCTCCTCAACAATAGCTGATGCCATATGATGTGATTCTCTGTTTATTTTGCAACTTCACTTGAGCTGTGATATGTTTTCAGTGATATGTATTGTACTCTCCCAAGCTTTTATTCGCTATTCACACGGCGTGTGTTTAGCAATACATTTATTTTTGTATTGATATATTAACTACATTAACATTTAACGCTTCTATACCCCCTTGTTTAGGACGAATGATAGTAGCATTTGGTATGAAAGCTTCCAAATAATTCTGCAGTAGTAAGAAATTACAAAAATGCAGTCCAACACATCTGATTTTGAAGTAAACTGAATTAATAATAGATGAAGATACTTTGGTTAACTGAATGTGATCTAAGTACCTCTAGTCACAACGCTTTAGTTACATAGGTTGGTCTAAACTTGTTAGTTTCTCTACGGATGAAGTATGGCCACAGTATCTTCTCTTGCATCTGACCTCAGACCGCTCTTCATCGCCCACATCTTCCTATGCCTCTTACATTCGGTTACATATGATGCTAGTCAGTGATTTTGACGCATGTGATGTAGCATCTGTAGTAGTAGAACAATTTTCGCAATTGTGGCCGTATGCTTGTGCAGCTCATTTAATTAAAATATCTTTATATCCTCCATTTTCATCATTTTCTGATATTTCTTTCAATATTTTTTCATCCATTCATGTCCTGGAGATGTTCGTAATTGTAATGAAATTTCATCAACTGCTACAGCATTATTTGAATTTTAATGTTTCAAAACTGAGAAAGATTTTGTCAAAGATGGATGTCAACAAAATAACTATAGATGATTATGCCTAATCAGTTCGATACATGGTTGAAGTAAACAAATTTTATAGACTTAGGTATCAAAAACTGGTTTACTGTTTTATTCAAGAAGTTGAGATACCTAAGACTTAGAATAAAAGTAGTACTCTGAACCAACCAGCTTTTTTTTTTGCTTTACGCCTTGTCAACTTCGTGGTCATTAGAGACGGTAAAGGACTGGGACAAGGAACGGAAATGAATTCTGTGATGGCCTTTTTTGAATGAAGCATCCCGACATTCGCCTGGCGTGTTTTGTAAAAACCATGGGAAACCCAAATCTGGATGCCCGGACAGGGATTCGAACCCGTGTCGTCCCGAATGCGAGGCCATAGCGCTTACCACTCACCCACCACGCTCTGTGAACCATCCAGACATTTTCCTGGAGTGATATCTGGAAACCACGGAAAAGCGAAATCTGAATAGCCGGACAGTGATTCGAACCCACGCCATGCCAAATGCCGAGCTCAAGCGTTACCGCTCTCCCACCAGGATAGATAGCTTATCCTTGTCTCATTCGTTCAGCAGTAGCATTCGTAGTTCCACTGTTATCACGGACACCAATCGTCGCGCCTGTAGTTGGCGGCAGCAGCGTCGACTAAAAGGAAGAAGTTTACTGAAACAGGTGGCAATATGTAGTGACTGGTTGGTGGTGGTTCAAACCTTTAAGCGTCCACAGGAACACGGCCGCTTGTCGTACATTTTCTAAGTTACTTTGGAGAAAGATTGCCTCTGTGTATCTGGGACTGTATATGTGAAGTAAGTGTGTTATCAACTTGTTCACGCTGTGTTTTGGCAATAAACCTACAATTGTTAAGCATCAAGCAGTCTCATTCTCCTATAACGAATACTGTATTTAAATCCGGATTGTGTTTGTCCTGCAGTGCTACTCAGGGTGGAATCCCCAAATTCGACCTTTGCACTTGTCTCTCCGGCTAAGCCTTACTCACCGCTCAGTCAGGACATGAATTCAAATGATAGAAAAAAGAACATTTTATGTATGCATAACGATTCGACTTTTGCTATAAGAAGAGTCAGTAACAGATTATGTACAGCCTGCCGACATCAAGATAATTGGTTTGGCAGAAGATCATGTTCCAAGAATGGAATGAAAATTGACCATGGTCTATTGAAGGACCTATCCCGTGTTTCTCATGGAGCGATTTCAGAAACCAAACCTTGGAATACACAAATTGGACTGGTTTTATTTTTTTCACGTGTCCAGGACTTGACATTACAAGTTGTGGTGGCCCCCGGGGTTCTTTTAGGTAACTTAGAATAAGTTATGATTTCGTACAATGAAACCAGGAGAAGGTCAGTTGCAACAGAAAGAATAAACACTTGCAGACATCGGAATGTGACGATGTAGGAACCATCACCTAGCAGAGTAGGTGAGATAGTCAGCAAGAATAAACTGCACAACGACGTCATTTGCAAAAGGGTGGGAGAGTCACGCAGGCAGCTGTTGGTCGGAAAGCCTCCCTGACACATGCAAATAGTGGGGGAATGAATATCAAAACCAGAGTGCACGGAGCAGAGAGGGTCGTTCGGTCGGTCGTCGATGTTGGCTCTTGATTTTAGGTCGATTTGGCAGATCGGCCGTGGCAGACTCGAAGCGAGCAGTTAGCAGCCGGCAGCAGCAGTGATGGAAGCAGCCTAGCAGCATACGCCATCATATTCGGTACAACAGGTGGGACGGAGCCACTCTGGGGAAATATAGTTGGGAGATATCGAACATGATGCCAGCTAAAAGGATAACTACTCAGGTATTAGCAGAATGGAGTAACTGTCTTACGTATAATGGGCTCAGGGAGTCAGTGGAAGGATTAACTGTCTATAATATAATATTGTAAATAAATGTAAATGATGTATATACCTTTCTGGAGTATCATTTATGCAGTGTATCATTCACGTGGCTTAGAGTTTTACCCACTTATTAAAGTACCTGTTGCGAAATGGCAGAGTTAAGACAAAAAGATTCGCCCGACCACGAAAAAGTTAAAACAAATAAAATAATTGATTAATTAATTAATGTCATGCTTATAGACTACAGCACACAAATTAAATGGAATGTGTAGACCAGAATTCTGCAATTCTGATGGTCTTTTCATTTGTCCTACAAAGGTCGTCGATTGTGAAGGTTTCTGGTATGTTTCTGCATACCAGGAGATGTGAGTCCTGCAGCTCACCACAGTCACATAATACGTTTGAATACGCTTGATATTGGAGTACACTGAACGAGCCTCCTCGAAGATCGTGCATAACAGCGAAATATGAAAGTTCATACGATGGGGCATACCCTGGGAAACGTTAAGAATAATCTTAACGGCATATAATTCCACCACCCGGACCAATTTCGAACTAAACGGTTTTTCTCAAAGCCAGCTCTTTTGGTTATATCAACTGAACTGGTGGGACCTGGATTCGAGCCTACGTCTTTCCGAATGTCAGTCTCGGAGATACTGGAATGATTTACAGTTGGAAGAGTGAAGCAGTCGTGAATTACAGCAAGGTAATTAGTCTGACACCAGTGAATCTGGTAGGACTGCAAACTGTACATACGGTATACGAGTTTATCGCTGCAGTTAACACACCTACGACGCGAAGTAACAGGTATCTATGATTAGTGGAAACGAGTGACTCAGAGTTGCATTGATGCTATTTTCGTTGTTTTACTGTACACAGTTAACTTTGCAGAATTTTTCCTTGCTGTTTGCGTTTTTTGTTTTCCTATTAAACTGCTCGTTTCTGTGACAAAAGATTTTTGGAGTAAAAGCTTTTTCCACATTCGTTTAAGTAGTCGGAGACCTGATGACACCCACCTGGAGCTACAGACAACTGTCACGCCATGTCTTACCATATACTCATGTAATACAATGCAAAGTATGTATGCAACTAATTTAAAACCACCTCACACACAACTGAATGCGTCTTTATCAGTTTACGAGCAAAACAGCTAAAAACTGCAGTCGTTTTATGAATTATTCTGATAATGTCCTTACAGCAGAAAAGTGTTTAACATTAGCTGCTTTTCTTTAACCCTCCAGTGTGGCTCAACGCACTGAGGCGCCACACAGTGGACCGGGAGGATCAACGGGGCAGACACGAGTCCAGGCACCAGCGTTCCGCAGTCCTGACTGCGGGTTTCAGCAGCCATCAAGGCGAAGGCTGCGATGGCTCCAGTCTCCACCTCATAATATACACATTTCACAAACAAAAATATACTTATCACACACAGAACATAGTTGCAGGCTTCCCCCATTAGTGCGTAGCAGGGCCGAAGGTGAGTGGTAACGTCTATCCGGATATCGACTTTCGGTGGTTTCCCTAAACTACTCCAGACGAAGCGGGGATGGTTCGTTAAAATGAAACGGCCTTGGCAGACGTCCTTCCCATTCCTTGCCCCAAGTCTTTTCCCGCTTCAAATGACATCGAAGTAGACAAAAGAGAGAGAGAGAGAAAAAAAAAAATCCTAGCAATACGATCTGGCAGTAGGTATAAAATTCACTTGCGACCGTACAGTCAAAGACCCAAATTTGGCCATGATAGCGATGAGTAAAACTTTAAAAATCATCAAAAGCAGCCGACCCCAAGATGTTGGGAAAAGGTGGTGGTGAAGAAGCAAATGATTAGCAGTTTTTGTTTAAGTAATTCTGATTCAAGGAAATGAGATTATTTTTGTAACCTACCATTGCGATAATATAATCCAATCTGATTTTTTAAACTGTTTGAAATATATTTAGACGAGTAAGGAACTACTGATTCTATTATCTTCTATGCACATGGTTTATTTTCCCACATTTTCAATACGAGATTCTGCTTTATTTTTGTTTCTGGCTTTAAACTTCGTCGACGTCGAGGATATTACAGGTGGGAAAGGACTATGGGCAGGGATTGGGAAGGAGTTTGGCCATGGCCTTTTGAAGGAACCATCCAGGCATGCGCCTGAAGTGATTTAGAGAAACCATGGGAAACGTAAATCTGAATGTCCGGACGGGGATTGGAACCTCATCCTCCGGATTGACGTGATCCTTATTCGCTGTTGCACTGGCCGGTACTGCTCTGTCGCTCGTGACTGCGCCTGGCTGGCTCGCGAGCGGGGCTGTATTTTTTTTTTTCCTCTTTTTTTTTTTTTTTTTTGCAGAAGTCTCAAGTTCTGAAATTTTTTACTTTTTAATTTGCTGGTCTTTTTATTTTTGCTATTTCGTCCAGATAGCTTCCAAATTTTGTTTTGTATTTCGTCGTTTTCTTTAAACTCCAAACTTTAATTTTCAAGGTTGATAAATACTCTTCTAAGTTCTGGGATGTCTTCTGCAGTATATCCTGCATTGCGTGTCCTAAAATCCATATTAGACTGTTATGTTTCTCTATAGGTATAATCTTGAAATCCGGCTTTGTTAGGATATTGGTGAGTATTTTCCTGGGCGGTTTTTTGCATCATGCGTGCCACTAAATGTTTTGTCCACGTCCAGATTGTTTGCGCTCTTCCGCAAGAGATTCGGTGTACTAGCGTATCTGTATTGCCGCAAGTGTCACATCTATCTGTTGGCTTGAGGTGAATACGATGTAGCTTCTCATTGGTGGCCAGGGTCTCGTTGGCTACTTTGTACCAAAGAGCTTGAGTCTCGGACGGAATTGTTTTGTTGAAAATGTTTGCCCACACGTTTTTCCAGTTGATTTCCGGGTATTTAGTTTCTATTATATTTCCCCGTTTATGGGCCATCATACATGCGTAAATCTCTTTTGTTGTCTTGGGAAAGTTGTTCTTTCTTGTCTCCATGATATAGCTGCTTTCGATGAAGTACAGCCTGAAATGGTAAAGGGAATTATTGATATGGGCAATCCCTACCGGTGCCGTTGTACTCACCGGTTTGTAATGTTCCAATAATTGTGCCGTTATGGTTTCCTTGTTTTCAGATACTTTCCTCATTGCCTGTATGAAGATCGCATTTGCTTTGGTTCTTGCATCCATTAAACCTAAACCTCCTCTTGCTTTTGGCAGGGTTAGCGTCTGGAAGTTGACTTTGAATATGTCACCTTGGCTCAAGAACCAGGCTACTGCCCTCTGAACGCTTTGTATTATCCCTTTCGGTGCAGGGAGCACTTGGGCAACATAGTTTAATTTGCCAAGGACCGCCAGATTTATTAAATTTGCTTTCTGTATTTTGTTTATCCGTCTGGTTTTGTGCAGTTGCAGAATGGCCCTTGTGCTGTTTAACACTTCTCGCCAATTGATTACACTCATTTTGAGTGGATTGGTTTCTAGCCACACACCTAAGGCCTTGTGTTTTGCTCATTTGTTTGAATCCATAAGTATTTACAAGATTTTGAGGTCCTGATCCAATGTAAAGTATGCCTGATTTGTCCATGTTGACTGTGGCGCCACTTTCAGGGGCATAAATCTTTATCTGGTTATTAATTGTTACTAGGTCGTCATTGTCGGTTACGTAGAACCCAATATCGTCTGCATAAGCTCTTGTAGTGTATCTTCTACCTTGGAACGTTATACCCCTTTGTCAAGGATGTGGATGCTCCGTAGTAAGGGTTCCGTGTATATGGCGAACAAGACCATTGAGAGGGGGCAGCCTTGTCTCAGCCCTCGGCCCATACGAAAGTTTTTTGAGATGAATCCGTTTACTAATACACTTGTGGTAGCACCGTTGGTTAGTTTCTTGATTACTGATACGAAGCTTGTTCCCATGCCCATTCTCCTCATGGTATTGTATAAGAACTGGTGTTCGACACGATCGTATGCTTTGTCGAAATCTAGGAAGAGAATTCCCGCTTTTAGCTTCAGGTTGTCTGCCAAGGAGATGATATCTCTATGTTCCAAGATTGCATGTTGGATCCCGCGATTAGGGATCGGACCCGCTTGGTACGGGCCAAGAATTTTGGTGAGTAATGGTGTTATTCTTCGTTTCAGGATACGAGTCAAAATCTTGAAGTCGGAGTTCAGTAGCGTTATGGGTCTTAACTTTTCTGATATTCTTCGTGTGTGGTGTTTTTGGGATGAGAATTATTATGCCTTCCGTGAAGGCTTCAGGCAATCGTTCAATCTGCCATATTTCATTGAATATATCGACCATCTTGTGGGATATGATGTTCCAGAAAGCTCTATAAAATTCCAGGGGAAGACCGTCTTTACCGGGAGATTTTCTAGTTTTCCCAGCCATGAGGGACAACTCTGCTTCTTCTAGTGTGATGTCTCTGGTAATCTCTCTTCGCTCGTTGTCGTCCATGCATTCATTTATGTGGTTTAGGGTGGAATCCTGTTATCTCCGGTTGTGGTGGAGGCTCTGTAAAAGGATGAAAAATGGTTCCAGATCATTGCGGGAATTTCCTTTTGGTTGGTTGTTCTGACTCCATCTTCCGCAGTTATGTTTGATAAGTACTGGGAGTTTCTTCTTTTTGTCGCCCTAATCAGATGGTATAGCGATGCCTTCTCTTTCTCTACTAAGTCCACGCTATCGGTGTTGACTAAAAGGGATTCCATTCTGATGCTTGGTATTTGTTAATTTTGGCTTTATACTTTTTAATCAGTACGTGGTCGTGGATGGTGTGCACGTCTTTTTTGTACAGGTCCTTCAGACATCTGTAGTAAAATTCCATGGTATTGTTTGTCCAGTGATGTTTTACGTGTGAGTAGGCGATAATAGCTTTTCTTATTCTTGGTTTCGCATGGGTTATCCACCAGCTTAAATTTGAGCTATACTTGTGGCAGGTTTCTGACACTGAAAACCAGGTGGTGATGACGCTTTCCTTACATTCAGCATCGCGAAGAAGCGAAACGTTCATCTTCCAATATCCTTTACCTCTCTGAATATTAATTGGGTCGCACTTAATTCTGCATATGTACGCACAGTGATCGGAGAAGCTTAGGGTACTATTTCATCGCTACTAACTGCTGGGTCTAGAGTGTTAGATACGTAAATTCTATCAAGTCTGCTTTTTGATGTCGAGGTCATGTGTGTGTGACTAGTTTGGTTTCGTGCAATGCCCGAAACGTGTCCTTGAGGCCTAATCCTTCGACCATTTTTGCTAATTCTTGACAGATGTTAGGGTTTGGTCTTTGGTCGCTTCGGTCAATTACGCAGTTAAAGTCACCGCCAATTACAAGTCTGGTCGGTTTCTTGCGTAATAAGTAAGGTATATCACTTTTGAAGAATTCCGCTCTCTCCTGTTTTTTATTAGTGCCTGAGGGTGCATATAAATTGACGATGCATATGTCCTTGATGTATACTGCTATACCCCTTCCGGATGTTAAAATTTCCGGGTTTGTGTAGGACAGTCCTTCCTTGATTATTATTGCAGTTCCGGTTTTGCAGTGGGAGTCTAAATTGGTTATGGTTTCGTAACCGAAGAGTTCAAACTCCCTGATTATCACTTCTTGCATGAGTGCGACGTCTATTTGATTTTGGATAAGAAATTGTTGCAAGGCATAAAACTTTGTTTTAGCTGTTATGCGATTGATGTTAATCGTTGTTAGTGTCAAGACTTGATTCATTGTGATGGTGCTTGGCCTTGGTTGTCCGCCAATCCATTAGTGTCCGACAGCAGCTGTTCCATACGTCAAGTCTGTTCTATACCGTTAAGTTTCCTGTTTACGGTCTCCAGGTGTTTGTTTCCTTGTGAGTTCGTCGCTGCGATTTATGTTCAGGAAGTCTGCCTGACATCCTCTATGTCTTCGTTATGATCGTTGTCTGCCCAACTAAAGGACATACCTTCTGTCTCCGTACCTGTTTCTCGGTGTCTGACTGAGTTTGGATTTAACTCTGCATTAAATGTTGGCCGGCTCTTCCCGATTTGTTGCTTTTTGAGCTTTTTACCAGTGCCTTTAGCATCGTCTGTATTTTCTCTTTCAGTGGATGTTTCCCTAGTTTGTTTACTTTTCGTCTCTGGTTGTTTTCTTGCACGACGTTTCTTACTGGGTTTGGGCTTCGCTGGTTTCGTCCACTCGGTTTCTTCTGCTGTCGTCGTTTCGTCCTTCTCGTCGGCCGACTCCCTGTTATCGTCGGTTTCTGCCGGATTTTTCAACGATTCAACATTTCTCTTCTGTTTTGTCTCTTCCATGTTTGTTATTGTCTTTTCTATCAAGTCTCCTTCTTGTTTTCTTGGTAAGTTTTTCGCTTTTGTGTTCATGGTTTTGGATACCTCGTCGCACCTTGCTTCTTCAGTGTTCCTTATGTCGTCATTTTGTTGTTCCCTCGTTTCTCTTCTTGTTTTCGTCTCCGTGTTCCCACTGTCCGTTATCGTCAGTGGTGGAAACTGCTGCTGATCTTCCAGTGGCATTTCTTCATCTTGTTCATCTTGTTTCGGTGTTCCTGTTCGTCTGAGGTAGGTTAGCGGTAGTACTGTAGGTTGTATGCGGGGCAGTTTGCTCTGATATGTTGTATTGAATTGCATAGAGCGCAAGTTCTGGGCTGGCCGTCGTATACAACCAGTGCTCTGAAACCGCATACATTGATGTATGATGGTATGTGTTTCGTTATCTCCATTTTTACTAGCCGCACTCCATTTGCTTTCTTAAACCGATATTGCCTCCCCATTTGTCTTCTACGATCTCTTCCACGTTTCCGAACGGTTTTATTGCTTGTAGAATGGCTTCATTAGATATTTCAAAGGGCAGATTTAACACTCTTATCTGTCTTTTTCCCATTCCTGCGTTCGTTACTTGAACATTGCTTACGTTTCCATCGGCATGATGGAATTTTAGGTTCCCGGTATTTGATTCAATTACACTAACACAATGTTCCTCGCTTATCATTTTAACAAAAACGCAGTTCTGGAACGAGTCTAGTTGTATTCCCAGTATTTCTTCGTCAATTAGCTTTACTTTATCAAACAACCACTCATGTATTTCATAGGCCGATGGTCTTACGTATGCTCGATCGAATGTGAATTTCACTGTGTTTTTTCTTGTTATGGCGGTGGAAGCCATCTCTTACCTTTTACTGCAGAATCGCCTAAATGCGGCTGCGTTGATGGGTTTTCAATAGCTCACACACAAACTTCACACTAACACTGTTATAATAGCTGCGGCGTTAACGGAAGTTGCTGACAGCACGTCCGCGTCTGACCGCCGCTGAACGCGGAATGTAATCAGGCGAGCCGCCCTGACGGATGGCCCTTGTCCTGCTGACTGCCCCCATCCAGCGCTCCTCTCCGGTTACTGCAAAGCCTCCGCCGTGATGAATTTTTCATCCCAGAATAATTTTTCCGTGTTTCGCAAACGACCCGCTCGCCTCGTGCCAGTCATTTGTTGCGCGTGTGCGGAATTTATTAGAGCTGCAGGTCGGGTTAACGGCGCCCACCGCGCGCTGCGCACTCTACCTTTTTTTTTAGCACGCTAGATTAGTCGCATTTGTATCTCTCGGGCAGTATCACCTGCGGAAATGAACACTTGGCTGGAGTGTCACGCGCTCTGCCGCCCGTCTCTCCTGCGACGATTTATAGCCTTATTAATTACAAACAACGAAATTACTCGCACAGCTATTTTTACTCTCCTTCTGGCAACTCAACTCCTCTAGATATTTATCAGTATTACATTCTACTATTAATGAACTTATGGAAGTTATAATATATGAAACCCCTGCAGGTTGAAAATGATTATGAAGAGAAAATGACTCTAAATTAACAATTCGTAAAACAGTGAGCACAAAATTGCTTTCTGTACTGATCCCTGGTGCGTTAATTATGAAACATTATTGTGTTATTAAGTTTTTTTTAATGTACTTTAACCAAAATACGTTATTTTAATATTTAAATGGCATCAAACAACCTTGTAAATTCTCCTTAAGTATTCTTCTCACCTCTTCTATTTATTCACCACATTTTCCTAAAATTAGGATCTGCTGCCTTTAATTTCATCATGGGCATGGTCAAATTTACAGACTTGGTTTTACGGCCGCATGTCCTTGCTGACGCCAAGCATTTTATACCTACTGCCAGGTCGTACTGTGTACTAATGAAGGTAGTGAGGTGTTGCCATCTGCCTGCCAAATGAGTAACTATGTTCTGTGTGTGATAAGTGATTTTTGTTGTTTTTGGTATAATATGTAGTCTATGAGGTGGAGATTGAGGACCATCGTGGAATTCGGCTTGATGTCTGCGGAAAAACATCAAACAACCACAGTGAGGACGGCTGGTACGCGGTGTCCTGGGCTCCTGCCCAGTTCCGTTGTACCTCCCCGATCCAGCGTGTGGCGCCACTGAGCCACAGTGGAGGGTTGGTATCATTTACATTTACCTGTAACTAAATTCAATGATTGTTATAGTCTTCCGGTTTCATTAAATTTTATGGCTGTATTAACCAATTGCGTGAGTTATCAAAACGATGAAACGCTGCTATTTGAGGGCTTGATCGGCCGAGCAGAGATCATGCGAGCGTATTAGCCCAGTCGGAGCTTACGATAGCTGCACACAACCACTTCGCTCTATAACAGACTACAAGATGCCGTCAGACTAACGGGAGTCTGATAAAGGTGCCATCCATGAACTGTTCGTGAACTAAACTGTAGAGCTGTACGCTGTTTCAGGAAGAATGGTAGAACATGTCTAGAAATTATATTTAAACCCACACAGAGAAAATAGTCCATAGAGGCCATGTAGATACAGACTACACGGACTGCTAGAAAGGGAAAGTTGTAATAATTCATATGAATATTTCGTATCTAAAATAAGTAATTTCTTATTTCACCATTATAAGAAGTTTATAAACCGCCATCAAGACGTACAAATAGAGATATCGCGAGACGACGTATTTCAAGTGTGAATGAAAGTCCTGACAAGTACCCATTGTATAAATAATTAAAGAAGTAGAAATAATTAAAGATACGAAATAAAAGTAAGTCACTGTTTTAAGATGAGAAGCAAAATAACGATAATGTCGACTACCTAAATGCGCGAACTTTGATCCTTCCTGCTGAGAAAGCATAGTTAATCATTAAACCCGCCAAGACTCAGTTTGAAGTCTCCAATGTTATTTTCAAAAACATTTTCCCAGTATTCATACATAAATCGGCTATAACAAATCTATTTTTCTGCATTCATTTATATTTATTGTGGATTTAGAGACTGAAATAATTTATTAATTTGCGATGTATTTTTACACGTATGAAGTACTAAATTCAGAGTTTACCTGATTTATATTCCTTATGTGATTATTCTGTTGGGTTTTTTTCCATGTTACTCCACTTCGGAACATACGAAGCGCAGTATTTAGAACGGCTAAAAGCGTAGAATCAACTGATAGTGCGATGCGACATGCTTACGAAGTAAGATTCAAAATTCGAAAAGAACATATTCCATATTTTCATCTTCAATTTTACGTGTATACTATAAAATAGTTGTTAACAAAATTTGATATTTAGGAGTCAATGGTATTTTATTAACTATCAATAAATATGGTAAATTCTCTATACAAGGCAACTTCACAACAAAATTTATGAAATGGAATTTTACTGTTTCGTTTTTGACAGAGAGAAGTGCCGTTTGCAAGTTATTCACATTCTACATAAAAATAGGCTTGGTACATAAGGTTAACAGAAGGCATGTCGAAACAGGAATGATAATTTAATGACGACATAAAAGAAAACAAAAGATCAGAACCTAAATAGTCAGAACAGTAATTATTATTGTCGCACGTTTTGTGTATGAAAATGCGTACCTTAAATTCATTTCTGAAAGTCGAAATGACAGAGAACGCAGCATGGCGCTGACTCGTCACATCCTTCTAGTGCCAATGGTTGCGAATGGCAATGAGGAACTCTACCTATGCGAATCCTGCGGAAAGCTGCAGGAGCGATAGGACCCCGCGACCTTTACCTTAAAGGACAGAAAGGCGATTTTAATATTCTTTTTTTACGACTGAAGAGTCAGAAATCACAATTAGTCCAATTGACGAGAAGAAACTGTAACAATGTTACAACTATCAGAATTTGGTGGTGTGATAAGTTTCACGGCACTCACTTCTCCCTTCGAAGTCTCTTTAAGCCAGCGCCACTTTAGATAACATTAGCAAGAAACATTCGCCGTTCATTCCTTTGTTCTCTGTTCGAAAATATTGTGCGTTTACCAATACGTGCCGACACTCTGGGGCGGGAAGGAGTCTCAGCCGAAGGAGGCCCAACGAGCAGTAAAAGGCGCCGCTCCACCAGGTGGCAAGCCGGCTCCATACTGGGCCCGCAGCTGTCAGCAATAATAGCGGCATGGGGCGGCGGCCTCCTTTGCTGGCACAATAAGTCCGCTTTGTTATACGCAGCTTTCACCAAAACAAAGGTTATCCACAGATACGAATGTTAAAACCCTTACGATCTACCACATAAAACAATATGTTTCAGCTCAAGCTTGGTAGGTTCTGAGAGATTTATCTTCTACTGATGATAAGCCTCAATGAAACATTCTGTAATTCGATAATTGAAGAAATTTTCTGTCACCACTTGTTACTGTTTATTTATTCATTACTTATTATATCCTATTACAGTGTAGCCCAACAACTAAAGTCTGCTCTATACAAATATTTTCAATTTATCACTAATGTTATGTGCAGATAGAATTTGTTCAAGATGTAAGGCTAAATTGAAAGAGTTACATTGGTTTTAGTTGGTTAATTGTCATATAGTTAACTAATGCTTACAGACTTATTTGAATACAACCATCATTTACATATCAGAATTCACATACACACGTGTACATACGTACACGTATAAATATATATATATACGCATCACTTCCACACACATATCGTTAGTTGTATATTAACTTTGATTAACTTTTTGCAATTTGACCTCATTATTTCTCTTATTTAGACACCTTTACTATAATCCAGGCATGGCAATAAAAAGTCTTTTTTTTTCTTTCCCCTAATCAATTTAAAAGAAAGAAGACTCATGCTGTAATTGTAGCTGCCTCCACAAAGAGGCTATAGAAAAAAATAACTAGAGCCCCAACACCGCCTCCAAACAACAGGCACAGACACGAACCGTAAGTATTAGTAATAATACCTTGATTAATTTCAGCTGAAGGGTGCATGGGCCTCAGTATACACTCGTCACCATGATTCCACAACCGCTTCCCCCCTCCACATAGAATATGTAACTTACGTCCACCAAATCATCAAAACCAGTACCTCACACATTAGTTTTGTGTCGGCTCCCAGCCGTGAATGGAGCTATTTGTCATTACAGCACTAAGTATTTCACCACAAGCTACAGAACTTGTCGACTTTAACTGGTCAGGATTTCCCAGTTATGAGATTGAATATATGTATGATTTGTACATTCTTTCGTTAATAAATCTATTTCTGCAATTTACTTTTATCTCATCGCTGATCACTCTCCAGCTACCAAGTGAGTGGTAAAAGAATTATATGTAATGTGCTTGATTCATTATCCTTGTCTTATGGATATCCAGATAATTTTTTTATCCGAATTATCTTCAGAAACTTAAACTAAAGTGAGGATACAACTGTGGTCTCACGTTTTGTCAATGTTCTCAACCCTCTGAAATATTTATTGAACTTACCACAGGATCGGATATTGAAAAAAAAATTCAGGTAAAACTGCTGGAACTTTCCTAGACAATTTATCCAGCAAAAGATATTACTGTTAAACGGTGAAATTGCAAATTGATTGTATTTCAACAGTAATTATCTTAGAAACAGAAGAATTAACCAAAACAACAAGGAAATTTATACATGTTTTGGCAATTAACACAATGTATGAGAGATATCTTGTATATTGTGATTTGTAATGAAACGTGACATGCTTATCAGACATGGGAAATCTGGGGACCTTAACATCGCAACTATGAAAGCTGCAGGAAAAGATAGCCTGATTGTGACCAAATTGTAAGTGATAATAGGAACAAGTACAGTGATTAACTGTTTTTAACTTCGTGGAAATACGGCTGAAACGGTGGGATCTCTGTAGGTGAGGTACGGCCACATTAGGTATATTTAATTTGGCCGCGACATTAATCAGTGTTTCTTTTGTTCGTTGCATCGAGAGATACGATGTATCACTGATTTTAACGATCCGTTTAATGAAGAAATATGGTTAGCACGTACAATCGAGTAGGGCTGCCTGTACACGGACGATATGATTGTCGGCGGGGCGAGCTGTCAGCAGGTAGGCTGGCCCGCGACACACGGGTTGCGGCGGGCATCGATGGCAACAGCCGGCGGGCCAGCGTCTGTCGCAGCCACAACGCACAGGAATAAGGACCACTAACACAACGCGCGCTAGATGCAGCCTGGATTCGTCAAGGTGGCGGGAAGTCAGGACACATTATTGTATCAGCGACAACAAACTACGGCTCCAGTTTTCAGTTTACCTCGACGCGAGACAAGATTTAGATGCTATCAAAAAATATTTGTTTTTTACTGCAAAATAGTTCAGTGGAATTATAAAAACACAGGTCTGAGTGTACTATGTACATTTCTCGGACTAAACCGAGAGTTCATCCCAATACTTCTTATTAAAAATGTAATGAATTACGCAATGTAGAAAAAAGTCACACAATATAAAATTATGTGTGATCTATATCCTCACTGCAAAAGACGCTGCTTCCTTTATAAAAATCCTATCCTCACCGATCTACCATCACTGAAATGGTTAAAAGTTTCAGACAAGAAAATCGGAAACAGTTCATAACATTTAAAATATCCCTGAATTCAAAATAGTTTACAACGATCTATTATTAAGCGTTCTCAAGACCCTTAATTAGTATCATATTCTTTGATAGTTCATCTTATGAGAAACATATTATGACAATTTAAAAAATGGGGGTGGGTAGTAACTGGTAGTGGCGGGAGCTACTACCGCATGTGAATACGTGTTTGTCAAACCAAATAAGCAATGAAACAACCAATTCTGTTTATAACTTAATGTTTTATTTAGGTACACAAGAGAAACTGGTGGCGAGTACTTAACTGCTGCAACACGTGTTCCAAGCGATGTTTACAGAAGTAAAAATATCGTTTATATCTAAAAAATTTATATGGTTACAAGATGAAACTAGGGCTAGGTACTTATGCGCTAAACATTTGATTTTTTAATTTAATATAATTTTTTAATTGAGAAAGAGCACTAGATGCGGTGGCAATACCCGTAGTCATCTGTTTACCCCTTTTTATTTTATTTTTAATTATTTTATATAATTTGACTGTTACATTCCTCCCTATCTAATTTAGCGATTTACAAATTTCAATTTTAAATTCCTTCAGCATTTTTCGTAAATTATTCATCTTTTCACTTGGTGATTTGTTCCAATCTCTGATACCCTTACCCACAAAAGGAAATTTTCGTACTCTCTTATGCATAAAATCGAATGCCAGGTGTTGTCCCGGTCGCCTTTCCCCTTCCATGCACTATTCCTAATTCTTTGACCAATACTCCTTCAAGCCCTATCACCAACATATGCCCTGTACATTCACTACACACCCTTCATCCTCCTCCTGTCCTCCAATGACTCCTAATCCAGCTCCTTTAACGTTTTACTTTGGTGCACGAGAGAAACCTCTGCTCACTGCAGCAGGTGTGCAGAGGAAGTTTACAGAGGTAATAAAGCCCAGGCTGATAACATTGTTTTCCTCTGGGCAGTCCACGTCTGTCGGAGGCAGTTCCGTTACCATAACTCCCCTCACCGCACTAACGGATCCACAGAGATCGTGGCCGCCTTGATTTCCTTACACTCCACTTCTTCAATCGGAAAAGCTGACGCCTCTCCTCATTTCCAACGCGGATTGCTTCAATCCTACCTGCTTCCCACTGGTTCTGTTTACACTTTCTTATCGTATACTTTCCCTGTTTTAGACTGCTACTATTTTTCTAACTTTGTTTTCATCTATCTTGAAATGGTATGAAATGTCCGCCAAAGTATATATCATAGTAAATGATATTATTTTGCTTCGATTAATGTGATAACCCACTGAGATACGGTTTCTGAGGCCACTCAACGCACAGTGAATTGCTTTTCGTTACCCGACCAACGGCGTCCCATGGTGGACAGTTTAAATGTAGTTCGTAACTTCGGGATGCCACCTAGTACACAACTTGAAAGATTTTTTTTTTATCAGTCTCTCGACTGGTTTGATGCAATCCTCTATCATATCCTATCCTGCGCTAACCTTTTCATCTGAATAGACCCCTTACAAACTACGTCCTCAATTGTATATTCTAATCTCTGTCTTCCTCTACAGTTCTTACCTCAACTGTTTCCTCCACCAGCAAATTAACTAATCCAGCATGTGTCAAAATATGACCTACCAGCATGTCTCTTCTTTCGGTACGCTTCTTCCACAAACTTCATTCCTCACCCATCAGATAATGAAGCAGATAATTGATATGTAGGGATATGTAGAGCTAAAGAGGTTAGCATAAGATAGGAAGGGATGGAGTATTGCATCAAACCAATCGAAATACTGATGACAGAAAAAAGCAAAAACTAATATCCATTATACTTCATATTATTTTCACAGTAAAATTTATTAATGTCATTCGGACAACCACTGAAGATGCTCCGGGAAGCAGGGTGATTCGCGTACGATGGAAAATAAAAAGAAACAAGAAGACAGTTTCATTGGCATAATATTCATTATTTATGAAAATTTATCAATTTGAAATTGAGGATATGGTCCATAACTTGCAGCTGTTATTGTTTATTTGCATACTTCTTCGCGATAATTATATAAATATACGATACAACAAAAAAACTTCCGATCGCAGAAAACAATGTTCGTTAAAAATATTTGCAGGAAATGTTAAATAAAAGTTATTTTTTTGAAATTCTAATAACTCATTATAAAAGGAAGACAGTAAAAGTGGATTCTCTCAAAATAACTCAGCCTTATTTGATGTAACATCCTATTGGTATAACTCTCAGGTAATTATTAGATGCAAACTTCCTTGATGTTTGGAGTGATTGCTTATTACGGAGATACAACGCAATCCATAGTGAAAATCAAAGTAACATAACTTAGAAAATCACTAAATTTTGACAGTGACGTGACCAGTTTCACGCTAAACTTTCCAATTTAAAATCCATTGTCACTGTTGATTTTACTAATTAATGGAATAATAACTGTGTAATAGAAGATTAGTTTGCCATGAAGTTAAGAAACCTGTATTATTACGTTATTTTAGTGCCTTGTTTAATTTTCAGGGATAAGTTCTTCAGTCCAACCGTGCCCAATGGTTCAGCGGCATTCGGAAGGATGCTGGTTCGAACTCCCGTCCGGCCGTTCAGATTTCGGTTTTCCATGCTTTCTCGAAATCACTCCCGGCAAATGTCGGAAAGGTTCTTTTAAATCGCCCTGTTCGACTATCTTTCCATCCCTTTTCAGCAGTCCTTTCTCACCTATAATTACCTTGACGTCGACAAGAAGTAAAAAAAAAAAAATCCGGTTTAAATAATTTAATGAAATATTGAAAACTTTTCTACATCCTCAAAATCCTACTCAACACTGAAACTAATTTCATATACGAAAGTCTTTTACGTTATTTTCTCTGCTAAAGAAAACCGTACAGCGCCGAAAAGACTAATACAGGAATTAATACCTTAATATGGTGTTTCACAAGAACGAATTCGGCCAGGCTGACTACATGTGAGATAAACTTTAATTTAGCAGAGACTTTCAACCGCAGAGAAACAACTGTGGACGGCGTGCAGAATGAATCACATGCGGTATCGCTATGTGTCTAATCAGAAGAAAAACAGTACAGGATTATGGCTGGTGCCTTTCCGACCTTACAGAACATTTATCGCCGATCTTAACCTGCTCGTCATTATTGTAGACAAAGGAATTAGATCCCAACCATTTAGATATATCGCAAAGACCCATAGGAACCGATGGAATAATACGTGTTTCAATTGTTAGGGGCCTACTCTGAAGGCATCTTGCTTATCTTCCCGTGTATGAATTTCGCCACAGAAGTTTCACCTTCTACACTGGCGTGCCGTCTACCGAAGCATAAGAAAACCATTTTTTAAATTTATTTGATCTTAATTCAACTCGATAGTGAACGATTAGGGCACCAGTGCTATACATTGACCCAAATAGAATTAAGGTACCACAAATTGTATAATAAACACTCTACGGCGCAGATAAGAAATATATAAAGTAAGTGATTACATGTCGACTCATAGTATAACACCAAGAAGTAAACAGATAGATATAGAACTGTAAAAGAATGGAAATGTAAAAGATCATACAATTTAAACCGTTTAAACTGTAATGTAACGTAAATTATGTATTTTTAAAAACTGTAAAGGAAATGAAATGTAAATTGTTAAACTATCTAAACAGAAATGTAAAGTAATGAAATATGAATTGTAATAAAACGCAAAGAACTTGGCTGTGTGGCTGATAAGGCCGAAAGTCATATAAATAAATAAATTTAAAAAAAAATAATCGATCGACAAGACTCTTGGCATTACGTGCATGACTCTAACGTTCACCAGGATGATTTCCGTTCAAACTTTATCGTAGGTTCCATATTTCTCATATTTTAGACTGCAGATAACAAACAAATTTATTTATTTCATCTTTTACAAATTTGTTCACGTAAGAAATAGCAGCCACCTTCCAGCAAAGAAAAATCAGGTTATTCGTTTCCGTACCATCTCTCCTCTTAAGTCACCAAATTTTGTTGGTCTCTAAGAGTGAATCATATTCCTAGCCACTACATTTTTGCTTATCTCAGCCAATACGTCTCTTGCAGCGTCCACCTCAAACGGAGGGCTGTGCTCCCCAGAATAACAATGAGGGCCGCTGGACAAGAACTACACCCCACTCCCCCAACTGAAGTGAGAACGCGCCCGTCTCCTGCAACTGCTCCCTAATACACTCACTTCTTTCCTGTGTATTACAGGAGCTGACTGTAGCGGCACTTCCGCTGCACCTCCCAAAGCACAGCCAGTAGACGGATCCCAACTACAACGCCTGCGCGTAAGTTGTATCTTCGATCTTATTGCATGCTTAATTCTGACGTGAATCCTACAGGATGAAGGTTGTGTTTACAGGGGAAAAGGATTTAGCTGTCGGATAGATCAAAACCTACAGCCGTATCTGCTCACTCGTTTTCTGAAAGTAGTAAACTCGTTTGGTCTACTCAAACGAGCAAATGAAAGCAGAGAACAGAGGATAGCTCGTATTCCCTGCTCAAGGAGTATTCTGCATCATGTGATGCTCTGTCTAGTAATAAGCAGTCAGTGGAAAAATTTCTATGTGGTATTTCGACTGAGCGCAACTGGTGACCAGTAACGCTCGACCTTGTAGTCGGAAGCAAGCTATTTCGAATCCCCGAAATCACTCCAGGCGAATGCCAATATGATTTCTTCAAATAAATAATTAAATAAGCCCATGGCCAAATTACTTCCAGTTTTTAGCCTCCAGTCCTTTCCTGCCTCTAATGATAACGACGCCAACTAGGCGTTCAGCCTTAAGGGGAAAAAGAAATATATTTCGCCGTATTTGTTAAAACACCTGCAGACTATGGCGAAAGCAGACCCTGTGAGACAACATGAGTGTCGAGCACAAACTGCATACACTGCTTAAATGTCTTTAAGCAATATCAGTCAATATATCCCGCGTTTTTTAAATTTATTTATTATTTCTTGTTAACTGTTGATGCATTATGTTTATCATTATAGTATTTGTTTCTATTGTTGTGTTTCATTCTATTCTATATAATCACAATATTGCTCTTTCTGAAAAGTGAAAAGATATTTCTTTCGCCTGGAATATTTCTGTAAATTCTCACATTGGCTGAACTTTCCGCTGTTAGCCCGAATGTTGTACGTACCAAAATTATCTTGATATGGTATTTTATCTTTATCTAAACACTTATAATCATGTGCCTGTCGTTTCCTTAATGCCGGAAATATTTTATGTGAATGATTACCATTTGTCAATAGAAATTTAACGTAATTTTGTACATTTGTGACGTTTTCATAATTTCTTCAACAATATTTCAAAGGGTAAAGTACATCTTCCATGCTATCCATAGTTTCAGTTTCTTTAAATCTACTTTCTTGAAGTCATTCCCGGAGTGTATTAATTGATTATGGATGGGGAGTTAAAATTCAAAGTACCCGAAGTAGCATCCCAGGTCGATTCAGTCAAGAAATGGTGTAGTCTTGAAGTGATAAGTACAGTTTTCTCCACACAGAATGGTGAGGGGTGATTTCCTGTGAGCTAACTCCAGTGACCCTCGATATTCCTCGATATTCGGTTATGTCTTGGACTCCTCACCAACACAGTTTATGTCCACCTTTCCGCCGAGAAACATGGTCGGTATACTGCTACTCAAAAGTAGCAGCCTTCATCTTTGTAACTGATTTTATGTCTGGTGTTCTCTTATTGTATTTTCCCCTCTAGTGAAACACAGCGTTGGCGCATAGGTCCATTATTGAGAGCTAATTACACTTGGATACCAGCGTTTGGGGACATCATATTGCTAAGAATTATTTTTAGTAGGGAACCATATCTGAGAACCATTAATAACTCTGTGTAATTGTGTGTGAATTGCTGAAAACTGATCGTCTATTCTATTGTTGCAAACTATATTTCAAACTTGAATTTTCATATCTACGAATCAAGCAGCGTACTTTGTGAATATTTATTTTGCTTTATTGCTAATTCAACATAGCAAAGGACTTAATACACAAGTTTGACACTGTGTTAAAAATGTGATTTAAAGTTTCAGGAAATGTATTCAAGTTATAACTGGCAAAAGCAGATTCTTCTATCCTCGTCATCACCCATTGACCGTGTTAATGATTAGTATATAAAGTGTGTGAAGGCATATTAACTTTTTTTTTTGCTTTGGCTTTACACCTCGTAGACGTCGAGGTCACTAGAGACGGGAAACGACTGAGAGGAAGGAGTGGGAAGGAATTGTCCATGGTCTTTTGAAGGAGTCACCTCGGCATATGACTGGTGTGATCTGTGAAAACCGTGGGAAACCCAAATCTAGATGCCCGGACGGGTATTCGAAACCGCGTCCTCACGAATGAGAGGCCAGAGCGTTGTCGCTCACCCACCACGCTTGGTCTGTATTGGTTGTAATAGTGCAATCGAAGTTCAATAAATAAATAAGTAGATGTTGCACCGCATCTAGAGTATAATATAAAATGTACGCTGTTTTAAGAGAGGTCAAGCCATAAAAGGCCAGCGTTTGAACTTCTCCGTTAATACGTCAGGAGTCACTGCCGCTACAACCGCTGCACCGTCACCCTGGAATCAATATAAAGACGAGTGTGACATTTGTGATAAACTATACTGTCTCCGTTGTTACATATATTACTGGTATTCACGATACCAGATAGTGGGACACCGTGAAGAAACGGGATCTAAATACGAACCGTGTACGTGTTCTCACGGTTTGTTATTCAACACATTACTGAGTGAAGACGAAGCTACCGCCCTCCAGCTTCCACCTGCTAGCACGAGGGCGGCAATTGCCAGTGTGGTCTCCCGGGTAGGCACACCGTGTGGCCACTAATTACATAGATAGCCATCACCAACGGACCAAGGTATCCGCTCCACTGTACCGGGATCGGAACTACAATACCTTACCCACAGTATCATGAGTCTCCATAGCCAATATAACAAGGCAAATAATAACTGTATTAACTTCATTGAATTAGCTTGATAAACGACCCTGCATTCCACTACAAGCAGGTAGTTACACGCAGCCTCCACAAATAAAAACCATTCAGACGTTTTCGTAACTGCATTAAAACATTCATTTGCTTTAAATCGCATTATCAGTTTACATTTGTATGTGCTAGTAAATCGATGCAAAAAAGAAATCCAGACCAAAGTTAAATGAATACATTTTCAAACCCCAAGGTGACGATAGCCAAGAAAAGCGAAAGAAACTAAGGGGGCGTCCATAAATAAGTGAAATATGCGGGGGGTCCGGTGAAATCTCACAAGGGGGGACGGGGGGGGGGCAACGGAAATCTCACGTGAGGTTTTGGAAATTTTTGTTGGAGTATAGAGCTAAAAAAAAAAAAAAAGATCAACAAATGACACGAATTTAGGGGGGTATTTCGTCGAAAAGTGGCGGTATAACCGGCTTTGGAAGGGTGAACCTAAAACAAAAACTTCCGAGGGCGATTTCAAGGGGGGATCTCACGGACCAGATCGCACCAGAAAGGGGGGGGGGAGTCGGACCAGATCTTACGAAATCTCACCAGATGGGAAGGGAGGCAGGTTGTCCGGAAATCCGGAAAAACACCTCACGTAATTTAAAAAAAAGTTTAATCATTTCTTCTTCTCTTCGATATCGGCCATCTAAGGACCACGAAAAGTAATCCCGTGCATTCATTTCGATGCTTATTTTCTTGACTTCCAATAGTTCTTCATCCTCTCACTTTGCTGTTTCCTCCTTTCTTCTGTCTATATGTTACTACATTTCCTCTTCTCCTTCTCCTGGAAACCCTCGAAATTTTGGATCAATCTCCTAAAAGTTGCTCTATCTTGTATTAAATCTTCTGTTATTCCGATATCAGTCATATCTTTCTTTACTCCTTGGATCCACTGGTTGCCCTTCTGACTCTTGTAAACATGATTGAAAATTCTTTTTATCATTATTATAAAACTTTTTTCAAAAAAAAAATTGTAAAACATATTTGTAAGCGTATATATATATTTCTGTCATGTATGCTCGGCAACTAAGTTGTAAGTTCAAACCATTATAAAAGTTATATGCGTAAAATATTCTGTACTGTACTAACTGAAGCGAATTATCGTTAAGGACGGAAACAATTTTTTTTTAATTACATTTCAGTGAAGAGAAGTACTGTGTTCAAATGAAATTTGTCTTTTGGTAGGTACAGTATCTCTTCTTTTTTTTTGTTTTTAAATCCTCAAACAAAATGACCAGCCAAACGTCTGGTGTTCTCAAATTACTTGTACGGATGGAACGAAAGCGATCTTCCATCGTCATAATACGATCAAGTCTTTCTTCCTGGATCAAATTCTTATTTGGGAAATGATGAGCGAATTGTTGTTACAGATTTTTCCAAGTGTGTAGGCTGAGCAGTTGTAATTGGCGCTTAACATTCAGGAGCACGCTGCTTCGATCCCTGGTGTGATCGTACAGAAAATGTGTCTCTATCTTACGACACACTGAAGCAGCTAGGAGATTCTTACGTCGACTCCCGTCGTACGAACTGTCCCTTCTAATCGATTTTTGCATTTAATTTTTCCAGTCGCATAATTTTATGATGTACAGAATTCTGAATAGTATGGATGACGTACTGAAAGTCAGTACAATTTCTGCTTTGTAATAGTAGAAAAGTATGCATTTATAAGAAATCAGATTTATATGCACTTGTAATAAAGACCATTAACAAATTGTTGAGACATTTGACATTACTCATTGGTGAGTTGTATAGGCTGGCATATCATTTTATTTATGATGCAGGATACCATCTAATGCAGAAATCAAAACTTACGCACTTTGTTATTCGTACAGCCAAGAGCTGGTCATCTTTTCTCTGCCATGTACTTCTCCTCATTCTGTACTCGGTATCCATCCAGGCCTCATTATCAGTGTATGTCCTGTCCCCATCCAGCGTTCTCTTCCCCCACCTACTTTTCAGCATCTCCGAACCAGGTTTTTTATCATTGCGCTCCATGGTAATTTGCGAAATCAAATATAGCAGTTCTTTTTATTTTATGAAAAGAAAAGGTAAATGAATTTCATAATCTATACTATTATAAATCTGTAAGCAAGCTGCGTTTGTAGTGAGGCTTGATCTCTAATAACGCAAAAACTACCGCATCAATTTGCATGATGTTTCCAAATTTTTAAAGCTAATGTTGCTGATCAACATCTGCAGAAGTAGCTAACGACTAATATGTACCATGGGAAGAAGCAAGTCAGTAAAAAACTTCAGAAATGTGAAACTGTAGACCACAGATAATTATACACATTCAGACGGTCACTCCTTTCATAAAGAGACCTGTTCTGCGATTCATTTTTCTGGACCGCAGTACTTCAAAATAAAAAGAATACGTGAATCAAGTATAATCAGCATTTACTTGAATCGTAACAGGTCTGTTGAATTACGAAAAAGTTACATTACTAATATTGAAGACATGTATTGTCTTTGGTAGACTGTTATACAGTTTGTCTCTGGAACAAAATTGCTAAGTGAACGCTGTACAATACAGCCACAATAAGCCAATACTTAATACGAAATTCAGTTTTTTCTCGAAGAGCGATGTCTGAAAAACAGCTATTATAAATATCAGCAAGTAATAAAACATACTTCTTTCATAATGACTTGTGCGGAATTGCACATATTTGGAAGTACTTTATTCAATTAATATGTCTCGTGGCTATAACGTGCAAATATAACTAGGCATCCGAAAATTCAGGTACATGCGACTCAAATAATTACATAGAAAATACGGATATATTGAAAGAAACTCAAATAAAAAAAAATTCATATCCTAATGCTACACCGCGTAAATTATAAAGCTAAAAGCATCGTCCCTTTGGCCTATAACAAAGCATATCAGCTGTCATCACTGTCCAGGTTGCATTTCAATCGATTTACAACTTGCGATAATTTTGCCACTCAGAAATAATTGCTTGAGTTACATGCACATTAGTACATATACTGTACCGTGATCCATTTGGACATTTTTGAATTAATTATATCTGACTGAAATAATGACAATAATGATACGACGATTTGAAACCAAGATTAACTCCAATTCATGTAAATTTCTATTTTAAAGCAGGAATAATTGATGGTGTATCATCATAAAATAAAAACCAATATCCAAACAGCAAAAAATAAATAAATCAGAAAAAATTGAGATGCTGTGATTATTGGTAACGAATTTTTATTTCAAATATAAGTAGGCATCCTAAATTCTATTCTACACCGCGTAAATTTTAAAACTAAACCCGTTATGCCTGATGCTAAACAAAACGAGTCAATTGTCATTTGGTCCAGGCTGTTGTTTCGCCAGGTACTTACATGCGACTGAAATAATTCCATAGAAAATACGGCAATATAGAAAGAAATTTAAATTAAAAATGTTTCATATCCTAATGCTACACCACGTAGATTATAAAGCTGCAGGCATCGTCTCTTAGGCCTATAACAAAGCATCATATCAGCTGTCAGGTTGCATTTCAAGCGATTCACAACTTGCCATAATGTTGCCACTCAGAAATAATTGTTTCAGTTACAAGCACGTTACTACATAAACTGTACCATGATCCATCTCGACATTTTTGGATTAATTATATCTGACTGAAATAATGACAGTAATGATACGACGATTTGAAATCAAAAGTAGCTCCAATTCACGTAAATTTCTATTTTAAAGCAGGAATAATTGATGGTGTATCAACATAAAATAAAACCAATATCCAAACAATAAAAAATAAAAAACAACAAAAAATAAATAAATCAGAAAAATTGAGATGCTGTGATTATTGGTAACGAATTTTTATATTTCAGCAGACTTCCAAGAGGACTAAGTCGTAGATTACTGCTATATTTACATAAATTTATGGCACCGCGGTTATGTTGCAATCCTCGGTATCCACATTTAAAAATAAACTTTTTTAGTTAAGTATCATGGAAACATTATTTTTCATTATATCCACTTCTGGTGAAATCATTGCACAAAAACATCATTGAGGCCGTTATTTTAACAGGATGTGGACGAGGAGAAGAAGTATTCCTTCCACGAATACCATTGGTTCCTTCAAACTTCCCGTTCAAATTTAAGCGCCTACAATTTCCCGTAACGTTATGTTTTGCCATGACAATTAACAAGTCTCAGGGACAGACACTAGGAACCGTAGGCATTGATCTTCGGACACCATGTTTCTCGCACGGCCAGCTATACGTTGCTTGCTCCAGGGTGAGTGGCAGATCACGCCTGTACATATGTACAATGAACAATCAGACCAGAAACGTGGTCTACACAGAGGCATTACATATGTGACCTACGAAGTATGCTGAAGATAGTATATTATTTCTCTTAAGCATTGCTTTATTTACTTATAACGCAAAAATAAAAGCCTTTCTAAACAATAAATGTTTATACTTCGCACAATAATTACAACCACGAATTACTACTGTTAATTTTTCAGGAACCTTTTCTACGATTGAATCAATTGCATCTCGTTAAAATATGAATAAAACAACTCTCTGACATCAGTATGAAAACCGAACCTAACGTATTAACCGAAACAAACGAAACTATTCAGAATACATTAACAGTTCATGCCTTTCCACGTTAATGTCTGATAAGAGAATAAAATCGGTAAATAATTTCTACACCTGCCAAGGCACGCGCGCGTGAAGCAGCGGGCAAATGCTAGTACTAAATAAAAAAAGACTTTTGTTTTAAAACCCTCAGCCTTTGGTTGTATTTTTTTTTTTATTAATTGGTCGTATGGCAGTGCATATTAATGATGATATATATTCTTGAAATTTTTTTAGAAAAATATTTCAATTCATAACTTTCAAATGTGATGTACAATGATGCAGAGTACAACAGAAACTCTATGGAACGACTGAAAGAAGTTAACTGATTTGCTTTTATGATGCAAACACAAACGCTGGAAACCTGTGTTTGTAGATAACTGTACTATTGTACAGGGAGCAAGGAAATTACAAAGAGCAAGATAACCACTGGAATTATGTTTGGCGGGAATTAGTGTAGGCTGCATTAGTCGCTGGTATTGGAGCTGGCTTCCTAGATACAGCAATGAGGATGGCGCGGCGCGGCGCGGCGTACTATCTGTCGGCTGAACCAATTTATTAGCGAAAGTCCCCAGCGGCCCGTGCATGCAAATTGGCTGTTCTGCCCAACGCACCGCCCCGCTGCATTATGCGGGACTTCTTGGCGCCATACTACTAAAACTGAACTATGAGTCTCCCCTATCCAGAACCCCGGCAACGGTTGACAAACTTAACTCATACAACCACAAAAGATGCGCAGTGTGAAAGACTCCTGCAATATCCTTATTATACCAAACCAAATGATATTTAGTCAAAGCTATATTTTCATTTTTTGGGTCAATAAGTGAAAATGTTAGCACAATGTAACTTTTCAAAAAATTATAGGATTACACAATGGTACTACCCTTAATTAATTTGATTTTTTGTTTCCCTGAAAGAGTAGACTTCGGCATAAATGAGTCGTTCCACCAACCTACAACCTCTCCTGCCCAGTTGGCATAAGTTGAATCCATCGGTCTAAAATTTATGAAAGTGCATTATTTGGAACAAATTGCTGCATAATATTCGGAAATAAAACGGTAGGAATTGTGGTGGTTTACAACGAAAGGATCATCACATTAAAAGTCATGGGTCCTTTCTGCCCATTTTCTTATTCGCAAATTAAATGCCAACATATCCTGCAGAACATTAAATAAAACACCAACATTCTCTTTCGTGTAATATTTTACACAACTTTTAACAATCTTGCGTGGTTACAATTCAAAACTGCGAAACATAGTTCGCAAATAATCATTCAAATCTTCCAAACAAACGTTAATCTCAAAATTGATGAAACAATGAACATGTAACGTTGATGGGTAGATGACCATTCTACGGCAGTAACATACTTTTAAATTTTCACAAACACGTTAAAAATATCTTATATCATTGTAAAATTCATCAATGTGTATGGTAATGAAACATTTACCCTGTTTGGAACGGTCATGAGGATGAGGGACAATAAGCTGATCTGACATAGCAATGTCGAAGCAAATTCCATTGTTATTTCTCAATTTCAGCAAACAGGGCATCAAAATTACAAAAAAAATTCATCATCGTTATCTAATGGAAAATGCCTTAAATTAACAATCATATTTATTTCAAATATTTCGGTGCATGTCGACCTCAGAGTTATATAACCGAATAAAAAAACTTTATGAAAATTGAATTTTTAACAGGCCGGAGCGTTTCCATTAAAGTTATCTCTCATATTCATTATTGTTAACCAGGGATTCCTTCCAGATCTTACGACGTATAATTTTGTCATAGATCTTAACGGAAAGTACAAAAACAAAATGGAACAGATACCGAGCTGTAATGCAAAAATACAACGGGAAAAAATTAATGTATAGATATCTCACAAGAAGTTCGCTAAATTAATATTAGCACTGTGTAACACTTTTAAAATGAATCTACGCAACCCTGTTTCAAACATTACACCTAAGGAAAAAAAGAACAACAATTTTAGAAGCAAATAAGAAAATTGTCCCCCCGCGTGTATGGTATACATATCTGCGGAATGCGATAGTGAGCTAATAACAATGTGTATTTTTGATAAGCATTTGGTTGCTTGATAAAACTACTCCGAAAAATCACTTTTCACTTAGGGCTGTTTATCCACGAACTTTTCATTAACATTACACAGTAGGCCTACACACGGAACAGGCATCGGTCCGACCAAAGATACTAAGCACAATCTAGCAAATATTCCACCGACTCTAACTTTCAATTAACTTGCAACTCCCTGCTAAATTAACTACCTATCTCGTCTCTGCCGCTTGTCTATATAGACGCTACAGAAGGGTCCAGAATAATTCAACCCATGTTTCTCGAATTCCAAATACACTTTAACAATTAAATCCATACAAAAATAATTACAGATAATGCAAAATCACTCAGAATCTTTAGAAATGAAAATTAATACTGTTAACATGCATTTACACACAAAATTATCAACATAAACCGGTAAACAGTTGCAAACGGTCGCAAATTGTCCTCCAAACAACGTAAGTCACATCAATACTTACAGACTCTTAATTAATGATTCATACATAAAATTTACGCAGTTTCTCTCCATAAAAAAATTATCATTTACACGACAAATATGCACAAATTCACAATTAATAACACAAAATTTATACAATCCCTAATTAATCAACTCCCGCCTTTCTGTACGTAATTCTTCAAATAATATTTCATACAAGGGCTGGGTCTGAGTTAACTGTCGCGTAGTCAGACGAGAAGCTATACAACGGTCATGAGGAGAACGCTGAGTGAAAACATCTAGAAGTCTCAGAATGTTGCAATGCTATAGTTTCCCAATATTTCTCTCCTCCGTGCAGCAACTGGTTTACGCAGTTCTTATTCCATCGTGCAACAAATCTTTTTGTCTTCAAATATCGGTACTGCCGCAGTTATCTGCTAACATGTTCAAACTTTATTTTTCTCATCACCATTTCCAGTCAACTGTCCCCCTTCTAAAAAAATAAAAAAAAAAAATAAAAAATTCATCCGACGCCATATATATTAGAACACGACTCACCACCCAAGCTGTATATATAGTTTTAATCCAGAAACAGCTTTATCTTATCACAATTTTCAGAAATATACTCATTTCGTATTTTATGTATATGTCTAATTTTCAACATCCTCTTAAAACTCATTTCAAACGATTCAACATAAGTTGCATGAAGTACTCCTAGAGACCAACTTCTGTTATTATCTGGTGCTGTTGTATTTTTATAGTTGCAAATAATTATTTTGGTTCTTACATTAATTTTTTTACAGTAAAGTTTATCTTTTTGAAGAAATATTTGTCAGCGCTAATTGTCTTTTTGTTCCATCTTTGCTTATATCATCAAGTATAATTTTATTACTGAACCAATTTCTTCAGATCCAGGTTTCATATTTATTCTGAAGCTATTGAAGTCGTATCTGTTATATTTTATGATTTGTTGTCCTTTTGTTTCTACTTAAACCTTTTCCAATATTTTTTTTCCATCTAGTAGGGAATTCTCCTGGATATACTTTTGTAATCTTGTGCCTGGTTTGGGTGTGGAACGATTACTCTTTTATGAACATCTCTTAGCGTATCTTCTATTCCGTAGACTTTTTAATTTGCTTGAATTTTATACCAATTCTTCTTTCCTCAATACTTTATTTGAGAAATCTCGTGAGTTCCTATGATCTCTTTAATTCCTCTCTGAACTGTTGATACTATATGGTTAGTGGTATGCTGAAAAAATGCATTTTTTTCTAAATTTTTATGTTTCCCATATTTTTTTATTTACAAAGCAAGTTTATCACTTCCGACCAGATCAATGGAAAAAAATAGAATCATTTCCATGAATTCAACACCACATGGATACTTTTTTTTTTTTTTTTTTTTTTTTTTGTATTCAAGAAAGATATATATTCCCCAGATTAAAACTTACTTCCAGATGGCATAGATCAAATGTCCTGTTGGTATTACCATTAGGTTTCGTATAAGTTTGTCAATTGTTAGCAAACCTAAAAAAAGCAAATGTATATATATATTTCTAATAGAAGAAACAGAAATACTTCCCGAATCCTAATCCCGCTAAAATAAATACATTTAAAAAGTGTGCAGCCTAATAATTATTCTAAAAAATATAAGAGACGCACATAAATAAAATAGAAAGTAGTTAATTTACACCTGCTAACGTTATTGTGTGTTCAGATATGTGAATCACTGTTATGTGTTCCTGTTGTACTTTTTGTTATGTAGTCATGAGTAAGAAAGCATTTTTATAGTCTATTTACGATTAATTTTAAAGTTACTAAACAGCTTGAAGCTAATGAAAACGACTAAGACGGCCGGTCTGATCTGGTCTCGTACCTGTACCATCGCGACAGCTGTTACGTCATCTCGCTGTTGACAACAAGTGCATCTCTACATGTTGGAACCCGGTGCTCCTCTTTCTGGGGTCTGTGAAACTTTTACTAATTCAGTACGAACACTTATGCGACATCGAATTGTTTTTATATGGATTGGGTCCTAATACTTGAAATAGTCATGTGTGTGTGAAATGGTTAAGACACGGCAACCACCAAAACAAGTTTATTTCTAATAAAGCCAGCAGCATAGGGGAGTTACTCTCATGGCTTTAAGAAAACAACGCTCAAAAATACCAATCACTTAGCGCGATTGACAATTATTGTAATGCATGGCTGATAACCGGTTTAGCAGTCCATCATTCTTATTTAATATGTAGATGACATTCCCTGTAGTTGGTTGGTGGTCTGTGAAAAATCCATCATTAATACGCCTTGTCCGTTTACTCCCTTTGCACGGACGATAACAAAAAAATGAAAGCAGCATGTTAATCATTAACACCCTATTGTAACACCACGTGCATGTTTTAAAATTAAAATAAAAGTCCACTGTGGTACACTTTGAAAGTAACGTTCGTTAGTCCACCAAATTACAACGCAAATCAAATTCCAGCCATTTTTGAATGCTTTTAATATGTAAATTTCGGTTTGCTTTGCTGATGAATACACCACTGTTTTATGTTCTTGTTTTCAACTCCTCTTGCGAAGGACTTTAAAATGCGTTGTTGATGTTTGACAACCGAATCGCATCTAAAACAAATGAAATGAACATACACCCTAACATGCACTAAACTGAAACACGACTAAATCGTATGCATGCATTTTCTTTTTTTTATATAAAATTCGGCTGCGGTGAAGCAAATAAATTAATTTTTTTCTATCTTGGCCACTATAAGTGGAACATTCCTATGTAACTACCAGCTTTTTTTTAAATATATCCTTTAAATAGCAAGCTATTTGTTTTAATAAACTGATAATATAATACAGAGCTGTAAACTGAGTTCAAAATGCGAAACACGAAACTGTACGACAGTCGATAAAATTTCTCGAACTGCAAGCTACATATTGGGAATGAGGATGGAGAACTGGACTATAGAAATCTCCATGAATGTTCTCAGGAAGGTTGGAAACTTGAGAATATTTTATCAGGATACAATGCCATCAAAACCTTTGATTTTAACAGTTGTAGTATCATTTCATCCATTATCTGGCTAGTACTATATTACCAATAACTACCTTAAAATGTAGTTAGCGTGCAACAAATTATTCTTCACTACATAACTTATTAATAAGGGGAATGATTCCTGTACAGATTTTAAGATCTTCAGGAATGAATCTTACATGTCCACACATTACGTTAATCTGTCATGTATGGATAAGCGCTGCAGACGGGAGATCGCGCACCCTCATCTGCTGGCGCCGTCTTGCCGCCAGTGCATCATTGCCTTCTCGCATAAGATGACGTCAACACGTACCACTGATGAAAAGAATTTATTACATTTACCCAACAATTCTGCTTAATGTTTCTGCTTATTGCAAGTTTAACGGTTAATGGTGGAACTTAGGTTATCTTCGTTCAAGTACTCGGACCGAGCGTGGTGGTGTAATGGTTAGCGTTATGGACTCGCATTCAGGAGGACGGCGGTTCGAATCCCCGTCCGGGCATCCAGATTTGGGTTTTCCATGGTTTCCCAAATCACTCCAGGCAAATGCTGGGATGCTTCCTTCAAAAGGTCAGGGACGAATTCCTTCCCATTCCTTGCCCCCCATCCTTTCCCGTCTCTAAATACCTCGCTGTTAAAAGACGTTAAGCAGTTAAAAAAAAAAACAAGTACTCGTTTACCTTTTTTCTTACTTCAACGCATAATCGTATTTCAAATAATTTATAATAATTTTTTATAGTTAGAGGATGTGTAAAAATTTCTCTCATGTCAAAACAATTTTAATTCAGTTAATATTTTTACAATATTTCCTGCCAACACGACCAGAATTAATTACTAATAAGTTGAGATCGGACTTCGTTAAGTTTATCTAAGTTATAAGATTCTAAGTGGAACTTGCAATAATGTTTCTTCTTCACGCAAAATATTCTATTTTCGCTACATTCTTTAAAAAAAAAAAAAATACATGAGCCTACTTGGAACTGGAATAATTAAATTATTCCAATCGTATGCATCTAACGTTTCATATATATACAAAAATAAAAAATCAATTGATGCTATGCGATTAAAATGACATAACTGAATTTTAAATCAGCTGTGTCTAAACTCAACTGACAAAACACAACGACTAGACTGTTTTGAGGTCACTCACTACGATTCACTTGAATTTTCCTTAAATAGCGCCCGATCTTCTTGAGACTAAGCTCGTCTGATCTACAGTGAGTGCACCGCAGGGAACCTCTGGAAGCGGAGCGGCTCTGTGTTGAGGGCCTGTTGTCTTACGGCCGCAGTGTAGTGTCGCCCGGTGGACAGCCCGCCTGATGAAAGATTCAACTGGCGTCCGGCGGACCGCACGGCCCCCTGGCGCCCTGCGCCTGGCGACGCTGCGCCGGCCAATGTGTATGGATTGCAGGGGGCGCTTACGTCAGCGGCAAGGAAGCTGCCACAGCGAAAAGTCCTGGGCCGAGGAAAGCGCCGGAGACCAACAAGACGCCGCGCTGATGAAACGGAGGAAGCTCGAGGTGAGTCGACCACCTACTCTAATTGAAAAAAAAAAATGTAGGTATGAAGTTGTGTGTCGACTCAATATCTGATTTGCGGCGTCACGTCTAATGTGAGTTACCGTAACATTAAACAAAGGAACTGTTTAGAGAAGTAGAAATTGGAAACGCGTGTGCAAGGCTTACATCTGGTATTCCACAGTACCACTCAAGCGATTTATGTATTTATGTACGTTCCTTTGGGCGAACTATGACCACGTTAAGCCTTCAATTGGCTTGAAATTGCTATGGATGTGTGCACATCTGTGTTACAACTACGGTTGATAGCCATAGAGGTGATCTACAGTATAAGGTGGAATCCAAACCACGAAAGCGTTGTGGCGTACTTCACATTACACAGCTAAGTATCGCAGGGAAAGGTCTGTTTAAGGGCCTTTGAGAATCCCTGTCGAAAGATCCGTCGATCTCCAGTCAGACGCCTTAATCACTTAGCGTCGGAAGTTATGGCAGATAGATCTGATCTGTCCTACTACGAACTTAATCTGATTCACCCTGAGTGTTCACTCTGCAAAATTTGAATAAAATCTCTTGTGCTTGAGGAGTATTAAACACGGACAGAGAAGGCCGAGCCAGTCTTTAATTGTTTCAAAGGTAGTGGTCACTTGACTCGAATTGGCTGAAATACAGACTTGACTTATATTTGACTCTAAAGTTTCAGTCTGTGAAATTCGAATAGTTTATTTTTGGTTTAAAGGGAGTTCGATCATTATTGCAGCAACAATTGCTTTGAAAACGTCTCGTTGTACTTGACTGAGGCTGGGCAAACATCCATATTGTTAAATTTGGTGATTATGTCCGTAGCCGCCAGGGAACTTCGTACAGATTACAGATTATGAGCGTTATTTAATAGTCAAGCAACTTCGAAGAAATTAATTGCCATAAAACTCTATTAAGCAACATATCTGAATTCTGATACCCACTTTAAATAACCTACAAATCTATTTATAGTGAACACGAACAAAGACCATTAACGAAAGTGGTCAGTAAAATATTAAAAGTGAATAAACCGTAATGTAAAAATTTTGGTCAAGCTGCAATTTTAGTGAAAGTTTTGATGAAACTGCAATTTAGCCCAGGTTGGAATAATAATTGGCATTCATGTTACAGCAGTGGCCATGAGTAATTTTAGTTTTTTAAAGTTTTTTTATGTTGCTTTCATTAGCGAAAAGTTACTGTAAAGCACTCCGAAATTTATTCGACCATAAAGAACTATCATATTTTTTTCTAAAAATATAATGCAATGGAAAACAAACTTAATTTATGTATTTTGTCAATTTATTTAACAGAAGTTGCTTAGCTATTAAATTGAGCACATAATCCAGTAATATTTGTGGTCGCTGTTAATATTCGAGTGAAGGCCGGTGCATGGCGTAACCGTTCTCCAGCCAATAGTTACCGAGTTGAGTGAGTGAGTGAGCTTACGAAATTATTGTACAGAAGATTACTGTTGATTGTCATCATCCATAGCACCCTGAATTAAATCTCGCAACAAGCCTGGGGGTGAGTGGTTAACAGTTGGGTCTGGCTTTGGGGAGGACGAGATTTCAGTACTGGGCGCGGCATCTTGAGTTCTGTTTCCCACAGCTTCCCGGGATCAGTTCAAGCAAATGGCGCGCTGATTTCTACAAAAGGCCTTGGCCGAATTTCCTTCTGTTCCTTGTCACCATTAGTAATAATAATAAATTTTTTGGCAGTCATTATTGCGTTTGGTCGACCTTGGTTAACTATTCAAGTGAATGGAGGTGTAGTCGCGTAAGATAGTAAGGGAGGAGTTTCCTTCTTGTTTCACGATTACACCGTACTTAATTTAAATTAAATGCGTTGACCTGGAAATCCCACAAAAGTCCGGCCGTCATGTCAGCTGACAAGAGGTTTTTGATTTGCCCCGCATGCGCAATTTTGTAGCGGCTGCAGTAACCTCACCCAGTACATTTAACTTTTTTTTTACTTATTGCTTTACGCCTCGTCGACGGCTAAGGTCATTAAAGACGGGTTGGGACTGGGGACAAGGAACTGGAAGGAATTCGACCATGGCCTTTTGGAAGGAAGCTTCCCGGCATTCGCTTGTAGTGATTTGGGGAAACCACGGAAAACCCAAATATGGATGCCTAGACGGGGATTCGAACCCGCGTCATCCCGAATGCGAGGCCAGAACGTTAACCGTTCACCCACCACCCTCGGTCCTAACCCAGTAATACTACCGGGTACAGAGTACTTACAATTTAACTTGGAATCCGAAGCACTCAATCGTTTTGTTGTACTTCACATTACACAGCAAGCTGTGCCAGAGATGAAAATACTCACCGAGCCGGGGACTTTTCGATCTCCAGTCAAACGCATCAACCACTGAGCCAACAGAGCACAGCGTACTGAAACCATGACAGTAATGAGTTCCTTGTCAATTAGATGTAAAGTTTTAAATTGCATATTATGAACTTCGTACTTCTATCCTTTCACCTGTGGTTGGTGAACTTAGAGAGTAAAATAATGCATTCACCAACGTCACCGAACGGCTTAAAAACCAGACTATATCTTCTCAAAAGTAATGTTTTATTTTGCATATTTCAGCACGTCTCAAGAGAACAATCTAAAATTTTAGTTTAGTTTAGTTTGGAGTTTAAGGCTTTAATACCAATCGGATTCTCTGTGAATATTATTTTTTTGAATTCGTAAAAAAGATTTAAATTATTGTTAAAATTATAAACTTGCTAACTGGAAAACATTTATGAGGCGTTGGAGTTTATTACAAACAGTGAAATCTTAATTGGTTTGATCCCCTGTTTACGACGCATAAATAAAATGACTTTTATTAAGGTCACGTTTCTACAAAGCTACAGCGAAATGACATCTTGTCAAAAACAAGTTTCTCTATATAGAAAACTCATGGCATAGAACTTAAGTTCTTGGAGAAATTTCCTTTTACTATTATTTATTGGGCATTCAGCTTTCGCGTTCATTCAGCCAGCACAATAGGTTTATTTTGACATGTAATCATTGTACACCATAGCTAGAACAACACAAGATGAATGCAACGCACAGATAAAATAATTTATTCAAACCGATAGATCCCGCAATGTAAGGCAAACTTCGGGTCGAGAAGGTTATGGCATTGTGCAGTCGACGGCCCGTAGCGGATCTAATGCAAGTAGGCTCAAATAAAAACATGCCGACACCTTTAAGTGGCATCATATTGGAATAATATTATGTTACGTCAGTGATAGTTTACATTTTGTTTTGCTACCACCCCAATTATGAAATTAATTATCATTTAAATATCATTTTGTTAATTGTAATTAATTATCATTTAAATATTGATTGTAATGATGTACATGATATAATTTCTAAGCTCGAGGAAGTCTACAGATTAACAAACATTGTCAGTGGGTAGTATATCTTTGAAAAGAATAAGATAGAAAATCTTTGGTCTGATGTGAGGGATTCTAAAAGAAAAAGAAGAAGGAAGGTGTGAGTGTAAAAAGCTGTAGGTTTTAGACTGTGTCGCAGTAACATTGTATGAATGTATAGTAGTTCGAGAAGTGTTGATCTGTAATTGTATTTTGTTTTGGTTGGGAGCTTTGAATTGACTATTTATTAAAAAACAGTTGAGAATATACGCTAACAACTTGGTGTTGTAACTTATGTAGAATTAGCGACAATTTTATGAGCTATTTTATTACCATTGAATATCTTTAAATATTTTTTTTAAAAAAGGTGACCTCTACTCTGTGTACGTGGATCAAAAGACCACGTCGTCGTAAGATCTACAGAGTTTAGAGCAAATTAATTAATGGGATTTGCTCGACTTGAATTGGATGAATTTTGACTGTTTGGAGGTTACAATGTGACATCGACGCACTGAGAAGTAAAAAAAAAAAAGACCTCTAATTTATTTGTTCCATGGTAAAATCTATCCATTTAAGTTTCTCTGGCACTAACCTTCTCGCGGTCGAAATGTTGATCACTATTACCCGTATTTACGCGGTGACGTGTTTAAATCATACAAAATACAACAGATTGACTTTACGATTAAATTAGGGATATTATATGACAGGTTAAATAAATACAAATGAAGCAATCTTTTCCTGCCACGCCAGCAGCACCGCTTCAAATACCGTTTGGAGGAAAGCTATGTGAAGTTTGCGTGTGGGACAGGCTAAACCATATAATCTTCCGAATCTGTGACATTTTCAAGGTGTAGTACCAACAAAATAATGCGGGCAAACGTGTTTAAAACATATAATCTAAATTTAGAAGCAGAGGAATAGAACCAACAGTGATGAAAAACCAGAGGTGTTCTTTTTCTTGATCATAACGAGTCAAGATTTTTAATAGTTAAAAGGTATCTGCGAATTGACGGCACTAATCACGGCACTCCGCTTCGACGAAGTCGTGGGAGCAGCTAGTATTAAATAAATGCATGACTAACAAACCAATGAGTCACGACAAGCAGAAATGTTTTATTCATATTTATTCCTCCTTTTTGCGTACCATCTATACAGCTGGAACTTGTTTTGACTTATACAGACAAAACCAGAAACGTTAATTCAATGCAGTTCAGATATGAATATGGAAAAGCCGGAAGCATGGATTATCATTCATGCATGACGTGCAAAGTTTGTTAGAGCCCGGCGATGTACTGTATGAAATAAAGACAATGATTAAAACGAACGTGAAATTCTACGTACTGTGGTCGACATCTCATCAACTTCGGTACCGACAGAGTTACACACTCAAATTCACACAAGTTCTGTTAGGGCACATAGTAATGTAAAAGGTATGCCGCGACGAACGGAAATATCGATCATCATTCACAACCACTTTCACCTCTGACGAAAGCTTTTTCATTCTTAATTTCCAACGATGATACATCTTCCGCATTTAACATTATTTTAGGTACGTCTTAAACCGTTGGATCATAGGCTTATATGCTAAAGAATGACACAGGCAGAATCAGTGGGAAATCCAAACCATGTTACTAGATAGTTAACACCACAGAATTTTTTGTCAGTCGGTTTTTTACTGAAATTGGAAGTGGCAAATCTGGACTCTGGACTTGACTAGTGCAGCGTGGTTCACAGTGCCTTCACGAACACGCGTCCCTCAGACCAAAGATTCCAATATTTTTTTTTTCTGGAGTGGAGCGGATTGTGGCCGCGCTTAAAGCAGGCGGCGCTCTCTCATATTCCGACGAGGCAGCCAGTGACATCTCGTCTGGGGCACTAGAACATTTGTCAGCAGTTATTTTTAGACATAAATATTGGACACAGTCCACGAGCCAACCCACACTGGAGTATATCCGACGGCCAAGCCAGAGGCAAAAGGCTTCGTCTCGACTTCCATCCACAAGGATCGCCCATCAACACGGAGACAACGTGTAATGTTTGCGAACTTTTAGTAAATTCAGCATTACGATATTTCTCTACGGTAACTTAATATAGCTATTTTATTGCGGCCCTAAGCATATCTGCTGCATGATATTTCTCTTCAAACAGACTCAGTAATTTTATTATTAAACCTGCTATTCAGAATTGATGTACATATGATACGCAATGCAAGAAAGTACCGTGGCGTCTGCATTGTTAGTACAGCTGTTTCCATGAGCTGACTCGCTGGCCGTGGTGGTTGAGCGGTCATGGGCGTGGTATTCGCGAGCACGCAGTTTCAAATCCCCGTACGGCCATACAGATTTTGCTTTCCCTTGGTTCCGAAATCATTCCACGTGAATGATGGGGTGGTTTTTTCAAAAAGGTCATGGTTTAATTTCTCCTTCTTCTTTGACACCAAACCTTTTCCTCCACTAATGACCTCGGCGTCGACCAAATAAAGCCGTAAAAAGGGGGGGGGGGAAAGTCGAGATAAAAGCCGCATGTTGGTGGTAAAAAGTTTGCTTAATGTGCAATAAAGATAAGAAATTATATGAAATGACAGAATTTGATATACGCTGCTTCTTGATGAAAGATGTTACGTCACAACATCACATTCAGTAAAATTCGTCTCAGAACAACCAGTTTAGGAACATTCCAGTTCAGACCTTAATTAAGGGAAAGGTACCTCTTTCTTCGCCGATCCGAATTTGGTACTGACCTGTTGAAATTTGTTTTAACCGCTTCGTTATAATGTCCTCTTCATGTTTTGCATTCTCCTTTTTAGGAAAATTCGCCACAAATTACATTAAAAATGCCGAAATATGAGAGTGACGCTCAGCTATTAGATGCCACCGGCGCGGCGCTGCAAGTTCAAGATAAGCAAGTCTAGAAGGATTTGTAGCACCTGAATCGCCGGCTATGTGAGGGAAACGACTTCTAGAGCATACAAGTAAGACTATCACTGGCTGGTGGCTGGAGAGCCTATGACAGCCGATACGTCGTGTACTCACTCAGCTAGTTAGCCGGGAAAAAGTTAGCAATCCGCGATTATTTCTTCAAGAAAGATTAATTTCACTTTAAAGGCTGCCATGTACTCGGATTTTCATTCTTTTTCTGAAAAGATATCCATGTCCTGACATCTATACACTCCAATTTCAACGTCAGCTGTACTGGGTATTTCTGTGGCCTCAAACAATTCTATCTCATAAATTCTGAAAAATGGTATTAATGAGTGGCAAAATTATTCTGTTGTACGCTACATTTATGTGCAAAAATTCGCCACATGCTGAGCTCTAAGTTAAAGTTTTTTTTATATATTCTTGTGGCTTTGCGTCTCATCGTCATGGTGATCATTATAGGAAGGAATGGAATGGGAGCAAGCAACGACAAGGAATTAGGCCATCGTCTTTTTAAGAAACCAGTCAGGCATTCGCATGTACTAATTTCTGTGAACCGTGGAAAAATAAATTCTGGCTGGCGGGAGGGCTACCTGAACCCTCGTCCTCCCGAATGACAGGCCAGGCTCCGTGTCAAAGATATGTTTGGAACAGAGGTGTAACACAGCCAAACGTGACTGTTTTAATGTTTTGAAATTGATCTTTATTGCATGACACACATAATAAGTTAAGACTCTACTGATTGGAGGCCTCGTCTTCATGCGCTGCTTGTCGGCGAGCTCGCGTGGTGCGTGGCGTCAAGACAGCGAGCAGGTATTTCGGTCCAGCCGGCCGTGCAGTGGCGCCAGCGTGGTATTGTATGCAGCAGTCGTTTCCAGGATACAATGAGCCGCTCCACTGGAGGAAGCCACTCTGCAGGCACGCGACCATGAAATCAAATTTCCGTTCTCCGCTGCTCTGCTCACTTATGGCTCACGGAAATGTCTGGTTGCTCATTGGTGTCAACGGCCCACCGAACCCCCGGATGCCCTTTACCTAACCAGGCGAGCCACGATTCAACGTAAACATCGGCAGCGACGTTCCCTCGTTGCCCATCAGAGTACAGACGAAAGTCGTCATTGAGAAACCAATGTCGCATTTCAACTTACTTTTTTGTCAAATGTGTTGGATCGGAATTGAAAATGATAATTGGGAAAAGCTGTCAGTAGATGAATGGGAGAAATAACACAAGAGTTCCGATAAATAAAATAAAAAAAAAAAAAAAATGGTAGTCAGGGCAGTCATTGGGGATTGCCGACAGAACTGAAAAGTTAAATCTATGAATATTACACGCGCAACACCTCATATCTATAGCTACAGATACACTGTTAACAGCAGCATATCGGTGACGCAAACTCATAAGATTTTACCCATACATAAATCGACCAACGCGCCTATAGAAGTTTTCACTTAAAAAAAAAAAAAAGCTTCTCCGATTTTGGATTTAATCCCGTGCCCTTCCATTCTACGGTGCAGGGTTTTACCACTTCACCCAAGGGAACCACCAACAGCAGCGAACTTATAAAATCTGATTCGAACGATTAATGACAGTATATTACAAAAAAAGTTCCTCCGATTCGATCCAGTGACCTTCCATTCTGCAGTACAGCGCTTTACCACTTCGCCTACATGGACCCCCAATGGCTGCGACTTTACGAGATCTAATTCGAACGATTAGTGACAGAAATATTACAAAAAATAAAAATTACAGTCAGAATAGTCAAAAAACTAAATACGATATTGTAGATACAATGTACAACCTTCCACGAGGACTGAGGACGCGTGTTAATAAAGTATCTTACAGCCAGGTGTATACAATGAATTTGTGTCTAAATGTGTATACATGCCACTGTGCGCGCGCCGTTATGTATATATATTGTATACAAGTATAATGTATACCTTCACTGCTGTCCAAGCGTAACACGTCATACTTATAGTTACAGATATACTGCTATTACATCATGTTGGTGACGCGAACTCATAAGATTTTACCCATCCAAAAAGCGTCCAACGTTCCTATAGAAGTTTTCACTTAAAAATAATAATTAAAAAAAAATGAAAATGTATTGTGAGCAACCTTTGTGACAGTTTGCAAAAGCCATTCATGTACAGAGAAAGTTGACTTTTCACTAAAGATTATATAGGCCTACGTTAATATTATTATTATTAGTACCCCGCGATTCACTAAATGTGTGTGGCGCAGGGTGCAGGGTGCTTTGGAAGGGGTATACGGGATCTTGCAGGAGGCGCCCATGGGCTATTGTGAGGAACCGCCCCCGACATTCACCTGGAGTTATCCGGGGAAACCATGGAAAACCCAGATCACGATGGCCGGAGTGATTTATCAAAAGCTCCTCCTGTCAAATTTTAAGTTTCTATTGCATTCCCTAGTCGCTCGGGGAAACAATTAGTACAGAAATTAATCGGTTCTGGCCCTGATTTCTCTTATCTTATTTTCGAGTTCATTCCAAGATATGAATGTTGCTGGTAGCAATATTTGTTTGCTGTCATTCTGAAATATGTCAGTCGTGGAATTTTGAATTAGCTACTGTCGAGAGCAACGCCTTCGGTTTTCCAGGTCTTCTCAACCTAACTTCTTCAACATCGCACTTACGCTTTACCTCCAACTATATATACCTGTCACGAATCGGGCGGCTCTTCTTTGGACCTTCTCTAATGACTCAATTAACCCCTTTTGATGGGGAACCCATACAGAACAACAATATTCTAAGTGAGGACGCATTAGTGACTTGTATACAGTCGATTTAACTTCCGGTGTGCAATTATTTGAATTCAGACCCAGAAATCGGAAAATACGATCTGCTTTCCCAGTTACATTCACGATATGCTCATACCACGACAAATTATTACCAACTGTTACCCCTACGTATTTGTCAGAATCTACCGTTCAAAGGACACAACCATTAATTGTATGTTCAGAGCTAAATGATGCCACCTTTAAACTTACACTCATGACTTGGCACCTTTTAGCGTTTAACTCCAACTGCCAGCCAGTCTTTTTACACCACAAAATTATTTTCATAATATCGTATTGTAACAAAGCGCAGTCGTCCTGAGTTTTGATTTCACGATGAATAATAGCATCATCACAGATAATCTTTCCGATGAAAGAGAGGAGATTTACCACAATTACTATGTGTATATGACATTTATCCTTTATTAGTTGACTGTGAAAGAAAGATAAGTAGGCTAGACGGTGCAACTTGTATCGTGACTTCAACAGTTGCCTCAGATTTATTACAACTACCAAAGTTTTAAATTAATTATTACAAGTTATCTTAACAAGTGGCTCATTTGTGCTGTTTTATCGTCACGTAATAAGAGACTGATGAATTAAATATTCCAGTTTAAAATTAGATTACACAATTGCCAACTTCGTTAGAGTATTTACACAGCAAGTGTTCCGAGACGCTGAAACAACCGCTTGTTATCACCAGTGAAGTCTACTGACGGCAAAAATTGAACGACTCAAATGAGTAGTTTGCTTAATCTGCCTCCAATTAAGAACTTGTTTGAAGCCAAACAGGATACTGCATCAACGCTGCATCGTTACTGGCTAATGAACCACAGAAAGAGACCATATTCGTAATTTCTGACAACTTTTTGGGATCAATAAACCGCTTGTCAGTCATTCCGCAGAAGGAAGAAAAAGTTAAAAAATGCGATCGTGGTGCTATATTGTTTCCCTTTGTAATTTGTTTAACATACCCAAAAGCTGCATTATACGTAGTGGCTCGTTGTACTGTAGCTATGTAATAAAGGCAAATGACAGTGTATTTGCAGATATTTCAGAGGTTATCCGGGACACAAGTTAAAAATTACAAAACTGTTTTGCTGGAACGTTTCGGTATCATTTGAAGGGCTCTGAGAAAATAAATCCTTCACTTCTGGTACGAGAAAGTTAACATATTAAGAATCTCAGTTGAACCAGTAAGCAACAACAGAAATGCATTATTCATGTTGGTAAATGTTTGCTTCATTCCTTAAGCGTTTAAGTCTTTTGACATATCAAGCAGAACTCTGTCAGCGTAATAAAGACTGGAAGTACTGCGTATAAACAAACCAGGCTCTCATCAAAGTGCCAAGATTTTATCCTGCTGTCTGTCGTTACCAGTTCATTTTACACTTGAACGTTTTACTGTGTGTTTTTTCCGCTCGCTTTCCTGCATGTGGGTCAACGCTCCTTCTCTCCCGTTTAAATTCAGCCTTTTTTTTTGTTGTGCCATAGTTGGATACCCTCTCTCACAAATATATTTTGACGACATTTTTGTCTTGCACAAATATACAACCAGTTTACCAAAACCTTTCTACTCCATTTCAGGTTAAAATTATATCACATCGGCTTTTAGCACCTGCAGCAAAATAAGATTCATCCTAGGAATTTGTTCTTTTATGTAGATCTGTAAAAATTAAATTATTTAATAAAGTTTTCTGCCAATCGCACAATTATCTTTTCCTGGTCACACCATAGGCATTTTACTTTTACTAAAACTGAAAAAGACTGTGATTCGAACAAAACCGACGATTTCAAGAAGTAAACAAAAACTACATAACAAATACAAACATCATACGTTACATTGAGGGAAATCTGAAGAAATTACTGCGGAAAACGCAGACACACCTTACTTAGAAAGGATTACATATCAAACTAAAACAGACGCAACTCATTTAAAACATGAAAAACATGAATATCCTATAACGTAGCAGTCCAAATAATATTTCATAGTGGGTACATGTACACAAACGTTCCCTTAAGCCTGCCATTCAAATAAATCACCCAAACCTTAGAACATACAAACAATTCCTAAAAGTAACTTGTTCGAAAACTTGGTCACACTGTCAAAAAACTGTTTTTGGTTCGATAAGGAATATTACTTACAACGGGATGTTTCATAAACGTTAAACTACATATTAATGGATTATACACCAAACAAATACTCAAGAAAATATTTAACTCAAAAGTTTAAAACATAATTTACTAGCACAAATATGTTGACAGTAATGTTTCATAAATAAAGCAACAGGACGTATAGATGAATTACACAAGACACTAATACGTAACATTAAATATCAAATTCATAATAGCAACACAAGCTAGATGTTTAAGAAATAATCGAACAAAAAATACGCAAAGACAGGCTCATTACAGATACATTGACAACTACAACAGTGCGTATAATACATTACTCCTCAGGCCACGGACATAGTCATAAATACGTCATAGTAATACATACAATTTGGACTGAAGTTGTTGCAGAAGAAGTTAAGCAAAAGTCTTAACTAAAAAGGATACAGGATCGAACGCCAGAAATAAGAATGAGTATAAAAGAAGAAGAAATATTGTAAATAACGAAGCAGAAACAAGAATCACTGGACAGATTAATAAATTCAATAAAAGCTACGTCAAATTAATTTAAAAAGAAATGAGAGGGAAACTGCTAACATAAATGTAATTGAAGAAGATTCGTGTATAAAGCATTAGAACGAATTTTGGTATAATAGAAATCATGGATTTAAAGAACAGAACGATTGCGTAGATCATTTTTAAGTTAAATAAATTGGTATTATACTTGTAGATTTGGAGGAAGTCGGTGCAACATTAAGATCATTAAGAACAGAAAAACTTTTGGACTTGATAAAATTAACTTGTAATTGATTACATATCGGGAATGATTCTAAAACTCAGATACTCAAACTTGATTAATATGTGTTGGAAAAAGAGAATCATCCCAGACGAATGGAGGAAGATCAAAGTTATTTCATTCTTCAAGAAACAAGATAGAAATTCATGTGATAATTATCGGGTAATTAGTTTGTAAAATACTGAATATAAAATGTAAGAAAAAAATAATCAACATCAAGCTGAAGGAAATAATGCATGCTCTTCTAGTCAAAGAATAATGCTGATTCAGAAAAGAAAGATCGTATATCGACAACGTATTCTGTTTGAGACAGCTGCTGGAAAATAGAAGAGAACTGCTTACGAGACTCAGCTTTAATTTTCTGAAGCAGTGGCAGTACCTCCTCTGATGTATGGTCGTGAAACTTGGGCGTATAAAATATAATACAAAAACAAAACTCAATCATCCGAAATAAAGATCCTAACATCAGTAAAAGGATATTCCCTGAAGGTTAGAAGAAGAAACAGAAATAAGGCAACAACTGATTGGTTCATCTTTCAGTGATAGAATCTCCCGAAAAAGGTATTTCTGAAGCTTGCCCTCCAGAACATTCCACGGGAAGAAGGGATATATGAAGAAATGGTCAGAAGGCTGAGAAAGGAATAGGCTTTTCAATCACCCATGAAGAGGGAAAAAAGTAAGTAAAAAATAAACGAATCCCAATAAAAACAATGCAAAAATAAAAAGAATCCATAGGAATTCTAAAGTATAGCACTGATTCCCTGATTACCAGTTACTAAATGATTGTCTCTCCATAGTCAGAAGTACAGAAATAGAAGTCTTAACAAGTACTATAGTGTCCTAAAATTAACAAACCCACGTTAGAGAAAGGCTTACCAACACTATAAACGCTTGTCATTCACATATTAAAATAAAGCATGAGAACAAAACTGTATTTGTTTCTCCCTCTTTGGTGATGGAACAAAAAAAAAAAAGAATTAAGCGCATAATTGACTGTAATACCTTTTAGACAGGTGTAGCATTTCTGAGATTAAAATGACACAAAATTTGTTACAGTGTGTGAACTGATAGCTAAGAACTGTCAAAACTAACAATATAAAACTCTGTTAACAGTAAGTATTTTTCTAGAGTATATGATATCGCGGTGTTTGAGTAGAAGTATCGACGCAGGAATTCAGGGCGTGGAGCAGATTGGGAAAGGGATTGTTACAATAGCTGGACATGTTCGGACGAAAAATGTATTTTAGAAATAATCATCATAATGTTAAGTGTATAAATACCAGTGAATGGTAACTAAGAGTTATTGTACTAGTGAACAGTATAACGTGTCTGTTTCGATTCAGTAATTGTGAACTAGGAGCTCGGTTTTGAAAAGATGATAATGCATGATAATGCGGAAACAGCTGATTTTTATACAATTACGTTATAGTTTGTATTTCATTAAGAAAGGCTTATTCACGTTTATAAAAATAATATTATTTAGAGACGACATTTCTTAAAACGATATTTTACTATTACCTGTTATTTGGAAAAAGAAAAAAATGCGCACAAAACAAAGAACACTTTAAAATTTAATAAAACATAACTATAAACTATTTGGTTAGAAAGTTAGAGTTGGCATTATTGATAAAGCAAATCCACCTAGTAACCAACTGTGGAGAAATGTACCGCAACAGTACTGTTTACTTGAAGTCGATCACGATGAATTACTTTTGACATGTGCAGAGAGAGGTAAGTGCTAGTGGTAGTGCATATCGATCGAGTGGGAACTACTTGGGCGTATATCTTTTTCCTCCGCCGAGTAAATGCAGCGCGGGTCGGAGGCGGGACGTAAGGACATGCAAATGGAGCGAACGCTGGGGAGAGAGAAGGAACTGGCGAGTCGCGTTTATTTTGCATTTTTATTGGGACGTTACTTTCTCGGCGCTGCGCTGGCCTAATACCGCTGCAGTGGAATTATCGGAGCGGGGAGTGAGCGAAAAAACAAGAAGGCAATACAAGCGGGAGTGTTTTAGGTGGCGGCTGAGGCGGGGCGAGGCATTAACTGAACGGCCTCCGAGCGGTCGTTCCCAGTCTGCAAACACGGCGGGACGGAGCTCCTAAATGGCTGCCTGCTCTTTAATTGCTACACAGCCGCCCACCCCCGCATCCAGGAAACTCAGACAACAGGTCCAATTAGACCGCAAATTCAGACAAACACATTATTTTTCATAAGCTATTGCTAATAGATGTCACCGTGTATTCTTCCTTCTTTTTTCGTATTTTTTACCTCGATCTGGCCAGCTAAGGATTACGCGCTACTGGTCCCGTTTTTACACAGGTGGACAGTGAGAATCATGAGAGGAGCTGGAGGACTTTTGTCCTGCCTGAATTAAAACTGAGTTTTTTATACTCGGCCTAATTAATCTGTAGGAGGAAGGTTTGAGTTGCCTTCTGTTTGGAAATATGTAAATTTTCATGGACCGTATTATGAGAGTATTTTTATTTTTGAAATGTGTAGTTTATGAGGCGGAGATTGGGGCCGTCCCAGCATTCGCCCAGGTGATTGCGGGAAATCGCCTCAGAGCTCAGTCAGAATGGCCGGTGCACGAGGATCAGGACTCTAACCCAATACAGTGTGCGGCGCCTTAACGCGCTGGGCCACACTGACGGGTATTTCCGTATTTTACTATTATTAAAAAAATTTAGGCTCAAGACATTGTTTTGGGAATGTTCGCGGGTCTAGAACATTTCCAGGTATCGAATTTCGTATCAAACAAAGTGGTAATAAGTAGTGGGTGTTCCCATATTTTCACACTCAATTAATAGAGATTAATGAGGGCAGAGCAATGAAAGGTGTATTATATGGTAATTCACGAAATATGATTACGCTGAGTGTGAGTGAATTTGTACGATTTTGGACGGCGAAGACTGTGAAAGGGAAACGTCATTGTTCTAATCGCCAGTTCGTGACACTACCAAGATAAGCAAGATTGGGATCACGACACGCACCTGACTTACCAGAGAAACAGAATGAAAGAGACGCTGATATTCTACACGGAAAAGACCGATGTACTACGTTTTGCCCAGTTTGCTGTGGCGAGTTAGAAACAAGTGGTACTTGGAATGGGTAGCGGGACAAAATGGTTTTGGGCAATAGTAAATTTCTTTTATATAAGTTAATATTTATCTCCACATGTGGATTCTTCAGGAGCTATGACAAACTGAAACAGGCTTTGATTAGTGGATGTGTGGACAGGGGAGGCGAGACCGGATGGTTGAGTGCATACGACGCGAGAGAGGAGCGCCCAAAAAGGGGTTTGAGGCAAGAAAAATAGAAGTATTCGTGTTCTAGTTGTAATCCTCACTTGGCTTTCTATGACTTACATAAATCAATTTTGACTTATTTCCCTTCCATTCTTCCGAACAGTCTACCAAAGAAGCAATATTTCACCTGCATATGCAATCGATCCGGGGAAAAAATCACATATAATAGTGACATTATCCACACATGTTATACAAGTAATCAGTGGCGGATCCAGGGGGGGGGGCTAGGGTTCTGAAGCCCCCCCCCCAAAAAAGCACCAAGGTCACCCCTGATGACATGGATTTTTTTTTTGCTCTACAGTTTTAATAAGGGCGGCAATCTGGAATAATGAGATTTCTGTCGGCGAACCCCTCCTCCCCCGAGTAAAGCCACCCCCCCCCAAACCAAATCCTAAACAAAATCCTGGATCCGCCACTGCAAGTAATTATTGTGATACAGCGAACCAGAACATTTAATAAAGCCTTTTCTTATCGCTTAAACCGAGCTGACACACACGTAAGCGTACAAGAACAAACACTGAATGCAGGGATGAAAAAGGAAGCGCTGTTCTAATCTACAGCTCTTCTTGATACTACATGCTGACCAGTCTTTCCTAGATATTCCAGCTGGCTGCGCTGGCCTACTATAATCTCCCGATTCTCACGAAAACCCTTCGTAGGAGAGTATGTGAAGCAAGTATCCGACACTGTGAGTAGTTGTTCAATGAGCGTTTGCCATGGTTTGTCGTTCGCTTTCTGGACACAACGATCCGAAAAATTAATAAAATTGAAGGTGTCTTAGATAAACGCCATCAGTTTTCAAGGGATAGGTATGAAGCTATCCGCATAAGTATTTCCTGAAGATGCTGAGGAGGGTGATCCAACAGCAGTGAATATGAAATGCACAAAGTTGTTAAGCACTGTACTTTGCACAGACCATAAATTTATCGGTTATAACACGAAGGAGTATGCTGAGTGGGAGTCTATCAAAGCCACCATAAGTGGCAACAAGTACAAGATGTGGTTTCAATACTACTTGTTTTTGTTCGTATCATTGCATCACTTGAAGATCCTGAAGCTAGCACAACTGGAGTAGCTCTGATCCTATATGGTTGTCAGATTTAATTTATATTTAGGAGGATCGGTCATTTATTTCCATCTGTGATCAAACTATAAATTTAAATGTTTACTGGTTTTATGGGGTAAGCCATGTTGTTTATTTTACAATCTGAACTTGCCCCTACCATACCACACCCTTCGTCAGAGATCTATATATCAAAGAACGCCAAGCGTCACAGAGTAACAAGCTGCTGTATTCGTTAAAATTGTTAGTTTCATTTAAAAATTTCGCTGCCTCCTTCCCTAGGCAAAACAAACCGGTCACCTGGTAGAAACTTCCGTTTTCGAGGTTACTTTGGCAGTGTGGAACAGTCACTGTGAAGCGATTAAGTGACCTCTAATCTGCAAATTATGACTCATTTCGGGGCAAAACTGATCTTCCTCTTGGCAGTCCACTAATTCTACTTTCCGTTTAGCAATACGGGTTGTTTCCTACTTAGTATCCAGGCTCAGTGTACTTGAAAGATGACTCCATGTTACTGTCGTTATGCCACTGGTTGATGTTCGAACTGAAGGTGACAAGAAGACCTGTTTCCTTCATACATATTTATTAATAGCTGCTACTTCTCACTTAATTGGAGAAGGAAGTAATCGACTTGAGTGTGTACAATAGCTTTCGTTGGCATGGGTTTCAAACAGCCTACTATGACTCGAGTCGTTTAGTTAAGTACCACGTGAGAGTGTTTCCACTGTCTACAGGAACTTCGCATTTGTACAATGTACTCAGGCGAGGAACAGATAATCAAAATGTTGACGTTTCCAGTACTTGAAAATTCAGTATGTAATTTTCCACTGTCTTTCTGATAATATTGTAAAGGTCATTTTGGATATATACATTTATTTGTAAGCATGACGATTTCTAGCTAGATGAAATTTTTCGTAAGTTAGTGGATCCTCAAGTCAGTATAGTATGCAAGTTCGATCGTCAGCAAGAGCTGCTTATTGGTATAAACTAAGACGAAGAGGACATCGCTCCGTTTAGTGATGCAAAACCGAACTTAGGTGCGAGCACAGCCCTCACTTTGTCAGTCATTACCTACCAGTTAATATGGGTAATTTCTTACCTATAGTGTCTCGTTAACTTGCCTCACCACCATGCATCCATCATGTTAGTTCGCCATTCAATCAGTATGTTAAAATTCTCTAACAGTCAATCTAAGCAACCTACCATATATGCGGATAACACAGTAATTAAATCTGTAGAGGCAATCGGGAGTTATCCATGCAGATCGTGCTCTCAACTGTATTCATACTGTCTTCTGTGTTCCATAAAAGGAACTCTAAAGAATATAGTCACCTACATTATTTACTAGGTAGATCTCTGCTAGGAAATTTTCTCCTGGCCTTTCCATGCCTAAACCGGTTCTATAACTGTAACTGATTGGGTGGCGTCAATAATTCCTGACGATCAACATCTTTCTGTAAACCACAACACATTGCTTAGATCAGTAGAAGATCAAGATGCCAGAAGACATCTTCAAGAAAGAAGATAGCGCAAGAGGAATATCAAAGTTCCCGAAGGTCAGTAAACATTCGCCCTAAACTCCGCTTCTACCAAAAGTCCACAAAGTCCACCCCCCGCCCCAATCCGCTCAGGCCACTTGACAACGCAAAGTTCAGCACAAGGAGTACAAGGCGGCCATTTACAATATAGAATGCCTTACAACAAAATACAGTAAAAGCACCTAGAATGGTAGGAGAATTCGAAATGAAACTTCACGGGTTTAAGAAGGTATATGATGTCATTTCAGTGATTACAAAATCAAGTCAACTTTACAATGAACTTGGCAATATGAGCCGACTTATCAGTATGACGTTGCACCCCCTCTGGCCTGGATCCATGGACCGATTCGGTTGAGAAGCAGTTGTATCCTCTCCTGAGACAAGTTAGCCAACAAATGTAGTAACTGCTCCTTGATATACTGAAGACTGCAACTAGGGCGAAGCTGACGCCCTAGCTGGTCCCACACATGTTCTATCGGGACAGATCCGGGGGTCTTTGTGTCCACTAGAGTACCTCAACACCATGCAGACTGTTCACAGATACACGTGGCGTGTGTGGACGAGCATCATCTTACTGAAAAATGTCAACACGTTACTGTCACATTAGAGGTAACTGATGAGGATGGTGCATGTCCGTGACGTACAGTTGTGCCCGAAAACTTCCTCCAATCACTACCAACCGTGATCTGATGTCATACTCGGCAGCTCTCCACCCCATGACGCTAAGGGTAACACCGCTGCATATCTGCAAAACATCGAAAGAACGGGAAGTCTCCCTGCGTGCCATCCATGGTCATCCGAGGTAGTGCAGGACCGCGATTCAGCTCTGAACACGGTGCGATGCCATTCATCCCGATCACAGCACCAGTCCAGACAAAGCAACGCAGGGGACGGTAATTCCCTAGTCCTCAAGGATTATTCTGTTACGACTGACGTCTATGCGTTTAAAATTATCACTGTTTGACGTAAGATATAAACTAGACACTATTATTTGCTTTGTTTGACACTTTTCATACCTTTTACAAAATATTAGCTTCAGTTTTCCTCGAAATGTTTGATATATGCATGATTGTAATACTTAATTTCAGTATTAAAATATTTTTGTATCAAAGCTTCAGTCGTGTTCCAATCTGTTATCGTCAGACTCTTTACTTAATTTAAAATTAAGTATATGAATGATCTTATGTCGTTTAGGAAGAAAATCTGACTATTAAAACAGCTTCTCCTAGCAGGTCGCACTGTTAAGATAGGTTTATCAACTATTAAGACTGTTGCTCAGCTGATGATCTTCGTCTGGGTGGTATCCGTGGGGTTTTCTCCTTGTAGCTCCAAGCAACACAAATTGTCACGTTCGTGAAGCCTTATAGCATGGGGAAACTGCATTAAGTGTTTTCCACCGAGAAGTGAAGGTATATTTTGAGAGTTAAACTGTGAAGGAAGACGAAATTATTTACTTCCTTATAGCGATTACAAAATCATGTTTGTTACAAGTTTTTCCGAAATTAAGGTGTGGTCTGTTCAAACACCTTAGTTTAGGGTCCAGACCTTACAATCCTGTGATTTTTTTTCGATTATCTTAAAATCTCATGATTCAGCCGGTAAGGCGTCCAAGTGCTGATCCATACGCCCCAAGTTCGAATTTTATAAGCTCCTAATTGCATATCTCTGATAGTGATTGTGTATGTGTATCACCATATAAACTCCTACGTATTTCAGTTACATGTTAAATTCTATGTATCAGAGAAAGTATCACTCTATCTCCAACTGAATGGCTTCTTACATTTGTCCAGCAGTAATCAACTACCATACCGTTTGTGTGCTAAATTATTTATTTATGCATTCGTCAAACAATAAATTTCTGTAGGACTTCACAAACATTTTTTTGGATTTACATTTCACTTTCTGTTCGAAGATACACATTTGATAATGTTAATATAAGTTAAACCAAAAAGAATGTTTCGTGGTCGAAAACCTATTCCATCTTCTATACAGTTAACAATCGCGACTTAACATGGCAACGTGTTCGTAAAGATTGCTTGCAGGTTGCGATGTACGTAACTAAATTACTGCACGTAAATCTTACCAAAAAAATTTCTCAACCAAAGGAGAATAAGTAGCTGCCGCTTATAAAGCACAACGGAAGTTTATAAATTTCTATTGGCCTTTCTGAAAAGAAGTTGAATGCAGGTAAGGAAGATCACATCTAAACAGTTAATACCATCCATAAATCGTTGTCGCGAGAACAGACAAATCAAATTTCACTCATGGCTTCGCGACAACAACCGATGACAGGCGGACAGTGATTAATGAGTCCAGACTAATTGGAAAGCGATGGAACACACGCGCTCGTTAAACCAGTTAGTGTGTTAGCAATAGATAATATCAAAAGAAAAGGTCCAAGGGTATAAGTTTCACACGGTTGCACTAAACAAACATTGATGCTTGTTTTGCTACTACGACATTTAGGCGAAAAATTGCAATTTCCGCTAAGGTATACGTACATATACAAGAAATAAGAAGTTGTCGAAACAACGTCCCAACAGATAAACCTCTGAACTCACAAACAGTGTTTTTTTTGTTATGGCTTTACGACTTTTCTACTTCAAGGTCATTAGAAGCTCGAAATGGCTGGGGATAAGGTATCATCCTGGCATTCACCTAGAGTGAAATGGGGGAAACCATAGAAAACCGAAAAGTGATGGCCGGACGTGGATCAGAGCACATTCTACTCTTCGTAGCACATTTCCTACCATCAATATTTTCTCTTTGGTTAAACCTTTTTGTAAACTTTGACGTGCATTTATGGTGTTTCTAACAAAAATTGCATGTTAGATTTCTTTGACTGTGCCGGTTGCAGACTTTTTGGGCTGTGTGTCTTGCTTACGATTGTTAGTTTTATTCTTTGCTTGGTAATCAGAATTTCGTTAAAGTTAATATATACTTCTCCGTATATCTTGCGGTCTAAATCTCTATTTTAAATATTTGTTTCAAAGATATTAATATCATTCCGCAACACTGGGTAGTTTGAAATATTCTTGATACTTGTATGTTTTGTAAATGTGTGTCTGCTGTTAATAGTCCGTTTTTTCACACGAATGAAGAAACATTTTTACCAGCTAACGCCTTTACTTTATCAGCTACGTCTCCTACTTCTTCCAAAGCAATCACGTCGTCCAAGATCTAACATTTTTCGTAACTTTTTTGTATTTAACTATTTTTTATGTTTGGCTATATACTTTACTTTGTGTATTTGTTTTGCGTTTGCATTTATAATTGATTCAATTTATTTGCAGGTTCGTTTCTATCTTCATCGGTATAACGTATTGTTCATACGACAGAGACAACGTGGTTTACTTTTTCTTTCCTGAATCGAATGCTGTTAACCCAAGGAAAGCTTCTCTATTCATTATTTTTAGTATTACCTTCTTTTTTCTTCTATTTGTTCTCACTAAAGTAGATAATATTTAAATGCACTATTCTCATGTGTGCGTTTAAATTTAGTTGCTTCACTACATTTTTATATCCTCCAACGTTCCTTGTGCGAAATACGTTTTGAGAATTTTCTTCGTTATAGTTGATTCGTTATCAGTTTCCAGTCATAGGAAATCCCCGTCCGGCCATTCAGACTTCGCGTCCTATCGTTTCTTCAAAACACGACAGGTGATCTCCGGGATTGTTCCTTCAAAAGGCCATGGCCAATTTCCTTCATGTTGCTTGCTTGCCCTCATTTTTTTCCGTCTCTAATATAGAGTTTTTGTATATCAAAGGAACAGAATTTTGAAAGCTTAGTTGATCACAGAAAATTCCTTTTAAATCATTGCAGGTGAAAAATACAGCAATAAAACATGTGTCGATGACAGTGTGTGCAATAGAGAAATAGAATGAGAGGTGGATAGTGTAGCTCATTATGTTATAAGGTCGGAATATTGATTGGCACTCAAAAATATTCATATATTTAGAAAGGAGGCCTAGATGTTGTTTCATCAGCATTGATCAAACCGTGAGGAAGATAATTGATTGAAATACGAGACGCAGGAATTAGCAAAGCCGACAGGATATACTGTAATCTGACTATCGCAAACATACTACGAAAAATTTTTAGACCATAACACATAGAAGATCATGGAAAAGTTGTGAATGGTAATGTGAGAACAATGGTCAAGATTGTAGAACACGGGGCTAAGGGAGAAAAAATTCTGATATCACTCTTAGTCTTAGAATGACGAATAACTAAAATAAGGGAAAGCTTTTCAAATTAAATTTAAATTTTTTTCCTCTCCACGCTAATATTTGATACCAGAATAAAAAAGGTGAAGCATTCATATACACGCCGAGGTCCGCGCTCGCCAAGCAGTGGGCAAGTGCTAAGAACAGAAAAAATTATTGTGAATTATGTATGTCAAAGAAATAAAAAATCAAACCAAAAACTATATACTTGAAAGCTGGTTCATATGAAATATTTTGAGATTGAAATTGGAAAATTGGAAAATTATTTCACGTGTGAATTATCTGGAATGGAGTGTATCATTATACAACCAAAATACAAAACATGGAACACCGTTTCATGATATTTATGCTTCTACTTTGCTAAATTGCCTGAGAATATATTAAAATAATGCATTTTTCGACAAGTAATATCATGCTAGTAGGAGTTTCTTTTTTTTTATCAATTTAGGGATTCTTTCATGAACCCTCCACAAATTCCTACAATAATTCTTCATGCTGTATTTCGGCTGCAAATTGCTACGATTTTCGACTTCCTGTATGTTCTTCCTCTAAATACACACTTTTATTAAAGATTTACTGCTACCCGCGTCTTCGTATACGCGGCATGTTTATGTACGGATTAAAATGGTCGTGTCATGCTTAACAGATCGCCAGCGAGAAAAAAACTAACTTATTTCCTCCAAATAATGCGATACAGTTCACATGACGAAATCACGATATACTTTTCGACTGCGATAGTTAAATGCGTGAACGCGTTCAACAAAAAAGTGGATACCAACATGTGGTCAAGGATCCTAAATTTATCAGCTTCTCGGCTTCACATCAGAATAAAACATATCCTGGTTTACCACCAGGTTCAGGGGGCTCTACCTTATTCAAAACCACATCACAATCTGACCTGTTGTCTTCGCGTGAATCCCGTTAATATCATTTGTTTACCCGTTTATCCTCAATTTCCCAGCTTTGCGACTTCACAAAAAAAAAAAAAAAAAAAAAAAAAAAAAAAAAAAAAAAAAAAAAAAAAAAAAAACCATTACCTAATGTAACCTGCAGCATCACAGGCTACACGTTAATAGAAATGCCTTCAAAATCTGACAGTTAGTTTTTTTAATCAATCTCGTTTAACGAAAAAAGGATACTAATTTGGTAAACTGCTCAGCTTTAAACGTACTCCATTCTATTCACGTCACCACATTAATAGGGACCCCATCGAATTAAGAGTAGTAGCTTTGACGTGAAACGCGTTCAACAAAAAATTATCATAAATGTATTATTTTTTCGTCAAATCAAAATGAAACAAACCCTGCTTTACACCCGTTGCCACGAGCTGAACATTCAACCACATCGAAATCTGGCGAGAAAGTTTTGAGTGAATGGCGTTCATAAAAAATTGATACCAATTTGGTGAATTTGTCAGTTGTCCGATATGACTAGTATCCTATTTTATCCGAGTCGTCACGGGCTGTAAATTAATCCAAATCCCATAGAAATCCGACCAGTTGTTTTTACTGGAATCCAATTATACAAAAAAAAATTGTCTTAAAATTATCACTCTGCAACTTGACATCAAATTGAACATATCCCATTTTACCTGTGGGACCAGAGACACTGCTCGAATCGAAACCCCATCAAAATCTGAGCAATAATTTTTGGTTGAATCGCGCTCAACGAATAACTGACACTGTTTTAAAAATTTTCAGCAATGCGACTCCGCATCAAAACGAA